>OX465295.1:76427048-77677048 GCA_949987735.1 Leucophora obtusa
TCAGCACAAACTTATAATACCCTGACCACATAGTGGTGTAGGGTATAAAAAGTCTAAAATCATATTATTTTAGTTTTGGTAAAACCCTGTAAATGTTCATTTTTTGTTGTTTTTTTTTGAAAATTTTGAACACAAAAGGCAGTTGGAAGTGGAAATGACAAAAGAAGTCAACTTTTTATGGATGAAAAATGCAATTTCTGAACTGATATAGTTGAATTGCGCCGATTTTTCCAAAAACATTTTTATTTTTTTTATGTAAATGTCTAAATTTTTAATGCGTTTATCGATTATTGAAAAAACAAAATAGTTTTTTAAGTCGTGGGGGGACATTTTCTATAATTTGAGTACCATTTTACCATACAAAAAAATTTCATCATTTTCAGTCCCTCCTCTTAAGGGACTAAAATGGCTCTAGTTAGGGCTAAATTTTATGGATTAAAAAAAATAACATTTTTGAAATCGCGAGACAATTTCCTTTAATTTGAGTACCCACACTAACATGTTACTATGTCCCCCATGGGCCTCCCGGAGCCAAGCCCCTCCCGAAATTAATTTCGGTTTTTTTCTTTTTTAATTCCAGAGTAGGTCATATTTTTGTTGTATTTTTTTGACGAAACCCCATAAACTGCAGTTTAGCCGAAACATTTTAATTAAACTAAAAAAATATAGACCCAATTTCAACCCTTTTGGCGCGGGAACTTTTTTGACAGATTGCGTTTCTTTATATTTTTTATGGCCTTTTTGGCTAGGCCATGTAAAATTTGATATTTTCAAAAAAAAAAAAAGAAGTCATAACCCATAGAAAGAGGCAGAAACTAGATCTAGTATGATTTGAAAATTAATGTGTTTATAATTTTTAAAGAAAAAGGTTTATTCTTCTTCTTAACCTCAAACCTACTAAATCAAAATTGATAAAATGCATTTTAATTACAACTCCCTATATGACGTTAAAAAACACTGTACAAAAAAAGTGACTAACAATAAGTGAGAAAAAATGACAAATGTTTGTCCTCCAAAATAGCACATAAATTATTAAAGACACAAACCATGTGTAAAAGATACGCCATCTGTTGCGAATCCCGCATTTTTAAGTTATACACCCACGTATGGTCGGAATGCCCAACTTTAATTTTTTACGCGTTTTATTTTACCAATATTAGGAAAACAGGTTCTGTTCATTTTATCAGTTTTTTTTTTCACAGGTCCTTTTTTATCAACAAATTTTTATAGCAGTTTCTATTAGTGTAAGGAAGAAAGTGAATAATATCTGAAAGAGTCGCTTCTAATTCTGCAGTGCTTTGGAAATCATGTTAATTTTTTGTTGGCCGGGATCTCAAGGAGCGGCATACATACCTTAGATACATACATACCTTAGATACATAACAACTTCACCTTTTTTAAATCACATTTTGGCAAATTATCAATTCATTCACGGATAAACAATTATGCTTGGCTTATGAAGAGTAGTGTGATAGTAGTAACATTTTGTTTTTGTTTTTTTTTATATTAACTGGCAATAACCAAAGTGAAATATACTCACAAGAGCACTAAAATACCAATAAACTAAATCTACACACATATTAATGTATGATTTACATACACTTTAAGAAAAAAATATTCATTAATTTGATGAAATATTCTTAATTTTGTGTCTAATGAATGTGTTGGAAATATTATTTAGCATAGCTTTATTTATAAAAACAAATAATAATGACATTATCATGTCTCGGACATAACCAAATATTTTCTCATTTTATTCACAAACATTTATAACTTGCATAGTTCCCGAGATATTGGTCTTTTATAACATTTTCTTTATAGAATTTTTTCCGAGGCTTTCAATACAAAAAATGAAGGAAATGAACTACAAAATAATGAAGATGTTTATAATTTTTCATAAATTTTAAATATGTATGCGCTTTTTTCATAATTTAAATTAAAGTAAAGTATTTTTCTCAGTACATTATTTAGGTTTGTTTTTTCTTTTCTTTCCAAATTTAGAAAATGAGGTAGTGTATATTGGCCACTTGTTGCATTGTTTGATAGACATTTAACGTACACAACACACTTTTTCATTCAGTGTTATCAATGAACTTCTAACAAAAGTAATAAAGTTATACAAATTTCAATTTCATTACAACTATGTTTGGTATTTGTGGCACAAATAATTACATTTCCTTAGAAAGAGAAATGTAGAAATAGAAATTGCTATAACCACACCTTTGAAAAGACCTTGACAATTTGTTGCTAAAAGTAGAATTTCTAATAAGAAATATTTTCATAAAATCAACTGGTAGTTCAAAATGTTAAATCTAAGCGCTAGCCTGGACCATAACAGAAGTTACAAATTAATATATTTTAATAATCGATATGGCGCAAAGGCCCCTCCAATAGAGGATTAATTCCTTCCGATTGTTTTAATGTTTGCTACTGGAAGATTTTAAAATCTGAGATTTTTAATTTTAATATTAAAGCACCGTAAGTTGTTCCAGTTTCACGTGAAAAAACTGTTATACTCCATATAAAAAAAAAATTATTTTTCACGACAATCAGTTTCACGCGAAAATTGTGTAGAGATTGTTTCCACGCAAATTTAATGTACAAAACTATTATTTTTCTTGGGAAAAAGTGACATTTTGTGTTAATTTTGATTGTTTCTTTGTTATAAAATTTAAAAATTTTTCATTTATTTAAATTAAATTGCAATTGGAGGCATTTAAAAATCGAGTGAAATTTTTCCACGTGAAAAACAACTTACGGTGCTTAAATTGCAAGAATTAAGTTTGTAATACATATAAATATTTTTCGGAAAGCATGCCTATCTGGGAGATTATAAAATCTTCAAAAAATATAATTTTTTTTTTTTATAAATTTTCTTACAAAAATTACCTAAAAAGTTTGGGTTTTTACTGTATTTTATAGCATTTTTTAATGAAATAATATGTTTCTAATGATCACAATGTATTTCTAAAGATCATAATATATTCCCAGTGATCATATTATAGCAAATTTCAAGAAATTCTTCTTATTACTTAACGTGTTGCTTTCTTTGGAAAGGAGATAGAGAAGAGATGAAAAGTGGGCAAAGATGAAGGGCTACAAATAATTGCGCGAGATGTTGAATCTTAGAACAGTTGTTGGACGCCATCTGATTGAGAGTTGGCGAACTCTGTTGAAGCTGTTCAGTTCATAGCCCTGTTATTTTATTTTACTCTTCGGTGGGGTTAAGTGCTATGGGAACACCGAAGGAGGCCGCTGCGATACGTATGAGGGATAGAAAACTCATAAATATAATTTTTTCCAAATGAAGTTGCTGAACCCGCAAAAGTCCAACGCGCTAACCATGACAGCACAGCGACAACAACCAACCATTTTTTATCCCAACAAGTGACAAAGAACGATAAATATACCTTAAAAAATCGCTAAAATGAAAACTTAAACTTGCCGAAGGGATACATGTTATTCTTTTTGTTTACTCTCTAAGGTATATTTAAAAAAATCAAGAAAAAATCCTGCTAATTTTTTGTCTCTTTTAATAAAGTTTTCAAAATTTTAAAGCGTATCTTTTAGAATTATTCCAAAGTCATGTTTTTTGGCCTCGGTTTAAAACGGGTTAATTTTATTCTTAAAAATAATAAATGTTGAAATATACTCAACTTTTGAAATAAACTAGTTGTTATTAATTGAGCTCGATTTGTAGTTTTTTATAAAGCACCTTTCTTTATTTCATAATAACAATATTTCGTCATGCTCTAAGTTACATCATCAGGGTTTATGTTAACACCAATGTTCACTGCACTCCAGAGACCACCCTTGAAAGTCCTAATAAAACCTTGAATTACCTGCCAATTTTCGAAAATACAGATATCTAATACAAACGTGCTCAATATTATTCAAACTAAACTTCAAACTCTTTTCTCCCAAAATCAACAACTTTTAACCATTACCGCCCATTGTCCCCAAACGAGGACGCCTCGGTTTTTAAAATTTTCTCTGACACTGTATATCCTAAAGCTTAACTAAAATAATTTTTTGACAGCCTACTAAATTAAGAATTCAAAAAGTAAAGCTTTTTCCGTTTTTAGAATTTAGATATTGTTTAAATTAACATAATTTTACAGTCATTGAAAAAAACTACATTTTCGAAAACATCATTTTAATTTTTGCATTAAAAAATACAAAAATTGTGGATTTTCTATATTTTCATATACACATATTTAGTTAGAATATCGTTCTACCTCAAGTCCAAATTCTAATATGATATTGTCATATTAGATTTTATTTGTTGTTTCAAAATATTGACCGTTTTCATGATGGACAATACAATTGTTTCGAGGGCATCACCCCAACTCATCAATTATCCGCAATAAGAAAACGATGATTGGAACACACAAACCGAAACATTACATAACGTAGAAAAATTCAACGGGACGAGAATTTTGTACTTTTGTATATGAACTGTCTGATTTGGTAAAATTCATTCATAAATCAACATTTTTAAAAGCAGCCATTTTATATAAAAGTACCCTTTGGGTACTATTATATGTATGTTTGTGTATTCGTTGTCAATAATATTTGTAGAAACAACGAATATCCCAACAAAACAATATTTAGCATGGAACTAGCCGTGGTATGCTATTTGTGCAAAATTATTTTAATTTTTGCATTAAAAAAACTCTTTTCATAAAGGAAAAGTTTAAGTTGATGAAATTTTTGCTAAAAGTGATGTGCATATAATGTGTTAGAAGTTTTCATTAATTATTTAGAAACAACTTAAATCTGTTGAATCAAGTTCTGTTATACCGAATTTTAAAAAGGTCCGTATATGAACGCTATTTCTTCTCTTTGGAAATTTACAAGGATATCTTACAATTTTCTTTAATTTTGATTTCACTTTATTCTGTCTGATACTTCAATCTATCGCAACGGTTCCCATATCGGGGGTCGCGTCCCCCTGGGGTTCCGTACTGGTATCCTGCGGGTCCACCAAGGGTTCCGAGAAAACATTTAAAACAAAATAAATTTTTATAAATGTGTGGTTTTTAATTAAAATTTATAATTGGAATATAAAAAATCAGCTAAATAAAAAAACCGGAAATATTTGCAAAAAATTAGCATAATTTGAAAAACTTTTGCAGAAAACGTAAATTGTGTATAGTTAAGAAATAAACTCTGATTAGATTAGATACGAAGGCACTACACACTGCGACCAATATAGATATTTTGTGCTGTCTGATTCAAATCCTGGTAAATATGTATATCATTTTCTGAGGACTTTTTAGACTCGGACAATGCATTTCGTAAAATTGAATAAACATTCTTGTTTAGATTTCTTCTATAAGCAAACATCCTAAATAAGAAGGTTTGCCTAAACTCCATTGGTTCTAAGAATATAATTTCATGTTATTTATGGAAAACCATCAAAGTCAAATTATATAATTCATCTATTACAACCGTAATTCATACATATTCAATTGGAAATCAGAAAATATAATCCCAATTAATGTTTTCTAAAATTTAAATGATATTTTCTGTGTTTGATTTTCATTTAGATATCGTAAAAAATAATTAAAACTTTAATAACACGTAAATAGATATCAATACATTACTAGATCTGTCAAAACAATAGAGTAGTATTTTGGAAGATAACAAAGCAAACTGAGATAATTTTTAATTGTTTTTGCTTTTTCTTTGATATTTAAAAGTGTTTATTAACACTCCAAGAAACTTCCATTGGGTTTAAACCATACATGGGAATAATGAATTAGGTGGACTAATTAAATGACGATTTCATTAACATTGATTGATATAAATGGTAATGAAATTATTTTCGTTACCATTGTTTCAAATTAATGTTAATGATTTTGGAATTTGATTTCATTGAATAATGACAATGGTTTTTAATTTCAATGGTTTTTAATTTTAAATGTATCAATTAAAAAAAATAATTACCATTGACAGATAAGCTTTCCGTGGAAGGCAAAAATGCAGAAAATCAGGGTTGGAAATTGTCAAAATTTGAAAAAATTTCCAAAATTGAAAAAAATCACAAAAATTGGAAATTATTGGAAAAATCGTCAAAATTTGAATAATCGTCAAAAATTCTAAAAAATCGCCAAATTTGAAAAAAATCGTCAAAATTTGAAAAATCGTCAAAAATTTCAAAAAATCGTTGAAAATTTTAAAAATCGCCAAAATTGAAAAAATTGTCAAAATTTGAAAAAATTTCCAAAATTGAAAAAAATCAGAAAAGTTGGAAAAAATCGTCCAAATTTTAAAAATCGTCAAAGTTTGAAAAATCGTCAAAAATTAGAAAAAATACCCAAAATTTCGGTTTTACAAAATTGAAAAAATCGCCAAAATTCATTTCTCGCAAAAATTGAAAATCGCTTAAATAAAATTTTAATTTTTCATATCTCGAAAACTATAAGAGCTAAAAAAAAATTACTGCACCAAAGGTCAAAACTCACTACCAATACCCCGATAGCGAAATTAGATTTTGACTTGCATTGCTAGATTTTAAAATCGCGTTTTTCTCGCAAACTAAGCCTCGTAGAGAGAAAAGGGATTTTATTTGGAATATCCCCCATATCTCGAGAACTAAATGAGTTAAATGTAAACGGACAACGGTTTTGGAACCAGGAAGTCATAGTGAGTCATCTGCGGAAAAGTAAATGCGAAAATCGCTTAAATAAAATTTTAATCGTCCATATCTCGAAAACTAGAAGAGCTAGAGGAAAAATGACTACACCAAAGGTCAAAACCCACCACCAATAGCCCGATACCGAAACTAAATTTTGACTTGCATTGCTAGATTTTAAAATCGCGTTTTTCTCGAAAACTAAGCCTCTTAGAGAGAAAAGGGCTTTTATTTGGAATGTCCCCCATATCTCGAAAACTAAATGAGTTAAATGAAAACGGACAACGGTTTTGGAACCAGGAAGTCATAGTGAGTCATCTGCGGAAAAGTAAATGCGAAAATCGCTTAACTAAAATTTTAATCGTCCATATCTCGAAAACTAGAAGAGCTAGAGGAAAAATGACTACACCAAAGGTCAAAACCCACCACCAATAGCCCGATACCGAAACTAAATTTTGACTTTCGTTGCTAGATTTTAAAATCGCGTTTTTCTCGAAAACTAAGCCTCGTAGAGAGAAAACGGCTTTTATTTGGAATATTCCCCGTATCTCGGAAACTAAATGAGGAACAAGGAAAAATAAATGCGAGAAATAAATATTGGAAATTTCGTTTTTTAAACCTGGACTATTTTTTAAATTTTGGCGATTTTTTCTAATTTTTGTCGATTTTCACAAATTTTTACAAGTTTCTCAATTCTGGCAATTTTTTCCAATTTTTGACGACTTTTTGAAATTTTGACGATTTTGGTAATTTTTTTCAAATGTTGACAATTTTTTCAAAATTTTTACGATATTTCGCAAGTTTGGCAATTTAGTCTAATTTTTGCCAATTTTTTTTTTTTTTAAATTTTGACTATTTGGGCAATTTTTTCAAATATTGACGATTTTTTCAAGTTACGACGATTTTTTTCAAAATTTTTACAAAATTTTTCAATTTTGGCATTTTTCAGATTTTTTCCAATTTTTGACGGCTTTTTGAAATTTTGACGATTTTGGTAATTTTTTCAAATATTGAAAATTTTTTCAAGACGAGTTTTTCAAAATATTTACGATATTTTGCAATTTTTGCGATTTTGCCAAATCTTTGACGATTTTTTTTTAAATTTTGACTATTTGGGCAATTTTTTCAAATATTGACGATTTTTTAAAGTTATGGCGATTTTTTCAAAATTTTTACAAAATTTTTCAATTTTGGCATTTTTTCAAATTTTGGCGATTTTTTCTAATTTTTGCATTTTTTTGCGATTTTTGGTGGTATTTGAAACTTTTTTTAATTTCAGCGATTTTTTGCATCCATGTGCGCGCACATGTGCATGTGCGTTCCGCTTTTTAGCTTTTTATAAAAATTTTTATATTTTTGGCTCGCTTGAGGGCTTTTCCATCCCTGATTGTAGCTTATGTTATATATTAAGATTTTTGTAAACAAATATGGTTTTTTAATTAATTGTAATTAGTTTTTTTTTACATTAGTGTGATTTCATTACCATTAGTAATGATTTTTCTAATGAAAAATATTTCATTACCATTAAATGGTAATGAAATTTTTTTCATTGTCATTAGTATGAACTAATGGTAATGAAATTTCAATGGTAATGAAAAATTCCCATGTATGGTTTAAACCAACAAATGTTTCTATTGCGTATATAACTTAAATATGCGGGATTCACATCAGATGGCGTATCTTTTACACGTGGTTTGTGTCTTTAATAACTTATATGGCATTTTGGAGGGTAAACATCTGTCATTTATTCCCACTTAGTCACTGAACGAAATAGTGTAAACAACAAAGTTTTTTTTTTGCGTCGAAAATTTCGAATTTTGTCCCAACAAAACAGCATTTGCGGGAAGTTTTGCTTTACTTCTTCAATCTGAAAAAAAGTGCAGCAGAACCACATTGATTGCTCACCGAAGCTTATCCTGAATACATTCCATAGATTTCCATACTTGTGTGTGCTTACTAGAATCCCCGAGTGCTTTCAATCTATACACACAAGATGGCTTACTTTACCTAGTAAGCACACACAAGTATAGTGGCATGTAAATTAGAAAAAGATATGTAAAATTTCAATTGTTTGAAGTTTCATATACAATTTTTATACAAAAGTGTCCCATAAAGTAAGTATACACAATGGCAAGTACACGAAATCGATTACATTGTGTGGACTTACACATTTTTCTGAATGGTATATATATTTTAATAATACTGGACATAACTTGATATAATTATGTTCTTTGTAACCCAGCAAAAAAAGAGATGCCGAAGCAGTAGAAAAAGCACTGCAATTGATGATCTAGATGTACTTCTTGAGTTGTCATAGAAGAGGAGTACTCCCATTTCAACATTTTTTCAGAACATTTGAACGAGTACAAAGGAAGCTCTTTTTCAACAATTAAAAGTTAAAAAAAAAATCTTCGCAAAAAAGTTTTATTATTGCCGCCACAGGGTATCGACCTTTCGACCTCATGATTGCTAGTTTAGGTTTCTACCGCTGAGCTATTGTTTGATATAAAAGTTGACTGACATAAAAATACCACTTTGTCATTGCGAGATATTGTGCTTTATTCTCTTCATAAAAGTTACTTTTTAAACAATTGCAAAAGGCACACTGCAATTCAGTATTGTTTTCAGTACTATTTTCATGAGCGCATAAAAAGCAATTTTTCATAATTTTTATTTTATATATTTTTATATATTGACACAACATACATTGCTTTGCTATTGAAGGAGCTTCAGTCATAGCAACAACTATAACATAGAGAAAAATAATAGCTTTGTTAAAAACATGTGATTTTCGTTGTAATATGAAGAAAATAAGAAAAATATTTGAGTTTAATTCTCCAAATATTTTTCACTTTGAAGTTAACATATATACAAAAACTAAAATCTACATTATAACCTAGAGAGAACCCCATAAAGACAGTCTGATGATAGTGATTGGTAACACTTGAAAATGCATTAATTGTGAACAATTTTTTTTTTTAAGTTTTTTCTCTAGTTTTTGTAAAATAAATTGCCAATTCTATTTGGAGTTCGTCATATTTGATCTTAAAACCGAACAAAAATAACACTCATTATAACAATCTTCAGATCAACTAAAATCTACGGTAAAATAAAAAATTTTAAATTTAACCAAATTATATATAAACATTAAAAAAAATGAATTTAATCGGAGAATCACTGATGAAGACTGTCCATATAAAAGGCAGAAACTAGATCTAGTCTGATTTGCAAATTAATAATGTGTCTATAACTTTGAAAAAATGTTTATTCTTCTTAAACTCACTACTTAACTAAAATTAATAAAAATGCATATTAATTACATGACGCGTTTGAAAAAACAATATTTTACTAGAAAAATAAAAATGCCCTGCTGGCAGTCCGTCTCCGATATACACAAATTGCCTGCACATGTACGTAAAAACCATACGTCAGTGTGGCAACATTTGTGAAAAAGGTGACAAAGAGGAGATAAGAAGATAAACAAAAAATCTAAAGTAGAATGTTTGTATTTTTGTTTGATCACTTCTGAGAGTAAATTATCATATAGAGAAAATCTGACAATAAAATATAAACAATAATACAATTTAATGGAAAATCACTGATGAAGCCTGTCCATAAAAAAGGCAGAAAGTAGATCTAGTCTGATTTGCAAATTAATAATGTGTTTATAACTTTTCAAAAAAAAAAGAATGTATTCTTCGTCTTAACCTCAAACCTACTAAATAAAAAAATACCATCTTTGGCCATACCTGGCAATATTTATAGATCTTAAATAGAAAAAAGTCCGTAAAAAATTTAGTTAAAACAACTAAAAATTAGTTAAAAATGATGCTGCAGAAAAAACTGCTAAATTAGCAGATTATTTTTATTCTTCTTAACCTCAAACCAACTTTATTACAAAATTTTTTTTTTTAATTAAGTTGGTATCCAAATGATACCAAAATCACTTTATAGGATCACTTTTAGTGCAATTATGCTTTAGAAGCAATACCTAAGTGATTTTTTGGATGTTGTTCAGAAGTAGTTCTAAAAAAGCTGTAAAAATATACTGACGGATACTTTGGAAGCAGCGAAAGAAGTGATTTTTTGAAGTTGTTAAGAATTACTTCAAAAAAAGCAGTAAAAATACACTAACAGATACTTGTGAAGCAGTGAAAGAAGTAGTTTGTAAAGCATTACATCCAATTTTTTATATCATTGTAGAAATTTTTACGAAAATTTCTACAATGATATAAAATTATATATAGCGCTACATTAAATCTACCTTATTCATTATATCCTAGTAAAAACAAAAATTGGAAGTCATGTTTTACAAACCACTTCATTGCTTCAAAAGTATGTATTTTTACCGCTTTTTGGAAGTAATTCAGAACTACTTCAAAAAAATCATTTCTTTCACCGATTCAAAAGTATCTATTAGTGTATTTTTTAGCAACATTCAAAAAATCACTTGCTTCAAAAGCATAATTGTTGTAAAAGTTATACTAAAAAGTGATTTTGGTGCAGTTTATTTCCAAACAGATAATCACGGGTTCGATTTCTGGCTGTACCAATTTTTGTTAAAAATTGTTCGATTAATCGATTGAATACCCTATCTATCATTATAAATATATTTCTATTGAATTCTTTCCGCCAGATTTCATTTGGGCGTTAATGGGTTAACAATATCACTATAAAAATATTTGGTACCTAGGTTAACTTAAAATTCTGTAGAGTAAGTACTTTAACAGCCAAAACAAACGCTTAACTATTATGGGAATGAAGTAATTCTTAAGCCAAACACGAACAAGTGAAAATATTGTATAACGGAATAAAAAACAATTACAAAAAGTTTATCAAACCAAATGAGAGCCAAGGAGAGTATGGGAGTATGATGATGACCAATCAAAGCCAAATATAAACAAAAAAGAAAAGTCAACTTTAAAATTTTAAACAAAATGAAAGACAATACAAATCAAAATCGATTTAAGCCACAGACACACACAAAGAGCCAACTGAGTTGAAAGATAATTTAATTATTATTTTACAAACAAAACAATGGTCGTATAAAAACCACAGTTACCACAATAAATATTTACATATTCCGTTGGCCAGTCAGAGGGTACACCAACACTATAACTAAAGTACATCGCCTATCGCAACTCATTTACACAATTTCGAGGAAGAGGATTTACAAAGAAATCATTAAAGGATGAATAGATATGTTGCTGTCTTAGTGGTGGCTTTAGCAGCCACCAGTGTTATGGCTCAGGCACCAACCCAACAACAATCAGCTACAGATTTAGCCTTTGATATGTACAGATCATGTTTAAAGGATTTCAGTACGAGTTGCGTTAAACCTAAAGCTATGCAATGGTTTAACGATGCTTTGCAGCAAAATGAAGTTGTCATTACAGAGAAATTATCTATTGTACGGACGGGTAAAATTGTTGAAGGTACACAACAACGTGCTATGGATCCACAAGAAAGAATGTTCCAAGAAATTGATAATTTCTTGGCTACACATGCTTTACGTATTAAGGCCCCTGAATATTTCCAAACCGTTGAAGCACGCTCATTACTGCCTGGATTTTTATTGAACAATGCTTTAACAAAAGGTGCTGTGGTACCACTGGCTGAACGTGAACATGGTAAGTTATAATATTTAGAAGGTCTTCCAATGTAATGTAATGTACTAATTTCAAATTTTACTTTCTTAGGTCGTGGCATGATTCGCAAGGCTGTTTTACCCTTTTTGATTGGTCTTAAATTGAAAACTGCTGTTTTAGTGCCTCTCGCTCTTGCCTTGATTGCTTTGAAAACCTGGAAGGCCATGACTTTGGGTCTACTTTCATTGGTCTTATCTGGTGCCTTGGTAGTCTTTAAAGTTGCCAAACCTAAGGTAAATTTAATTTTACTGCATTTTTAAAGAAGTATTAACAAGAGTTTTTCCTTTCAAGATTGTCAACTATGAAGTTGTTCACTATCCTCATCATGAACACATCGAACATATTCCACATCATGTTGAACATATTGTGCCACATCACATTGAACATATTGTTCCTCATCACTTTGATCATCATGTCGATCATCATTTAGATCACCATTTAGATCATCATTTAGATCATCATTTGGAAATTCCTCATCATGTTGAGCATGTTGAACATTTGGAACATGCTGCACCCACTTGGGATCCTCATGCTTGGGCTCGTTCTTCCCAAGAGTCTCATGGTGATGCTCAAGATATGGCTTTCGCTGGTCAAAAGAAACGTTAAACGATATTATGATGATTATTTATTTATAATGCATGCCTTTCCGCCCATCCCCCCTTTTTCTCACCCTTTGTTTGTTATGAAAACTTAATTTATTTTAGTTTTAGGTTGAAAAGAAGCAAATTTCCAAAGATTTGTTTAAAAACACAAAACAAAAATTGTTCTTAGTCTTTATTAGATTAAGTATAGTGTGTTATAGTTGTACAAATACGATCATTATGGCTTATGTTAATTTATTGTAAATATTTATTTATTTGTTAAATTATAATGAGATTGAAAAGAAAAGAAAATTTTCCAAAAAAAAATAATAAAAAAAAGACAACATGAATGTAAAATTTACTATAGTTTAAATGATTCAAATATTGTTAATAATACTGTTGTCCTAACACTGGCGCTCAGACCAATTGTAATTTTTTGTACCCTAGAACACATTCTGTGGAACAGGTCATATTGAGTTTGTGCTGATGTTTGTAACTACCATCTGTTAGTATACCGATTGACTCAGAATCATATTCTCAGTCGATTTAGGGATGTCCGCTTATCCGTCCATCTGTCCATGTAAACTGTACGAGCCTTATAATCAAACTACAGGTCGCAATTCTGAAGATAATTGGACGAAATTTAGTACATCTGTTTGTATTACTCCAAGGACAAACACAAGGGTATCCCTTAAAAAACATTTATCATTACACACCCCAAATTTATTGAAAATGGTTTCAAATGGAAAAAATCAATTTTTTTTGGAAAACGTTCACACCTGCCGAAAGTCGGCTGAAAATGGCCCATCTTGGAAAAAGTATGTTTTTATTAAAAATTCCCAAAATTTAGAAAATTTATATTTTTTATTTAATTTATTCATTAAATATACTCAAAACTATTCAGATATGGAATTTTGACTTCATCGGATATAACAAACCCACTTTAGCGTGGAATCCAAAATGACCCACAAATTTGATAAAAATGCAAAAACATCTTATTTTGTAAAACAATTTTAAAGACTTTTTAAAATGCCCAATTTGGAGATGTCGATTGCCATTTTTATATATGGAGAAAAAACTTATGAAAAAACTTTCCTAGAACCAATGGTTGACAATTAATGCATTTTCAAGTACTACCAAACAACATCATTAGATTGTCTTTATGGGGTTCTCTCTAGATTATAATGTAGATATAAGTTTTTGCATTTATATAAACTCCCAAGCAAATAATGAAATGAGAAATGAATACAGATATCTTTACGAGTTATTTATGTATTACAACGAAAATCACATGTTTTTTCCAAAGCTATTACTTTGGTCCATGTTATAGTTCTTGTTTTAACCAAAGTTCCTCTAGTAGTAAAGCAAATGTTTGTATGGTGTATTTAACATTCAAGCTTTTAATTCTAGAATTGCTTATTTTATCAAAAATTTAAAAAAAATTCAATGTTTTCAACAAAGTTTGCATAAATTTTAGAAATATATCACTTAAATTTGATTAGACTTAGATTATCTTTACTTTTATTAAAAAAAATCTTTAAAGACCCATGAAACTTAATTTTAATTACGACTACAAGATTGTAAAGCTTTTAAATTGATAAAAAAAAAACCTCCACTTGATAAAAATTATTATTTTGTATAACTTGATACACGTTTTCACTTTTCACAACAAAATACCCACTAGGAATGTTACAGAATAACATCTTTCAGATTTGTATTAAATTCGGATATGTAATAGAGGCTACAAATATATATATATAGCCCCAATCTTATTTTTAACTTTAAAAATGTGGGGTCAAAAGTGTCCGTATGTTAATAGCAGTTTTAGTTTCAGTTTTTGTTTATTACAGATTTATTGTTTTCTATATGAAAGTTCATTTTCGAATTGTAAACCAATAAATTAGATTTTATTTTCGATTTTTTCCTGTTTTGTGTTCGAACGGATTTAAACAGCTGTTCGGGCACGTGTTGACACCTGCTTTTGTGAAAGTGAATAAATATGTTTGTTCCACGTACGTTACCGTGGGTATCCGCGTGAACCCAATCTTAGCAAAAAGCATTTCTTATGTAAAAATTGGGTAAATGAGAGCGTTGATGAGAGAATAGTTTGTTTCTCTTTTTACCAGAAGTTACCCGTACTTTTTTTTTTGGGTAAAATGGTAAAACTGTCAAATCACTAGTTGTTTATAAATCAGCTGTTTTAAATTTTTGTAGAAATAATTAAAATATTAACAAAACTTGTAAACAATAATTAATATTTACTAGGTTTGAGTTTAAGAAGAAGAATAAACATTTTTTCAAAAGTTATAAACACAATAATTTGCCAATCAGACTAGATCCAGTTTCTGCGTTTTTCTATGGACCGGCTTCATCGGTGATTTTTCCATTAAATTTTATTATTGTTTTTATTCTTTTATTGTCAGATTGCCTCTATATGATAATTTTTCAACAACCAGTCAACTGTAGGAATCGAACCCATGCATTCCTACATTAAAAACGTAACTATACTAAAGTTCGACAGCTTAGCCATATAAACCACGTACGGCCTTGAGTGTAGTGTAGCCAATTAATAGTTTTCTTTCCTAGTCAGCTTCCTGTTATTATTTTTACTTTCAGAAGTGATCAAACAGACACATACAAACATTCTAGTTTAGATTTTTTTTTGTTTATCTTCTTATTTCTTCCGTGTCACCTTTTTTCGCAAATGTTATCGTTAACAAATACCACGTTCTAACATTTTTTTCTTTATTCCCATCGATATTTTATGCTTAAAAATAGCTTTTGTTTTTATGAATAACTTTCGACGTTAATTTTTGGGCTTGAAATGTGGTTTTGTGCGTTCCCGGTATTATGAACAATTTTGCCATTTTTTGAGCTAATTAGTTGCTTACTCTCATTTTACCAGACTTTACCCAGAATTAGGTGGAACAAACCTAATATATATCAGAACAATTGTACAAGTATTAAACAACTAAAGATTTGTGATGATATAAAAATATTTATGTGAATGCGTTCGGATCTGTAGGGTTTAAACAACATTGTGTAATTATAAATTATTACTAACTAGAGGGCCTTAAAGTTTATTTTATTCCAGTTTCTGTAGAAGTAGACCTGGCAATTCAAATGAATTCAAAAATCCAGTGGAAAAGCTAACTGATTCGGTTTCTTCCACCACCTTATAAGTAGATAACTTGCGAGTCCAATGCTTCTTTACCGGCATATATAAATTGCATTATTTTTCTAGAGTATGTTTCAACGCTAAGTTTCAGATTTCTGGCTTAAAGGGTTTGCACAAGTAATTAAGCGGGTTGGTTTCCCTATTTTGCCCCTCCCCGTAACATTTCCCAAATATATATAATCCTGCCTGATGGATTGTCTATGTTAAAGGTAGACACACAATGCAAAATTTCAAGTACCAAACACCAGCGGTTTGAGTCATTCACAATCCATTGCATTTTGTTCCAGTTATCTAATGTCCCTCGTTCCATTCCATTTAGTTTTCCAATGTAAGTGTCCCAATTCCAGTCGTTCCCAGATCCATTCCATTTCGTTCATCACCCCATCGCATTTCGTTCCCATTGTTTAGGGTTTCAATTCCACTCGTTTCAGGTTCCATTTCATTTCCTAATTTAAGTGTTCCAATTCCACTCGTTCCCCATTTTATTTCATTTCGTTCCCACTGTCTTTTGTTTCAATATCAGTCGTTCCTCTTTCCATTCTATTTCTTTGCACTTGCTCCGTTCATTCCGTTTTTTAACTTTAGTGTTTCAATTCCACTCTTTCCCTAAGCCATACCATTCGCACCCCATACCATTTCGTTCTGCATTCCATGCTATTTCATTCCCTGTTCCATTCCATTACCATAGTCTAGAGTTTCAGTTCCACTCGTTCCCCGTTCAATTCCATTCCACTTGTGTAGTGTTTCAATTCGACTCGCTTCCACTTCCATTTCGTTCCTCAATTTTAATGCTCCAAAAACACTCGTTCTTTAAAGAGTTTTGGGCTGCCGTTAACGGTGACACTTTTCCCCTTTTGAACACCATTTTTACCACGTTCCTGTCCAAAGTTACAAAAGGTACCTTGTTGGTAAGTTAAAAGTACTCTGTTGCTTCAAGGTAGCATACACATACCACATCGGCTGAAAAGTCCGTAGGATAACCAATAAAACAACAATTTTTTTGGCAAAACTCGACTTTGTTCATCAACATAGTCTCCTTCTAGAGCGCTGCAATCACTCCAACGCCTTTCTAACATTTCGATGCTTTTCTAATAGAATGATTTATCTTTGGCCTCAAAATAGGCCTCTGTTTCGGCAATCACCTCTTCATTCGAATCAAGTCTCTTTCCAACGGGCATTTTTTGAAGTCTGAAAACAGGTAACAGGAGCCGAATCTGACAAATATGGTAGGTGCGGAGGCAAGTGTAATTCGTGCAATTTCGTCATGGCAGCCAATGACTTGTGGCAGGGCGCATTGTCTTGGTGATAAAGCACTTTTTTCTTTTTCATATGGGGCTGTTTTTTTGCGATTTCCTCCTTCAGACGCAGCAGTTGGGCCATGTGGCGATCGCTATTGATGGTTGGTCCTTTTTCAAGGTAATCAATGTACAGCTTTCTCATGGACAAATGTTTATGCAAAATAAAGCCGACACGTTCCTTCGATAACTTTAGGGTATCAGCTATGCCAAGCAACTTCACTTTACGGTCTGCCAAAACGATTTTGTGAACTTTTTTGATGATTTCCGGTATCACCATCTCTTTTGGGCGACCAGAGCCTTCGACATCATCGGTGTTCGTACGACCACGTTTAAAGTAAGCAAATCACTTTTCTGTCATTTGTCTCGATGAAGCTGAGTCCGAATAACAATTATCAATCCAACAGTGTTTTTTCCCCATTAAAAATCAAGGATAAATCAACACACGAAATTGCTTTGAATCCATTTTTTTCAAAATCGCAAAAGTAGCGTCACTAAAACAGCTGTAGCTTGTTCACTAATGCACGACTTGTCAGTAAATTTTGACAGGTATCATCTAAAGCTTGGTAGTTCCAAAAAATCATATGGAGTTTTCATTAGTGGCGCCACCTATGGACTTTTCAGCCGATGTGTTATCATAAATTGCAGGTTTCTAGGCAAAGGGGTTCATGCAGGACGTCAAGGGAGACCTATATTTTTAAAGTTGAAAATATTGGCTAAATTCGCCCAGAAATGCGAGGAGATGGTCCAGAAAATTCTGCAGTATTTTAGCGTGATGTCTGTTTTTTTATTTTGTCACTTGTTTTAAGTGGGCGTGGCTTTAAATGAAAAATAAGCGATGTTGACCTTCTATCAAATTATATAGTAAAATTTAGCAAGCACTGATAAACCAACACTGTATATTTTCGGAAATCCTATTAAGTTTTCTTAAATCCTGCGTTATTTTTATCTGCAAAGGGTCTCCAAACTTACCAAGACAGTGCCCTAGATATGGACAAATTTTTATTTGTTTTTAGCGATTTTAAAATAAAGTTACCAACACTGAAATTTTAAAGTGACTAGGATTACCAACCCCGATATAACAAATTAGTCAAGTTTTTTTCTACGTTAAGAATAAAGCATTTCGTAGTAAAATTTCAGTGTTGTTAACTTTATTTTAAAATCGATAAAAACAAAGAAAAATGTGTTGATGTCTAAGGCACTGTCATGGTAAGTCTGGGGACCCTTTGTGGATAAAAATAACGCAAGATTTAGGAAAATTTTATAAGATTTCGAAAAATATATAGCTTGTTTAGATCCGATCAGTGCACGCTAAATTTTGCTATATAATTTGCTAGAAGGTCGATATCGCTTATTTTTTATTAAAAGCCACGTCCACTTAAAACAAGTGACAAAATAAAAACCAGGCGTCACGCTAAAATTCTGCACAATTTTCTAAACCATCTACTCACACTTCGGGGCGAATTTTGCCACTATTTTAATGTTTAAAAATAAAGGCAGCGAGAATAAAATTAGAAAAAACTTCAATGTCCCTATTATATTTTCCACCACTGTAATTAATAAAATAATTTTTCAAAATTAAAGAAATTCTTTTTTAACTGGACAAATTGTATTTTAGCTGGTAACTGGAAAAGACCCAAAATAACTGGACAATCCAGGCTATTCCAGGCCATCTGGCAACCCTAGGCCTAGTGTAG
Organism: Leucophora obtusa; assembly: GCA_949987735.1. Lineage (NCBI taxonomy): Eukaryota > Metazoa > Arthropoda > Insecta > Diptera > Anthomyiidae > Leucophora > Leucophora obtusa. The sequence continues at coordinate 76,446,088 of OX465295.1, forward strand.
GTTGCAGGTCTAGCTGAAGATATTACACCGGTTTGGGAAGTGGTAATATACATTCAATTTTTCGAAATAAGGGTAAAAGAGTATTTTTTGTCACTGGCGCACTTAAACATTTGAAAATCATTTTCTAACCGATTTTGAATTTTTAAACGGTATTTAAAAGGAAATTTCCTGCCCTTTCCAAAAATATATATTTTCTTTATATGATTAATATAAATATGTAGATTTTTTTAATAATAATTAAAAAACTTCTACTGAAAAATTCTGTTGTCAAAACTAAAGCATTCGATTTTCAATAAATTCGATGGTAAGCACTAATCTGTTTTTTGGGTGTTGAGTTTCAACAAACGAGTTTAATTGAAAAAAAATTGGAAATTTGTCATATCAACAAAATATTTAATTGACACAATTAAAATCGCTGTTGCAATGGAAATTAAAATTTAACAGTTATGAATGTCTGCGTCTGTCTTTACCTGCCGATTATAAAAATGTAACGGTTCGGTTCATGTATAAAAAAAATTGCCAAGCTTCCAAAATTATCACCTGCCTACTATGGAGCCTAATTATTAAACTTTGAATGGGTATGTAGGGTCCGTCGTCAAAATTGAAGCTCGAAATTATATTTGCTATATGTGTGTGAAGTTTGATAACAATTCGGCCAGCCGGTATGAAATGCTGATTTATTTCCGAAATGTTTTGAAAACACTCCACTGTGCAATAAAATACCAATACACGCACTTATTTGTGCAATATCTGCCAGAAAATTCCTACAATACTTAAGATTTTCATAACACCATTCCTACTTTAATAGTTAACTTAATTTACCCATACACAAATTTATTACCACCGGAAGACATAACAAAATCAATATTGTTTAAACAAAAGTATAAAAATTAATTTTTTATTCAAAAATAAAATTTCATAAGCACACCTAAATTAATGAAAATCGCTTCAAGTGAAAGTTTAAATAACAATTAATTATAAAGTCGAGCCAAATAAGGTGTCACTTATGCAGTTTATAGTTGGCACTTTAAATCATTAGAAATGATTTTTTTTTTTTTAAATAAAAATTTCAATTATTGAATTTTAATTTCTATGAGTGCGGGAATGCAAGCAGTGAAATGTTTAAGAAAAATGTGTCAAATAAAGTCCCGGTTAGTAGCTAACAGGACATTGTGTTAATGGAGGTTAGTGTCAAAAATATGCTAATACTCATGCAGTAATTAGAATTAATTTTCAGAATTAAAATTTAAGAATTATAATATTTGGTCGGATTATATATTTTAAAGTTATTAACTGACCATAATAATTGCTTCACATTGCATTTCTTATTAGCAATTTTTATGAAGATCTTTAAAAATTCGTGAAGAAATGCTTTGGACATGACTGAGTTTTAAAATATATATACATTGTATTCAGCCCAGCATGATTATGCATGTTTTATCTGCATAAACACAATTAAATATAATTATAATGCAAAATTTATTTACGCACCTTGAAATTAAATATTCAAGGGATGATTCAATCACGGATAGATAGAGACAGAGGGAGTAAAATAAAATCAGTGAAAGAAATTTGATTTCTTTAAACACATTAATGCCTCGAAGTAGAGATTTTTCTGTATGATATAAACTAACAACACATTTGGCAAAGCAGAAATGAAAAACATACAATAAAAAACACAATGGACACTTCATAACTACCCAGGTAGAAAATACGAACGGCTCAGTGTTGGCATGGAGTTGGAAATGTTACACTTATAGAAATAAAACTGTAAAAATAGCAAAAAAGCTACTAAAAAATAGTTAAAAATCGCATTGCAGAAAAAACTACTAAAATTAGAAAATTTCTTTGGTAAATACTAGTAAAATAAGAACAGCAAATATAAAATTGTTAAAATTACAGAATTTAAGTTAACTTTTAGTAAATTTAAAATGACAAATTATACTTTAAAATTTGCAGAAAATTTTGCTAAATATTAGTAGACTAAAATGACTACAAAAACTGTTATATCTGCAAAAATATTTTATTTTTAAATTAAATTTAATTGATTGCAAATAGCAGTCTATCCAGCCAAAATCAACAGAAATATTTGCTAAAAAAATAGTAAACTGTTGGTTTTAGAAGTAGTTATTTTCTATTAACTAAAATATAACTAAAATTCTGTATATTTAAAATTTCTATATTTGCTGTTCTTAGCTAACTAGCTATGGCACTTGGTTTGCATGTCCTCTGCGAAAGTCCTAGGCTATGTGATATGAGAGAAAGGTTTCTGGGTGACCGCTTTATGACTCCTTCTGATGTTTGGAATGATTGACTTTATTGGTAGCTTGAATTTTTATGGAACTCTAGGCAGCAGCGCTTGATCAAATCTTATCTTTACAGGAAGTTTGCAAAACCGTAGTAAATTTGCGGAAAACAGTGCTCTCCCAGAACTATTTTATTATACCGTGAGCAATTTCTATCTGGGTATGCACCCTCATTACAAATAAATAAACAGATATGGGTGATATCAAAAAATGTGATAAAAACCGTGTAACCACCGAATTTCTAATGCATGGATTACATTTGTGTTACACATTTCGACATATATCAGCGCATTGTCACCTGTTTTATAAAATTTATAACAATCTGACCAATTTTTGGTTAACACATAAAATTTGTGACCAATTTTATAGGCCAAATGTAAACTCCGTAACAAGTAACTCATAAGGTTTTTTAACTTTAATAGCTTATATTTTAATAACCAATAAAGCTAAACACTAACTGTAAGAATTTTTACGAAGAGGAAAAGTAAAGTTTTTAGTAAAAATTAATACATTTTACAAACTTTTTCGTATATCTTAGCTATCACGACTTCAACTCTGTAACAATTTTTCGTCATAATTTTTGATAAAAATGCATATACCAGAATTTTGGAGTTATCTATTATTTATATTGCGAAAAGTATAATGTTATTTATACTCAAATGATCGTTGGACTGTAAGTAATCATCCAGTATAACACACTTGAAGCTTTTCTGCAGCTGTAACATTCTCAAGATGAAAAAGGATGTCTTTAATAAGATTTGAAAAAATGTTGTAAACTCCGTTCCTAATTTTTACACCAAACTATTCAATGAGTAAGAAAAACAATGTCATATTTGGATTCACCTTGTAGGCATCATGCGATTTTGTTTCGGAAAAAAAAATTCTGACAAAGCGTTTCTGAAAGAAAACGAAATATAGTAACCAAATGTAAACTCCGTAATTGTAAACTCCGTAACCACAATTGTTTGCATCAGATTTCATTCAAATAAATGCAGATAAATGTTTAAAATATTTTAAAATAACCATAAACAGAGGTGATTCAACTAATATTTATGCGTCAAAAGACGATTCAACTAATAATTTTGCGTGAAATCAAAAAAAGTTATCAGTTTTTTACCCTAAGCTGCTGGAGCGAAAAACGATTGATTTTGCATTTCATTGGTTTTGAATCGATATTTCGAGTCATTACTGACATTAGTTTGACAAATTAAATTTGTTTCACACAATTTAAGAATTTTTTTGATCGTGAAATGTTATGTTTTTAATATATTATTTTGTAACTGCGCAACCTCTGTTTGGATTTTAAAAAAATTTTTATTTTTGAAAAGCATTTAAAAGGACCAAAAATACAAAATTAAAAAAATAATTACAATTTTTTTCGCGGAATGAATTGTATTTTTATTCGCGAAACCGCCAATTTGATAAACACAAATTATATATCATTGGAAAGCAAGTTGAAAACCCAAATACGAAAAACTAATAAATTGAAGAAAATTCGTACGCAATTTTTTTTGTTATATCTTTTGCTTGCAGAAATGTAAACTCCGTTACAACAAAAACAAATTAAAATTGTGCAAAAAAAGTTATTGCGACAACTTGTAGATGAGATTTTTTGCAATTAGGTTTATAATGACTAAACTTACTGATTCCATTAAGAAAAACCGAAATATTAACACTTTTTGCTTCTCACAAATTTGGCCCAAAAATTTATCACATTTTTTGATTTCACCCATATAAAAAATATTAAAGACAATTAATTAAAGAGACTTTGAAAACATTTCCACGGCCTTGTATTTCAGGAAAATCAAAAACTAGTCTACATTTATAAGAATAAGAAATATTTGCCGTAATTGGAGGTATCGGTGTTATTTTAAATAGCAAACACAAACCAATAAGAAAAAAAAGCTCGTGGAATTTATAATGAATATTAAAAGTAAATAAAACTTTTGCAGTTGGTGAAATTATAAAACATTGGTCAAAATATTTTTTTTTTTTAAATAAATGTTTAAAATTAACTTTAAAAATTCATAATTTAAAGTTTTTTTTTATTGAAAATCAAAACAAGAAAATTAAACATCAATGCTCTCAAAGTAAGCAATTTATATTAGAGTGGGCCGAACTTGCAAATAAATCGATTTAAAAATTGTGCCTACTACTGCGGATAAGTTATGAAAATATATTCCAAATTGGGGTTAAAATAAAATTTAGAAAATCGTTTAATGTCTTCCATTTCCATTTCTATATGACACTATCTTGATTTTGTATTGAAAAATTTTTTGAAAACATTTCAAATTTATAGTCATAGGAAAATTACATAAGTGCAAGGAGTACAAACTAGGGATACCGATCCCGAAATCCCGATCCCGAAAATCCTGAAATCCCGGGATTGGTCTTGAAAAAATCCAGGGATTTCCGATTTCAATTTTTGCCATATTTTATCTCTTTTTGTTTTTTTTTTTTATTGTTATATTCGACCTAAATCACAAAAATGTAATATCTTATTAAATGTTATTAAAGAACTAATTTTTCCCATTCATAAATGAATGCTTGACTTGCCAAATCGATTAACTCCATTTTTTGAACTTTATAAAATTTTAATTTCAAAACCCCTTTATTTACTAACTGTGAAATATTCAAAACAAATTTCTCTGATAAGAAATATTAACACAACTAAATTACAAAGTCTATAATTTAACGGGAATTTTAAAAAACAGTATATAATATTTTTTAATTTTTCTCACTAATACTTATTTATTTTTCTATATGGAGTTAATCGATTTGGCAATTGAATCATTCAAATAATAGATTACAGATTAAATAAATCTGAATAAAAATATTAATAATTTAAAAAGTTTTATTCAGCTGTGAAACTTTTGAAAATCATAATTCAGGTTTATTTAATCTCTTAACGGACATGTTTTTATTTATTTTATTGATGATTTGCTAAAATCATAACTTCATGCAAAATAATTTTGCCGACGAAAAACAGCAAATTCTTGTTAAATTAGAAAAATCTAACAATCTGCCTTTCTGAAATCAGCAGAGGTATGTGCTTAATATTTTATGTTAGTTGATTTAAAAAAACTAATAGTCACTAAATATTTCTGATGATTTCAGCATTCAATTAATTTAAGCCAAATATAACTAAAATTTTGCAGTGTTTTAATAAAAACTTTTAGTTTTAAAGTTTCTTCAGATGTAAATTGTAATTTGCAATTTGCTTAAATTTAACTCATAAGTATAGTTTTAATCGCGGAACTTTTTTGCTTATTTTTAGTAGCTTTTTCTGCTATTTTTACATACTTATTTCTATGAGTGTAGTTTCTGTTTAAAGCCAGATTCACAATGCTCCACTCTGAGTGGATTTTGTTCCTTTCTTTTTTGCACTTACATATTTTTTATCTCTATTTTACACACTGCACTCTGCAGCGTGGAGTACTCCAGCATTGTGAATCCGGCTTAATTTGTTTATTTCTTCATACTACAAGAAATAATAAGTACATTTTAAATGAATTATTTTAATTTGTAGGAATTATTTCAGCTATTTATTTTTAAAATTAAAAATATGATGAAACAAAAAAATCCCGAAACCCCGAAAAATCCCGAAATCCTGAAAAATCCCGGGATCCCGATAAATCCCGGGATTTCAATTTTTAAAATCCCGAATCCCGGGATTTTTAAAAACCAGTCCCGTTCGGCATCCCTAGTACAAACATACTTACATATCAGAGAAATCAATCACTAACTGCCAACAAATTTTTGCAAAAAAGTTGCTAATTTCAGCAAAATTAGTTTGCTGAAAATCAGAGAGCTGATTTTTACCAAAACAATAGTAATCTCAGCAAAATTTAAAAAAAATCTTTGCTAAAATCAATAAAACTTTTTGCTGAATAGGTACTGTAGACTGAAAAACTCAAAAAATTTGTAGAGCAATTGTAGTTTAGTTAATTTATGTGCTGAAAATTTAAGTCTAAAAATTGTATTTGGTTATTCTTTCGAGCACTATTCATAGCCTGTGCAGAGGGCTGTAGAGACAAATAGAGGCAGAGGGCATATAGAGACAAATTAATAATTAAAAATTACTTTGATCAATTGACATAGAAACTTACCACTGATGAGTCTTTGGATGAGACGAAACTGCGGCAGTCTGGTGATTCCCTTGTGTCTGTTAAATTTTTCAATAAAAACAGTTTCTTCTTTTTCTTCCTATAAATTAGCTTTAGTAACAGTTTTAGGTTTACTGTTATTTTATTTTATTTTATCAGTATTTAGCAAAAAGTTTGCTAATTTTAGCAGTTATCTTCTTCAATCTCTTTTTTAACAAATTTTTAACTTTTTCTGCTATAATGTATTCAGTGGACTTATTAATTGATTTCATTACTATTGCGCACAGTCATAGAAATAAGACTGTAGAAATAGCAGAAAAAGTTACTTAAAATTATTTAAAAATGATGCTGCAGAAAAAACTTCTAAAACTAGCAGATTATATTTGCTATATATTAGTAATATAGGAACATCAAATATAAAACTGTTAAATATACAAAATTTTAATTATATTTTGTAGCCTCGTTTGCTTTGTTTAGTGTTTTCATTCGGCTCATTCTCGGTTCCATTCGTTCCACTTGTCTAATGTTTCAATTCCACTTGTTTCCCTTTCAATTCCATTTCGTTCCACAATTGTAGTGCTTCAACTCCACTGGTTTTGCATTCTATCTTGTTTCAATCCCCGTTAGCATTCCATGTTGTTTCAATTCCACTCTTTCCCCGTTCCATTATATTTGGTTCTACTTGTGTAGTGATTCAATTCCTTTCATCTCCGGTTCCATTTCGTTTCGATTACCAAATTAAGTGTCTCAATTCCACTTGTTCCCCGTTCTGTCCCATTTCGTTCCCATTGTCTAGTGCTTCAATGTCAATCGTTCCCCGTTCCATTCCATTTCTTTCAACTCGTCTAGTGTTGCAATACCACCTTTTCCCAATTTTAATGATCCATTTACACTCGTTTTTTAAATTTCAGATTTCTAGCCATAGAGGTTTGCGCAGACCATCAAAAGGGAGATTTTTCCCCTCCCGGTAAGCGTCTACGAACCCACGTAATGGAGACTTTTCCTTTTTGAAACCCTGTAGGAATTTTCAAAAATTTCGTTTTTGTGCATGTCTATGACAGATGAGAAACTTTCATACCAAATTTAAACTAATTGGCTCCGGCAGGCCGCACAGTGCTTCATCCCCATATAACGATTGGACAAAAATAGAAGGAGTGGAGACAGAGTTTTGAAATTTGGTATACTGACATAGTATCCCTTAGTTAAGAAAAATTTTAATTTTTATAAAAATCGAACCAAGGACTCTTAGTCATGCCATATATCCTTTATTTTAAAATCTTTATAAAACCTGCAAAAATTATCCGATTGCGATGAAATTTAGCACGTGAATTGATATAATATGAATGGTCAAGCCATATCTATGCCAAATTTGGGTAAAATCGATTCATTAATAAAAAAAGTGCCTTTCACAAAAAATGGGTTTTAAACGCTTAAAATAATTTTTCTACAAAAAAAAAAAATTAAATAGGATTAATATAGGAAACCATGTGAATCCTGCATTTCAGGCATACGTTATGTTCAGCGAACTTATGAAAAACACTACGACGAATATTTTTGTGGAACATTTTAACCTTCTATCTCTTCAATTAAAGGGACTTTTTTTGGACCGTTTTTAAAAAGGGACAAAAACGACCTGTAAGTTGAAGAGTTAGAGGGTTAAAATGTTCCGCAAAAATATTTGTCATGAAATTCTACTATAAGTCTCGGAAGACATCAGCATTGAAAATTTAACTTAAGTGCCAGTAATAAGTAAAAACTTAAAATGTGTTTAACTTAGCGTCTTGACGAGACATCGATTTGTGCAACCAACGAACAATTTCTTGTTCACCCATGAATTTGTCTCGTGTGGACCACTCTTGTTCATGTTTTGTTCTTGTTCACACAACGTTGTCAGCACAATTGTTCTCACAACTATGTGCAACCAGTGGGTTTCTATACCACTCTTCCTCTGTTAACCTTTACTCTTTATTTTTGTTCGTGAAGTCGGGAAAGAAAACAAAAACATGTTGATAAACATTGTAAACAAATGAGAAATTGAGTGTTTTTTTTACACATTTCCCTATATAAAAAGCATTGAGGTTGAGTGAGTTTTTTCAGATTTTTAAGAGAATTTTAAGATTTTTAAGAGGATTTAAGAGATTCCATTGTTGCTTCAACATTCAAAAAATTCCTATGCCAACAAACATTTGTCAATAGTGTCAATTTTGGGTTTTTTAAAACTAATATTGATAGTCAATATAGTTTTATTTTTTTAAATATAGTTTATTTTAACAAAAACAATATATATTTAAATTAACAAGAACGGTGAAAATGAATTATATATTATTTGTATAATAAAATAAATGATTTAAAAAAATTTTAAAATAATATTAACAAAAATTATTAAAAACAGTAGTTGAAAAAAATTTACTACACTCATTAAAAAAACCCTAAATGGAAAATCAAACTTGACAACATTGATCAAAAAAGTTTTTTTCAAAAGAAAAAAACGAAAATGTTTCTCAAAATGCTCTTCCAACTGATTTTTTCTCTTAACAACATTATCAACATGTTTTTTTAGCCTTTCCCAAGTTCGCCACACAACAACAAAATTTGGTGAGGACGGTAGTCTCTATATAGGTTTATACTTGTTGGTGCAACATCAACCACCATGCCAGATCTAATTTGTACTTAGTGGCATTACTATAAACAAAAGAAAATATTAGAAAATTAATAAAATGCTAAAAAAAAAGTAAAGAATTTGTATTATTATTAAATTTAAAGCAATTTGCTTTTTATTATTGTTAAAAAATTAGTGGAAAACGCATTGAAAACATGAAAATAAATAGTTTCGATTGTGACCTACTCCAACAAAAAAACAAAAAATAATGAATTGTCTGACATTACGTATTCTCCACCCAAAACAAATGAACAAATTTTTTCCCGTTATAGTTCTTGTGCAAACAAATCGATGTCTCGTCAAGACTCAGAGTAAGGTAGGGTGACCATTCGTACTGATTTGATCAGTACATGTACTGATTTTTGGTCACGTGTACTGATGAAAAAGTTGTGTACTGAATTGTACTGATTTTTTAAAATTTGTACTGATTGTACTGATTTATGGCATTTAAAAAAAATATTACATTTTTTTAGTAAAAAAAAGCCAAAATGCAAGTACAATGTAGTTTTTTTACAGGATCAATTTTTGAAAATGTGAGAGGTTTTCTCTACAGGAAGGCTTCAAAATGATTTTTCTACATGTAAATTTCTTAATTTAATATGTAGTTTCATTCACAGAGAAGATTCGTGGCGACAACCAAATTTATCAAATGGTTCCATTGCGATAATAGAAAAGCAGTTGATAATAGAAATTCAGTAGACTATGACAAAAATATTTAAATTATCCGGTTGTCATAGCGGTTGTCAGAATGATTCTGTTTTCACGACATCAAAAGCTGATGATTTTTCCGCACAAAAATCATTAAAATCTGAAGAAATATATGTGGGTATTTCCATGAAAAACTTTTAGAACCTGTGGGATTTTCAATAGAAAAAAGTACACAAAACCTCAAGATTTTCATTTTAAAAACGTTGCGTGTTTTTGTAGAAAATGGTAGCCAAAATGTGAAATTTTCTATTTCAGAAATCATACAGAAATTAGCAAAGAGCAAGAAGATTTGTTCTGACAGCGAAATTTGTAGCCAATCGATTGGTTAGATTGTATCTACAGCAAATTGGTTTTTTTTGGATGATAATATTTTTTAAAGTTTATATTGATTTGAAGTCACAAAAAAATGGTCACCCTAGTTTAAGGGTTAATTTTGTACTTATTCAGAATTGGCGCTAAAATGTCCCACAAACCTGGATCTTAGGGAGAAACCATGGGAATCTTCCATTTCAGGTATAGGATGTGTTAAGCGAACTTATGTAAAACACTACGAGGAATATTTTTGTGAAACATTTTAACCCTCTAACTCATCAACTTAGGGGTCTTTTTTGTCCATTTTTAAAAAGGGCCCAAACTTACTCATTGAAGAGTAAGAGGGTTAGAATGTTCCACAAAAATGCTTCTCGTATTGTTTTACAAAAGTCCGCTCAACACATCCTATACCTAAAATGGAAGGTTCACATGGTTTGAATACTAAACACTTCCAAGTAAAAAAGTTTTGATATAGTCATATATTATCATATAAAATTTTTTATAATTATATATTGGGACATATATACCAAGATATAATTATATAAAATTTTACGAAATTATATCCTAAATATATAACTATATCTTGTTATATATTGCACAATATATAGTGCAATATATTACAATATCCAATTATATATAGACCGATATATAGTTACATATGCCTCATATAATTATGTATAATTGTATCGAACTATATACCATTATATCTAGTTGGATAATATTATATTATATTTGATACATTTGGATGAGGACAAAATCCGGATAAAATTGTATCAAACCATATCTTATTCCATCAAATTAGATCTAATTGTGTCAAATTAGATCTAATATGATCATAATACGATCTAATTTGATACAATTAGATGTTCTCATTTTTCGGATATTATTATATATAATATCAAAAGACATATAATTTTTTTTCGTAGGGCTCTTAAATGCGTGAAATTTGTGTAATAATCATGAACTTAAGCATTTCAAAAAATCCATTTTTTTTTAATTTGTGGTAAATCATAGTAATTAATTTTTTATTGATCTATTATATAACAGTATAAACTTACAAAAAAAAGAGAAAAAAATATCTAATAATTATTTTAATTTTTGCATTAAAAAATACAAAAATTGTTTTTTTTTCGGACTTTCTATATTTTCATATATTTAGTTAGAATATTCTTCTACCTCAAGTCCAAATTCTAATATGATATTGTCATATTAGATTTTTATTTGTTGTTTCAAAAAAGGGGTTGATCATTTTCATGATAGACAATACAATTGTTTCGTAGACATCACTCTACTCTTCAGTTGTCCGCAATAAGAAAATGATAACTTTCTTACTCAAACCGAGACATTATATAAGGTACAAAAAATCAACGGGACGAGAAAAAAAAAAACAATTTTTGTATTTTTTAATGCAAAAATTAAAATAATTGTTGAAAATAAGCACACCACGGCTAAAAATCTCATTCAAATATTTATTTTGTTTTGAGTTTAAAATTAGTTGTTTTTACAAAATGTATTGACAACAGACATACATATAAATAGTACCCAAAGGGTACTTTTATGTAATTGTTGCTTTCAAAAAGGAGTTGATTTATAGCTGGTTTTACCAAATCAGACAGTTCATATACGAAAGTACAAAATTCTCGTCCCGTTGATTTTTTGTACCTTATGTAATGTCTCGGTTTGAGTAAGAAAGTTATCATTTTCTTATTGCGAACAACTGAAGAGTAGATTGATGTCTACGAAACAATTGTATTGTCTATCATGAAAATGATCAACCTCTTTTTTGAAACAACAAATAAAAATCTAATATGACAATATCATATTAGAATTTGGACTTGTGGTGGAAGAATATTCTAACTAAATATATGATATTGCTAGATCTGTCAAAACAACAGAGTAGTACATTGGAAGATGACAAAGCAAATTGTGGAAAATTTTCTGTTGTTGTTTTTGTTTTTTCTTTGATATTTTAAATGTTTAATAACGCTCCTAGACGGGAACAAAAAATTCTCATTGAGTTTGTAATTTAACTTAACAAATATTTCCAGAAATTCTAAAAACGTCGTCCCCTGACGATTTCCTGAGGCAAGAATGAAATCCGGATAGGGACATGCCTGCAGCAGATTATTTTTCACAATTTGTTAAATACGTTTGGGATTTTTAGCATATTTAATTCCTTTGATGCAATTAATGTATATCCCGATAAAATAAAATAAAAAAAAAAAATATCTAATTTTATATAATTTTTTTATACTCCATCAAACTTAAGTAATTTTTTGATTTTCAACAAAAAAAATGTGTTTTTCGAAGCAATAAAAAATAATTGTTTTGTAAACATATACTAAAATACATATTTTAATGTTTTTGATTTCACAATTTTCTTGAGCGTAAGGTTTGATTTTTCTTATAAAAAAGTTTTTTATTATTTTCGATATTTCGCTACTCCATTGTGTAGCATCTTCAGGAAATAAGAAATTAACAAATTAACAAATTATGAACAATTTGAAAGTTTGAAAAAATTGAAATATAATATTATATAATATAAAAATTGAAATATAATATTATATAATATTATTTTTAAATTTTTTCAAACTTTCAAATTGTTCATAATTTGTTAATTTGTTAATTTCTTATTTCCTGAAGATGCTACACAATGGAGTAGCGAAATATCGAAAATAATAAAAAACTTTTTTATAAGAAAAATCAAACCTTAGCATCAAAAAAATTGTGAAATTAAAAACATAAAAAGAAGGTTAAATAAAAGACAAAAAATTTACATATTTTAATTTAACTACAAATATATTGAAGTAACTAAAAAGAAATCTTCGAACAAGTTTTTAAAAAAAATATATTTTTGAGAATTATTTTCGTGAAACAATTAAAACCCATTTTTCTGTTAAGTCCTTTTTGCATAAAATTCTTTGAGTTTAGCGCCCTCTCTTGGCGGCAAAAGCAATCACACCAAATATTTTTTTTTCACATTTGTTTGAGTTACTTTCTTATGTTTAAAACGAGTAAAAAGGTTAAAGTCGGGCATGCCGACTATACAATACCCTACACCAGTCTGGGTAAAAGCCGAAATTCGAATGGGTTAAAATGGGGCTTGTGTCAAAATTGTCTATAATGTGAGTCAGCGCACCAAATTTCATTAAAATATCTTAATATTTGCGATCTGCAGCGTATAAAAAATATAATTTTGGGGGGACCCTTATATGGTCACTAGGTCTAAACATGGACCGATGTTCACCAAAATCAATAGGCTGCGTTACTGGCCCAACATAGGTCTGCGTACCAAATTTCATCAATATATCTTAATATTTGCGACCTGCAGCGTATAAACAATATAATTTTGGTAGGACCCTTATATGGGCACTAGGTCTAAACTTAGTCCGATTTTAACCAAAATCAACAGGCTTCGTCCTTGGACCGACATAAGGCGGTGCACCAAGTTTCATCAAAATATCTTAATATTTGCGGCCTGTAGAGTGCGCACAAGAATGCATGGACAGACGGACGGACGGACGGACGGACAGACGGACATCGTTAAATCGAAATAAAAAAAAATTCTGAGCCGACTGGTGTACTATAAGGTGGGTCTAGGACCAATATTTTTTGGTGTTACAAACATCAGCACAAACTTATAATACCCTGACCACGTAGTGGTGTAGGGTATAAAAATCCGTCTTTAATCACAATTTGAGATAAAAAAAATTTTTTTTTTTGTCCATGGGACGAAGCATAGTGGGCCGTTAAGGGGATACTTTTCTGCTTTTCAACCCTAATTTTTACCAAGATCTTGTCCAAAATTCCAACCTTGAAACCTTGTCGGTAGGTTAGCTCATGCGCATACATATTTTAAATTTCAGATTACTAGCCCAAGATTTTTTAGCAGACTGTCAAAGGGAAGACTTTTCCCCTTTTTTGCCACTCCCGTTAGGAATTTTTAAAAATCCTGTCTTAGCGGGCGTCTAGGCCGAAAGGAGGAATCTAGGTAGCAAATTTTAATTTCTTAGATGTGGCAGTTTGGGCTGCATGCGGTGACTTGCCAGTACTAGACTTTTTGTGTCATTTGCAATTACTGACTGGACATTAGACCGTACCTCAAAAAAAAGTTCGCCGTACACCCTCCAATATGAAGTATTTTTGCAAGGCATTTAAAATCGGATTTTAAAGTGTGATATATCGATTTTTTTGCCTCGAGGAGACCAGTGTTTTGCTATAAAGGAAAAATCCAATGAAAAAAAATTTAAAAAGGCGACCCATACGTTCGGCAACCAGTATATAAAAAAAATTCTACTGGGTTTATCGAAAAACTTCATTAGCAAAAGTTTAATGATTTTTTGCGAACTTTAATTTTCTGACATTAGGGTGTACATTAGGGTGGTAGCAACTGATATCTGGTGGCTATCTACTAGAACGGGATACTTGAGGTCAATGGCCCTCGAGAGAAAAACACTGGTCTTCTCGAGAGAAAAACACCAATGTATCATACTTTAAGATCGGACTGCAAAAACCAAAGATATAACAAAAAATTAAAAAAGGCGACCCCTACGGTCGACAAAAAAAATTTTTTTTTGAAATCGCCTTCCAAAAATACATCATATTGGAGGGTGTACGGCTAACTTTTTTTTTTTGAGGTACGGTCTACTGGACATGTTCGTTGTACTAAAATTGACTGATCTAATTATTAGAAATCTAGGTGATTTTTTAAATTTTGAAATTTTTAATCGATTATTGAAAAACTGCTAAAATTAGCAGACTTTTTTCACGAAATACTAGTAAAATAAGAACAGCAAAATTAAAACTGTTAAATTTACAGAATTCTAGTTATATTTGAGTTAACTTTTAGTTAATTGAAAATAGCAAATTTTGCTAAATATTAGTAGACTTAAAAAAGGAAAAATAAACTGTTATATCTAAAAAATGTTTGCCATTTTTAAGCTAATCTTAGTTGAAAGCAAATAGCAGTATATTCTGCTTAAATCAGCAGAAAAATATGCTAAAAATTGTAAACTGCTGTTTTCGAAAGGCTGTATTTTTATTTGCATTTAAAGAAAACCGAAAAAAGAAACTTCGAAAATTTTAAATTTTTGGTGATTTTTTAGGCTACAAATTATTTAGCAAAATCTTTTGCTGATTTTAGCACGTTAATTTGCTATTTTCCATTAACAAAAATTTAGCTCAAATATAACTAAAATATATTCTTAACAGTTTTATTTTTGCTGTTCCTACATTACTAATATATAGCAAAAATAATCTGCTAATTTAGCAGTTTTTTTCTGCAGCATAATTTTTAACTAATTTTTAGTAGTTTTAACTAAATTTTTTACGAACTGTTTTCTATTAATGTAGTGATTTTTGTAATTCCCAGAAATTATGAGGAAAATTCCCGGGAATCGGAAAGTGAAAAATTAACTAAATTACCCGAAATTTCCCAGGTTTTGAATCCTAATAACACAATATAAATTAATTATTAAAAACATTAAACTCGAAAATTTCGATTGCTTACCGGAAATAATCTTTTTTAAAAATTGTTATTATTGCCCGTTATGGGGTACCCTTTCATAACTTTTTCGCTGTAGTTTAACTTTTTAATAGAAATTCTTTCAAGTTCGGTCCACTCTACTATACATGCGCTCATATATAACTACTCTGTATGCACATAATTACATTATAAATTATGCGTTCTTTGAATTTGAATTAAAACTTTCGTTACTTTGTATTTATTTTGTTGGCCTTTACTTTCCTCTTCACTACAATTGTAGGGATTTGATTACTTTTCTTTATGTGTGGCTATAGTTTATTTTTGGCCCAACAGTGTATATGTAAACGTGATCGTTTTTTTATCGATAACCATATCGAAAAGCAACCAAAATTTTGTAATCTATTTTGTTTTTGTGAAATATTAAGTCAATCGTTTTTATGATTATTTTATAATATTTAGTTTAAATCAATTGCATAATATTTATTATGCAAAAATATATTTATTATGTAATATAATATACATGTACATAACTATGAGTTTTAAAAATTTAACTTACAGTTAAAGACTGTTGGATTTTCAAAGGTTTAATGCTTCAGCAATTGTAAACTAAAGCAACAAAACGTGATAGTAAACAATTTAATGTGTTAAAATAATATAAAAAAACTTGTTTATCTTTTTTCTAAATATTTAATATTGTTTCAAGTATAATATTAAAAAAAAGCTGTTGAAATTATAAATTTTCTCCTTTTTTATTTGATATAAAATGTTATGCATAAGAAAAGAAAAACAAAACTAGTTTTTGTTTATTACAATACAAATTCTAGCAATTAAAACTTTGTTTTAAAAATTTATTCCGATACGTATGAGTGATGGAGTTATGAAATTAAAATAAATCATACGCAACTAGGTATCATTGTACATTAGAGTTGTTCGGATTCGGCCTTTTGAAAAATTTCACTTAGGGCAGTGGTAGACAAATTGTTGTCTCCACAGAATTTTCTAAAAAGTGATCCAATTTGTTTAAATAATTTGCCCGGCTGTTTTTGAAAGTTGCGAATATGAATCCGATATGATGTTATTAAAATTAGAAAATGATCTAATGATGTAATGATGTAATAAACAAAAAACAATTTTATAATTTTCTTTGCAATTTTGCGACGGTATACACAAAAAATTATTACCTTAGATAGACAACTAATTAAAGATTTTTTAAAATTAAATTTGTTTTTAAACAAACATTTTATTGAATCAATTAAATATTTGAATTGTTCATCATCAATTACACTGTGAGACAAACGGTAGGGGTCAGTGATCGGGAAGGGTTCAAACTACCAGGGAAAGTTATATCGGTAAAAAAGAAGTTATACGTGTCCCGGCGTTTCGCTGGGTCACCCCTAGGAATCGAGATATATCGATTTGACCTTTGGTGGTCTTTTTTTTAACATAACTCGAGAACCACTAGTCCGATTTTGCTCAAACAATTTTAAAAAAATTTAAAATTACAATTCCTTTAATCTGTTCATATAACGTTTTTCTATATACTCAACAGTTTTGCCGGTAAAAATAAATGTATGAAGAAAAAAATATTTTTTGCCTAAAATATTAAAAAAAAGTAATAAACAAAAGGTTATTGATTTTTATGGTAGCGGTAACAAACATTTATTTTTACCGGCAAAACTGTTGAGTATATAGAAAAACATTATATGAACAGATTAAAGGAATTGTAATTTTTAATTTTTTTAAAATTGTTTGAGCAAAATCGGACTAGTGGTCCTCGAGTTATGTCAAAAAAAAGATATATCTCGATTCCTAGGGTTGACCCAGCGAAACGCCGGGACACGTATAACTTGTTTTTGACCGATATAACATTTCCCGTTGGTTTCATCCCATCCCGATTTTGACTGTCGCATAGTGTTATTAACACATAAGGATATGGCTACTGTATTCTATTCTTCTGGCCCTTATCTAATATTTTAAACTTTTATTCTCTACAATTTACTTGTAAAATTTTTGTTATCTTTCTTTCATTTGAAAAATAATTTTAAAATTTTTGTCGTTTATTTAACCTTCTTTTTCAATTTTTAATTTCACAGTTTTCTTGAGCGTAAGGCTTTTTTTTATATATATAAAAAATTCTTTATTTTCGATATTTCGCTACTCCATTGTGTAGCATCTTCAGGAAATAACAATTAAATTAATTTATCAATGGAGTAGTGAAATATCGAAAATAAAGAATTTTTTATATATAAAAAACAAACCTTACGCTCTAGAAAATTGTGAAAATAATAATTTTAAAAAAATTTTATAAATATGTAACTCCAATCGAACGAAAATTATTCATTCAGAAATTAAAAGTTCAACTATACATAAATTTCATTCATCAATTTGAAAAATGTTGAAAACATACAATTTCTTTTTGATGTTTTTAGACAAAATTTGCACCTGGTTTTATCAGGGTAAATTGCTCTTTGAAATTTACTAAAATGTAGCTAAAAATTTTAGCGTCCACTACATTAGTAGATATAATAAAATAATATATGCAACATCCTATTAATTTAATGTCAGGCAAAAATACAAATGAAAGTTAAGAGAAAAAAAATTGCAAAACTAGCAAATGAAAGGTTCTATTAAAACTTTTTCTGTAAAATTTGTTTAGAAAAAAAACTACACTTTACCAAACATCTATTTTCCATCTTAGACATCGACAAAAAGCTGAAATATAAATTGGAATTTTTCACTCTACTGTAAGTAATTTAATTTATTCCAGTTGGTGAATATTAAATATTGCAGTGGAATGTTTAAATTTTGTAAAAATATGACAGTTTATGCTGAATTACTTCAACATTGAATTCGGTATTAAAAGTTAGGATGAAAGAAGTGTCCTGTCATGTTATAATATGTGGAAGCTAACCCCATCTATTGAGCACTTTTTGAACCATTTTTTGGATTTATTAAATCCAAGTGATTAAAAAATGCAGTTATTTTTTACATAAAATAATTAAAAAATACAAAAAATTATTATAGTAGTTTATATAAAATTTTATTAGATTATTCGGATAATTTCAAAATTTTATTCGATTAACCGGTTGAGAAAAAAAACTCGAATAATCATTTACTCGATTAATTGAAAAAAGTCAATTAACTGAATACCCGACTAAAAAAGATGTTATTTAATCATATATCACCATATATATACCCATACATACGTCCATATCTAATTTGATCCGAATATTGGAATATATAATTATATCAAGCGAGATAAGCATGTTATCTCACCTGATACAATTTGATCCGAAAAATGGGTCTATCTAACTGCATCAAATTATATATAAATACATATAATTTGATGAAGATTTACAAAGAAAATTTTGGTAAATATTATGGAGATCACTTATTTCATTCATATTCCCCCTGATTAGGTAAGGCGTAGGCTTAAACGTTTTTAGGCGTTATAACAAATATTTGTGCAATATTTAACAGTCAAGTAAGACTTATATTTGATCAAAATTATATTAGATTCGCCAGGAAAATTTCAATTCACAATTAATTTTTTTTTTTCACGGAAAAATAAATGAACTTAAACCATATTAATTTCAACATATGTTTGTCTAATTTTTATTTTTAAATTTAAAGTAAAAATATTTATTTCGGCCTTTAATTCCGCAATGAAAAAAAATTTTTCTCTTCGATTTTAACCATTTTTTATATATATGATTTCTAAAGGTACATTTCTATATATGAATGTACATTTCAAGAAAAATACCAAGAAAAAAATTAATTTTAAAAAAAGGTGATTTTTATTGAAAAATATGGTTTTTTGCCAAATAGCTAAATTGTGATTATTTTAACGTATATGAAAAAAAAAAAACAAAAATCTATAAACTATAATTTATACATTTATTGTCGCCAAAATGAATTTTATTGCGAGAATATCACTTTAAATATTTAAACAAATATTTTTGAATATTAAACTTTTTGAAAGAAAAAACACGCGAGAGAATTATTTGCATGCTACTAATGAATTTTTGCATAAAACCAATGAAATTGCACTAGAACTCGTCCATTGAAACTTTCATTGAATTAATGGAATTTTTCATAAAATATTGCCAAAAATTTCATTTTATTTATTAAAAGTTTCATACACTCCATGAAAAAGTTTCATTAAAACTAGATTCATAAAATATGTATGTGAAGCTTTTTCATCGAATTTAAGAAATTTTTCATTTACTTTGTGAAGAAAACTTCATTAATTCACTAAAAAATTTCATTAAAACTCGTCCAGCAAAATTCTTTCTGTGTATGTACAGAAGGCGTCCCCAATGCCCAAAAATGTATCAAGTGGGTTTTTTATTAAAAAACCGGTATGTTGCCAAATGGCTACACCATGCATTTAAGGGTTAAAATTATTTTTAGTTTAATAAAGAGTATTTTGCCAACTATTTGAAAAATATACGTTAAATTCAATTAAAAACATTTATTTATGTATATGTCAAAGTGCAAAATTCAAAACCAGATCCACAATTTCAGAGTTTTTTTTTTAATTTTTATAGTGCAATTAAGCTTTATAAAATTTTGTATAATTAGAAATCATGTCAGATAAATTTATACATGAAATTAATACAATTTTATATTAACTTTGTTATATATTTTGATATAAGATTGTTTAGAGCAGCTTATACGCCATTATATATAATTATGTATAAACTATATATGCAGATCTCTTAATATCTCTTAATATATAACGTCATATCAAACATATTTATAAAACCAAAGTGTTAATATAAATGTATATGGTCATATAAAGCCACACATATAAACATTTATAATTATATCAAATCATATAAAATTATATGAAAACTTTTTTAGTCGGGTACCCTCTGTTCTATAGAAGTGTTGAAAAAATTGTGTAATAATATAAATTTGTACACTCATAGAAAAAAGTTTGTAGAAAAGTTAGTAAAACTGTTAGTACTTCAACTTAACAAATTTTTAACTAATTTTTAGTTAAAATTTAATTTTTAGTTCTTTTTTTGCTACCTCCACATTACTAACTTACAAATTTTTTTGCTATTTTTTCTTTGCTGAATTTAGTTACAAATTTTTAACAATAAATTTGCTAACTTTACAGTATTTTGCTGAATTTTAGTTACTAATTTTTAACAGAAGATTTGCTAATTTTACAATTTTTTTGTAAACTAAACCACCAATTTTGTAGCGCTTATAAACAGAATGTTAAATGACTCATAAAAATTTCTGCAAAAAAAAATAATGCAAAAAGTTTTTAAATAAAGCTAAATTGAAATGGTTGAAAATTTGTCCTACTCATAAAATATCTAAATTATTAAATTTTATGAGAAACGTTTCTATTTATCGTAATACATTAATTTTCAAAGATCAAGGTTTATTTTGGACGAACCATTTTAATATGAAAATTGAGATTAAAAGTATCTCTGGGGAGCAAGTGGAGTTTACGGGGATGACCCTAATTTTTTCCCCCAAATATTGTACTTTTTAAGTTTATTTAAAGAACACGATATTTTTAATCGGCTACACCTTCTTCCCTGTGGGTGGAGTTTTAGAGGTGAAAATGGAAACTCAAATAAATTCAGAAGTACATATCCGATCAGCAAACAATGAAAAATCAAAAGAAGGGTCTCTGAAATACATTTTGTTATGGTTAACATATTATTGTCTATAAATATTACCACTTTTACAAAAAAATCATTCTTGGGAAATTTTCATTGGCATTGAAATATAATTGGTATTACTTTATCTCAATGTCAATGCCAACAAATTTCATCACCATTCAATGCCAATGAAATTTTTTTCAATTTGCATTGATGAAAACAATGCTAATGAAATGTACACATAATTGAAGAAAAGGCATTGTAATATAAAAAAAATATAAGAAATACGCGAATTTTTAATTTTTTTTCTTAATTTATTCTTTTATTAAAATATGACAACAAATACTTTTTTCATCAATTATAAATGGGCATTTAGGCATTAAAGAATGCCAATTGAAAAAAATTTCAATTAATTGACATATTCAATAAACTGATCCCAAGTATGTTTTTAAAAACACATTTATTTTTTATTTATTTATTTTCATTTCATTTGCTCCTTTTTTACCTTTTTGCAGTCCACTAGTAATCTGCAAAAGTTTTGTTGATTTCAGAAAATTTTAGCAAAAATTTTGTAGATTTAACAGTTTTTTTTTTGCTATTTTCATTCTACTATTATTTAGCAATTTTTTTCCTGATTTTAGCAGGTTAAATTATTATTTGCAATTAACAAAAATTTAGCTCAAATATTACTAAAATTTTGTGAATTTAACAGTTTTTTTTTTGCTATTTTTATTAAACTACTATTCAGCAATTTTTTTGCTGATTTTAGCAGGTTAAATTGTCATTTGCAATTAACAACAATTTCGCTCAAATATTACTAATATTCTGTAAATTTAACTGTTTTTTTTGCTGTTTTCATTTTATTAATATTTAGCAAACTGATTCTGCTAATATTAGCATTTTTTTCTGCAGCATTATTTTTAACTAATTTTTAGTATCTTTTTCTGCTATTTTTACGGACTTATTTGTATGAGTGTAAGTTAAGGAATTTTGCTCAATCTGCCAAATTAATTATTGCATTAAATATGCTAAAATTCAAAATCTTATTTAACAGATTGTGAAAAATAATCTGTTGAAGGCATGCCCATATACGGATTTTATTCATTCAAATAAAATTGAACACCTAATAAGTATTGATACAAATTTCAAACACCTACTTTGTTTTAAAAAATGACGGAACAAAAATAAATTTCTACACTTTGTAAAAGTTCGTTTGAAGAAAAACTGTTTTTTTTTAATTTAAAAAAATTCAAAATTTGTATTTAATTGTGTTAAAAATATCAGGATTTAATTATAAAACATACTTAAAGTCAAATCACTACACTTAAAATAATACGTCCGTAAAAAAATCTGCAAACGGGTTTCAAATAGATTTGACTAATTTTTAACAAATTGTTAATTGAAACACTGATTTAAACAAAGATTTTAGTTATCTTCATTTAACACAATACTAAAAATCCTCAGTGCTTTAACTAATTTTGACTGTTAATTTTCAAAATTATTTTCAACTAAATATTAAGAACCCATTTGTTAAATTTTACACAATTTATTATTAAAATATAATATTTTCATGTTTCTGTTATAACCCGGTACATGGCGCCACCAGTGTATTCGAAGTTTTAAAGATGACCTATATCACGAAAATTAAGAGAGATGGAGCCAAATTGACTAAAATTTCGACTACCCTTAACAATGGAATATATCCGTGAGAAGGTTATCTCTATTAAAATGTGGATCTTGGTGGGGCCTTGAACCCTCGGAAATTTTTAATAAAAATTTTTCATTTAATAAAACTCAACAACCCAACTCTCGAAAAATAAGCGAGATAGAGCAAAACGGCCAAAATGAAAACATGATATCGGTGGCAGAAATCATAAAAATTCTTCGCTATTGAGAGGTCTAAAATACAGGTCAAAACTACAAAATGGGCGTTTTTAAGTGTCCGCATTTGACTAAGAGATGATTCCCTACTTTTAGGTGATTTTTAACTCCATAATTTTCATATGAAGAGCCTCTGCTCAAAAATTGGCTGTTAAATAACTGTAGGAATGAATGTTGTTGGTAAGTTTCACTGCGTTTAAAAAATGTTCAAAGAAAATCGGGAGATTTATCTTAAAAATTCTTCAGCCACTTTTTGGTTTTATTTTAGCCATTTTTCCCTAGAAATTTAGCCATTTTTGGTAACCAAGTTCTGGCAACACTGCAACGGACTCACATTTGGACTTCTTTGAAAATCAGTTGTTAACGGAATCTGATGAAAATGCCAACGATTTCATCAGATATGTCTTCATATTGAAGAACGCTATAAAGACAAGAGCATTTTATCTCTTATAACAGATGTGTGTTGGAAATTGTTCAATAATGGTGTCGAATTGACAAGAGCGAAAAGGAAAGTGAATTGAAAATAAATTCACTTATACATTTACTAAATATTTATTGTTGTATTTACGCAATGGCCCTGCAAATCTCTCAATATTTTTTATGGGAAAAAATATTATGTGTCTTCGAACAGGAACGAACTCTGACTGGTTAATCAGGGATGGAAAAGGCTCACTCAATCGGGCTTTTACACCAAAAAATGTTAGCTTGCTATTACATATGTGGAAATGTTAGTAGCTAATATAATAGCGTCCTCTTTGACTCTTAAAATTAAATATTTAGATATTAGCAAATATAGCCAGAAACTTAAAATACAGTATTTCCAATAGCATTTCATAAATTATTAAAAATTATTTAACTACACAAGGGACCCATATCTTATAACAAAGTATGGTGCTTAGTTTGCAAAAAAAAATTTCGCATCAATATATTCTTTTGCAGAATGTTAATTCGCATTCCGCAATTATTTTTGAATTTTTTAACTGCGGTTTATTTTAATTCATAATCCAAGAAGTTTGGTGGTAAGTTTGCAAAAAAAACTGCGAAAAAAAATTTGCAAAAAGGAAAATTTTTGCAACAATATATTTGTTTGCATAATGTCAATCGCTGATTAGCTCTTTTAATTCATTTTCTGCACCATAAATCCTTTTTCGAACTCCGCCATTATTTTTCAACTTTTTAATTGCGGTTTTTATACCCTACTCCACTATGTGGTCAGGGTATTATAAGTTTGTGTTGATGTTTGTAACACCAAAAAATATTCGTCCTAGTACCTTATAGTACACCGATCGGCTCAGAATTTTTTATTTCGATTTAACGATGTCCGTCTATCCGTCCGTCCGTCTGTCTGTCTGTCCATGCATTCTTGTGCGCACTCAACAGGTCGCAAATATTAAGATATTTTGATGAAATTTGGTACACCGACGTATGGTAGCCCAAGGACAAAGCCTATTGATTTTGGTTAACACCGGTCCATGTTTAGACCTAGTGCCCATATAAGGGTCCTCCTAAAATTGGCTTGGTTACAAACTGCAGGTCGCAAATATTAAGATATTTTGATGAAATTTGGTATACCGACCTATATCAGCCCAAGGACGAAGCCTATTGATTTTGGTGAACATCGGTCCATGTTTAGACCTAGTGCCCATATAAGGGTCCCCCCAAAATTGGCTTGGTTACAAACTGCAGATCGCAAAAATTAAGATATTTTAATGAAATTTGGTGCGCTGACTCACATTATAGAAAATTTTGACACAAGCCCCATTTTAACCAATTCGAATTTCGGATCCAAACATTAGTTGGCTTTTACCCACACTGGTATAGGGTATAGTATAGTCGGCATGCCCGACTTTAACCTTTTAACTCGTTTTTAATATACATATAACCTAGGGACTCTAAATAATACCCATTTATACAATCAAGTTTGCGGGTTAATTGCAAAAAAAAATAAAAAAATCGGGGAAAAAATTGCAAAAAGGAATTTTTTTGCATTAATCTACTTTACGGAATGTAAAACGCTGATTAAGTTTTTTAATTAAATTTTTGTATCATAAAGGCTTTTTTCGCATTCCGCTATTATTTTGCAATTTTTTAAGTGGGGTTTTTTTTTTAATTTATAATCTAGGGACTACAATACAACATACAACAAAGTTTGAGGAAAAAATCGCGAAAAATAAAATTTGCAAAAAGGAAAATTTTTGCATCATTATATTTATTTGCAGATTGTTAATCGTTGATTCAGTTTTTTAATTCTTTTTTTCTACCACAAAGTATTTTTTCGCGTTGCGCTATTATTTTGCAATTTTTAAGTGCGTTTTTTTAAATTTATAATCATAAAACAAAGTTTGGTGGTTAGTTGCAAAAAAAAAGAAAATTTTCGCATCGATATACCTGTTTGCAGAATGTAAATCGCTTATTAAGTATTTTAATTAATTGTTTGAACCCCAAAGCCTTTTTTCGCATTCCGCCATTACTTTTGCATTTTTTTTACGTATGGTTTTTTAAAATTCATAATGTAGGGCTATAATACACAGAAAAAACAATAGGCACCAACAATGGGAGTTTGTAAAAGCAATCACATTTTCTTTTAAATTGAAATTTTATTCCCAACAATTTTTTTGTTTGAAATATTTGTAACTCGTTTGTAAATTGTTATCTTTCATATAAAAATTGTTTGAAAACAAAAATTCAAAGTTACAAAAAAAAATATTTTTTTTTGGATTTACAAATTTCAAGGCACCTTTTTAAAAAGTGTTTTTTTTTTGTATTTACAAATTTGGTATGAGAAAGGTGTTTAAAAATTTAATTAAAATTTTTTAAATTCTTTCTGTGTACTGTTGGAATAGTGTAATTAAGGTTCCATTCTTGATTTTTATAACTAAATTATTTTTGATGGCTTATTCGAGCTTCCCATCATTGGTTACAATTGATTGAAAGAGCGCACATAATGACGCTGCAAACATTTGGAAGATATCTTCCAAGAAGTTATTAAAGCGATATCTTTTATTTTTCATTTGAATGAAAATAATTAAGTAGTATTTACTTTGAAATTGTGTTCCTTTTATCATTTGGAAGATAATTCGGAGATATTTGTAAAAAAATAATTCAAAAAATTTATATGTTGTCATAATTTTTCAAGATAATATTGCTGCAATATCACTTTTGTAGCATCTGGAAAATAAAGCAAATTTGTTTGAAATCTTTGTCATTTTGGAAAAAATTAAAACTAAATTTGTACAAAAACAATCAAAGGATATATAGGAAATAAACTCGTGAAAAGTCAAGATTAATTGCCCGGGAAAAATCGGCTAAGATGAAATCAAGATAATTTATAAGTTGGTCAATGGATTATGTATGCAGATATTCTTTTTCAGGCTTAAATTTAATAATGAAAAAAGAAAATCGTTCATTTTGTACCCGGTAGTTTATTTAGCGATATCATCTTTTTATCTTCCATATGGGTTATTGCTTTCGTATTGCCTGGAAGTATTGTTTTCGGGTAACAGTTGTTTCCGACTGCGGAAACTTCCAGAATACGAAATTGATATTGCCGGCAATAAATGTTTTCTTCCTGCCGATATGATCGGAGAATCTTCTTCGTATTGCCATGCTTGCTGGGTGATGTTTAATATAATAAATTTAGTATTGGTTTGAGTATCTTCCTTTTCCAAGGCACATAATAGAACAAATGCTTTCTCAGTGATAGAGAGTCCCCCAATATCTTTATTCTGTATACTCTTTTTTGTTTGTAGACCTTTAGTGAAATTTAATATAAAATAATTTGTTCATATCAGTGCCGAAAAATCATTTTTTAAAAGAAAAAATAAATAATAACTAAATTAACCCTTAATGGGCAATAGACCGTACCACCTTACAGGAAAAAAAAAAGATTGCCGTACACCGTCGAATCTAAATTATTTTTGTAAAGAGGTTTCGAAAAAAAATTTCTCCCGAACGTAGGGATTGCCTTTCTGAATGGGAAATCTTAAATTTGACTGATTTTTAATGTTTGTGTAAAGTTTTTGGCTTTAGCATGTTCGGAGATATGTACACTCATACAAATAAGTCCGTAAAAATAGCAGAAAAAGTTACTAAAAATTAGTTAAAAATAATGCTGCAGAAAAAACTGCTAATATTAGCAGAATCAGTTTGCTAAATATTAATAAAATGAAAACAGCAAAAAAAAACAGTTAAATTTACAGAATATTAGTAATATTTGAGCTAAATTGTTGGTAATTGCAAATGACAATTTAACCTGCTAAAATCAGCAAAAAATAATTGCTGAATAGTAGTTTAATAAAAATAGCAAAAAAAAAAACTGTTAAATTTACAGAATTTTAGTAATATTTGAGCTAAATTTTTGTTAATTGCAAATAACAATTTAACTTGCTGAAATCAGTAAAAAAAATTGCTAAATAATAGTAGAATGAAAATAGCAAAATAAAAATTGTTAAATCTACAAAATTTTTGCTAAAATTTTCTGAAATCAACAAAACTTTTGCAGATTACTAGTGGACTGGAAAAAGGTACACTCAAAAATATAAGTTAGTAGAAAAATTAGTAAAACTTCTTGTATATCAAGTGTACGACAAATACAACTCTACACATATTCTATATTTAAATTTTCAGCAAATAAATTAACTAAAGTAAAATTTCGCTACAAGTTTTTTGAGTTTTTTTCAGTCTACTAATATTCAGCAAAAAGTTTAGTGATTTTAGCAAGGATTTTTTTCATTTGCAGTCGACTAAATGTTAGCAAAACGTTTGCTGAATATTACAATTTTTTTTTGGTAAAAATCAACTCGCTGATTTTCAGCAAACTTTTTGCTGAAATTACCAACTTTTTTGCAAGCACGCTCCTGACTAAAAATTTGCTGACACAGAAACATTTTTTGCTGACTTTACTGACTTTTTTTTTTGAGTGTACAAAAGGAGCAATTGAAATGAAAATTAATAAATAAAAAATAAATGTGTTTTTAAAAACATACTTGGGACCAGTTTATTGAATTTCAATTAATTGAAATTTTTTTCAATTGGCATTGTTCAATGCCTAAATGCCCATTTATAATTGATGAAAGAAGTATATGTTTTCATGTTTTAATAAAAGAATAAATTAAGAAAAAAAATTAAAAATTCTCGTATTTCTTATATTTTTTTCATATTACAATGCTTTTTCTTCAAATATGTATACATTTCATTAGCATTGTTTTCATCAATGCAAATTGAAAAAAATTTCATTTGGCATTGAATGGTGATGAAATTTGTTGGCATTGACATTGAGATAAAGTAATGCCAATTATATTTCAATGCCAATGAAAATTTCCCAAGAATGATTTTTTCTAAAATTGGTAATATTTATAGACAATAATA
This sequence comes from Leucophora obtusa, assembly GCA_949987735.1. Lineage (NCBI taxonomy): Eukaryota > Metazoa > Arthropoda > Insecta > Diptera > Anthomyiidae > Leucophora > Leucophora obtusa. The sequence goes on from OX465295.1 coordinate 76,474,539, forward strand.
TGTTAACCATAACAAAATGAATTTCAGAGACCCTTCTTTTGATTTTCATTGTTTGCTGATCGGATATGTACTTCCGAATTTATTTGAGTTTCCATTTTCACCTCTAAAGCTCCACCCACAGGAAAGAAGGTGTGGCCGATTAAAAATATCGTATTTTTTAAATAAACTTAAAAAGTACAATATTGGGGGGAAAATTAGGGTCATCCCCGTAAACTCCACTTGCTCCGCAGATATACTTTTAATTACAATTTTCATATTAAAATGGTTCGTCCAAAATAAACCTTGATCTTTGAAAATTAATGTATTACGATAAATAGAAACTTTTCTCATAAATTTTAATAATTTAGATATTTTATGAGTAGGACAAATTTTCAACCATTTCAATTTAGCTTTATTTAAAAACTTTTTGCATTATTTTTGGCGAGTTAAAAATATGCAGTCATTTTTATGAGTCATTTAACATTCTGTTTATAAGCGCTCCAAAATTGGTGGTTTAGTTTACAAAAAATTTGTAAAATTAGCAAATCTTCTGTTAAAAATTAGTAACTAAAATTCAGCAAAATACTGTAAAGTTAGCAAATTTATTGTTAAAAATTAGTAACTAAATTCAGCAAAAAAAAATAGCAAAAAAATTTGTAAGTTAGTAATGTGGAGGTAGCAAAAAAATTAACTAAAAATTAAGTTTTAACTAAAAATTAGTTAAAAATTTGTTAAGTTGAAGTACTAACAGTTTTACTAACTTTTCTACAAACTTTTTTCTATGAGTGTAGTAAAATCTTATGGCCAACATTTTACATAAAGTTGATGAGCATACCCTACAGCTCAGATGTAAAGAACACATAGTTTCATATACTGATATGCTGCACGAACAGGCCAAAATAAAATTCTGATGTGATCTTTCAAAACGCCGACACACGTATATTTTTTCTTTTTTTTGGTCTCCTCTAACAAAATCCATTGTTTTAACACCGCAATTTTTTTCCCTGTTGTACTGTGCTATTTCATTAACATTAAATGGTAATGAAACTTTTTCAATGGTTAATGAAAAATAAAATATAGTTTATAGTACAATTATTTCAAATATTAATTGGTGATATCAAAACTTTTATAAAAACAAACTTTTCATTTAAAATAAACCAAACAAATTTTATATGCTTGATGAGTTTTGTTTATTTAAGTGCAACTATTTAACATAAGTTGTGTCCCTTATTTTAAGGAAATCATCGTAATACCATATAAAACAGCAGCTATTAGACCATATTTATAATGCAAGTTAAAACATTTTATAAACCATAATCGATGATGAAGTAAACATTTAGCCGGCTAATTTGAAATAACATTTTGTACACATCAATAATAATAAAACGTGAGAAAAATCTAAATATGATAATACAAAAAAAAGACAATTGAAATCATGAATGGACTGAAATAATATTATGCATATGTTGACCATTACAACGACAACGGAGACGACGACAAGAAAAAACCTCTCTTTGCGACAATTTCTCAAAAAGAAACAAACTGATTGAAAAGTCTAAGCCATGGCCCATGGAGGGGACTTTGACTAAATAAAGTTGTATTGAGTTGAAACAAGAGATTACTTACAATGTTGTTGTATGATTTTATATAGGGTTAGGTCTGTCAGTTCCATTGGCTTAAGTGCGCACATCCACCATTGACAGTGGATTTTTATATTTTGTTATTGTTGTTGGTGTTAAAATCAATTGATTATTTTATTTTGTAAAAATGTTTTTTCTTTTTTAATTTATATTTTTTGGTTAATGCCTTGGTATAAAAAACGTGAACAATAGATATTTAATTATTATTTGCAATTGTTAATTCACACAGACCACAAGCACGGGTCTTGAGTAGTAGTACAAGAGGCGACGGAACTGATAAACAGAGGGATTTTTCAAACAAAACACAAATTATGGTTTCTTGCAAACACTTAATCCTAGTGGCTCTATTGGGTCTGTCATCGTTATGTCATGCCATCAATATGGAAAGTATGATCGATGAAGAAAATGCCAAATGTGAAAGTGGCAGTGATAGTATGGCCTGTGTGAAAGTTAGAGCTATGAGATTTTTGGATACTGTTATGACTAAAGAAGATTTTAAGGTGAGTAATTAAGAGATAATTTGAAATTGTCAGAGTCAGAGTGTTTTGTATCTTAATCTTATAGATTTCTAATGTTGAAGTTAAATCAAATGGTTATCAAGCTGCAGCCCAAGGTAGATCCTCCAGCAGTGGTGATTTCTTCGAGGCCATTGAAAACTATATCCAAGGTCATGATGTTACCATGGACTTGCCTATGGCTGAAGCCAAAGTTACTGTCTCATCCCGTAATTTGGACAACGATGAGTTAAGTCTTAATGTCAAATTTGCGGGTGAGGGTATTGTTGAAGGCAAGGGTAAGAAGGGAAACTTCTTCAAGAAGGGTGTGTTGCATGCTAGAATTTCTCTGTAAAATTTTACAACTCTTTTAACTAATCTATGTCTTTTTTGCTTTCATAAAAATTTCCTTTAAGGCAAGAAACATCGTTTGCGTAAAATGGCCATGCCCATTATGGTATTGATTTTATTGAAGGCTATTACCATCATCCCTATGGCTATTGGTATTTTAAAGATTAAGGCTTTGAATGCTTTAGGATTGGGCTTTTTCTCTTTTATTGTTTCGGTTGGTTTAGCCATATTCCAATTATGTAAAAAGGTAAGATTTTTAATGTTGAAAAAAAAACAACCGTGTCTACTTTTAGGTACTAGTGGGATGTTAAATGAGAGAGAGAGGAGTGCGAAAGAGAGAGAGTACGCAATTTAAAGAAAGAGAGAGCGTAAAGAGAGTTTGTGAGAGAAATTAATGTAGTTTTTACCTAAAATAGAAATAAACCAAAGAATATATAGGTAATTGATATTTCAATAAAGTTTATGATCTTTTAAAAAACCACAAATTCCCTTCACTTGAGCTACCAGACACAAATTTATACTCTACCTTATACTTTGGCTGTCATCAAACCTCTCTCAAATTACAAAATTTCCCAGCTCTCATTTAACTCTCACTCGCTCATATTAAAAAATTCCCATGAAGTTTTGAATATATTTCGAAAACTAACCTTCAAAATAACCTAAAATGTGTGGTTTCGTTTCTTTTAGATTGCTTCTGAACATCATCATTCTGCCCATATTACTGCTCATGGTCCCTGGGATGGTCGTTCTGTAAGTTCTAGCTCCCGTGTAGAACAATTCGCAACAGATCCCTCTGCCCAAAATTTGGCATATAGTGCCTACAATTAAGAGTTAAGTTTAAAAAGAATAAAGCCTTTTTCCTACCCCTGCCTCCTTTTTAAAATAACAAAAATGAAAACTTGAGAAAAAAAAAAAGAAAAATAATGAAAAGATTTTTACAACAAAAATAATAACGTTAAATGTGTGCAAAAATAATCATCGAAAAAAGGTTTACAAAACAGATGACAAAAATTTTGTAAATGATTGATTGCAAATTGAAGGCAAACTTACGGAAGCGGAAATTTAAATTTGTATCAACATCCTCTAAATTTTTCGTTCATTTGTATGATGTTCTTTTTCTTATGTTGGTTACTTAACCGAAACACATTTAACATGGTCAATTCCAAAGAAGTTTTATAATTTTTTTATAAAAAAAAAAAAAGTAAGAAAGTTGTAGATGTGTATATTTTAAATTTTATTAAGCATTTTTGTTTACAGTTAGTTGATTTTAATTTATTTATATTTAATTTTAATAATTTATTTATTGTAGAAAAAACAAGAAAACATAAAAACATACAATAAAACTTGATGTTTATAAAAGAAGAAATGAAAGATTTATTGGGCAAGGTCAAAGTAATTTTATGTTTCCAACAAATTAGTTACCCAGTGTAGCAAAGGATTACTTAACACTTAACTAGTAAACGACGCGTTTGAAAAAACAACACTTTACTATAAAAAATAAAAATGCCCTGTTGGCTGTCCGTCTCCAATATACACAAATTGCCTGCACTTGTACGTACAAACCATACGTCAATGTGGCAGTATTTGTGAAAAGGTGACACGGAGGAAATAAGAGGATAAACAGAGAAAATCTGAAGTAGAATGTTTGTATATGTCTGTTTGATCACTTCTGAAATTATTCATATAGAGACAATCTGACAATAAAAATATAAAAAATAATACAATTTAATGGTTGATCACTGATGAAGCCTGTCCATAAAAAGGCAGAAACTAGATCTAGTCTGATTTTCAAATTTAATGTGTTTATAACTTTGGAGGAAGGTTTATTCTTCTTCTTAACCTCAAACCTACTAAATTAGTAATGGCAAGTAGTTACTCAGAGAAAATAGATTCATTGGGACAACCGAATTTCTTGCCAACTGAATAGTTTTGTTGCGGTTACCGCATCATTTGGTTGTCGCTATCAAATGCATTTCAGACAAAATTAAAATATACATACACTTTTGTCTACCGAAATTCTGTTGTCTTTACCGAATTTCTGTTGGCACGAACAAATATATCAATGATTCCAACCAAACCATTTAGTTGAAAAAAAATTCGGTTGTCCCAGTGAATCTGTTTTCTCTGCGTAATTTTCTTGTTATTTGTATATGGGGATGCAGCGTAAAATAATGGATTGTTAACTAGCCAGCGAAAAAAGAGATGCCGAAGCAGTAGAAAAAGCACTACAATTGATGATCTAGATGTACTTCTTTTTTAACATAAACACTAATGATTTTAACATTGAGTTGTCATAGGAGAAGAGTACTCCGACTTTAACATTTTTTCAGTACTTTTTGAACGAGTGCAAAGGAAGCTCTTTTTCACCAATTAAAAGTTAAAAAAAATTCTTCACCAAAAAAATTATATTTTTTTTTATTTTAGAAAAGTTTTTTTATTGCCGCCACCGAGTATAGAACTTGCGACCTCACGATTGCTAGTCGCTGAGCTCTACCGCTGAGCTATTCTTTGATATGAAAGTTGACTGGCATAAAAAAACCACTTTGTTAACGAGAGATATTGTTCCTTATTCTCTTCAATAAAAGTACTTATTAACAGGTGCACTCCAATTCGATATTGGTTTCAGTACTATTTTTACAGGTACATAAAAATCAATTGCCCACCATTTTTTTATATATATATACTAGGGTGGGTCGATTTAGCAATCGATATTGCGTCGTCGATTTTTCGAAAGCATGGGCAAAAAAAAGTTCCACTACGACATATCAAAAAAATCATTTTCAAAGCTCCCAAATTTAAATTTTTTGCAATTTTCTAATAAATGCTAGATTAGCTCCATCTTGAGGTGGCTTTTTGAAACAACTAATAAAGTTGTAAACAATATAACATTACAACCTTTCCAGAAAGGTATTACTTATGAAAATCGGATAAAAAATGTGGCAACTAGAGGTAAAAGTATATAAGTAAAATTATTTTCTGCTTGATGATGAAATGATGATAATGATGAGAAATGATGATAATGATGTTGATGACAACAAGGAGAAAATAATTTTACCTCTAGTTGCCACATTTTTTATCCGATTTTCATAAGTAATACCTTTCTGGAAAGGCTGTAATGTTATATTGTTTACAACTTTATTAGTTGTTTCAAAAAGCCACCTCAAGATGGCGCTAATCTAGCATTTATTAGAAAATTGCAAAATTTGGGAGCCTCGAAAATTAAAAAAATATTAATTTTAAACAAATTAATTATAAATATTAAAAAAATAATTAATAAAATAAAAAAGAAATAAAAAAATATTGGTCCCGCCGTGAATTGAACCCGGGACCCTCTATTTGGAAATGCCAAATGATACCAAAATCACTCTTTACGATCTTTTTTAAAGCAATTACTCTTTAGAAGCAATACTTAAGTGATTTTTTGGATGTGGTTCAGAAGTAATTCTAAAAATGCTGCAAAAATGTAATAACGGATACTTGGGAAGCAATGAAAGAAGTGATTTTTTTGAAGTTGTTCAGAATAACTTCTGAAAAAACAGTAAAAATACACTAACGGATACATTAGCATTAAGCATTAAAAGAAGTATTTTGTAAAGCACTACTTGCAATTTTTTTTGCTGGGTATATGCTTACCAGTATTAACAATGGTAATGTTTGTATATTTGTATACCCTATATTACTACGTGGATAGTAGACCGTACCGCAAAAAAAAGTTCGCCGTACACCCTCCAATATGAAGTATTTTTGCAAGGCAATTTCAAAAAAAAAAAATTTTTCCCGAACGTAGGGGTAGCTTTTTTCAATTTTTCGTTATAGCTTCGGCATTTAAAGTCGGATTTTAAACCAGTAAGAGACCAGTGTTTTGCTATAAAGGAAAAATCCAATGAAAAAAATTTAAAAAGGCGACCCCTACGTTCGGCAACCAATATATAGAAAAGATTTCTACTGGGTTAATCGAAAAACTTCCTTAGCAAAAGTTTAGTGATTTTTTGCAAGCTTTAATTTTCTGACTTTAGGGTGGTACATTAGGGTGGTATTAACTGGGACCTGGTGGCTAACTACTAGAACGGGATACTTGAGGTCAATGGCCCTTAAAGCAACATACTGGTCTCCTCGAGATAAAAATATCGATGTTTCATACTTTAAGATCCGACTGTAAATGCCAAAGATAACGAAAAATGTAAAATGGCTACCCCTACGTTCGGCTAAAAAAAATTTTTTTATTTTAAACCTCCTTGCAAAAATACTTCATATTGGAGGGTGTACGGCGCACTTTTTTTTTGCCTGTAAGGTGGTACGCTCTAGTAGCCACTTATTTTCTAACTTCCGAGTAACCACTTATTATATCTTTGTGGGTAACTACTTATTCTTTCACTATGGGGTAACTCGTTATTCGCACTTTTTTGTAAGCGAGAGGGTAGACAATCCATGAATTTTTGTACATCGCGAACAAAAGTAATATTGCGAGAAAATAGCCCGGTAAGTAGTGAAACCCTTTGTGTGCTACTTACTCACTTATATATATATATGTTCCCTCGGTTCCTATAAGGAGCATAGGGCCTCACTTAATTACTCAGTATTGTCTGTTTTTGCTGGGTATATATCTTTTGATGGTTTTTATACAATTTTTCTTTTAATTTTTTCCAAAATGACAAAAAATTTAAAACAAATTTTTTTTTACCTTCCAGATGATGGCGCAATATTATCATAAGAAAAAAATTATGAAAAGAAATTAAATTTTTTATTTTTGTTTTTTCCAAATAAAGCCGACTTATCTTCCAAACGATAGAAGAAAGTCAATTTCAAATGATTATTTTAATTCAAATGAAATGCTCCAGTGGGAGTTAGAGGAATATATATATAAATCAAAAATAGAATATCTTCTTCGGGAATATCTTCCAATAACTTTCAGGGTAAAAATTAACCCGATTTCAAAAATTCCGAACTCAAAAAATTTCAACCGCTTTTATTATCCTGCAGTAAAAAAAATTAATGGAATTTATTTTTTTAAATTTACAATCCAGTGAAAAAAGGTGGCGCAGCGAAAATTTGGGTTGCTTCCAAAAATCGGGCGACGAACCCAAATAATCGCCATCCAGCAAAAAATTTATATTCAAGGAATTGGTTACAGGACACCTTATATTATAATGGCATAGGTTCTAAATTAGGTTCGACAATCGGTTCTTTTTATATGGAGTTTGATCTAGAAGCAATAGGTTATTTTCTTCCAAACTAAAACAGGTTGCTTTCGAGTTGGTTATAGAACTTGTTATAGAGCTGGTTCATTGTACAGTAAAACCTTACATTCTGACTTTTGGAATCAGTTCTAGAACCGGTTCCATGGAACCGTTGGTAAAAGTTATAAAATATTGATAAAAATAATCAGTACATTATTGAAATAATGGCAAAAAAATAAGTCATTATTAAACATTATTTTTTTGTCTCAAAGTAATGCAGAAAGTAAGCTAACACTTTATCTTTTTGTTTTTTGTATTTTAAAATAATGAGGAATGTAAGGAGTGATCCAAAAAATATTTAACAAATTTCAAATATATGATTTTGTTTGAATCATTTTTTATCAAATTATTTATTATAAAAAAATACAAATAACTTTAAAAAATACAATACATTTGCGGTTGTCGCTAGATCATTTGTTGTCCTTTAAATAAACACTGTCAAAAAAATACAAACGGAAAAGCGATGACAAAGCACTTAAACAGGTGGTACAAGTACTGGAATAAAATGCTTTCTTTCTTATTCCCAAAATGACAACATCATTAGACAAAAGAACTGGCTGTTCAAAAATTAACGGAAAAGCACTAAGGAATCAAAATTTTAACATTAGCAAAACGCTGGAGGAACCAATAAGTGGGTGATCTGGAAACAGATTTTCCAAAATAAAATTTAAATAAAGTTCATTTTTATTTTTTTGTCCTGCCACAATTTAAACCGAAGCAAATTGGCAAACGAGAGCTTTACCCACACTGAGAGAATTTTCATCACTTCAGTAATGAATTTCTTCATAGTTTCAATGAAAATTGTCACTGGAACTCGTCCATTGAAACTTTTCATAGAATATATGAAACAGGTTTCATTAAAGTCGATGTTTATGAAAAGTTAATAAAATTAATGAAACTCTTCACAAAATTAATAGGCCACTAGTCCAATAAATAAATCATTCAGCCAATGAAGAGCTTCATAAAATCTATGAAGCAATTTCATTTACTATTATTTATTATAGTTGGTTGTTGTCGTTGCTAAGCTGGAGTGGATAAATAAGAAGTACTTAGCAAATGCAAAAGGCGTAATAAAATCGTAGCATATTTTATGGATGTACAAAATATATCTAAAGAAATAATTCATTAAATTAAAAGTTTCATAAAAAAAGGTTCGAAAAAGTTAATATGATTTATAAGAAAATTCCATAGTCCAAAATTAATAATAAAAAATTAATTTAAAAAAAAAAATAAAAATTATAAAAGATTATTCTCTCAGGAAATGACGATATTTTATAAAAAAAATTAAAAAAGGGAAATACTATTGAACAATTTCATATATATAAAGAAACTTTTCATTAAATTTATGGAGATCTAATTTATGAAATTCAGTGAATTTTTTTAATGAAATTATAAAATTTTATGAACGAAAAGTTATGAAAAATTTCATAAAATTAATTAAATATTATATACATAATGAAATTCTTCATCGTTTCTACGAAAAAAATGCTATGAAATTATATCATTAATATCATGAAGTCAGTGCATTCTCTCAGTGCACTGAGCTAACGGGACATAACACTTGGTGGCTAAAAACATAATTAAGTGATTTGTTGGAACTAACATGCCAACGTTGGGAGAACAAAAAAAATGGTGATCTTAAAGGAGCTTTACAGCAAACAATAAAAAACAGTTTTATAAAAGAAATTTTTAAAAAAAATGTCTTTTGCCTGCAACCGGATTTGAACTCGAAACTTTCTGTTTACAAACCCGTTTTTATAAAGCGTCATCATTTTTGTAAATCATTGCTCTACTAATGCATTGAATTTGTACAGTTGGCAATGTCAGAAATTACATTTAAGTGTTTAAATAACAATCCGTGCATTAAATATTGTTGACCCTTAAATAGACCTTACAGAAAAAAAGATGGAAAAGCAGTAGAAAAGGCAATACAATCAATGATCAAGATAAAACTTCTTTCTGAAACCTTAACTGCATGAATTTTCAGATCTTAATGAAGGTTGTATATTCTAATAGTGTATCAAAAATAAGGCGTTTTCCGAAATTATCACTTCTAAAGTTTTTACTAGCGAAAAACTAAAAATTTTTGGAATTTCAGATCACACAATAACCTGAAATATAACGACGATATAGAAACCACAATAAGTGTGTCGGAGACCTTGCAGTTTTCTACTAACATTTAATTAGTTTGTTGTATAATTTTTAAATGATAAATTTCCATTAATTTTAATTATTTAAAATATTGAATTTCAACAAATTAATTATAAATATCAAAAAGTTTTAAAAAAAAGTTTTTTTTTTTTTTTAAATTGGTCCTTCCAGGATTTGAACCCGCGATTATCTATTTGGAACTAAACTGTATCCAAATCATTTCTTTGGATAACTTTTAGATCGATAATTCTTCAAAAGCGGTAATTAAGTTAAAGTTTGGATGTTATTCACAATTTCTTCTAAAAAGTCACTAAAAATACGCCAGCGGATACTTTGGAAGCAACGAAAGAAGTAGCTTACAAAAGCATGACCATAAATTTTTTTTTTGCTACATATTTAGTAATTTTCTTATTATTTAAATGAAAATTATATCTGCGTATTATATTTCAGTTTTATTTGTATAAATATTTCTATAAGCACCGCTATGATTATTGTTTACTACAAACAATAAATCTATTAATTAACTTCAATTAAATATCAATTTTCTGTTGATATCTATATTCTAATTATAATCTTTTCACTAATCATTATGTTTTCATTTCTACCTTATTAAATGTGAAATTTTCGAATAATGTCACGTAAATATAGTGTTTTATTGATAAATTAACCCTTAAATGCCCCTGGTATCTTTAAAGATACAACCATTCAGAAAATCCCTACGGCCATAATTCTAAATGAATTCGTTTCAGAAAAGCTTAAAATTGTTAAGAATACAATAGGCTTTTACGAAAAAATATTTTTTGACTTCTAACTAACATAGTTCAGAAAAAAAAATTAAAAAATGTCAAAAAAAATTTTTTTGTTTTAATTAAATATTCATGGCCTTTCATAGTGCAAAATCTAAAAAAAAGTAAATATTTTCAAATAAAAAAAAATTAAACCTAGTTTCTAAATTAATTCTACTGCGATATAAAATTGTTTGAAACAGTTACTAATCCTAGATCCCTCCCAAGGTTGCATTTATCGGTTGTATCTTTAAAGATACATTGAGCGCTTACCGCTAAAGTTGGATTTCCATTACGCCTAACATTTTTACTGCATACTACAGTATTTTCATTTATGTTTTTGATTTTGCAAGAGCAAGTTCACTTGTTTGGAGCTAAGAAATCAATTTGGATGTTTTAGTAACAATTTTCAATTAATATTTATTTGTTTTTATACAAGTTTGTTTAAATTAAAGCCATGACAGCTTTTATTCGAGCTGGTAGAAAATTTATGACTGACGATGACGTCAGTGAATCACTTTGTAATAGCGAAGGCATATGTGATGACAGCATTGATGGAATTGATGGAATTGATGACGAAAGCGACGACATAAATAATGACGAGCAAGAAGGGATCGGAGATGGTTCTCAAAAGACAGGACATATGCAGGTGATTGCCGATGAAGACGAACATGTGGATCAGAGTGATATTGACCTCAATTTATCCGTTCAGGACTATTTTCTGCACATGACGACGATACTAATGACGGAGACTTTATTAACGCAGAATCAGGACATTTAGAGCTGCTTGAGCCTGAGCCTTCAACGTCATCCGCTAAAGCAACGTTGAGTGATTATGCCCCACCTTCCAAACTTTATTTAAACGCTTGTAATGCATTTCCCTCATAATTTCGGAATATAAAAATTAATTCTAAATCTTCCGAATTCGAAAAGGTCATATGGAAAAAAGGTCATATACAGTTTAATGACCAGCAGTTAAAATTTAGAGGTGATAGTAGTTTACCGGAAAATGTAATGGAATTAACCACACAGTATCAAGTTTGGCATTTTTTGTTTCCGGAAATGTTGGAGCAGCATATAGTCGACGAAACCCTAAAGTATGCAGGAGTTGACCATACGTTTCACTTCGATATATTTGATTTACGAAAATATATTGGAATACTCTTTTACATGACATATCATAATCTTTCAAGCATAAGAGATTATTGGTCTAAAAATAATGATCATTGCGTAAATATAGTAAAGCAACAAATGACGCGAAATCGTTTCGAAAAAATACGGGAATTCATTCATTTTAATGATAAAAATAATCAGCCTTCCCATGATGACCCTAACCGTGACCGACTATACTTAATTAGACCTATTATCGAAGCCCTAAATACTACTTTTGGAAGCAGATGAGCAGATGTGTTCAACAAAAATTGGTAGCCATATGAAGCAGTATTTGCCCAACAAACCGAAAAAATGGGGCTTCAAGCTTTTTTTTTTTTGTGTGACACTACAGGAAATGCGTACAAATTTGAGATCTATGATGGAAATCCTGAAATTCCTGCTCAAGGTGAACCAGATCTACAACCATCCGCAAACGTAGTTGTAAGATTACTACGTGAAGTACCCCGATATCAAAATTACATAGTATATTTTGACAACTTTTACACTACCGTGCCATTAGTAGTGTATTTGCGTACTCAGGGTATTCTGTCAGTTGGTACCATTCGACGTAACAGAATAAAAAACTGCAAGCTTCCCGACGAAAAAGTTATGTTAAAATTCGAGCGGGGAACTAGTGAAGAATTTGTTGCCAATATACATGGAATGGACATAGCATCGCTATCTTGGAAAGACAATAGAATTGTGAATTTGATTTCTAGTTACGTTGGTGTAAAACCTATAATTGACAGTGCTGGAAATGAAACAGCACAATCAACCACTGTTAAGAGATTTGATAAAAAGGATAAAACTGTTAAAATGATTTCATGTCCTCAAATTATAGAAGACTATAATTGCCATATGGGTGGCGTAGATTTAATGGACAGCTCAATGGGCCGGCACAAAATAAGCATGAAAAGCCGGAAATGGACAAATAGAAAATTCTACCATCTTTTGGATATGACAGTTGTAAATTCCTGGCAGTTATACAAAAGGATAAATAAAAATAAACCCGGCTATGCGATTGATTGACTTTAAATTAGAAATAGCTGATACACTTTTCTCATTTAATGCACAAAAACCCCTCCAAAGAGGTCGTCCACGTATTGAAGCAGAAATTCAAAAAAAGCGCCAGAAACCCAACGCACATATGGCACCTCCGAAGGATACCGGATTGGACAAAATTGATCATTGGCCAACGATGAATAAGAAGGGAAGATGTAAATTTCCTAATTGCGTGGGACAAACCCGAATGTATTGTACTAAATGCAAAGTAAATTTATGTTTAACTTTAGAAAAAAAATGTTTTTATAATTATCATAATTCATTAATTGTATTATTTATTATATAATTTTTTTAATCAATTTTTATTGTACTAGTGAATGTATAAAATGTATATATATTATTTTTCTTTTATTTTTTGTTTTATGTTTTGTTTTATGTTTTTAATGTATTTTTACTTATAATAATAAATTTTAATAATTTTAATTTTAACCTTTAAAAATAAATGAATTGAAAAAACTATTATATTTTTGGTAACTTTTCTTAAGAATTTCAAAAGCGTGCTACTGCCCAGTGTATCTTTTAAGATACAACCACTATTTTTCAAAAAACTTCTTTAAAAAAAGTTTTTTTAAAAAACTGAAAACGCACTTGTTATTTTTTTAATATTTTACATATAATATATTTTTTTCCTCAAAATCTGAAACTTTGGGCATTTAAGGGTTAATAGAAAAGTTTATGTGTACAGTATGATCAATATATTTTAATACAAACTGAAATATATTCAAACTTCTATTGCGATGTATTTAAGAAATATGAGCATGCTAAACTCGAGCTTAGAAAAAGTTTTATATATTTACCCAGCTTAAATGCCCAATACTTCGTATCGAAATATATTTATAAGAAAAAACCAGTGTTGCCAGAAACTTTCGTTCAAAATATGATAAATCACCGGAAAATATGCTTGCTAAATTCTGCTAAATCATTAGAAAAGCCAATATGCTAAAAATATGCCAAAATGTTTAAATATTCATTATGCTAAAACTCTGCTGCGTAACGAATGTTGCAATTTTTACTCTACTAGCCGCATTTTTGTTAGGCTTTTGTAGTACATTTCTGACAGATTTTTTTTTTTAACCTACAAGCGTTTAATAATTGAAAAAAGTAATGTAATCATTGTTTACATAAAAAACATGGATGGCAACCGAAATGAATGCGGTTATCGTTAGAGTAACGATATATTAGGTTATTTCGGTAACGGTATTTGAAGGGTAACGCTATTACATTTATTTCGGTATCGGTATTTTTAGAATAACGGTATTTGAGTTATTTCAGTAACGGTATTTTAAAGATAACGATATTTGGGTTATTTAGGTAACGGTATTTTAAGGTTAACGGTATTTCAGTTATATCAGTAACGGTATTTTAAGGGTAACGTTAGTCAGTTATTTCGATGGATCCCGCAATTTTTTTTACAAAAAACAAACGATATTAAAAACAGAACCAATTCATCAACTTAACCCTCTAATGCCCAAGGCCGCCTCAAAGGCGGTCTTCAGATTTTAAATAGTTTTTGGCTAAATAACAATATTTTATTAAACAAGTTATATTATATCCATAGAAAACTTAACTCTCTACTTTTTTGCCTTCGAACTTTTCTTTGTATACGGAACAGTTTTCAAGCGAGAAGTATGTAAAGTGAAAATTAAGAATTTTTGAAAAAATTAACTTTTTAAAACAATAAAAAATATTTGAAAAATTGCCAAAAACACATTTATGATCTGGCGTATATTAACGATAATAACAAAGCTACACTCTAAAAAATTTTTGTAAATTCACTACTATAAAATGGGTAAAATTTTGTTTAATTTTACAAAAATTAGGTAAATATAAACAAAAAATGCGTAAATTATTTTTGTACACACTTCCATATACAATAATACACACACAAAGTATTTTTAGACATTACGTATTTACAAATAAACACATACATTGTGCCTAAAATTACTATTCTTTTGTTAAATAAAATTTTTACGCACAAAGTTGGTAAATATACTAACTTATAATAGTAATAAATAATCTGACATTTTAAATTGTAAAAAATTGAAGAAAAGTTTTAAATAATAAAAAGAAAAAGCTAAAATGGATTATTTTTTTTTTAATTACCATATTTTTATTAACACATTTGTATGTATCTGGAAATAGCAACAGAAGAATGAAATAATTTTTGGTTTGCAAGCAGCAGGGTTCATCCAAAAGCAAGGAAATGGGTTTGGGACGATTTTGCATGTCGGAAATGCCGCCATAAAAAGAAGTAATTTTTGAATCTAATCATTACTGGCGATGACAAATGGATCCATTATAATAACCCAAAGCGCAAGATATAACCCAAAGCCAAATCAACGCCAAAGCCGACTATCCATAGCGCCAAGGCAATGCTCTGTATTTGATTGCTCATAATATTCCATCAGAACAACGCTCGGCCACATGTTGCAAGAACTAAAAACTATTTATAAAATAGTGAATAAGAAGTTTTGCCTCACTCGCCTTCTTGACAAGACTTTGCCCCGTTCGACTACCATTTGTTTCGGTCGATGCAGAATGCTCTCACTGGAATACGCTTCACTTCAGAACAGGGTATCCGAAATTGGCTTGATTCGTTCTTGGCTTCAGAAAATGAGGAGCAGTTCTTTTGGCACGGAATCCATCCAGAAAGATGGGAAAAGGTCATAGCTAATGATAGCCAATACTTTCAATAAATTTATATTGTACCAATGTTTCACAATAAATGCCCAAAACTTGCCAAAAATTATACACACTCTAAAAAATGCAAGTAAAATTGCTCCTTTAAAGTATGTAAATTTTAATGTGAAATTACATAAAATGCGTAATTATAAACACAAAGTGTGAAAAAAATATATTTACATACATTTTTCTACAAAATTACGCACAAAATATAGTAATTGTGGTTTGATAAACATGTTTGTAATTTATTAGACATTTTTACTGTATAATTACATTTTAATTATAGTAAATTATTAGTGTATACAAATTTTACGCACATCTATGTAAAGTTACCAGTTATTGTGTTTAAGTAATAGTTGTCAATAAAATTTTATTTGGAAATAAAAAAATAAATAATATTGTTTTTATGGAAAATTATTAGCGTGCCTTAAAAGAATTCATAAAAATATGCAAAAATAGTAAAAAAAGGTTTGTGTATGGCAAAATAAAAGTTTTTATAAGAGAATCTTAAATAATTTAATCGCAATATGTTCAAATTTTTCAGGGATAATTTTCAAAGATATTATTTCGCTCAATCCGGGCAGAACATTATGAAGATAGCTCTTGGCAGATATACTCCAAGTATGAAAAATAAAACGCAAAGCATCGTGACATTCATTAAAAGGTCATTGTTAGAAGATGAAATTCATTGTAATTAAAGTTTTAAGTTAGCTTTAAAAATTCTTTATTTGCAGGCAAAACACTTCAATATTTCCAAATGAGATATGTTCCACAAAGTAAAATGGTACGGGTTATATTTGATTTTGAATGGTCCAAAAACTAGTTTCAGAACAAAAGAATGCCTTTCTTTAAGAAAGTGGTTCATGTCCACGGTCTTTGATTAAACATCATTTCTGTAAAAAATTTTACCGTTTTGACCATGACTTGGTATTTTAAACCTAAACGCTTATTGAATTTTTAGATATTGGGTACAGTTTTTTTTACGAAGGATCTCGAAATATTGGTGGCTGTAATAGATTTAGTTGATGATGAAAACAAACGTGGTTTCAGTAGTATTTTGTGCACTCAAATTTAGAGTACAATGTCAAGAAATTAAAATTTTTAACAAATTTATGATTTAGTTATGGAAGAACCGATATTAATAATGAGAAATATCCGTTCTTCCAAGTTAAGAACCCAATGTTGGCCAAAACTGCCATTTATTTGGCATAGTACCCTAAATTTACTTTTGAAATTGATGTTTGATGCAATTTCTGAGACCTGTTTCGTTTTCAGCATCAAAACATCTGTAATACTCACCCTTTTGCTGTAACCACAACATTGCGAGATTGTGTTATTAACTTTAAAAAATAAATTTATTAAGAGATTTTATAACACCGTGTAATTTGAGTAATATACACTATTATTATATACTATTAAGCATCTTGTATATTTTATATTATACTGAATAGTAAAGGAATTTACAAATAAAATATTTTTAAAAATAATTATCTGCGTATAATTTGTGGTAGGTTTAGGATTTTTTAAGGCGTTAATGTACTCGTTAATGTATGTATTTTTAGGCACATAATATGTAAATTTACATGAAAACAGCATGTTGCTAAACATATTTTAAGCACTTTAATATATATTTTTACACACATTGTGTCTAACGCTTTTACAAACAATGTGCGTAAATATTCGAATTTACTAACAACCCGAGTAAAAAAAATTGATCTCGCGCAATATCTAATTATATCCAATTTGATATTGTTTAAGATCTGCTGTAATATCTAGCTGATCCAATTAGATCTCAAAATTGGGTGTATCCAATCATATCGTATTAGATCCCATTGTATATATGGGGATAAACTAAGATCAAGTTATATCTCAAAATTGGGAGGTCCAGTGATATCTTTGGGGATAAACCTAGATCTATTTTGATCCGAAAATTGGCGGATCCAGCTATATATTTGCGGATATTTTTAGATCTAATTTGATCCGAAAAATGGCGGATCCAATTAGATCCAGCTATATATTTGGGGATAAACTTAGATCTAATTTGATCTCAATTTTGGCAGATCAAATTAGATCCCGCAATATATTTGTGGATAAACGTATATATAATTTGATCCGAAAAAGTGGCAGATCAAATTAGATGTAGCTATATATTTGGGGATAAACTTAGATCTAATTTGATCCAAAAAATGGCACATCGAATTAGATCCAGCAATATATTTGTGGATAAACTTGGATATAAATTGAATAGAAAATTGGCAGATCAAATTAGATCCAGCAATATATTTTGGGATTTAGTAAGACCTAATTTGATCCGAAAAATGGCAGATCGAATTAGATCCAGCTATATATTTGTGGATAAACTTGAATATAAATTGAATAGAAAATTGGCAGATCAAATTAGATCCAGCAATATATTTTGGGATTTAGTAAGACCTAATTTGATCCGAAAAATGGCAGATCGAATTAGATCCAGCTATATATTTGTGGATAAACTTAGATCTAATTTGATCCGAAAAAGTGGCAGATCGAATTATATATTTAGGGATAAACATAGATCTAATTTGATCTCAATTTTGGCAGATCTAATTAGATCTAGCAATATATTTGTGGATAAACTTAGATCTAATTTGATCCGAAAAAGTGGCAATATATTTGTGGATAAACTTATATCTAATTTGATCCGAAAAATGGAAGATCGAATTAGATCCAGCAATATATTTGGGGATTAAGTAAGATCTAAATTTATCCAAAAAATTACAGATAAAATTAGATCCAGTAATATACTTCGGGATTGCGTAAGATCTTAACTTTTCCGATAAATTGCAGATCGAATTAAATTCAGTGATATATTTGTGGATTTGGTAGGATCTTAATTTATCCCATAAATTGCAGATCGAATTAGAAACAGCAATATATTTGGAGATTGACATCTAAAACTATCCAGAAAAATGACAGCTAAAATTAGATCCCGCATTATCTTTGGGTACTACGTAAGATCTCCATTTATTTGGGATTAAATAAGATCCCATACAGATATTGACAATAGTTCAAAAAATAATACACTGGAAGAGCACTGATTTTATAAAAATTAAAATATTTTGTTAAAATAAGGTTTAAAATCAGAAGGTCTCGAGTTCGATACCTTTCACGGCTATGCATTTTTTTTTATAAAAATGCGCATTCTCCTTGCTGGTCTTATCGAAATTTTTTCAATATTTTTTATTCTTTGTAATTTACTTGTAAAAATTGTATCATCTTTCTTTGATTTGAAAATAATTTAAACAGAAAGTGATATTAATTTATGATCTTGAGTCAAACTAAAATAACATTTATTTACTTAAAAATAACAGATCAACTAAAAACATTTCCCCCATTCAAAAGAATTTCTTTTTATAAAATTATAATTTTATTTTCTATAAATGTTTTTATAAAATTATATTTTTTTTATTAAAATGAATTTTTTTTTTTAAATAATTTTATTTACATATTTTTAACGCTCTACACCATTTCCAATTGTATCAATTGTTTTTAAGATTTATCAATTGTATTTCAGAAATAATCAATTGAATTTCAGTTTTATCAATTGTATTTCAGAACTTATCAATTATTTTTCAGATTTATGAATTGTATTTTAGAACTAGTCAATTGAATATCAGTTTTATCAATTGTATTTCAGAAACTATTAATTGTATTTCCGAAATTCACAACTGTATTTCAGAAATTATCAAACTGTATTTCAGAAATTATCAATTGTATTTCAGAAATTATGAAATGTAATTTAGAAATTTTTCTCTATTAACTATGATAAACCATCAACAAGTTCTGAAATAGATTTGATTATTTCTGAAATACAATTAATAAATTTCTGAAATACATTCCATAATTTCTAAAATACATTTAAAATTTCTGAAATACAATTAATGGCTTCTGAAATACAGTTAATATTGTAGTTGCTGATGAGTTACCATATATGATGGCACCATATATGACAATATATTGTTTAAATAGCACCAATATTTACCTTTATATGGTAATATACATATAACTTAGATTCATCCATATACCATTTGATCCGAAAAATGGCCCGATAAAATTGTATCAGTTCTTATTTGTATCAGTTGTTATCTAATTGCATCAGTTTAGTTCTGACCTGATTAAATTATGTGTTAATCAGATGAAATTGTATCAGATTTTTGACCTGATACATTTTGATTGGTTTATATTACATGGTATCAGTTTAGGTCCAAATAGATATATTTGTATACAAAATTATATAGTTATATCCCAATTTTGACCTGATATCAGTTTAAAACTTTGATACAATTGTATAAGGTAAATGTCGGATACAATTATATTTTATTTATATAAAATTGAACCAATTACGATCAAACCGATAAAATTGTATCAGGTCAAAAATCTGATACAATTTCATCTGATTAACACATAATTTAATCAGGTCAGATCTAAACTGATACATTTAGATAAAAATTGATAAACAATTGATAAAAATATATCGGGCCATTCTTCGGATGAAACTATATATTTATACAGATATAACTTAATTACATATATGACTATATGTAACTATTTTTCCTCGGGTTGTTTAAATGATACGATATATCAAAGTATATGGTACTATATATAGTAGCATATATTATCATATCTGCATCTGTATTAAAAATGTCGTTCATCAGGTACCATATATGAGCATATATTGTTGAAATGGCACCATATATGACAATATATGGTTTAAATGGCACCAAATATGTTAATATATTTCTTAAATAACAGCATATATAAACATATATGGCACTATATAGTAGCATATATTATCATATCTGGAACTGTATTAAAAATGTTGTTCATGAGGTATCATATATGAGCATATATTGTTGAAATGGCACCATATATGATAATATATGGTTTAAATGGTACCATATATGATAGTATATGGTTTGAATGGCACCATATATGATAATATATGGTTTGAATGGCACCATATATAAATATATATCGCACTATAAATAGTACCATATATTATCATATCTGGAACTGAATTAAATATTTGGTTTATGAGGTACCATATATGATCATATATTGTTTAAATGGCACCATATATGATAATATCTAGTTTAACTGTCACCATATATAATTATATATTGTTTAAATGATACCATATATAATTATATATTGCTAAAATGCCACCATATATATTAAGATATAGTTCTATATATAACCATATATGCAATAAGATCAACCATGTCATGTAATATATAATTATATATGCCATATCTAATATTATGAAGGCCGATATCTAATTAGATGAAATAATATATGGCATAATGTAAGGAAAAATTTTGTGAAAAAACGTCATATATAATTATATATGGATATACATAACGACATGTATAATTATATATTGTAATATATGCCATATATGATTATATATAATTTTTTTTACTCGGGAAAATGTATTTTTAACCTAATTATAGTAGGAGAAAAAATACCTACTATTAATGGGGTAAAAATACATGAAAATTTATTAGAGTGCACGACAATGACACTGATATTATTATAAATAAAATACGTACTTAAAATTAGTTTTTTTATTTTAAAAAAATGTTTTTGTGTGGTTTAACTTAAAGCACAGCTGTGGTAAATATACGCATTTTTTGGGGGATTTTTACGAACTTTCTGTGGATTTTTGCGCATTTTTTGTGGATTTTTATGCACTTCATGCGTACATTTACACGTGAAACATGCTTTTTTACGCACAATTTTAGTAAATTAGCACACTAATTTCAAAATGTCATTTAATTTTTACGCACTTTCAATGTAAAATTACAAATTATTTGTGCACGAACTTAAACACAATGTGCGTACTTTTTTTCAATTACGCACATAGAGTAAATTTACCCCATTTATAGTAGGAGTACAGTTTCCTACTATAAGTTGGGTAAATTTCAACAGATTTTAATTAGAGTGTAGTTTAGAGTCTCTAATAGTAAAATCAGTTAAAAATTTTTCTCCAGGACTCACAGGATAACGCCAGGATACGTTTTACAAATATCATTCTAACTCAAAAACTAGCCGAAAGACGTGTTTGAAATTAAAAACAGATTATATACTCAGAGGTAGTAGTAAGCCGAAATAATTTCGTCAAAATTTTTTGATGTTTAGTGCCAAATTCACCAAATTTCGTAATTTTCAAAACGCGACATTACTAAAGTCAAAAAACCTTGACATTCGGGAAGAAATAACTTGATTTAAAAAAAAATAACTCGGCAAGCTATAAATTCTGAAAAAACTAAATTATTTATTAGTTTTTAAAACGCTTTTTATAACCTAATAAACTTCAATATAACTTTAAAAAATTACGAATGGTAGAGGTTTTTGAAACTCTATAATGCAGATGTTCCTCGCATTCAAATATGCGTCCAATAAATCTTTTAAAATGAAAATCGAAAGGAACTATTACAAATATTCTAAACGCTTAATTTTAAGTTTGATACTAAGAACAAAAATATGGATTTCTTAAAATTGATTAAAATATTTTTAACTTGGCAAATTATATTTTAGCTTGAAATTTGACAAAACGTAAAATAACTTGGCAGGAGGTAAATCATAGATTTTTTGACTTGATAAGAGGACTAAATATCTTATAGAAAGTACACATTTACCTAAAACCAAAATTCATTCATGGTTTCATTCTTTCATCCTTAAAATTGACGTTCTTCATAAAATACGACTTAAACGCTTTCTATATTAATAAAACAAATCATTATAAAAAATGTTACCAAAAACTTACACCTTATACTAACGATCATGGTATTATACCTCAGCATCAGTTCGGTTAGATTCTCGAAAATTACTTGTCGAACCGCTCTTTTGTAATCAAGGTGAAAGAAAACTTCTCAAGTACGAGATTAATAAGTGCAGGCGTTCCACAGGGTAGTATATTGGGTCCCTTTCTATACCTATTGTACACTGCAGACATGCCCACCCATAGCCTAACGAAAACGTTCACATTTGCTGATGATACAGCGATTATCAGCACACACTCTAGTCCCACAACTTCATCTAATTATCTTCAAGCCCACATATCTGAACTAGAAAAATGGCTCGAAAACTGGAAAATAAAGATTAATCCATTTAAGTGTGCTCATGTAACCTTTACTCTACGAAAGGAAAATTGCAGCCCCATCAAAATTAACAACGTATTAGTACCTCAACAAAATCACGTAAAGTACTTAGGAATTCACCTTGATCGTCGACTAACTTGGAGTAAACATATCGAATGCAAATTAATTCAAATAAAATTGAAGACATCTCATTTGATGTGGCTTATAAACTCGAGATCCACTCTTAGTCTAGAATACAAAATTTTTAATTACAACGTAGTAATTAAACCAATTTGGTCCTACGGTATCCAACTGTGGGGAACAGCTTCTGCTTCAAATATCGAAAAACTCCAGAGAAGACAATCTAAGATTCTAAGAATTATAACTGGTGCCCCTTGGTATTTCAAAAATTCAAACCTTCACAAGGATCTCAACATCCCCACTGTTCTCGAAGAGGCAAGAAAAAGCAGTTTAAAATACGTAAATAAACTTATTGAGCATCCAAATCCCCTAGCCCGCAGCATACTTTCTAGCGATGGTCACATGTGTCTGAAGAGCAAAGACACGCTAGACCTGGCATTGGAATGATGTATAATAAAATCTAAAATCATTTAGTTGGAAACTGGCATTGGTCTGGTACAATTAGTATAAGGTAGTATTTAAGATTTGAAAACTTATTGTTATTTTCTTTAAGAGAAAGATTCAATAAATACAAATATATTAAAAAAAAAAAAAAAAAAAAAACTGATACTTTTCGATTTTAATTCACTCACATGTGATTCACTTCAATCACGCAAAATTCTGCCCACGTGCCCATCTCTAATTTCAATTGATAATATTTTATGAATTGCAGATGCTATATTCTTAGTTTCAAATGCTAATTGATAAATTTAAAATGCTAAACCTGAAAATACCGTTGCCGAAATAATCTGAAATAGCATTACCCTTACCAATAACCGTATCGTTTCGGTTACCATCCATGATTCTATCTTCTGAATTCTAATTAATATTTTGTGAATCCCAACGAAATATTCTGAACTGCGGTTGATATTTTCTGAAGGTGAAGAATTTCCTATACAAAAATCACAAATTCTTACAATTTTCTTCTCCGAAATTTTTTTTCTGGTAATTTTCTCAAATTCTGGACTTTTCTATCTTTATATTCTTAAATTTTTTTCAGAAAATCAGCGGCTGAAAATTTTTTTGTTTTTTTTTTTTGGTTTTTTTTTTTTATATACATAAATTTTTTTTATATTGAGTAAGTAAAAATGTCTCAAGGGGGTTGTCAAGTAAAAGTTGGTGTGAATCGCTGCTTTAGTGAATTAGACATTAATCCCAGCGAACACTTTTTGTTAATTTCAGTTTTCTAGTCGAAAGGATTTGGACAGAACGATATGACGAAAACCATTTGCCCTTTTTGCTGCTTCCAGTTTAAATGTCAAAAAAATATATGTAAGTGATTATTTACGGAGGAGCAACCTACGTGTCCAAATTCAAGTACTTAGATCCCGCGGTTTGGGCTGATTAGTTAGGGGCAGCAATTTTTCTCTTTCAAACACACATTTGCACTATGTTATTTTGATATTGCAAAAAGTATTTCTCCAGTGAATTAACCCATACCCCCATACATTCACGAATTAAATCATAAAACAAATTATACAATCGAATCAACTGATTCAAACTATAATTTTATTAAATTTCTGGCCCCTGGGAACACATATTTAACGTTTTAGATTTCGAAAAAAAGGCGGAAATTGTTTCATTTATTTATTGTTTGTCGTTAGTTGTAATTTAACGATAGTCATCTGAAAGGGTTTTAAATTGGTAACGATATCTTAGGCCCACTGCTAGCCAACCATCTTTAGATTTTATTAGTATATGTAGGAAGACATTTTAGTAACAGTGTTAATTATATTGGCTGCTTTCTATTATTTTTTTATATACACATATTTTTTTCTATTTGTCTGACTACTAAACATAATTGTGAAACAAGAGTTGATAATTATATACTAAAAATAAGTAAATATTTAGTTGTTATTTTCTAATGTGTTATCCTTTTTCAAATATATTTATTATCATTGTTGATTTAAATCATAAAATTTAACATTTTGCTAGTAAATAGTCTAAATAATTCTTACCTTGTTATCTTGAAAATTATTTATCATTTCTGTAAAAAAAAAAGAACAAAATATTTTGTTATAGTGTGTTTAATAATTTACTCATAAGTTAAAACAAAATTTGTGGGATAAATTTATGCGAATCTTATCCATGGATTTTCTAGCACTCAAAGTCAGTCCATCGACCGACTTCGAGTGCTATTCGCAATGAAGATTCATTAATTTTGTAAATCCGTGAATAATTTATACAAATTTTACATCCATTATCCCAACTACAGAAAAACTCCTACTTTAAATTTTAGTTCACGAAACGAAAAAACATGGTTGGGATGACCATATTCGAAGAGCATCATACATCTTTGGGTGTATACTTGCAACTATCATAATATGAAATAAATTTTTTTATCATAATATGATCCTTAAATTATCCCATTATGATTCTGACATGATCTAAATATTATCATATTATAGTCCTGCAAATCATACTATGATCAGTATTGTATTTTCCCAGCATACCCTTTAAGTTTAGTAAAAAATCTATGCACGTTTTGTTTTATTCAAAATAGTACGAGGGCGAATCAATAAGTCCGTGACTTTTGGAACTTCCCTCGTAATTACATAAAATGTAACATTGCTCCGGTCAAGTACCATCTGTGAGTAGACAACTGTCAAATTTTGAGAAAGTTTCGTCATTAACTTTGCGTTTAGCAGGTGTTCAAAGCATACAGCTCATGATTTTTGTAAAAATGGAAAAAAGAGCATTTCGAGTGCTCATCAAACATTATTTTCTGAGAAAAGAAACCGTCACTCTAACTAAGGAAACGTGGGAATTCTGCACCATCAACTTCAATGCTTAAAAGGTGATTTACTGAATTTCGTTGTGACTATTTTTTATTTTCAAACCTAAAGTTATTGCTCAAACAATTGATTCATTTGAGGGCCTAGAGAAATCCTATTTTTTGGAAGGAATAAAAAAATTGGAGAAACGTTGGACTAAGTGTATTGAGCTAAAAGGAGACTCTGTTGAAAAATAAGCATTTTTTTTGCTAATAAAAGCTGTGAAAATTATTAGTTCGTGGTGAAAATCTATACTGCCACAATGTGTGTTATTTTTGTTCGGTTTAAGATCAAATATGATAAATTAGCGCGTTGGACTGTTACACGTGAGGTTGCAGGTTCGAGCCGCAACCAAGGCAACATCAATTTATGAAAAATAATAATCCCTCATACGGGTGATATCAAAAAATGTGATAAAAACCTAATTTCTAATGCATGGATTACATTTGAGTTACATATTTCGATATATATCAGCGCATTGTCACCTGTTTTACAAAATTTATAACAATCTGACCAATTTTTGGTTAATACATAAAATTTGTGACCAATTTTATAGGCCAAATGTAAACTCCGTAATAAGTAACTCATAAGGTTTTTTAACTTAAATAGCTTATATTTTAATAACCAATAAAGCTAAACACTAACTGTAATAATTTTTATGAAGAGGAAAAGTGCTGTTTTCAATAAAAAATTAATACATTTTACAAACTTTTTCGTATATCTTAGCTATCACGACTTCAACTCGGTAACGATTTTTCGTCATAATTTTTGATAAAAATGCATATAACAGAATTTTGGAGTTATCTATTATTTATATTGCGAAAAGTATAATGTTATTTATACTCAAATGATCGCTGGACTGTAAGTAATCATCCAGTATAACAGACTTGAAGCTTTTCTGCAGCGTGTAACATTCTTGAGATGAAAAAGGATGTCTTTAATAAGATTTGAAAAAATGTTGTAAATTCCGTTCCTAATTTTTACACCAAACTATTTAACGAGTAAGAAAAACAATGTTATATTTGGATTTACCTTGTAGGCATCATGCGATTTTGTTTCGGAAAAAAAATTCTGACAAAGCGTTTCTGAAAGAAAACGAAAAAAGTAACCAAATGTAAACTCCGTAACTGTAAACTCCGTAACCACAATTGTTTGCATCAGGTTTCATTCAAATAAATGTAGATGAATGTTTAAAATATTTTAAAATAACCATAAACAGAGGTGATTCAACTAATATTTATGCGTCAAAAGACGATTCAACTAATAATTTTGCGTCAAATCAAAAAATGTTATCAGTTTTTTACCCTAAGCTGCTGGAGCGAAAAACGATTGATGTTGCATTTCATTGGTTTTGAATCGATATTTCGAGTCATTACTGACATTAGTTTGACAAATTAAATTTGTTTCACACAATTTAAGAATTTTTTAATCGTGAAATGTTATGTTTTTAATATATTATTTTGTAGCTGCGCAACCGCTGTTTGGATTTTAAAAATTTTTTTTATTTTTGAAAAGCATTTAAAAGGACCAAAAATACAAAATTAAAAAAAAAAATTAAAATTTTTTTCGCGGAATGAATTGTATTTTTATTCGCGAAACCGCCAATTTGATAAACACAAATTATATATCATTGGAAAGCAATGGCACGAAAAACTAATTGAAGAAAATTCGTATCCAATTTTTTTTGTTATATCTTTTGCTTGCAGAAATGTAAACTCCGTTACAACAACAAAAATTAAAATTGTGCAAAAAAATTTATTGCGACAACTTGTAGAAGAGATTTTTTGCAATTAGGTTTATAATGACTAAACTTACTGATTCCATTAAGAAAAAACCGAAATATTAACACTTTTTGCGTCTCACAAATTTGGCCCAAAAATTTATCACATTTTTTGATTTCATCCATACATATCGCAGCGTCCTCCTTCGGTGTTCCCATAGCACTTAACCCCACCGAAGTAAAATAATATAACAGGGCTATGAACCACAAGCTTCAACAAAGTTCACCAACTCACCCATAGATGGCGCCCAACAACTGTTCTAAAAAAATTCAACATCTCGCGCAATTACAGTGTTGCCATATTTGAAGCCCTTCATCTTTCACCACCTTTCACTTCTTCTCTATCGTTGCTTCTCTTTATAAAAAAAAACAAAAAAAAAAAAAAAAAGATAGAGAGAAAAAACTTTCCTAGAACCATTGGTTGACAATTAGTGCATTTTCAAGTGCCGCGAAAAATCTATACTTATTTTAAAATACACTTTTATAAATAAAGTCACAATAAAATTTTAAATTAGATCAGGTTTCCCTACGGGCCAATTTTCATTTATTCGCTGAAATGGACCATCAGTAAAAAAGTTTTCCAAGCCCACTGAGGATTTTTAATCTCAAATGCAGAAGTCGTATGGCATCGGACTTAGACATATTTGTAGAACTACAGTACTACAATGGTATATTTCAATATGTATACAGTTTACGCAAATTGAAAGCTATTAAACTGAAATTTTATATTAAGGACAAGTATGCGTTAAGCGAAATTTATCAGATTTTTGGCTAGTATATTTACATTTTAATTTTATTTTTCAATAAAAATTCAAATATTTGCTCTATAATCAGCTAGAACCACAGAACGTATAATCAACATTATATTTGTCATACGTTATGATATACATATTTGTCATACCTTCCCGAATGCATAGAATAAAAATATTAATTTTTACTAAATATTTGCTATGCACACTATTAAATTAATATTTTCTTCAGAATGAAGCCGAATATAGTTTTTTTTAAATATTAAACAAAATGGCCGATTTTTTGATAAATTGGCAGTTGCTATAGAAAGCCTTCAAAAAATTAAAAGAAACACAAATTTATTAAAATTGCTGTTTTACGAGCAATTTTATTAAATTTGTGCTTCCTTTTATCCCAAAAGCATAAAATTTACAAAATCAAGGTTTGAGATTTATGGTAATTTCTTTTACGTATATTTAGATATTTTTTCCACTACATAATTATATGAACTGAAAAATGACAAATTTAATAAATATTTTTATTTCAAAATTAATTTATTATAAATTATTATTTGTTTATATTTACGTTTGAAATTTAAAACTTAATTCAATTATTTTAATATATTTGAAAATATGTAGGCTAATATTACATTATTTGATTATAGAATTAATAGCTGTTCAAAATATCAATTAGTTAATTTTAGTAGATGTATAAAGTTTATGGATTAGGCTGGACGTTAAAGGCGTATTGTCGATTTCGATATCGACTGTAGGTAGGATCTAACGTGCCATTAACTCGAGTAGAACTGAGCTCAAGTAAAACCCGTTATATTTTTTGAAGAACCCAAAAATGTATGAGTTTTCTATCCCCCATACATATCGCAGTGTCCCCCTTCGGAATTCCCATAGCACTTAAGCACGCCGAAGTAAAATAACATAACAGAGCTATTAACTAAAAAGCTTCACCAAAGTTCGCCAACTTTCCATTAGACGGTGAGCAACAGCTGATATTACCTCAAATTTCGTTAATGCACAAGTATGGAAATATATGGATGCATGTATGGAGAATTATGCATCCATGTATGGAAATGCATGCATGTTTATGAGAATGCACGAACATACATTAAACCTGTATGAATCCATATATGTAGATTTTTACGAACATACATTAAACCTCTATGGAGCCATATATGTCGATTTTTACCTGGGACGTTAATTAATAGGAAGAATTTCCTGAGTGTTGCTCTTTTTGTTTAGCAGTTAATCCAACTTTAAATATGGTTGCTATTTGTAAACGACTACGTATTCATACTGATAACGCCGACATTTTTCATGATCATCATGTGCTAGATGGCTATCGACGACACCTTGGCTCATTAAACTGACAGAGTTAAACTTTTAAGTGTCAAGTTAATCTTTTAGCTGTCAAAAAATGCATGTATAAATGATGGAGGTTAAAAAGTTGGATTAACTTTAATCAAGTAGATTAATTTCACTGTCTAAACATGCTTTAAGATAATATTTTATCTTTCAGAGAAAGCAAGATACATTTTTTTACAAGGAAGGTATCCGAATGGGTTCTTTCCGATTTTAAAGAAATTTGAATGTGTGATAAAGGAAAAAAAACTAAGAGATACGTATTTGCTTAGCGGCCCAAAATCATGTTTTCTACCCTGTTGAGACAGAAAAGTTGGATCAACTGCTTAGTGAAGAACTAAACAAGTTGTTTAAACTATATTTTAATCATTTTGATTAAGAGTTCATCCAACCTTTAATCTGGTTACTGGTTACTATTTCTAAACGACTCTGTATTCATACTACTAATTATATGGAATGCTGTATTTGCTATAATGACGGTTGACAACACTAAAAACTCACACACAAAGTCACATAAAAATCAACATTTTGATGCTGCTGCAAAAATATTTTGGCACTAACGCCGATATTTGCTATGTTACTTTTAACTGACAGAGTTTAACTTTTAACTGTCAAGTTAATTTTTTAACGGTCAAAATACACATGTGTAAACGATGAAGATTAAAAAGTTGGATTAATTTACATTAACTTGATTAATTTCGCTGTCTAAACGAGCTATAAGTGTGGAAAAGTGAGATTAAAGACTAACCTATTATGGAAACATGTCTGAAATTTTTGTAATTTAGAATTATTTCTATACAGCGTTAAAGTACTCATGAATAAAACAATTTTGATACCCATATTATTGCTACTTATTTGAAATATTGGTGAAAAAGGCTCTATTGGTAAAGTAGTCCTAAAGCCGAATGATAACGAATACCGAAAAAAGCTCATCAGCTCCTCGATTAAATTAAATAGTCATTTTTACATGTAAATTTTAACTTAACCCAGCAAGAATTCCTTATACATAACACTGTGAGACAAATGGTAGGGGTCAGTTATCGGGAAGGGTTCAAACTACCGGGGAAAGTTATATCGGTAAAAAAGAAGTTATACGTGTTCCGGCGTTTCGCTGGGTCACCCCTACGAATCGAGATATATCGATTTGACCTTTGGTGGTCTTTTTTTTGAGTTCTCGAGTTATGTCAAAAAAAAGATATATCTCGATTCCTAGGGGTGACCCAGCGAAACGCCGGGACACGTATAACTTGTTTTTGACCGATATAATATTTCCCGTTGGTTTCATCCCATCCCGATTTTGACTGTCGCATAGTGTAATTAATAAAAAAAAAAAAAATTGCACATATTCGGACATGTATTGTATACCGGTGGATGCATCTTCAAAAAAGCTTTGATTTGATAATCAATTTGTCTATTTATCTTTGAAATTATAAAAAATAAATTTAAAAAACCAAAAATTGAGTAATTTTTGACCCTACTTTTTAAATCCTATACATGAAATTGGGCCGCTGTACATTATTTTATTTTCTCGTCTATCACATATTCCAATTTCATTAAGGTCGGAGAGAAACCTTCCTTATTAGTGAATAATTACTAAAGGCGCAAGAAAATCCAGTGCTTATTAAATAGAGTTTCTTTTAATTTATATCAAACTTAAATTTTGTAGATTAAACAGTATTTTTTGCTGATTTTATAATTTTTTTTTTTTTGTTATTTTTAATTCATTTTTAGTAACTTCTTCTACTTTTTAACTGACTGATTTGTAAAGTGTAGCCATAATAATCTGTAAGCCTAACTTCAGTAATTTTCTTCTGAGCAAATATCAGAATATATAGAAATACATAAACTTTTGACGATCCAGCCTATTATGGATATTTATTTAATATCATTTTTAAAATATGTATATTAGGATAACCTTGAAATTGAAACTTTTCGTTAAAGCACCGTAGGATGTTTTTCACGAGGAAAAATTTCACTCGAACTTTAAATGCCTCAAATTGCAATTTAGTTTAAACAAATGAACAATTTTATAATTTTATAACAAAAACACAATCAAAATAAACACAAAACGTCACTTTTTCCCAAGAAAAATAATAGTCTTGCACATTAAATTTGTCTGAAAACAAACTCTACACAATTTTCACGTGAAACTGGTTGCCGTGAAAAATAATTTTTTTTTTATATGGAGTATAACAGTTTTTTCACTCACTTCAAACTCAAACAACTTACGCTGCTTAAAGGCTCAATTAGACATGCCATAACGCCATAACCGTAACCATAGAAACCAATTGAATTTTGGTTGTCTGCTATGGCGTTATGGTTACGGCTATGGCGTTATGGCACGTCTAATTTAACCTTAAAGCCTAAACGGAATATGGTGACACATGGTCTAAAATAAATATAATCATAAAGTGTACAAATCGGTCGTCACATTTGAAGACAAAGTTTAACTTTAAGCAAATTCTGTATTATTAACCAAAATTATATATCTATGTTTTTTTTCCACGGATATGCCCAGAAAAAAAGAGATGCCAAAGCAGTAGAAAAAGCACTGCAATTAATGATTCAGATGTACTTCTCTTTTAATGGTTAGCGCGTTGGACTGCTACACGTGAGGTTGCGGGTTCGAGCCCCAACCAAGGCAACATCAATTTATGAAAAATAGTAATATGTATGAGTTTTTTCTATCCCTCATACATATCGCAGCGTCCTCCTTCGGTGTTCCCATAGCACTTAACCCCATCGAAGTAAAATAATATAACAGGGCTATGAACTAAAAAGCTTCAACAAAGTTCGCCAACTCACCATCAGATGGCGCGCAACAACTGTTCTAAAATTCAACATCTCGCGCAATTACAGTGTTGCCATATTTGAAGCCCTTCATCTTTCACCACCTTTTCACTTCTCTATCCCCTTTCCAAAGGAAGCAACACGTTAATTAATAGGAAGAATTTCCTGAGTGTTGCTTCTCTTTAAAAAAAAAAAAAAAAAAAAAAAAAAACAGAAACATTAATGATTTTATACATTGAGTTGTCATAGGAGAGGAGAACTTCCACTTTAATATTTTTAGTATTTTTTGAACAAGTGGAAAGGGAATTTTTTTGTCATCAATTGAAAGTTTAAAAAAGATTCTTCTTGTTTTTTAATGCCGCCACCGGGTTTCGAACTTGTGACCTCAAGAATGCTTGCCTAGCTCTCTACCACTGAGCTATTCTTTGATATGAAAGTTGACTGGCATAAAAGCACCACTGTATCATAGCAAGATGTCTCTTCAATAAAATTACTTATTGCTTTCTGTACACTGAAAGAATTATCCTTCATGATATTAATGACATAATTTCATAGAATTTTTTTCGTAGAACCAATGAAGAATTTCATTATGTATATAATATTTAATAGGCTGGGTCGATTTGTGGGGAGGCAAAAAAATCGCCCATGGCTCAGGGAAAATCGTATTCTAGGGATCAAAATAAGAAACTTTGCCGAAGGAACCATACCTCTAAATCGAATTCTACTACCCCTAACTGTTGACTTTTGTCCCGTAGGGTCAAGTTTTGAAAAATCCCACTTTGACCCATTTAGAGTGCCCCAATCGAGTCCAAATGTATGACCGACCCCCACTAACTTTGGAGGGCCGATCCACCCATGCCAGTGGTACACCCCCTGGAACTCCCCTGGGGGGTTCCCCATACAAACATTTTAAAAAATCACCATTTTTGGCACTTTATTTTATTATTTTTTATTTATTTTATTTATTTTTATTATTTTATTTATTTTTTCTCTTTAGAAATTTATTTAGTCAGAACATATGTAAATGAAAAAATTAATTTAACTTAGTAATAGAAAAGAAAATAAAAAAAATTACTGTTTGAAGTCTTTTTTGCTTTCAAGTCTGGGCATTTTTTCTTTTCTATTACTAAGTTAAATTAATTTTTTCATTTACATATGTTCTGACTAAATAAATTTCTAAAGAGAAAAAATAAATAAAATAATAAAAATAAATAAAATAAATAAAAAATAATAAAATAAAGTGCCAAAAATGGT
Organism: Leucophora obtusa; assembly: GCA_949987735.1. Lineage (NCBI taxonomy): Eukaryota > Metazoa > Arthropoda > Insecta > Diptera > Anthomyiidae > Leucophora > Leucophora obtusa. The sequence goes on from OX465295.1 coordinate 76,508,076, forward strand.
GATTTTTTAAAATGTTTGTATGGGGAACCCCCCAGGGGAGTTCCAGGGGGTGTGCCACTGGCATGGGTGGATCGGCCCTCCAAAGTTAGTGGGGGTCGGTCATACATTTCGACTCGATTGGGGCACTCTAAATGGGTCAAAGTGGGATTTTTCAAAACTTGACCCTACGGGACAAAAGTCAACAGTTGGGGGTAGTAGAATTCGTTTTAGAGGTATGGTTTCTTCGGCAAAGTTTCTTATTTTGATACCTAGAATACGATTTTCACTGAGCCATGGGCGATTATTAAATCGACCCGCCCTAATATTTAATTAATATTATGAAATTTTTCATAACTTTTCTTTCATAAAATTTCATAATTTCATTACAAAAAATTCATTGAAATTTAATGAAAATGTTCTTTATATATATGAAATTGTTCAATAATTTTTACTTTTTTTTATAAAACATCGTCATTCCCTGAGAGAATCTTTCATAATTTTTATTTTTTTAAATTAATTTTTTATTATTAATTTTGGACTATGAAATTTTTTTATAAATCATATTAATTTTTTCAAAACTTTTTATACTACTACGTGGTCAGGGTATTATAAGTTTGTGCTGATGTTTGTAACACCAAAAAATATTGGTCCTAGACCCAGCTTATAGTATACCGATCGGATCAGAATTTTTTTTTATTTCGATTTAACGATGTCCGTCTGTCCATCCGTCCGTCCGTCTGTCTGTCTGTCCATTCTTGTGCGCACTCTACAGGTCGCAAATATTAAGATATTTTCATGAAATTTGGTACACAGAGCTAAATTGGCCCAAGGACGAAGCCTATTGATTTTGGTTAACACCGGTCCATGTTTAGACCTAGTGCCCATATAAGGGTCCCCGCAAAATTGGCTTGGTTACAAACTGCAGATCGCAAATATTAAGATATTTTAATGAAATTTGGTGCGCTGACTCACATTATAGAAAATTTTGACACAAGCCCCTTTTAACCCATTCGAATTTCGGATCCAAACATTAGTTGGCTTTTACCCAGACTGGTGTAGGGTATTGTATAGTCGGCATGCCCGACTTTAACCTTTTTACTCGTTTTTTTATGAAACTTTAATTTAATAAATTCTTTGTTTAGATATATTTCGTACATCCGTAAAATATGCTACGATTTTATTACACCTTTTGCATTTGCTAAGTACTTTTTATTTATCCACTCCAGCTTACATAGGGGTTACACGATCAATTTTTGCCTTTCAAGTTTCAATACACAAACATTTTTTTACTAACACACTCACATTTTAAAAATTGAACAGTAACTTGATATCAATTTTTGTTTTCAAGTTTTGGGAAAACTTGACGGTCAAATTTTAAACAGCTGATCAATTTCTTGTAAATTTATTTTTCTTTTTACAAATATTGTGCCGCAATAAAACACGATTGATAAAATACGGAATGTGAATATTTTGGTATATCGACGAAATGATTTAAAAATAAATAAAAAATCAATTTCTGCTGACATGAAAATGTCTGTGGAATATGTGAAGAAAAAAATAGTCTTTTCGAACAGCCTTCAGTGCGGAAACAGCCCACAGAGGCGAGCATTTTTAGTTCTTTCCTTGACGACGGCATCTTGGAAGCAAAATTGACTATCAAGTTGCATGCAGCCTACGTCACAGCTTCAAGTTCAACTGAATTTGACAAGCAGTATGTGTTATCAACTTGAAAGCAAAATCTTGATCGTGTAACCTCACTGTTAGAAACGACAACAACCAACTATAATAAATAATTGTAAATGAAATTGCTTCATAGATTTTATGAAGCTATTCATTGGCTGAATGATTTATTCATTGGACGAGTGGCCTATTAATTTTATGAAGAGTTCCATTAATTTGATGAACTTTTCATAAACATTGACTTTAATGATACCTGTTTCATAGATTCTATGAAAAGTTTCAATGGACGAGTTCCAGTGACAATTTTCATTGAAACTATGAAGAAATTCATTACTGAAGTGATGATAATTCTCTCAGGGGCATAAAAACAATTTTTCATAATTTTTTTATTCTAATTATTCTTAAAAATCTAAAAATTAAAAAATTAATGAATACAAATTATTTTTAAATAATAAAAAAAAAATTTAATTAAAAAAAAAATAAAATAAATATTGGGTCCTCCAAGAATTGATCATATGTTTGGAAATAAACTCTATGAAAATCAATTTCTAGCACCACTTTTAGAGCAATAATGCTTTAGAAGCAATGCGTAAGTGATTTTTTGGATGTTATTCAGAATTACATCTAAAAAGCTTTAAAAATGTTCTGACGGATACGTTAGAAGCAATAAAAGAAGAGATTTTTTTCAGGTTGTTCAGAATTACTTAAACAAAAAACAGTAAAAATACACTTACAAATACTTCTGAAGCAATGAAAGAAGTGGTTTGTAAAGCATAACTTTACTTAATAGTTGTGCATTTATTTAGTAAATATACAATATTTTGCGAAATTTTGAAGAAACCCGTTTACGAATAATACATTAGCTCTTCCGTCATTTATGAGGTCGGCATGACCTATTTATTTATTTAATACCCAGTCAGAAAAATACAAACGGAAGAGCGGTGCCAAAGCACTTTAACAGGTGGTACAAGTACTGGCAAAAAGTGCTTTCCCATTCCCAAAATGATAACATCATTAGACAAAAGGACCGGCTGTTCAAAAAGCGCTGGAATAGCACTGGAGGAACAAAAATTTTAAACGTTGGCAAAACGCTGGCAAAACCAATAAATAGGTGGTCTGGAAATATATTTTCCAAAATAAAATTAAAAAAAAGTTCATATGTATTTTTTTTGGTCCTGCCGTGATTTGAACCCAGGCCGTCAGATTGGCAGACGATTGCTCTACCCACTGAGGTAACGAGACATATAATATTTAATGGCTAAACACATAAATGAGTGATAATAGCTGGACAACTACTGGCTGTGCCAAAATGCTAGTACTGGCAAACAATTTTTAGTAACTAGTATGCCAGTATTGGGAGGGCAAAAAAAAAGTTGGTCTTGAAGGAGCTTTCCCACAAACAAAAAAATTGATTTTATAAAACAAAAAAAATTTTAAATTAAAAAAAATCCAAAAAAAATTTTTTGCTTGCAACCGGATTTGAACTCGGAACCTTCCGACTACAAACATTTTTTAACGAAGCGTCAGCATTTTTATAAAATCATTGGTTTTCCAGTGAATTGATTTTTGTACGCCTGGTAGCATTGGCTAGGTTGCACTGGATAACCACTGGTTGCAAACCTTGGCATATCACTCTAAGCCAATTCTTTGCCAGTGGTTTTTTTTTATAAACCACCGAAATTTTTGTAAAACAAATACTGGTAAAACGCTTTTTGCAAACGCTGGCAAAGCGTCCCAAATAAGTGTTCTGCCAGTCATTTATTTATAATACCGTGGTTACCCAGTGGTATGCCAGTGCTTGATTTTTTGTACCACTGGCGATTTCTGACTGGGTATTTATCAATAAATTTGTTAAAATCCCTTTCAACTGACTATCGTTATACCTAAAATACCATTACCGATATAACCGAAATACTGTTATCCTTAAAATACCGATACTGAAATAACTGATGAGATTCAGTTCTGATAACCGCATTTGTAGCCAATCGCATGGTTCGGTTGTGGAAGCCGAATTTTTCAGTTGTGGCATCAGAAACGAATTGAGACAGGCCTAGTTTGACTGTGACTATGGAATTTCAGTTGTATCAAGAATTATTCGGAAAATACAACCGAAAAATTCTTTTGATGCAACTGAATGGGGTTGTCAGAACCGAATCTGTTTTCTGGGTGTAGATACCGAAGTAAATGAAATATGGATTCTTTTCAAATACCGTTATTGAAATAAATGCAATACCGTTATCTTTAAATACCTTTAGCGTAAATTCTAATTCTCTGCTCCTGGGAATTGCATGTGATTATTAAGTACACTCAAGGAACTTCTGCAGTCAGAGTTTTTAGTTGTTTAATCAATTTCAGTTTTATTTTTTCAATTGAAAATAACATTCATTTGCAGAAGAAATGTAGATTTTAACTACATTCGTAAATCATTAACCCTGAAATGCATGATCTCTTCGATTTCAACCATTTTTTTTTATATGATTTACAAATGCATGTACATTTGGAGAAAAAAATTATTTTAAAAAAAGGTGATTTTTATTGAAAAATATGGTTTTTTGCCAAATAGCTAAATTGTGATTATTTTAACGTGTATGAAAAAAAAAAACAAAAATCTATAAACTGTGAATTATATACATTTATTGTCGCCAAAATGAATTTTAATGCGAGAATACCACTTTAAATATTTAAGCAAATATTTTTTAATTTATACTTTTTGTAAAAAAACGTGTATTTTACATTTTTCACAAACATACGAAGCAAAACCGAGATTTTTCCTATAACTGTTTAAAAAGTCTGCACTCAAAAAAGTTTGACAGTTACTACATGACAGTTGTTTGTGTAGTAATCAGTAGTTGTTGTTTTTAACAGTAATTACAGTTGTTTTTCTATAGAAAAAAACAAAATAACTTTTGTGGCGGTTATTTAAGAAAACAACTAATGAAAAGTACTGTAATTTCGTTAGAGTTGTTTAAATCAGTTATTTTTAATATGATAATAAACAATTACCAAAACCGTATTTTAACAGTAAACAGTAGTTTTTGTTAGTTATTTAAAAAATAAAAAATTTAGTTGAATTTTTTTTAATTTTAAAAATTTTTGTTTAGTTTTAATTTGTTATTATTGATATATTTCTAGTTTGCAAATAAAAATCAGAAACTTCTTTTGTATCTGCAAAGCATAAAAGCACAACAACTGAAGAACGGTTTAAAATTTTTACTTCAAATTTTAAATAGGCTAAAGTAATAACACATACTTTTGTAATCGAAAGAAAATTATTTCTTTTTATTAAAATATACTTTTATAAACAAAAAGAATTGACACTTTTGTACCTTAAAATGTCTTTAGTATGATACTAACTTAGTAAAAATTGTATTTATTGCGATAACTTTTGCAAATGGAAACTGTTTCGCTTGAAATTTTGCAACAACAGTTTTTAGAGGTGACCCCATATTATACTAAGAGTTGGACTTTGGGGACATCTTGTAAAGCTATGCTGGCATATAACGATTTTAACGTATAGGCCGCTATAGATGAATACATTTTATTTATTGAAATATTTTCCTTTTAATTGCTTCCTTACTAAGGATTTATTGAGGTCGATTATACATTCGGCAACTAAAGTCACTGAAATAGCAAAAAACCATAAAAACCAATATAAAATGCCACTACTTAGGTTTAAATATCAAAATTAGCACATCGCATTTATATCGTAAATATGGTCACAGGTCCTGTGCTCACATTTTAAGAAAAAAAAATCATATTAATTGAATTTGAAAAATTGTTCATATAAAAAACTGAATGGACAATCGCCAAACTTTAAAGACATTTAGCGAAAAGTGTGTACCATTGATTGAAACATAAAGTACCTACGCCATTGTAATCAGCATGTCCGAAATATATAGAACTGATGGTCATATCTCCATTAATTTTTTTTTTGTGTCATGCAGTGTATTTAATTAGTTTGTTAAATAATTTTTATATTATTAATGTCCTTTAATATTAATTATTTAAAATTGATATTTTTAACTTTTTTTGGAATCACCAATTTTTATTCAATCAAATCACCAAATTATATTCAAATGGAGATATTGTGTTACCGTAAAAAATGTCTTGGTTACTTATATTAGCCGCTGCATGCTGTCAAATAATTCGTTACATATATGCAACGCTATGCAGTAAAGGTTAGTGAGACAGTTTTCAAGTGAAGTTTCATTTATTTTTAAAAACATTTACATTCAAAATATTTGAGGTATAGTTTCGGAATGCAGAAGTAATTCCTTCTACACTTTTCAGATGTAATACAGACCCTACCACTACTATCATCTAGGCTTGGGTTTCATTTTCATACCGAAATCTATGCACCACCTCTTTCCACTCCTTCTAACCACTCCTTCTCACACCCATCCTTGCTGCACCGAGGTTTGTTCCTCCACAGATCACTGGCGCACTGGTTACTAATTTTGCCTTCACTTGGTGAGTTTATCTTGCGTCTTTGTATCTCAGTTTCTTTACTGCTACTCACTTTCACCAAAGATCTACGCTCATTCATTGACTGTGTGACCAATTTTGGATCCCAAATTTGGGCCTTCACAAAGTTATAAAACAGGGGAGTATCCACCAAAAACAAAAATATAAAATTGCGATTTCTCAAAAACGGTCCACAGAAAAATTATCTTGCCAAATTTTGATTTAGCACAACAAAGCTTACGGAAAAATATTTATTCCTCCATAAGGTTTAAGGTTTGTATGTTTTTGTTAAGTGTTATATTTATGTGGCTGTATGATGAGGTTTTTCTATTTAGTGAACCGCACATTTGGTATATGTTCAGGATTTCAATGCATTTACCAGGAGTGGGCAAGGATTTTTCACCGAGGGCCATATGGCGGTTTTTTTTCATAAATTAAAACTTAAATTAAACACACTTGGGTCTAGTTAAATGAATGGACCAATTAATTGATGATGGCATTGCCATTACAATTATCAATGCCAATGAAATTTTTTGGCATTACAATTGATCAACGCCAACGAAATTTTTTTTTTAATTGCCATTGTTCAATACCAAAAACAAACAATTACAATTGATGAAAAAAGCATTTGTTTTGAAAAAAGAATGAATTAAGAAAAAAATTAAAAATTCGTCTACACTGAAAATATTATTACAGTAACTGACTGTAGTTTATTTAAAAAGTTATCCGTACATTTATTTTTAAATGATTATACAGTTAAAATACAAAGAAATATATTTTTTAACTGATTTTGTCGTTTATTTAAAAAATAAACTACAAATAAATACTGATTTTCTGTTACAGTTAATATTTTCATTTAAAATGTTTTGTAAAAAAAGGAATTCCTTTTCGATTTCTAGGTCAGTTAAAAAAACGAAATAAACTAAATATCATTTATTCTTACGGATTTTGTAGTTAATTTTTTGAAATTTAAAAAATGGAAATAAATGAAAAATCATTATTTTTTAAGGATTTTGTAGTTTATTTATTAACATTAAAAATAAATGAAAAGTTCTTTTGATTTAAATGAAAAGTCAGTAGACCGGTTTTCAAGTGATTTTTCATTTATTTTAAATTACATTTTCAGTTAATTTAAACTACAAACTATTTTGAGTGTACTTCTTATCTAAATATTCGTAATTTCGTCAAGTTAACATTACGTATGCGAGGCTCCAGGGGGAAATTTTTTTTGTTAAAGTCGACTTTAGTTAAAATTTTGGGTGACAGTATGCTTTGACCTAGTTTACTTTTGGAGCATTCTGACTGGTTAATTTATTTCAACAAAAATGTCTGAAAATGTAAACATTTCTTTAGGATTTTTATACACAAAATCAACAAAACCGTATGTTTAAAAATAAAGTCGACTTTTTGATAGTAAGGTTCAAAAAGTTTAAATTTTTTTTTGCATTTTTTTCTTTACAATTGCAGAACTGAATTTCTAATGGAATTTTCTAAATTTGAAATGGAAAATGCTAATATATTTTAGAATTTTCTCATTTCGAAATCAAAAATCGAAATTTTAATGAAAATCTTAAATTCAGGGAATGAAACGAAAAAGTTAATTCTTTAGGGAATTAAAAGAAAATTTTAATTCCTTAGGGAATTAAACGAAAAGTTAATTCCTTCAGGGAATTATATGTACGAGGTAATGAATTTCCTGGGAATTAATTCCTTGACCAAAAGTTTAATTAACTAGAATTGACTGAGTTCCTAGGGAATGCATTCCCAAAAGTTGAACTAACTAGAATTGAATGAATTCCTTGGTGAATGAATGCAGCAAATTTTATGAAGGAATTAGAAAAAAATGAATGAATTCCTTTAAAATAAATCAAGTAAAAAAAGGAATTCATTCAATTCCTTAAGTTTGGTCAGGGAATTCTTTCCCAAAATATAATTCAGTTAAAAAAAAGGGAATTAGGGAATTAATTCTTCGAAGCTCAGTTTGGTAACTACTTATTTTTCAACCACTAATAAGTATATGAGTAAGCCTTATTATTTAACAACTTCTAACCACTTATTTTTTAACAGTTTATCAGCATACGAATAAGGAACAATATCTCGCAGTAACAAAGTGGTATTTTTATGGCAGTCAACTTTCATATCAAACAATAACTCAGCGGTGGAGCGCTAGACTAGCAATCGTGAGGTCGCAAATTCGAACCCGGTGGCGGCAATAAAAAAACTTTTGTAAACTAAAAAAAATAGTACAGGCAATTTGTGTATATTGGAGACGGACAGCCAACAAATATAATTTTTTTTCTCAAGAAATTTTTTTTTACTTTTAATTGGTGAAAAGGAGCTTCCTTTGCACTCATTCAAAAAGTACTGAAAAAATGTTGAAGTGGTAGTACTCCTCTCCTATGACAACTCAATGTTAAAATTATTAGTGTTTATGTTAAAAAAAAAGAAGCACATCTAGATTGTCAATTGTAGTGATTTTCCTACTGCTTCGGGATCTCTTTTTTTGCTGGGTTTATATTGCATTTTATACCTCAAGTGTAGCTCATAAAATCGTTAACCCTGCGCTGCGGAGACCAAAACGTCCAACAAGTGGTGTGTGGCCAAAGAAAAGGGGATTACAAAATATTTTTTGTGAAAATTTAAAAATAAATTGTGACCCGATGTTTTTGTTTTTTAAATAAATGTTTTCCAACTTGAGCTGGAGCCGCCGCTGTATTTATCAATTCATCATAGTTTTTTTATATACATACCCAGCAAAAAACGTGGAAGTGATCTTAAGGAATCAATTTTTCATTGATTCCAAAGTATCATTAAGTTCTGATTTTCCGCTTCTAAAGCAGTTCTTTTTCACAACTTCTGAAAATGTGATTTTGAAGGAAATTAAGTCTTTCCAAATCTATCTAACTACAGATATTTCCATATAAATTTAACATTTATAACTGTGGTTAAGCACTTAACTTTAATTATTTTGAGAAAAGTTGTCAGGTCCAAGTGATTTGCTTAAATTTTTTACGAACAAAAATTAATTCCTTTTCACCAATTAAAAAGAACATCAAAAGGATCATAAAAGAAAACTTCCACCCTATTACAACCCTATGTAAAATTCATTGGTTCCGATCCAAATTTTCACAATATCGAATCCAAATCACTGCTTCTTTTTCTCTTCTTTTGACGATTTTTTTTTGCTGGGTATATATATATTAGAGTGTCCCTTAAAAATAGATTTGTCATTACACCCCCCAGTTTTATTGGAAATGGTCAAAAATGGAAGAAATCGATTTTTGTTTTTTTTTTGGGAAATGTTCACCCGTGCCGAAAGTTGGACGAAAATTGCCCCTTTTTGGAAAAAAGTGTATTTATTACTATTAAAAATTCCCAAAATTCGAAGTTTCGAAAAAAAAATTATTTTTTATTCCATTTATTCATTTAATATAGTCAAACTGATGCATACATGGGATTTTGACTTCATCGGATATCATTAACCAACTTTAGCCTGGAATCTAAAATGACCCACGAATTTGATAAAAATACAAAAACTTGTTTTTTTGTAATTAATTTTAAAGATTTTGCCTAATTTGGAGATCTCGATTGCTATTTGTACCACATAATAGTTGATATTTAAGAAAAAAAATAAATTGGAAAAATGATAATTCGAGTTTGTGTTTGGAGCGACTGCTTTTCAGGACATTTTACAAAAATTGCTCATTTTGTCAAAAATTTCAATGTTTTCATAAAATTTTATACGGTTTTCAGAAAAACGGCACTCAAATTTGGTTAGATTATAATTATCTTTTCATTTCTTTAAAAAAAATTTAACCCTTAGTGGCCTGGGGTCAGTAAAGACCCATGGAACTTAATATTAATTATGACTACGAGATTGTAAAGCCATTAAATTTATAAAAAAAAATCTCAACTGGATAGAAATAATTATTTTTTGTAACGTGATCCATATGGGGTTAATTTTTATACTTTTGGCCAAAAATGCCCCACTAGGAAATTTACAGAATAACACCTTTCATAATTTTCGGAAAAATATCACTTTGAATGAATAAAAACAAAATTTCCACTTGATAAAAATAATTATTTTGAGTAAGTTGATCCATATAGGGTTAATGTTATCACTTTTCAAAAAAAAAAGACCCACTAGGAAATTTACAGAATAACATTTATCAGATTTTTATTAAATTGGGATATGCGAAAGGTGTTATTCGGTAAATTTCCTAGTGGGGCGTTTTTGGCCAAAATTATAAAAATTAACCCCGCATGGATCACGTTACACAAAATAATTCTTTTTATCCAGTTGAAATTTTTTTTTTATAAATTTAATGGCTTTACAATCTAGTAGTCATAATTAATATTAAGTTCCATGGGTCTTTTCTGACCCCAGGCCACTAAAGGTTAAATTTTTTTTAAAGAAACGAAAAGATAATTATAATCTAACCAAATTTGAGTGCTGTTTTTCCGAAAACCGTTTAAAATTTGATGAAAACATTAAAATTTTTTAAAAATTTGCAATTTTTGTAAAATGTACTGAAAAGCAGTCGCTCCAAACACAAACTCGAATTATAATTTTTCCAATTTATTTTTTTCTTTAATATCAACTATTATGTGGTACAAATAGCAATTGACATCTCCAAATTAGGCATTTTAAAAAATCTTTAAAATTAATTTAAAAAAACACGTTTTTGTATTTTTATAAAATTTGTGGGTCATTTTTGATTCCAGGCTAAAATGGGTTAATGATATCCGATGAAGTCAAAATTCCATGTATGAATCATTTTGACTATATTAAATAAATAAATGGAATAAAAAATAATTTTTTTTTAAATTTCGAATTTTGGGAATTTTTAATAGTAATACACTTTTTTACAAAAGGGGCCATTTTCGTCCAACTTTCGGCACGGGTTAACGTTTGCCAAAAAAAAAAAAATCGATTTCTTCCATTTGCGACCATTTCCAATAAAAGTGGGGTGTGTAATGACCGAAAATCGACAAATCGCTATTTTAAGGGACAGTCTAATATAGAGGTATGTGGTGCGCATAGTGCGGAGACATAGCCAAAAATGTGCCCAAACTATGCTGTATATGTATATAACTAGGTATGTATATGGAGAGAAGTAACAATCACGAAATTCTTCCTATTACAATAATTAACGTGTGGCTTTCTTTGGAAAGGGGATAGTTAAAAAATTAAAGGTGGTGAAAGATGAAGGGCTTCAAATGTTGCAACACTGTAATTGCGCGAGATGCTGAATCTTATATGTTGCGCACTATCAGATGAAAATTTGGCGAACTTTGTTGAAGCTTTTTAGTTAACTTAACAGGGCTATTATGTTATTTTACTTCGTTGGGGTTTAAGTAGTTCTATGGGAAAACCGAAGCAGGACTCTGCGATATGTATGATTGATACAAAAAACTCCTACATATTATTTTTCCAAATTGATATTGCCCCTGCTGAGGATCGAACTCGCAAACCTATGTGTAATAGTCCAATGCGGTAACCATTACACCACAACACCATTGTTCTAAGAATAAAACTGGAAATAATTTTTTATCTAAAAATTTTAAAAACAAAAATTTATATAATTGCAAAAAAAATATTTTAAAAAATCGATTTTGAATTTAAACTAAGCCCACATTAAAATCATCAAAGGGCCGTTTTTGCCCACCGTTGGCATATGTATATAATATTCGTGAAATTAAAATGTGTAAAATGCACAAATAACGAACAAAACATTTTAGGTATGTATTAGTATCTACTGAACAGCTAGATACTATAAATTCATTACTAAATAATACACTTTGTCAAAATAATCAGTTTTGGCATTTTTATTTTAGTTTCTGATTTCCGCTTATTGAAAATATTATATAATTTGTGGTTTGTTTTTATTTCGAGCAACATAAAATATTTAATTAATGGAAAATATTTGAAACACATGTATGGATTTCGAAAAAAAATTAATTAAATATATAAAGGGTAGAAGGGGGAGGATTTGCGAGGTTTTTTCTTCAAATTGCTGTCTTTTGTAGACCAAATTTTTGCATACAAATCTTAGTAAGTTAAAGAGAGAAATAAGCACTCTTTACACTAAAATAAATATGACAGTTTTTACAGTCACCGTCGCCCGTGGTTATTTTGAAATATTACACAAATTAAAGATTTAAGAAAATTTAGAAATTTTCTTATATACACGGAAAACTGGTGGTAATACATGTGCCCAGTGGCGAAATCGCACCCTTCCACCCTACTATGAATGGAATGTTGCAAATAATTATTTGTGTTTTTTTATAAGAAATTTTAAATGTAAAGAAATTTTTATATATGGGTGAAATCAAAAAATGTGATATATTTTTGGGCCAAATTTGTGAGAAGCAAAAAGTGTTAATATTTCGGTTTTTTCTTAATGGAATCAGTAAGTTTAGTCACCTATAAACCTAATTGCAAAAAATCTCTTCTACAAGTTGTCGCAATAACTGTTTTTGCACAATTTTAATTTTTTTTTTTGTGGTAACGGAGTTTACATTTCTGCAAGCAAAAGATATAACAAAAAAAATTGCGTACGAATTTTCTTCAATTTATTAGTTTTTTGTATTTGAGTTTTCAACTTGCTTTCCAATGATGTATAATTTGTGTTTATCAAATTGGCGGTTTCGCGAATAAAAATACAATTCATTCCGCGAAAAAAATTTTAATTTTTTTTTAATTTTGTATTTTTGGTCCTTTTAAATGCTTTTCAAAAATATAAAAAATTTTAAAATCCAAACAGCGGTTGCGCAGTTAAAAAATAATATATTAAAAACATAACATTTCGCGATCAAAAAATTCTTAAATTGTGTAAAACAAATTTAATTTGTCAAACTAATGTCAGTAATGACTCGAAATATCGATTCAAAACCAATGAAATGCAAAATCAATCGTTTTTCGCTCCAGCAGCTTAGGTTAAAAAACAGATAACTTTGTTTGATTTGACGCAAAATTATTAGTTGAATCGTCTTTTGACGCATAAATATTAGTTGAATCACCTCTGTTTATGGTTATTTTAAAATATTTTAAAAATTTATCTACATATATTTGAATGAAATCTGATGCAAACAATTGTGGTTACGGAGTTTACAGTTACGGAGTTTACATTTGGTTACTTTTTTCGTTTTCTTTCAGAAACGCTTTGTCAGAATTTTTTTTCCGAAACAAAATCGCATGATGCCTACAAGGTGAATCCAAATATGACATTGTTTTTCTTACTCGTTAAATAGTTTGGTGTAAAAATTAGGAACGGAGTTTACAACATTTTTTCAAATCTTATTAAAGACATCATTTTTCATCTCGAGAATGTTACATGCTGCAGAAAAGCTTCAAGTCTGTTATACTGGATGATTACTTACACTCCAACGATCATTTGAGTATAAATAACATTATACTTCTCGCAATATAAACAATAGATAACTCCAAAATTCTGTTATATGCATTTTTATCAAAAATTATGATGAAAAATCGTTACCGAGTTGAAGTCGTGATAGCTAAGATATACGAAAAAGTTTGTAAAATGTATTAATTTTTATTAAAAACGGCACTTTTCCTCTTCATAAAAATTCTTACAGTTAGTGTTTAGCTTTATTGGTTATTAAAATATAAGCTATTAAAGTTAAAAAACCTTATGAGTTACTTCCCTACGGGGAATGTGGGGTCAATTGCCCTCCTGGGACCTATCCCGTGACCGGTCAACCGAAGGCATATTACTAAATTAGTACAAATATGTACAAAAGGGCATGAATTAATTTTCTAAGTATTTTCCGATCCGTTACTTTCACTGTTGCTTTTAAAAAACGTGACCGATACCGAAATAAAAAATAAAATTCGCGGCATATTTTTTAAAATATTTTTTTTATTTATTTATTTTGAACTTTATTTTTTTACGATTTGCTTATTTTAGCTCTTATTTTATAATTTTTTGCTAAAAAATTTTAAGTTTTGTATTTTCATCGTTTTTTAATGTTAAAGCTGGATAAGTTTTAACAATTTGTATTTCATTTAATTTTCTTTTTAACTTAAGGGCAATTTTTTAAATTTTTATTTATATTATCAGAGTTTTTGAGGTAATTTTCTAATTTTTAATTGATTTTTTAATTTAATTATAGCCAACGCAAAAAACGAGTCAACTGCCATTAAAGGACCTATCCCGTGACCGGTCAATCGGGGGCATACTGAAGGCATTTCCACTATATTTGTGTATGTGTTAGTGTTGTTTTCTTTTCTATTTTTTTCTTTTCCATTTTTTTTATTTGCTTGTAGTGTTTGTTTTTTCTGTTTCTTTTTTATTTGAACAGAAACAAAAAATATATAACTTTACCATCAGCCAGCCATCACGCATAAGCAACATTAGCTTAGACGGTAGAGCGTTTGCCTTACAAGCAGGGGGTTGTGTTATCGAGCCCTACTTCGACGTCAATTAGATTATTTTTAATTCTTAATTTTTTATTAGTTTATTTGAAAAGCTATTTTTAGACACACCACATTACTGCCACAAGGTGTCTAAAATGTGGCAATTGGTCATTTCCAATGACAACGCCATGTTAAAGTGATATGTCTCTTTCAAAGAAAAAGACCGATCAACGACCGGTCTCCGCCCCCTTGGAACCTGTCCTGCGTGTCATCTGGGACCGGTCCCTTTCCCCGTAGGGTTGTTACGGAGTTTACATTTGGCCTATAAAATTGGTCACAAATTTTATGTATTAACCAAAAATTGGTCAGATTGTTATAAATTTTGTAAAACAGGTGACAATGCGCTGATATATATCGAAATATGTAACTCAAATGTAATCCATGCATTAGAAATTCGGTGGTTACACGGTTTTTATCACATTTTTTGATAACACCCATATGTAGATTCTTTTTTTTTTTTTTTTATTATACACTCATAAAAAATGCTTCTAAATTTACTACAAATTGAATAAATTTTTATTTAATATAATACTTAGTGAGTAAATATAAACACAAAATGAGTAAAATTATTTTGTACACACTTTTACACACAAAAAAATGTAATAGAATTTCATCCATTATTTGTTTGCAATTAAATATTACATTTTATGCACAAATTTTGGAAATTAAGTAACTTATAACAGTAATAAAAATACATAGATATTAACATTTTAAAAATTCAAGAAATTTCAAAATATAAAATAAGATGTACCAAAAATGATGTCTGTTTTTTTATGCGCTAGTTTTTTCTATTTTTATTGGTTTATTTTCTTAAATTCGTTTTGACGCGAAATTTGCAAATTTTTTAATTTAGTTGATTGAAACAGACTGTAAAAATTTTAGTCATTAAAAATGATAGCAGAAAAAACTGCTGAAATTAGCAGATTATTTTTTTGTGTTTACATTCACTCACTATGCGGTATATGAAACAAAAATTTACTCATTTTATAGTAATAATTTTACAAGCATTTTTTACAGTATATAAATGCAGGATCATTTTACAAGGAAAAATTAATTTTTTTAATTTATTATTAAAATTAAAAATTTAAAAACTTCCAGCAAACGACTTTTTGAAACAATTGAAGAATTTATTGAATGTGGAGCAATCTGAAAAACATAATAACAAACTTTTGTAATGAATTAATTAAATTAATTAATTAACTACTTCGATTTTAGCTCAATATAAGTTTTTGTTTTTGATGATATCGAGTTATTTCTATCCAAATCAAAAATTTGTATTGAATGGACTTTCTACACACAGAAAAAAAAAATTGCCAACCGAATTGCTACAACCAATTAATTCGGTTGGTGAAACCATATTGGAATGCGATTCCTAAATATTTTGGGTATTGCAACTAAATTTCATTTGTATAAACCAAATTTTGTTGTAATAAATAATATTCAGTTGTTCCAACGTATTTTAGTATATGTAACCGAATTTCAGTTGGAAAATGGCAAATTTTTTCTTTGTGTGTAGTTAAATTTTTAAGATACAGTAAAATAAAAATCGTTATTATTGGTGTCTTAAACTAGGATTATACATATATTTGCAATAGACAAAAATTTCTGAAAATCTGTATTGCAAACATGCTTGATAGTGATTTGGATCAGTATAATATCCCAGGAAAATTTTCTGTTCCAAAGAATCGGTTGTACAATAGCTACCCAGGAAAATTTTCTGTTCCAAAGAATCGGTTGTACAATAGCTACCCAGGAAAATTTTCTGTTCCAAAGAATCGGTTGTACAATAGCTACTTTTCATTCACAACCCCTTCTACTGTCGATTCTAACACCGATTCTTTTTGTTTGAAATTGTCCCAAAAGCAACCCCTTCTATGGCTCCAAAGTGGAACCGGTTGCTCTAGAATCAGTTCTGGAACTAGTTCAGGAACTGATTCTACGTCACCCACACCTTCCATATAGGATTCCAGGAACTGGTTCCGGAACTAGTTCCATGGAATCGGTTGCAGTGGAACCAGTTGTAGAATGGGTGTTGTTGGCTACCGATTGTAAAAAATTTTCCTGGGTACCCAGGAAAATTTTCTGTTCCAAAGAATCGGTTGTACAATAGCTACTTTTCATTCACAACCCCTTCTACTGTCGATTCTAACACCGATTCTTTTTGTTTGAAATTGTCCCAAAAGCAACCCCTTCTATGGCTCCAAAGTAGAACCGGTTGCTCTAGAATCAGTTCTGGAACTAGTTCCGGAATTGATTCTACGTCACCCACACCTTCCATATAGGATCCAAGGAACTGGTTCCGGAACCAGTTCCATGGAATCGGTTGCAGTGGAACCAGTTGTAGAATGGGTGTGGTTGGCTACCGATTGTAAAAATTTTTCCTGGGTACTTTTCATTCACAACCCCTTCTAATGTCGATTCTAACACCGATTCTTTTTGTTTGAAATTGTCCCAAAAGCAACCCCTTCTATAGCTCCAAAGTGGAACCGGTTGCTCTAGAATCAGTTCTGGAACTAGTTCTGGAATTGATTCTACGTCACCCACACCTTCCATATAGGATCCCAGCAACTGGTTCCGGAACCAGTTCCATGGAATCGGTTGCAGTGGAACCAGTTGTAGAATGGGTGTGGTTGGCTACCGATTGTAAAAAATTTTCCTGGGATATTTATTCTATAATCCCCTGAACCAGGGATGGCAATTCCATGACACGCGTGTCAGTAGTGGCACGCGAGTGGATTTTAGGTGGTACGCAACGTTTTGCTGGATATTTTCAAAAAATTTAAACTATTAGAAGACCGGCAAAAATTCAGTTACAAAATTTCGTTACAAAAATGTGTGATTTAACTCCATAATGGTGAAATTTTTCATAAAGCTTATTATTTTAAGATGAATAAAACTCTGTATTGCCACCATATTTTGAAAAAAGAAATATGGTTAATAAAACCGCAAATTCGATTATCAGAAAATTCTGGGAAAATTTCTAAATTTCTAGATGGGAAGAAGTTTAAATATTTCGATGAGAAAATGCCTCATAATCGGAGAAAAGTACCAGAAAAATGCACAAAAATTTAAAACAATTTGTAATAAAATTGGATGTAAAAAATTAAGTTTTTTTAAAGGGAAAATCGGCGCTACGAAATAACCCTCAATGAAATAAAGGCTGAAAATAAGTTTCTTAATGAAATAACCCCCTGTGTTGGAATTTAAAATTGGGTGTTGATCGTGTTTCGCAGAACCATTTCATCTGAAATAGAAATGTATCTATTCAAATTTATAATATTCGCTTTTTATTATTATAATGATAAAAAACCGCGCGATTTATTTTAACAAAATCAAATATTGCGCGAAGCACATTTTTCAACTAGTTTCTTAGGTACTTCAATATTTATGGCACCCAATAATTTAACGTTTTTTTAACAAAATGAAATAACTACCAAAAATGGAATAACCCCCCAAAAAAATGAAAAGGCAATATGGTTCAAACTGTTTTAATTTTATTTCATTGTGTATTTTTTTATAATGAAATAATTTCAATATTTAAAAATTAAATAAACCCCCAAAAATTAAATTACCGTCAAACATTTTTACGTCATTTCTTGGATGTTATTTAATTTTTCCCTTTGGGATTATTTCATAAATATGTACATACATCTGCGATGATGTTTTTAAGAAAAATTTTCCAAATTTTAAAAATTTTTAAAAAAGGAAAATTAAGGTGGCACGCGAGAAATTTTTACAAAAAAAATAGGCACGCAGCGAAAAAAGTGTTGCCACCCCTGCCCTAAACCAATTAATTCGTTTATAACCAGGAAAATTTTCGGTTCCAAAGAGTCGGTTGAAGAATAGACCAATTCCACTGTCAATTCTAACACCGTTGATTTTTGTTTGAAATTGTAACAAAACCAATCGCCTCTATTACCCCAAAGTGTAACCGGTTGCCCTACATTCAGTTCTGGAACTAGTTCTAGAATTAATTCTCGTCAGTCATACTTTATGTATAAGATCCGTGGAACTGAATTTGTTCCATGGAATCGGTTCTAGTGAAACCAGTTGCAGAACTGTTGTAGTTGGCAACTGATTGTAAAAAAATTTCCTGCATAGTTTAGAGTTTATAATTCCTGGGTTTTGTAAAAATTAATTTTAATGAGTTCTATTAACACTTGAAAAATCATTTCACTTTCATGTTATGACACAATTACAATTAAACGAAAACTTTTAAAATAACAAACATTCGTTATAACCCATTTACCTGTATTCTATACAATGACAGTTATGGTCTCAGACAATATGACATCGTAAAGAGGTAAATTGTTAAGCAATACCGAATGTTGTAACACCTTAATAGAATGCAGAACTTATACTAAATTGCATTATTTTGTCCGAATAATATCAACTACGAAATAAGATTGAAGTCTTACGAGGAAAGACTCCCAACACGGACCGACAGATCTTAATGAGTTTCTGCTATGTTTTAGAACTCGAATCTTTTTTTTAGCTGCCCAATCTCATATTTGTGGGTTGAAAAATCATCAACAACGGCCCAAATTTTCGTTTTTTCGGGTTATTTTATATTTGTTCCTAATTATCGTTGAATAAACCAAGCTTATTTGTTTATAGCATAAAGCAAAATGTCTAAATTTTAGATGGTTTTTTTATGGGGATGTACACAGAGTTAAGGGTCAAATTCATATACATTAAACCTTATAATATTAAAGTGAGAAGTTGTTTCAGCTTTTTTCGGTATTCGGCTTACTTCGGGTTGGAGACGAATTTTTCCGGAGGTCTATATTAAAAAAATACGTGTCCATTAAATTTTTCTCTTCTACAATATATCCAAAGCTCACTACGATCTACCGGTCCGCGTTGGGAGTCTTTCCTTGTTAGTAGTGAGGGCGTTTTAAATTTGAAAATTTTACAGAAATATGTTATTTTGGCCAATAATTAAGATAAAAGTATTCATTTTTGTTTTGTTTCGAGATTAAAATTTTAAAAACGATCCATTTTTATCATATACCTTATTATATAACTATATAAATAGTTGTATAATATAGAGCAGAACCTATGCTTAAGCAATATAAGGTATTCCGCAACATATTCTTTAGATATTTTACTTTTTTACTGGGATGCTATTGGCTTATGTAGCTGATTTTACATTGTCTACTTTGCCAGTACTTTAAGAATCTAGACGGCAAGGTGTTTGTTACACATCGACACGTACAAAAATACTGGTAGGAATTCGAAATAATATGCGACACCAAATATAATTTAAATATAACTATTTAACTATAAAACTACATAAAGTAATGAAAGTTTTGTAACTTATAAGGTTAATCAGAATCATACTTGGGAATTTTTCATTGACATTTTAATTAAATTTGCATTACTTGCAATCAAGTCCAAAAAATGTCATTATAGTGCAATGCTAATAAAAAATTTTAAATTGTCAACGATTAGAGAAGATAATTGAAAAAAAATTCGATTTGTTCAAAATTCTGAAGCTTTGGCTTCAAAGCAACACTGCTTAGAGTTATCCGACTTAAGCCAAATTCTCAACATTTGAGTATTAGACTATGTGGCTAATAATCCGTTCGAGTTTTATTAAAATTTAAAAAACAAATGTCCCGATACATTTTATTGCAACCCTAATGGCCATATATGATATCATATATGGCCATATGGGTGGCCATATAATATGTATGTTCGTATCCGAAACATAAGGGGATGTGGCTGTAAATGACATCCAGAGAGGATAAAAAACAACAAAATGCGATGTGTTTAAAGCAAAAAAAAATATTGTAAAGAAAACAAAAGCAAAAAAATTTGAAAAAACAACAGTTTCAAAAAAAAAAGTTCAAAGTTAAGAGAAAAAATATTTTCATTTCAGCAGAAAGACAGTTTTGGGCAAAAAGTCTTTAAAAAAGGAATTAAAAGCTAAAAAATCTTTAGAAAATGCCTTTTTAAAGCTAAAAATCGAACGATCCAAAAAAAGCAAAAAGAAGCAAGCATGAGTACAAAATGCAAAAAAATCAAAAACAGCAATTTTGTCTTCACTGATTATATCACTATATCGTCAGCTTGCCTGCAAGTAAGTAGTGCAATGTGTTTTTTTCAGGGTTGGCAGGCAATACCGCTAAAATACCGTTATCAATTCAAAACCCTTTCAACCGACTACCGTTACCCACAAAATACCGTTATCGAAATAACTGAAATACCGTTACCCCTAAAATACTGTTACCGAAATAACTAAAATTCCGTTATCCTTAAAATACCGTTACCGAAATAACTGAAATACCGTTATCCTTAAAATACCGATACCGAAATAAATGAAATATCGATTCCCTTAAAATACCGTTACCGTTATTTTTAATTTTCTGCTTTTGGTAATTGCAAGTCCATTAAGTTGGTAAATTGGTTTTGTTTTTAATCTCGTTTGTTTTTTGTAAAAAATTGCGACATGAACCCAAATAACTGACTACCGTTATCCGTTAAATACCGTTACCGAAATAAATAAATACCGTTAACCTTAAAATACCGTTACCGAAATAATCAAAAAACCGTATCCTTAAAATACCGTTACCGAAAGAACTGAAAAACCGTATCCTTAAAATACCGATACGGAAATAAATGAAATAGCGTTACCCCTAAAATACTGTTACCGAAATAATCTAAAATAGCGTTACCCTTACCGATAACCGCATCCTTTCGGTTAGCATCCATGGTTTTTTTACAGGTTTTCAGGAGAGCGAAAAAACTGATTTATATTATCCTTTCAAGATATTTTATTGACATCATATACCTTAATAACCCAGTGTAGAAATGGTAATGACATATCATTATTTTTTGGAGTACCAGTAATGACACCCACTTACCTTCTGCATTATTTTAAAACATATAATAATGAGTTACTGATAATGACTTATTTTTATCATTATTTCAAATAGAAAATAAATTTTTGATTTTTTTGAAAATTTTTTGAAATCTATTTTTAGACTCAATATTTTTTAAACACTGGTAAGGATATATGTAACCACATATTTTTTTATTTTTTGTATGTTGGCGAGTAAGCTTACTTGTGTGCAGCAGGTCAATTGTGTTTTTATCTATTAAATATTACATGTCGATATAGCTCAGATGGTAGAGCTGTTGACTGGCAATCTGTAGACCCAGGTTCGATTCCCGCACCAGCAAATTTTATTAAAAAAAAAAAAAATACAATGAAAGATTTTTTTTTATATAATTTATTTTTTTGAAAATCTATTTTTAGACTCATTATTTTTGTCAGTACTGGTAAGCACATAGGTAACGATATATTTTTTGATTTTTCGTATGCTGGTGTGTAACGACAACTCATTATTTTTCGCGACATCGCGATATAAAGGTAATAAGGAATGTAATAACAGAAGTAACTAGTTACCATTACCAAGTATGTAGTTACATAACCACATATCTGGTAATGATTTTCTACACTATAATAAGTTATGCAAGAAATCTTTATTAGTTGAAATGCTCCTAATTACTTCTTTTTTTTTTTTTATAAAGAGAAGCAACACTCAGGAAATTCTTCCTATTAATTAACATATTGCTTCCTTTGGAAAGGGGATAGAGAAGAAGTGAAAGGTGGTGAAAGATGAAGGGCTTCAAATATGGCAACACTGTAATTGCGCGAGATGTTGAATTTTTTAGAACAGTTGTTGCGCGCCATCTGATGGTGAGTTGGCGAACTTTGTTGAAGCTTTTTAGTTCATAGCCCTGTTATATTATTTTACTTTGGTGGGGTTAAGTGCTATGGGAACACCGAAGGAGGACGCTGCGATATGTATGAGGGATAGAAAAAACTCATACATATTACTATTTTTCATAAATTGATGTTGCCTTGGTTGGGGCTCGAACCCGCAACCTCACGTGTTACAGTCCAACGCGCTAACCATTACAGCACAGCGCCCACAATTACTTGGCAGAGATTTTGTTTGTGTGCCAAATAAATTGATTCCCTTTTAAAAGATTTTAACAATGACATTTTTGTTTTGGTATTTAAAATGTTTTTTATGACTAAAATTAAAAAATCCTATTCGAAACAAAAACAATTTAAAAAATTTAATATTTTTAAAATTTCCCGAAAAATATATTATTTTCCCGGGAATTCCCGGCAAACTTTTCCCGGGATTTCCCGCGAATTCCCGCCTGGAGTTTCACTGAATTCGGCCATTGAAACTTTGCATTGAAATAATGGAATTTTTCATAAAATGTTGTAAAAATTTTCATTTTATTAAAGGTTCCATACACTCAATGAAAAAGTTTCATTAAAACTAGATTGATAAAATATATGAAACTTTTTCATCAAATTTTTAGTTTCTTTTGAAAAGAAAAATTCGAAATTGGTGCTGAATTAAGGAGGCTATGATTTGTAATAGAGGTTTTTGTTACCAGAATAATGTTAAGTTTCTAACTGCTCGTTTAGTTTTTAGATTTTGGTTTAGTCGATTCCGCGACACGGCGGATGAAATCGAAAGATATGGAACATATTAAAAACCACAATATGGCCCTCAATGATAAATCCATCCTCACCCCTGATATATAATAACGATAAATAGAAAATAATTCGAAGCATATACACTCAAAATAGTTTGTAGTTTAAATTAACTGAAAATGTAATTTAAAATAAATGAAAAATCACTTGAAACCCGGTCTACTGACTTTTCATTTAAATCAAAAGAACTTTTCATTTATTTTTAAATGTTAATAAATAAACTACAAAATCCTTAAAAAAATAATGATTTTTCATTTATTTCGTTTTTTTAAATTTCAAAAAATTAACTACAAAATCCGTCAGAATAAATGATATTTAGTTTATTTCGTTTTTTTAACTGACCTAGAAATCGAAAAAGAATTATTTTTTTAACAAAACATTTTAAATGAGAATATTAACTGTAACAGAAAATCCGTATTTGTATGTAGTTTGTTTTTTAAATAAACGACAAAAACAGATAAAATATATATTTCTTTGTATTTTAACTGAATAATCATTTAAAAATAATTGTACGGATAACTTTTTAAATAAACTACAGTCAGTTACTGTAATAATATTTTCAGTGTACTTCAAACATATATATGGTAGTTTCTAAACATATATGTGACCTTCTCCGAGAAAAGGGACCTAGTATGTCAAAAACTTGGGAAAATCGATAAAAATGAGAAAATATCGATTTTCCAAAATTTTTGACACACTAGGCCCCTTTTCTCGGAGAAGGTCACATATGTATATAACTGTCCGTAAATATATTCAAGAACACATTTTTTCTGCATGTTAATATAAATAATTCCCATGGAATCCTCCATAAGTTGATCCATTTAACTAACTACAACATTTTCACTTTTATTTCAGAAAATTCCAAATATATTTGAAAATTGTCCAAAAATGTTTTAAAATTATCCAAAAATGTTTTAAAATTGTCCAAATATATTTTAAAATTGTCTAAAAATGTTTCAAAATTGTCTAAAATGTTTTAAAATTATCCAAAAATGTTTTAAAATTTTCCAAAAATGTTTTAAAATTGTCCAAAAATCATTCAAAATTGTCCAAAAATGTTTTAGAATAGTCCAAAAATCTTTCAAAATTGTCCAAATATTGTTTAAAATTGTCTAAAAACCTTTGCTATTTGTTCAATTGCATTTGAAAATTGTCCAAAATGTATTTTAAAATTTTCAAAATTATTCATTTGTATTTAAAAATTTTAAATCTGTATTTGAAAATTGTCCAAATGCATTTCAAATAATTCCATTTATATTTGAAAATTCTCCAAATGTATTTGATAAAATTCCAAATGTATTTAAAAAGACTATATTTGTATTCCAGAATTTAGATTTTTGGATAATTTTGAAACATTTTTGGAAAATTTTAAAACATTTTTGGATAATTTTGAAACATTTTGGACAATTTTGAAACATTTTTAGACAACAATTTTAAAATATATTTGGACAATTTTAAAACATTTTTGGATAATTTTAAAACATTTTTGGATAATTTTAAAACATTTTTGGACAATTTTCAAATATATTTGGAATTTTCTGAAATAAAAGTGAAAATGGTGTAGTCCCATGTATGCTCAGAATAAATATGCATATGATAGGGGGAAAGGGAATAGGAAGTAAACATTTATTGTGTAGGCAACAAACTTCATTTGAATAGATTTAGATTTGCCAATATGAATTACGATCGAATAACGTGTGTATAATTTTTTTTTTTGACCAACAACGGTATGAGAAATAAAACGAAAATTTTGGTTAAATTAAAATTTTCTGATAGTTTACAACAACAAAACAGTGAATATTTTAGGGAAAGAATGAAGGGTTTTGAGACGGTTGGGACATTGAATGTGAAATTGGCACCCATATTGAAAACGAGTAAAATGAAATTTTTAAACGTTCATATATGAAACTGTAAGTTGAGTATTGTCTGCAATTTGGCATTGGTCTTTTTCAAAATATTTTTCATTTAGTTTTTTTTTTTTTTTTTTTTGGTTTGTTTATTATTGTCACTTGTAATTTAACATCGTAAGAGTAATGAGTTTTGAATACTAATTAATTATACGAAACTGAAACCTCAACATTGTCTTTGACTAGTATTTACCAAAATAGCGGTTCATAGTGGCAAAAGTCGACATATAATTATGCATGAGAGTGTTGAGTTTTGAATTTTTGGATTGAAATGCAATTGTTGGGGAAGTCTTTGTCGTGGTTACTAGTTGTCGTTATGATGAAATCATTATATCTTCGATTGGTTGTTCACTGGTAAGTAGTATTTGAATTTTTGGCATATTGTATGGTAGTAGAAAGTAAGCTTATTGAGCCAATGTTGACGGTTTAGGCCATTACCAAAAAATCAATCGAAAAAAAATTATTTTTATTTTTAATATTTGATAAATAATATACATATTTCTTGTCGTTGACCAAAAATATTTAATTACAACAACAAAAAGTATGTGGTGTTCATATAACTTTGGGTCAATTGCGTATGAATTGTATGAAAATTGTTGTTGATTTCCCGTATGGTATGGCTAATTTTTTTGGATTCTCTGCTGCAATGAGTGTGGTGTAAGCAACAGGGGTTGTGTGATGGCTAGTTTTTTTTTTTTTTTTTTTGTATGTGGGAGCGTCAGTATAAAATCATGAGTATTTGTTGAAATTGATATCATTGTTTTCATATCAATTCCATTGTGAACACCAGTAGCACAATAAAGTCAAAGGAATAAAAGACCTGGTTAATTAATTAGTTACATTTAAAACAAAAATGGCTTTTCGTTTTACATCCTTTTTGGCCGTTGGTTGTCTATTACTTGCCGCTTCGGCTCCTCTCAGTGCGGCTGCCATTGACAATGCTATTGCTGAGCCACGCATTCACTCATCGGAAGAACTTATCTCAAATATTGTGGATAATTGTTTCAATAGCAATGCTATGCATTGTTTGAAAGAGAAAGTTTTGACTTATTTGGATACTGTTACTGGTGTGGAAGAAGATGTTAGTGGTCGTGCTTTTGATGATGATGTTATCGATAAAGTGATAACCGATCGTGTTGCTCGCATTCTAAACACAAATGAAATTCGTGTACAATTGCCCGAAACTGTATTCGCCAATTCGGTATTGTCCTACCGTGCCGATCGTGGTTTTGATTTAGAAGTTCCTCAAAGTGAAGGTGAGTTTTAAAATTATTTAATACGTATTACAATTAAGTTAATGGGATACTTATGATAAACTTATTAAGCTAATTAGGCCAATGATATTTTTCATGGAATTAATGAAAATTATATCACAGTATAAACCAAAATACATAACATTAGTTTAAAGCATCACATTTTCGTAGTTCATGATAAAACTATTTTCATAAATTCTCATATAAAATTTTGACGAAAAGTTTCATTGACCAAATTCAATTAAATTTATGAAAAAATTCTTCATATTATGAAGATAATTCTCAAAGTGATCAATTTAGAATTCGCTAAAACTAGAACTCGTTGAAAATTTTAAAAACACAAAATAGTTCGATTAAATTTCATTTAAATCTCAGTTAATAAAATGTTCGTTATATTTTAATTAATGAAAAACCTAGTATGCAAGTGCTTATGCAAATTTAAATGTTACTAACACTTTAGAAAATATATTATTTTCTATTGTTGTTTATACATGAATGGGGATGTCACTACATTGCTAGATCTGTCAAAACAACAGATTAGTATATTGGAAGATGACAAAGCAAATTGTGGTAAATTTTTTGTTGTTTTTGTTTTTTCTTTGATATTTTAAATGTTTAATAATGCTCCTAGACGAGTACCATAAACTTTCAGTGCGTTTGTAATTAAACTTAAGAAATATTTCTAGAAATTCTAAAAACCTCGTCGCCTGACGACTTCTTTAGGATAGGGACATGCCTTCAGCAGATTATTTTTCACAATTTGTTAAATAATTTTTGGGATTTTAGCATATTTAATTCCCTTAAGAAAATTTGTTTAAATTTTTGTTTACAAAATTAACGAAATAAATTTGTGGCCTCATTTTAATGGGTTGATATTTAAGAAACAAATTTGTTACCTCACGGCGTCATCTGGTGATTGATATTTTAAGTTGCAGTTAAAAACTTTGATATAATGCAACTCACGAACAGGGGTATGGCATCATCAAAAAAAAAAGTAGTAACGTAATCGTTATCACTAGGTGGCACACTTTTCTTTTTTATTCAAATTTAAATAAAAATTAAAAAAGTTAAACTAAAGAATATCTCAAATTTCGTTATTCGAAAATATTTAGCGCTAGTATTTTGCGTTTTTCGGTGTTTTCCGCAATTCTTTTGGTTTCTTAATATTAGCTCAGCTGATACTAAACTAATACTAAATAGCTGCTCAGGTAGTATTAAATTTCAGCGCCTACTACTGGTGGTAATCTCTGCTCACGACCGGATAAAAATTTTTTTACATTTAAATTTTGTAACTTTTCCGTCTCAAAACTCAACGTTAGAATAAAATAATTTTTCAAAATTATTGATCATACTATCCAACAAAAATATTGGAAGTCATGCTTTACAAACCACTTCTTTCATTGCTTCCAAAGTGTCCGTAATTTTACTGCCTTTTTAGAAGT
This sequence comes from Leucophora obtusa, assembly GCA_949987735.1. NCBI lineage: Eukaryota > Metazoa > Arthropoda > Insecta > Diptera > Anthomyiidae > Leucophora > Leucophora obtusa. The sequence continues at coordinate 76,535,768 of OX465295.1, forward strand.
AGCTGCGAACAATTTCAAAAAATTACTTCTTTTGCTGCTTCCAAAGAATACGTTAGTAGAAGCAATTCTGAACAACATCGAAGAATTCACTTAGTTATTTCTTCTAAAGTATTACTAATCTAAAAGTGTTCCTAAGAAGTTAATTTGGATATAGTTTATTTCCAAACAGAGGATCGCGGATTTAAATTGGCGGGAACAACAATTTTTGACTGTTTTTAATTTTTTTTTTTAATATTTATAATTAATTTGTTTAAATTCAGTATTAAAAGTGATGAAAAATAGCTTTTTATGCACTTGTGAAAGAAGTACTGAAAAAAAAATTCGAATAATGACGGGCATTCAGATAATTACATCGATAAAATTAACTACAACTGCAGTTAAAAAAAATTATACATAACTATTACATTAAAAATTAACTGATATTGCAGTTATTTCAAATACAATTGTAGTTAATTTAAACGCAATTGCAATGTACAATGTTAGAATAACTACAATTGTAGTTAATTTAAATGCAATTGTAGTGTACAATTTTTTAACTGCAAGTGCATTTAATTTAACATGTAAAATATTATTCGAATTTATTTATTGACTGATCAAATTCCGAATAAAGAGTTATATTTTTAATTTTATTGTTATCGAAAATTGGTGATTTATTGATCTAATTTTGATCATTTATTAATCATTAAATAACATATTAATGAATTTTGCTTAGAAAAACAATTTTTCTCTTCATTTTTTTTTTACTTAAAAATTTTTTTGGTTTAAAATTAATTTTTTTAATAAAAAAATTTTTTTTAAAAATAGAAAGCAAATTTTCTTGTGCCTTAAATTGAACAAAAAAAAATAATTATTATTATATAATTAAATTATGTAAATAGAAACAGCATTGAAATCAAACTAACAAGAAATGTATCCCAGTGGGTTCTCTCCGGTCTTAGTGAGACTGTGATAGAGAAGAAAAAAAAAATTAATGTATACATCAGAGCTGTAAATGAATCATTCATTTTTTAATTAATTCGCGAATCATTTATGCACTGAATTAGCAAAATTTTTAATTAATTCTTTTCACAAAAATCACGAATTGAATGAAATTTGAATCAATTCACATGAATTTGGTAAAACTGAATTGCAATTCAATTCCAATTCAAATTAATTTGCAAAATGAATGGCAATTCATTTTCAATTCAAATTCATTTGGCAAAATTAATTGCAATTCATTTCCAATTCATTTGAATTGAATTAATTTCGAATTAATTCAAATTATTTAGAAAAATGAAAAATCACTTGCAATGAAATTATTAATTGCTTCTTGAATATTAAATATCTTTTTGTCATTCAGCATATGTCAAAACCAAAATAAATAATACCTGAAAAAATAAACTCCAAACACCATGTTTACTTTGATTGATTGCATTTCACTTTTAATTCACTGGAATTAAATCAAAATCAATTCAATTCATTTGAATGGGAAGTGAATTGCAATTCATTTTGCCAAATTCATTTGAATTGGAAATGAATTGCAATTCATTTTCGCCAAATTTATTTGAATTGATTCAAATTTCATTCAATTCTTTTGCTTGGTGAATAGAATTAGTTCAAAATTTAGCTAATTCGTAATGAATAGAAATAAAAAAAGAACGATTCGTTTACAGCTCTGGTATACATATTTTTTTAAAACGGCCCAATCTGATGTTTAGGGGTAAAAATGTAGGGTTAAAAATGAGACAATTTATCGTGTTTTTTTTATTTACTTCTTATAATTTCAAAGACAAACTGGATGGAAAGCTTTTTTAGAAACGCATCTACTCGTATACAAAGCATGTTCAACTTTATTTGTTATTTAATTTTTATTTTTTGGAATAGCACTTTTTTATGGGAAATTGTCTCCTCTATCTATTATCTGAATTTGATTAAAATTGGAGAGAACCCACTGGGATACCATCCTTCTGAGTTTTTTATTTTTTAGATGTTGCAAAACATCATCTAAAATGTTGAAGAACTATTTTAATTAGATTCATATTTACATAAATGACACACATACTTAATTTAAAAATGTTTGTAAAAAAATAAATATTAAAAAATAGAATAAAATAATAAAAAAAGGCTTTAGGGTAAACAAAGACTAAAAATTTTAAAATTAAAAACTGAGTATGCAATTTTACCATATATGGGATCTAGTTCTAATCTCAACTAATATTATAATTAGTTCACTAATCCCATATTTGAATAATTTTTAAATCAAACACTCAAAAAATTGTTTACTAAAGCTTAAATCATTTGAATAAAATTTTAGAAGATTTCGGAATGATTTGGTCCAAAGAAATTTCAACTTAAAACAAGTACATATTTTTTTTAAAAAACAAGTGAAAACAATTTAATTATTTTAAGTAAATTTTTACTTAAATGTAGCACAAATTTGTTCTTAATAAATTTAATAAAAATATCTTAAAAACAGGTAAACTTTTCTTATATCTTAAGACAATTGACCTTGTGCTAATGCAAAATAAACTCTTTTTTAAGTTCAACATAAACAAACAAATGTTTGTATAATGTTATTTAAATTTATAATTTTATTTTAATTTATAATTCTGAAATTTATAAAATCCAAGTAATCATTTTCATTAATTTTTCTTAAAGTAAGTATTAATGAAAATAATTTTAAAATTTTTTTCCTTATACCAATGTTTGAATATGAAATTTATAACTTAGATTTTATTGGACTAAACTAAAATAATTGTATAATATAAACTACAAACGAAGTGAGAATTCCATGGGTTAAAATAATTTAAATAAATTTGCAAAAATATATTTACTTAAATTTAAGATGTTAAAATATTTGGTTTATTGAAGTTAAAATTTTTTGACTAAATTTAAGTAAGTTGCGTACTTAAATTTGAATATTTCATCCAATTTAAATTTCTGAGTTTCTAGTTTACCAAATTCTTAATAGTTTTAAAGATTAATTTACCAAATTTAAGAAAATAAAATTATGGAAGATACCTTAGTATCTTTAAATTAATATAAAACAAATAAAATTTGCATTATTTGAAAGTAATTTATTAACTATATTTAGTAAGAACTTATATACATTTTTTTTAGTAATTTGTTTACTTTATTTTAGTTCAAAGAAATTATTAGTGAACTAATTATTTACTACCCGTATTATGTGAAAGGCTATAAATTTATTATTAAAAGTTCGAATCAATATTACATTTTATTTCATTTATTTCAATCTATGGAAACAATGATCCTTACAAATTTCAATGACAATTCATTGATTTTATGAAATTGAATGAAAAAATTATACAACTAAACCTTCATTAATTTAATTAAAAATCTCATGAATTTTATGTAACTTCTAAATAAAAATTATACGAGTAAAACTTTTTAAAAATCGGGTAAAATGTTTCAAAAACTGTAACGAAAAAGTTAATAAGTTGTATGAAAAGTTGTGTGAATAATAATGAAATTTCTATAATTTCATTTGTAATTTACATTTTTATCTATATTAGCACATTACTTCAATTTAAAGAAAAAATTGAATTAGGTATTAATTTTCGTAGGATAAAAAAGTTAGCAAAAAAATTAGTAAAACGATTTATATTCCATTTTGTATTAATTTGCAGTTCTAATTTTTAGTACAAAATAATTATTTAGTCAACTTTTTTCCTAAACTATATTTACTTACTGCAATTTTTACTAATTTTCGTTGCTGAGTTTTTTAAACTGCGTTGCTAGAATTAGAAACATTTTTTACTAATTTTGTTTTTTAAAACTGAGTGCAAAACTAATTCAAGATATGGGAAAAACGTCAAAGGATATAAAAAATAAATTTCAATTTGAAAAAATTATATGCTAATAGCTAAATAAAAAGTTGGTTGATTTTAACAAATATATTTTCATTTAAAGTTTCCAAAAATATAACTAAAATTTAGTAACGCTTACTAAATTTGTCAACTGATTTTAATTAACTAATATCTCCAGACAAGTTTACTAATATTAGCCAAATGGTCTGCTTGTCCAAAATTAGCAAACTTTTCTGTAAGAATTGCAAACTTCTCTGTAGCATTTACAGACTTTTTTATTTGATTGTATGTATATTCTTTTAAATAATATTTCTTCCTTTCTATCTCCTCTCTCTTTCTCTCTTTCCAGCCCGTGGTGATAAAAAGAAGGATAAACTCTTCTTGCCTTTGTTGTTGCTTATGAAATTGAAATTGAAGGTTGTTATGCCCATCTTAATGTCATTGATTGGACTTAAAGCTTTCAAGGCTTTGATTTTGTCTAAAATCGCTATTAAATTGGTCTTGGGTTTCCTCATTTACAATTTGATTCAAAAATTGGGCGGTATGAAAATGACCATGATGCCAATGATGCCACCTTTGCCAGCTGCTGAATATGGTGCCCCCACTACATCTTCTTCATATGAGCCAAGCTCTTGGGAACCCATGAGCGGTGGTCCTTATGCTCGTTCTGATGCCCAATATATGGCCTACAGTTCTTATCATCCCAGCAGCAGTTCTTCTCACTCTGGCTCCAGCAACTCTGGTTCATCCAGTAGTTATAGCAACTCTTCTTAAATCTCTTAATAACTTCTTTAAAACCAAAAGAGCAGAATTAAAGAGAGGTTTTTGAAAAACGCCTCTCCTAAATTTTTCTTTCTTGTACCTTAATCACTAAGTGGTTGAAAAGAAAACTTCTAATCCAAAGGTAAACCAGGACACTCAAAAATAATGATGCATAAACTGCTTAAAAGGACTTTTAGAACTTATAGAAAAAATTAGTAACAAATAATTGTTTATTTATTTTTTTCACGTTGTTGTAGTTATAAATTAATTTAATTATTTATATTTTTTTCACTTCAAATCTCTTCCAAAAGAGGCCATAAAGTCATTACTATCAATTTTTCTAGTCTACCCTCTATCAATGCCTTTTCTGTATTATAATTCTATACTTTATTTTAATTTTTCCTTCCTTCACTCTATATCTAAGACTATCCCCTTTTCTTTACGATTTCTTTAATTTCCATTTTCCCTCATCGCGACCAAATGACATTCCAAAAAATAAAGCAAACCTAAGTTAATATTTATTTAATTTATTAAAAATGCAATTTAAAAAAAAAATATACCAAAAAAAAAACAAATAATAAATACGAAATATTTTTCAAAAATAAAAAAAATTGTGATACTTTAATTCATTTTAAATAACAACCAATACAAACAATTTGCAAATTTATATTGACCTTGTGCAGAAAGGTTATAATTGGGGCTCGCAAGCTAATGTAAATACATATCTGTTATCAGCTATATTTTGTCTCATGCCTATCAACGTTAAGTATTTAAAGCTAATCTACCTTAAACCAATTGTAGTATAAAAAAATTTTAAACTGGTTATGTTAATAATTTTTCCGTTATAATCGAACGTACGTCAGCAAAAGTTTTTAGGAAGTAACGCGAATAAGTTACGTTAGATGTGAAAATGTATAAACGTTGAGTTTTCAACGTTGATAATTATCCGTGTTGAAAGTTAACGTGCACACAAAAAGTAATGTGTTAGTTTTCGTCTTAAATGCGTTTTTATGCACTTTGAGTTTTTTTATGAGTTAACGGATATAGTTAAGTCGAAAACACAGCTATCGTTAATTGGAGAACAACGTTGAACAAAATCTTTGACAATCAACAAATTTGCAACAATGTGGCATCGATTTGTTACCGCATATTTTTCCATATTTTGCTGTAAATGCATATGTATTTATATTATTAGCTATAACTGCATATTTTAATGCATATTTTGACATTTTTTATTGCATACTTAATAAATGCATATTTTGTTGCATATTTTGCTAAAAATTCATGTTTTAAAGCTCATGTTTACTAAAATGAAGTTTTTTTGCAGAATTTGTATTTAAAATTTTTTTTTTTTAATTGTAACGTGCAATTAGAAACACTCTATTTACATACCCAATACGGCTACTAGTGTCTATTCCCAACAATCTATTTGCAAACTATTGTTTAGGTTACTAACGTTATAACCTAATAATTCTCACATAGTTGATTAGACCTATTACATATAGTGGAAAAGTTGGTTAGGCAAAGGTGTGCAAGAATCCAGTTGGAGTTTTACTATACTTCGGCATTTATTTATTTCACATTAGAGTAATAGCCGAGATCTCTCGTATTTATCTCGCCATTTATTTTACACTAGCGGGCGCCCAGCCACTACAAATAAATAATTCTGCACAACAATGGGTTTAAAATAAATAAATATTTGATCACTTTTTCTCATGAAAGTGGATTGTTAGTAATGAATCCATAATAAATTGCAATATACGTGTGTATGTTAAGATAATTTGGTAAAGTGCGAACTTAGGTAGATAGACCCGTAAGTAGTTTTGTTCATTTGTGTTTTGAATGAAAATAAATAACGTAAAGCAGGGTTGGAAAGCATTTTATAATATTAAAAATAGCAGGCAAAGCCCGCTACGTTGTTAGCGTGTCTTAAAGTTTTTTTTTTTAATTCCAGTTCATGTAAAGGTAGACCTGGCAATTCAAGTAAATTCACAAATTCAGTTGGAAAGTTTACTGGGTCGGTTTCTTCCACCGGTGCTTCGTTACATGAAGTTTAAATATCGGAATATATAAGTTCCATTCCTTTTCTAAGGTTTTTTCTCTTTTAGAAAATTTGTTTAACTTTTTGGAGAGTAAGTTTCAATGCTACATAAGTTTCATATTCCGTGGATAGTGTTTGAACAGGTAATTCCCTCTTCCAATCCATTTGCATTCTCTATAATTTCAATTCTACTCGTTCAACGTTTATATCCATTTCATTCCACTTGTGTAGTGTTTCATTCCACTCGTTTCCTATTTAGTTTCTTAATTTTAGTGTTTCATATACACTTGTTCTTTAAGTTTTAGGTTTCTAGCTAAAGACACAGACGTTAAGGGGGGGGGGGGGGGGCAATTTTCCCCTTTTGAACCACCATTTTTACCACGTCCAAAGTCCTAGAAATGCCTTGTCGATAAGTTAACCCATACTCCAAGGAAAACATATTATATATTACAGGTTTCTAGCCGAAGGGTTCGGTTAGGCCATCAAGGGGGAGAATTATTCCGTTTTTACCCCTCCCGGTAGGAATTTCCAAAAATTCCGTCTTAGAGGACGTCTGCGTTGGAGGAGGAACCTACTACATACATAATTTTAGGTCTCTATATCCAGCAGTTTGGCCAGGCCGTCAAGGGGGAAGTTTTTTCCCTTTTTACCCCTCCCGGTATGAATTTCCAAAAATACCATCTTAGGGGACGTCAACGTTGGAGAAGGAACCCAAATACCGAATTTAAGCTCCCTTGTTCCAGCAGTTTGGCCAGGCCGTTAAGGGGGAGACTTTTCCTGTTTTTGACTGTACCTGTAGAAATTTCCAAAAATCTCATCTTAGCGGATGTCTACAATAGAGGAGGAACTTTAATACCAAATTTCAACTTCCTACCTCCAGCGGTTTGGGCAGGCCTTTGAGCGGCACTTTTCGCTTCATTAATCATTTTTGCAATGTCCCTGTCCAAAAAGCACCTTCCCGGTCCAAAAAGCCCATACTCCAAGTAACATATGTTTTACATTTCAGGTTTCTAGCCAACTTTTACTATTTGTGCCCCTCTCGCTAGGAATTTCCGAAAATCCATCGACAGGGAATTTCAGCTTCCTAGTTCCAGCAGTTTGAGCAGGCTGTCAAGGGGGACACTTTTTCTTTTTTTGTCCCTCCCGGTTGGAATTAGGCTGGAAGAGGAACCTAAGTACCGAATTTCAGCTTCCTAGTTGCAGCAGTTTGGACAGGTCGTTAAGGGGCAACTTTCCCTTTTTGAGCCCCCATTTTATAACGACCCTGTCCAAAATTCAAAAAAGTATCTTTCTAATAAGTTAGCCCTTACTCCAGGGACCCACATTTTAATCTTCAGGTTTCTAGCCGAAGGGGTTTTTACCGGCCCCCAAGGTGAGGCTTTTCTTCTTTTTGCCCCTCCCTTTAGGAATTTACAAAAATTCCATCTTCGCGGCTATCTGCGATGGATGAGGAACATTCATACCAAATTTCAACTGCATTGCCTAAGCGGTTTGGGCAGGCCGTTAGTGGGGACATTTTTCCCTTTCAACCACCATTTTTAATATGTTCCTGTTGTAAAATAGAAAAATTACGTTGCCGGTGAATTAGTCCTACTCCAAGGAATACATATTTAAAATTTTAGGTTGGCCAAAAGGGATTGGGCAAGCCGGCAGGAGGAGACTTTTACCTTATTTCCCCTCCCGATAGGAATTTCAAAAATTCCGTCTAAGCGGACGCCTACACCGAAGCAGGAACTCACATACCGAGTTTCCTTTTGGGATATCCTGTAGGGGATTCCAAAAATACAAACTTAGTCGATGTCTACTACAGTGGAGGAACCTTTATACCAAATTTCAACTTCTTACCTCCAGTGGTTTGGGCAGGCACTTTTCCAATTTGTGAGACTGTTTATGTGGAGACTTTTCCCCTTTTTGCCCGTTCCGGTAGGAATTTCCAAAAATCCCGTCTTGGCGCACGTCTATGCCGAATATCAAGAAACCTTGTTTTAGTGGAGATATCCGTGGGGGGAGGAAAAAAAGTAGTTTTTTTGAAATTATATATTATTTTAAATGGTACTTTTTGGAAAAACGAAATTTTTTGGAAAAAGATGCTTTGTTTTTACAAAGTACTTTATTTGTACTTTTTTTGGAAAAGGTATTTTTTTTAAAAAAGGTGTTTTTTTTGGAAAAATGTATGTTTTTTGGAAAAAGGTACTTCTTTTGGAAAAGGAACATTTTTTTAGATAAAGGTACTTTTTTTTGGGAAAAGGTACTTTTTTTTGGAAAACGTACTTTTTTTGAAAAAGGTACTTTTTTTGAAAAAGGTACTTTTTTTGAAAAAGGTATTTTTTTGAAAAAATGTATGTTTTTTGGGAAAAGAAAAATTTTTTTAGAAAAAGGTACTTTTTTTGGGAAAAGGTACTTTTTCTTGGAAAAGGTACTTTTTCTTGGAAAAGGTACTTTTTTTTGAAAAAGGTATTTTTTTTTGGAAAAATGTATGTTTTTTGGGAAAAGGTACTTTTTTTTGGAAAAGGTACTTTTTTTTTGGAAAAGGTTCATTTTTTTAGAAAAAGGTACATTTTTTTAGAAAAAGGTACTTTTTTTGGAAAAATGTACCTTTTTTTTGGAAAAAGGTACTTTTTTGGAAAAGGAATTTTTTTTGGAAAAAGGTACTTTTTTTGGAAAAAGGTACTTTTTTTTGGCAAAAGGTACTTTTTTTGGAAAAAGGTACTTTTTTTGAAAAAAGGTACTTTTTTCGGGAAAAGGTACTTTTTTTGGAAAAAGGTACTTTTTTTGGAAAAGGTATTTTTTTAATAAGGTGTTTTTTTTGGAAAAATGTATGTTTTTTGGAAAAAGGTACTTTTTTTGGAAAAGGTTCTTCTTTTGGAAAAGGAACATTTTTTAGAAAAAGGTACTTTTTTTTGGGAAAAGGTCTTTTTTTTGGAAAAGGTACTTTTTTTGAAAAAGGTATTTTTTTGAAAAAATGTATGTTTTTTGGGAAAAGGAACATTTTTTTAGAAAAAGGTACTTTTTTTGGTAAAAGGTACTTTTTTTTGGAAATGGTACTTTTTTTTGAAAAAGGTACTTTTTTTAGAAAAAGGTACTTTTTTTAGAAAAAGGTACTTTTTTTGGAAAAAGGTACTTTTTTTTGAAAAAGATACTTTTTTTGGAAAAAGGTACTTTTTTTGGAAAAAGGTACTTTTTTTGGAAAAAGGTACTTTTTTTGGAAAAAGGTACTTTTTTTGGAAAAGGTACTTTTTTTGGAAAAGGTACATTTTTTTAGAAAAAGGTACATTTTTTGGAAAAAGGTACTTTTTTTAAAAAAGGTACTTTTTTTAAAAAAGGTACTTTTTTTGGAAAAAGGTACTTTTTTGGAAAAAGGAATTTTTTTTGGAAAAAAGTACTTTTTTTGGAAGAAGGTACTTTTTTTGGAAAAAGGTACTTTTTTTGGAAAAAGGTACTTTTTTTGGGAAAAGGTACTTTTTTTGGGAAAAGGTACTTTTTTTGGAAAAAGGTACTTTTTTTGTCCCCTTTTTGCCCCTCCCGATAAGAATTTCCAAAAATGCCGTCTCAACGGACGTCTACACCGGTCGAGGAACCTACATACCAAATTTCAACTTCATAGCTCCAGCAGTTTGAGCAGGCCGTCAAGGGGGAGACTTTTTCCCCTTTTTGCCCGTCCCTGTAAAAATTTCCAAAACTCCCGTCTTGGTGGATGTCTACGATAGTGGAGGAACCTTTATACCAAATTTCAACTTCCTACCTCCAGCGGTTTGGGCAGGCCGTCAAGGGGGGCCTTTTTCCCCTTTTTAACCCCCATTTTTACAACGTCCCTGTCCAAAATTCCAGAAAGTACTTTCCAGAAAAGTTAGCCCATACTCCAAGGAACACATATCTTAAATTTCAGCTTTCTAGCCAAAGGGGTTTTGGCAGGCCGCCAAGGGGGAGACTTTTCCCCTTTTTGCCCGTTCCGGTGGGAATTTCCAAAAATCCCGTCGTAGCGGACGTCTACGCCGAAAGAGGAACCTACATACCAAATTTCAACTTCCTAGCTTCAGCGGTTTGGGCTGGGCGATGTTGAGTCAGTCAGTCAGTCACGTTATTCTTTTATATATAGAAGATTAGAGCAATAGCCGAGATCTCTCGTATTCGTCTCGCTATTTATTAAGGCAATAGCCGAGATGTCCCGAATTCGTCTCCCTATGTATTTGCCGACCTCGTAACACTTTGGAACATTTTGATATTTCCTGTGGGCAATGTTGCCAGTTTTGACGATTTATCATCATTTTGACGATTTTTACTATCGAAAATAGTCAAATGATGATTTTTCTTTTCAAATTGACGATTTTTTTCAATAGCAACAATTGTTCAAAAATACAATATTTTTCCATTATCTAAATTAATAAATCTGAAAATATTTTTAGGTAATTTATAAATATTTATCATAAAATTTTTATTTAAGGTAGTCATTTTAGAATCTGATGGTTTTTTGTAGGAAAACTAACACAGAATCTGGTAATTATTTTTATTTAAAATAGTTTTTCCTAAATTTCTAATAAATGTAACGTGTTTTTCGAAGGGATGTATATCTCATTTCGGACTCTTTTGTCATGTAAATTCTTTAGTAGGTACCTGTGAAATATCTCTAGACTAAGTACATTAAAATCTAAAGTTTTTTCGATACGAAATTTTTTTAAAGTGAACTCTTTCTTCCGAACAATTAATTTCTGTATATGGTAAATATTCAATACATACATAAAATTGTTTGAAATTTGGAGATACGAGTTTTGAAGTATTATTTTCTGAACCACTTCGGTGAAGTGTTGCATTATTTCTATAGAAATCTTTTTTGTTACAAAATCAGTTTACCTACATTGAAAGTTTCCTTCACTTCAACCAATCAAATAAAAAACTAGTTTTAGAATTTTTCTTTAATTACAGCTGACGCCGAAAATCGGTAAAATTTTATATTATGATTTTAGGGTTATAATAATAAAATTATTTGATTATCAAAGTTTTGATGATTTGTAGCAATATTTTGACGATATTTCAAAACGCAATGACGATTTTGACGATTTTTTCAAAAATAATTGATGATTTTGTGCCCAATTAACCTGGCAACACTGCCTGGGGGTGGAAAATTCCAAGTCAGGGTGAAAGTACTACGCCAGTATAGTAGAATCTTCAAAGGGTTTGGCGTTCCAAGGCCAAACTTTTTTATATTTTTTTTCTTTATCTTGATGTTTAGATTATCACACAAGTGTGTTATACATGTCAGAAATGTGTTGTATAACGAAAATGTATAATAGTGTGAACACTGTTCGTTACACACATGTCAAAATGGTTCCACACATTTTAAAATACGATCACACTTTTTTGACAAGATTTATTTTTTGAAATATTTCATAAAGTTACCACTTGTCTCAACACAAGTGTTGTGTTATTCACAAATAAATGTTAAACAAAGATTAAAAACAACTAGTGGTGAAAAAAAGTAATAATAGAAGAAAAAATAACTGTTTTAATTTATTTGTTGTGTGTGTCGATAACAGTCTGAACACTGAAAAGATTTTCTTTTATACTTTTTTGACAACCAGACAATTTCAGCACACTTTTTGTCATACTTGTGTGAAGAAAAGTATAAGCACTTGTGTGATAATGTGAACGGGGCTTTAGTTTTTCAGCTATAACTTAAGAACTATTGATGATTTCTCATTGTATTCTTCACAAAAATTGTATCCAAGGCTTAAATAAATAATTCTTATTAATATGTCCATGTAGAAAATGAAGTTGAACTAATTTTATCGAATGAAATCTTCAAAAAATTTTCGCCAATAACTCGTCCACAACTCGAAATATCGTCCATTATCCGCACATGGTTGCCATATTTCCTTAATTTTTTGATAATTTTTGTTCTTTAATTATTAAAAAATATATGAAATGCCCGCTTTCTAAATTTCTTATGTTGGTTTTATTAAGACAGCTTCAGGGTTTATGGAAATATTCAAAAATTGTTTAACAACAATATATTTTTTTCAAAATTTGACCGATAGGTTCTTCATGTAAAATGACATAAAATGACGCCTATATAAAATGAAAAATTTGCTCTAAAAATTATTTAATTTAATAAAAATATTTACACCAGGGTTGCCATATAAAAATTTTAAAAAGTGGTAAATAATTGCGAATTTTTCGAAAAGTTTTCAGAATTTGCACTATAAATGTTGTTGAAACATTCTTTTTATTTTGTGTAGAGTTTTGTCGCGGAAAAAACACAAAGTTTTAAATTAGAAAAATCTTAACCCGTTTGGAAGCAACAGAGTGTTAAAGTTTGAATTTTTAGGCAAACATTTTTCGCTAGGAGACGCGCGTGTATTTCTTACACTCATAGAAATAAATCTGTAAAAATAGCAGAAAAAGAAACTAAAAATAGCTAAAAATTACCTTGCAAAAACCTGTTGAAATTAGCAGATTTCTTTTTTTTTCCTAAATATTAGTAAAATAAGAACAGCAAAAAGAAAACTATTAAATTTACGGAATTTTAGTTAACTTTTAGTTAATTAAAAATAACAAATTGTACTGTAAAATCTGCATAAAATTTTGTTAAATATTAGTAGACAAAAAATAGCAAAAACATGTTGTTATATCTACAAAATTTTTGTTATTTTTGAGCCAAATTAAGTTGAATGCAAATAGCACTCTATCCTGCAAAAATCAGCAGAAATATTTTCTAAAAAAAATTGTAAACTGCTGTTTCCAAAAGGCTCGATTTTTGTTTACGTTAAAAAAAAATAAAAAAAAACTTTTAAAATTTTAAGTTTTTTTGTGATTTTTAGGCCACTAATTATTTAGGAAATTTTTTTGCTGATTTTAGCAGATTAAGTTGTTATTTTCTATTAACAAAAATTTAGCTCAAATGTAACTAAAATTCTGTACATTTAACAGTTTTATTTTTGCTGTTCCTATATTACTAATATATAACAAATATAATCTGCTAATTTAGCAGTTTTTTCTGCAGCATCATTTTTAACTAATTTTTAGAAGTTTTAACAAAAATTTTTACGGGCTTTTTGCTATTAGTGTAGGCATAGGTTTATAGGTTTATATTTCCATAGTGTTGACATAACGGCGATTTTCTCGTCAGATCTAGCGATTTTATTTCGCCCCTAGCGGTGAAAATTGTCCGGTAGCTATAGCCAAAAATCTAGCAATTTTTTATCAGCCGTAATATAATTTTTAAAAATAAGTTTTATGTTGAAACATATTATAAAATTCGCATATTGATATTCTTGTATTATAAAAAAACAACTTCTTAAACGATTTTAGTAACAAAAACTTTCTAAAATATACACATTTCGATAAAAATGTGGGTATGTAGTTTTTCACCGTAGAATGCACTCTTTTGAATATTTTCAATACTAATATTAATTCAGTGAAAATCGGGATTCATTATTTGCAGCTTAACCGTAAAATTTTTTATTATTTAAAATTTTATAAAATTTCTTATGAACATATTAAAGAAATTTTTGAGTAAAAAACTCCTTTAAGTACCATTTTTCAACAATCTAGCGATAAAATCGCTACATTTTTGCACTGTTTATTAATCTAGTAGCGATTTTTGAGTCTGATCTAGCCATTTATTTTTAAAATTTGTTGGCAACACTGTATTTCCACAAAGTTTGTAGTGAAACAAAGTCTGTAGTGAAAGGGTTAATATCATGACGCATGATTCTTTCAGTGTAGACTTAAGACGATTTTCTAGTAAATTATGCAAATATTGAATAGAAAAAATTATAAGTTTGTTACCGCGTATTAAGTTTTAAAATAATTTATGCAAAAAATTAAGTTTATTGGTTGTTTTTATATTTGAAATCGTATATCGGAATTTCCAAAATACCGAATCCCGGTATCTTCAAATATCAATCGCGATTGGTATTCCGACTACAAACGAACACCAAACTTTAGGTTTATCGAATATCGTTTTCAAAATATCGATTCTTAAAATTGTGCCGCCATATGACGACATTAGGATCAAAAGGGTTGAATATATTTACACGTTGTAGTTGAAAGAACTTTAATTGAAAGGTCGTTGCAAAAGAGACACCCAACAAACATTTGAAGACCATATACAAAATAATCTATCGCAATATGTTTAAGATAAATATATTTTCATCTTATCTGACAATAGAGCTAAACCGCACTTTGAGTATTTGCATGTGGTTTGATTTCAATAAAGTTTGATATTCTGCATCTTAATCTGTTTTCTAAAAATTTCTACCACGACCTATTAGGGACTTCATTAAAACTTCATCTAAAACCCTCTGTTTTAGATAAGTTTGCATTTCTGGTGACAATATGTATTTTAAAATTAACGGTCAGATAAAATATGAGTAACACACCTATTTAAATATAGCAAGTTTAAAAAGTAACAGTTAAAAACTTAAGTTACTACTAAGCTAAAAAAGCTTATTTAAAAAAGCTCGATTTAAAGCACAGATAAAAAGATAAATACATTCATAGACAGCATTTGTTAAAATTGAGATTTAAATCAATTATAATTTCAGTTACATTTAAGCATTAAAACAATAAAGATCTCATTATATAAATAAAAGAAAAAACCATATTGAAAAACAAGTAACAAAGTGATAAAAAAAATGGCCTTTAAGGTGTTATTAGCTTTAAGCCTTTTTGGCATTGTTGTTATTGTTGACAAAGTTAGTGCTAAAGATTCAGAAATAACAAAATTTATGAAGCATCTTGAAGTTATACCAGATGTTATTGATGAGGGACCCAAGGATTTTTTAAAGGTACTACAGCAAGAACATGATTTTGCAAATTAAAAGTAGATTTAAACTCAAACAACTAATTTGAACAACTTTTAGATTACATATGACAATGGCATACAAGCCGACAAGGGAGTAGAATTGACACCCACTCAAGTGAAAAATCAACCAAAGGTAGAATGGGAAGCTGAAGCCGGTACATATTACACCCTAATAATGACAGATCCAGATGCACCTTCACGTAAAGAACCTACTATTAGGGAGTGGCATCATTGGTTGGTGGGCAATATCCCTGGGGATAATTTAAGCAAAGGTGAAGTTTTAACGGAATATGTAGGTTCTGGTCCACCAAAAGATTCTGGTTTACATCGTTATACCTTTTTGTTGTACAAACAACCTAACAAATTGGAATTTAATGAAAAACATTTTACAAACACTCAAGCAGCAGGACGTGAAAAATTCTCTACTAAGAAATTTGCTGAAAAATACAACTTGGGTATACCCTTAGCAGGCAATTTTTATCAAGCTCAATTTGATAGTTATGTCTTAGAGTTGCATAAACAATTGGGATTTTAATTAAAAATTTTATTTCACATTTTAATGTTATTTTTTGGAAAATTTGCGTAATCTATAACTACTATAAGTCTTCACAAATTAAACTAGTTTTCAACAACCACCAACAACTTCACCACCAAAAACAACTGGTATATTTAAATTATATTAAACATAATAAATCTTTTGATTAACAAAAAAAAATGCAAAAAAAAATTATAATAAAAACAAGCAACTTAATAAGTGTTGCGCATAAATTAAATTTTAAATTATTTCATTTACTTAAGTGTGAGGGAGCATGTGTGCGCTAATGATAATTTTTAATGAATAGAGTAAAAGATGAAAGTTTAAATGGATCGAATTTTTTTCCAGTAGTCAAGGTTGCAATTATGAATATATTAAGTAGTTATGTATTCATTTCAGGCTCCTTTTACAAGTTCTTTAAACCAGAGAATCAAGTTTGGATTTCAAAGTTGCTAGTGTAAATATTACAATTTTAATATACATACACTGCGTATCATAACTATGGCCGGATTAGTAAAACTTCTGATATGTGATGTTCTAAGTGACTTAGACCTCCCATGTAAAAAATGTAATATCTCACAAGATCTCATTACATCTGATTGTACCAGAACTAATTAGAGCTTAAAATTGCGAATCAATTTGAGATCTAATTAGTTCTGATCATATCTAAGCAGATCTGTCGAACGATATCTAATCAGATGCAATTTGATCTGGACTTAGAATACCTTAACGATAAAATGCAAGATCACTGATGAAGCTTGTCCATAAAAAGGCAGAAACTAGACCTATTCTGATTTGCAAATTTAATGTGTTTATAACTTTTGAGGAAGGTTTATTCTTCTTCCTAAACTCAAACCTGCTAAATTAGAATTAATAAAAATACATATTAATGACAATATTAATTGTATTTGGTCTATACGACGCGTTTGAAAAAACAACACTTTACTATAAAAAATAAAAATGTCCTGTTGGCTGTCCATCTCCAATATACACAAATTGCCTGCACTTGTACGTACAAACCATACGTCAATGTGGCAATATTTGTGAAAAGGTGACACGGAGGAAATAAGAAGATAAACAGAGAAAATCTGAAATAGAATTATTGTATATATATGTCTGTTTGATCACTTCTGAAATTATTCATATAGAGACAATCTGACAATAAAAATACCCGTGTAAAAAAGTTTAGATCTGATCAGATCTTTTTGGATCTAAATAGATATGATTGAAACTAATTATATCCTGTTCCCGATCTGATCAAATATGATCAGATATGGCATATGGGATAATACCTTATGGCAAGATCTGATCAGATCTAGTGCCAAATCTGTTCAAATCTAAAGTTATCTGGACAATTGCGCCAGATATGCCTAGATCTGATCAGATCTAATTAGATCTCAAATTTGTCCCCAATTTTTAGATTTTATTAGATCTGGTAAGATCTACTAAGAACTGGACAGATATGCCTAGATCTGATCAGATATAAATAGATTTAAAATTTGTCCCCAATTTTGAGATCTAATTAGATCTGGTAAGATCTACTGAGATCTGGCCGGATCTGATCTTTTTTACACGGGTATAAACAATAATACAATTTAATGGAAGATCACTGATAAAGCCTGTCCATAAAAAGGCAGAAACTAGATATAGTCTGATTTGCAAATTTAATGTGTTTATAACTTTTGAGGAAGGTTTATTCTTCTTCTTAACCTCAAACCTGCTAAGATAAAACAAACAGTTTAAACTAAAACTGAAAAATTTACATCTATAAAATCATCCTTTTACCGGGTTATTCCTTAAAGAAAATCTTTTCATGGATTTTTGTTTTGGTACTTTTGAAAATGGTTTAAATATCAAATAAAAAGGGCCCGTTTAAAAAAACATCAGCTCTGACCAGATCTGATTAAATCTTATTGTAGCAGATCTAATTAGAACTCAAAATAGGGGACAACTTTGAGACCTAATTAGATCTGAGTAGATCTGGGAAAATCTGGCGCACAATGTATAATCAGATCCAATTTCAACTGGACTTTCACACAAAAAAAAGTTATAGCTAATATTTCCTAAAATTATAGGATGATATCACCTATTTTAAATGGCAACATAGAGTTTGCTACGTTTAACGGCAATATTACCATTTTTGTTTTGCCAATTTTAACATAGGTGAAATATTAATAATATACCAATTACATTTGTATTGCAAAAAGCCACCTATACAACAACTTTTTTAATTTTATTAAATCTAAATTTATTTATTTAAAAATATTTACAAAGACATGTTAGTTGCATAAATTTCTGTAAAAATTTTTAGAAAATTTTGTATTTTCTATAAGAAAATGTCGCCACTGTTTGTGATCGTTTTACACAAAAATCCTTTAAATCTCAAAGGTTTTCTGAGGGAACAAGCCCTTCGAAACTGAGGGATTTTCTATAGGTAAATTTACTCAGAATTTAGAGTTTTCTTATTGAAACAAAATCCATAGATTGCAGAGTATTTCTTTCCATATGAAAAATCTACAGAATTTAAGGATATTTCAATACGAAAATGTCCTCAGAACCTAACCTAGTGTCTACAAATGAAATAAAATGTGCAATGAAATTTTGAAATAATAAAGCAAAAAGAACGAAAATAATTTTGTTGTTGGTAAAGGTTTTCTATAGGAAAATGTCGTTATAATACTAGGATGAGTTCTCAATCTGATTGCTTTTCTATTGGTAAAATTCCTAAAAATTTCAGGAAAAAGTTCTCAATTTCTAAGGGTTGCCCTATAGGAGAAAGGCCCCATATTTTAAGTAATAATTTCAGCAGTTTTTTCCGCAAGGTTATTTTATCTAATTTTTAGAGTGTATTTGTGCGTAATTTCGAAGTATATTGGATTGCGGGGCCTAACAATGCGTCATACCCTGGGTATAGCTCACCGACTTTCTAATGACTGCATTCAATGTAAGGAACAAAAAACCTGTGGTTAAACTAGTTTCTAAAGGACAGGTACACATTTTTTTAAAGAACCGGTATAAATAAATATATAACAAAAAATTACCACTAGTTTCGACTTTGAAATCCTTTAAAAAGTGCGCAAGATCCGAATATTAAAAACTGAGTACGCAGTTTAATGCGTCAGTCAATCAATTGTTCATGTGTTGAGAAAAGAAGTTAAAATTTGTCACACAGTGTAATAGATTTCTATTTAATTTTGTATGTCAACTTTATTAATATGATGATAATAAACGTGGTAATTTATATGTTAATTATTTTTGTATAGTTCAGGGTATTAAGGAATGAATTCTTATCGCGTATATCGCTTACTGGAATAAAGTTCTGAATTTGGATACAAGAAGTTATAAGTGAACATTTTTTTTTATTTATTCTCCTCTTAATAGTGGAATTGACAGTTGTGACCTTTGCCGAAATAGTTATTCTCACCATTTTAGGTATTATTATCGTATTAATTCGGTTAATCTATGGCAAAATATACCACAAGAGAACTATCCATGTTTGACACTGACTGCTCGTAGTTCCAAACCGAAATTCAGAAATATGACCATGGTCGACTTTAATATTCAGTACAACTCGTGATTCAGTTAGGCTCAATTGTATGTCCCTAGCACAGGGCTGGCAAAACTATGACACGCGTGTCAGTAGTGGCACGCGAGTGGATTTTGGGTTGAACGCGACGTTTTGTTGGATATTTTCAAAAAATTTAAACTATTAGAAGACCAGCAAAAATGCAGTTAAATGTTAAATTTCACTACAAAAATGTGTGATTTAACTCCATAATGGTGAAATTTTTCATAGAGCTTGTAAATTGTATTTTAAAATGAATGAAACTCTATATTGCCACCATATTTTGTTTAAAGAAATATGGTTAATACGGAACTCGCAAATTCGATTATCATAAAATTCTGGCAAAATTTTTAAAATTCTAGATTGAAAGAGGTTCAAATGTTTTGATGAGAAAATACGTCATAATCGGAGAAATAAAAAGTACCAGAAAATTGCACAAAAATGGAAAACAACTTGTTATAAAATTGGAACTAAAAAATTAAATTTTTTTTAAAGGGAAAATAGATGCTACAAAAAAAAACGCTCGATGAGATAACCCCCTATGTTGGAATTGGGTTTTGATCGTGTTTCGCAGAACCATTTTATCTGAAATAGAAATTTCTTTGTTCAAATCCTTAATATTCGCTTTTTAGTCATTATTATTATTATGATAAAAAATACGCGATTTATTCAAAAAAAATCAAATTTTTGCCCGAAGCACCAAAAATGGAATAACCGCCCAAAAAATGATAAGGCAATAATGTTCAAACTGTTTTAATTTTATTTCATTGGGAATTTTTTCATAATGAAATAATCTCAATATTTAAAGACTAAATAAAGCCCCAAAAATTTAATAACTGTCAAGCATTTTTACGTCATTTCTACGTTATTTAATTTTCCCCTTTGGGGTTATGTTATGGGGGTTATCCGTAGCGCTCATAAATATGTACATCTGCGATGATATTTTTAAGAGAAATTTTCCAAATTTGAAAAATTTTTAAAAAAGGACTTTTAAAAGACAACTAAAGTTAAGGTGGCATGCGAGAAATTTTTACAAAAAAAATGATGCTGCAGAAAAAACTTGCTAAATTAGCAGATTATTTTTGCTATATATTAGTAATATAGGAACAGCAAAAATAAAACTGTTAAATATACAGAATTTTAGTTATATTTGAGCTAAATTTTTGTAAATGGAGAATAGCAAATTAGCCTGCTAAAATCAGCAAAAAATTTTGCTAAATAATTAGTAGCCTAAAAAATCACCAAAAAATTAAAAATGTTCGAAGTTTTTTTCAATTCTTTTTAAATGCAAATAAAAATCGAGCCTTTTGAAAACAGCAGTTTACAAATTTTTAGCAACTATTTCTACCGATTTTAGCAGAATAGACTGCTATTTGCATTCAACTAAATTTACCTTAAAAATAGCAAAAAATTTGTAGATTTAACAGTTTATATTTGTTATTTTTAGTCTACAAATATTTAGCAAAATTTTCTGCAGATTTTACAGTACAATTTGCTATTTTCAAGTAACTAAAAGTTAGCCTAAATATAACTAAAATTCTGTAAATTTAACAGTTTTAATTTTGCTGTTCTCATTTTACTAGTATTTAGTAAAAAAAATCTGCTAATTTTAGCAGTTTTTTCTGCAGCATCATTTTTATCTAATTTTTAGTAACTTTTTCTGGGAGTTAAAAATATGCAGTAATTTTATGAGTCATTTAACCTTCTGTTTATAAGCGCTCCAAAATTGGTGGTTTAGTTTACAAAAAATTTGTAAAATTAGCAAATCTTCTGTTAAAAATTAGTAACTAAAATTCAGCAAAATACTGTAAAGTTAGCAAATTTATTGGTAAAAATTAGTAACTAAATTCAGCAAAAAAAAAAATTTGTAAGTTAGTAATGTGGAGGTAGCAAAAAAATTAACTAAAAATTAAATTTTAACTAAAAAATAGTTAAAAATTTGTTAAGTTGAAGACTAACAGTTTTAGTAACTTTTCTACAAATTTTTTTCTATGAGTGTACTTAAATAAACGACCCTTTCGAACAAAAATAATGAGTTTTGATAACGAATTATATGTAGTAGACCCTAATTCTGCTGCTTATTATTTGGATATTAGTAATGAGCACCCATTACTGAGATTTTCCTGGATATGACTCAATTACGCATAATTTTTTTTTATTACTTTTTTTATATTCGTAAATATTATTGTTTTGAATTTTGTCTAGGGGAAGTGAAAAACATTTCCTTGTACCAAACCTTTCTTAATTAAACCAAGGTACGGGGTACACAGATACAAATAGTTTGTAAATACAATTAAACTTTTAATTTAAATTGCGCCTACAATTGATTTTGTAAATACAAACAACACGTTTGTTACTTGATTGTTGAATGTATTTCAATTAAATAGCCAACAAACACATTTGTTGAAATTCAAAGCAAATTTTAACAAACGATGTTGCCATATCAAAAAACAAGTATGTTGAAATTCAAAGCAAAATTTAAAAATGGAATTTGAATTTGATTTTAATTTTAATTTATTTTATAATTAAAAAACATGCTTTGCATAAAAAACACATACATATTTGTTTTACAATAATTTTGCTTCAACCTTCTTGTTGGCATTTCTTTCCGGGACTTTAGATGTATTAAGTGCAACTTTCGATTTAACTCCCAAAATTAAACGCACCGTTTCACTTTGCGTTCAGAAATGTTTGGAATAGCCCTCAATAGCATCTCCACATTTTTGGCGTTGGTTCTTTTCTCGTTCCTTTTGCTTTACCCGTGTCAGGCTTTCTTTCAATTGTTAGGTATTTGTTGAACTTATTGACCACTCTGGAAACATATTGCCTGGTCACGATTACTTATATTGCAATTTTATGTGAGTCCACCATCGATTACTTTGAATAGTTTCCATAATTTTTTTTCAGCACTTGTCTTTGATTCTGCATTGTAAACTAATAAATCACTCGAATTTGATAAACCAGTGTTCATATTTTGAAAGCTTACATGTTTCTCGAAGATATTTTGATCAAGAAAATTATTTTTATTTAATTTACGCGTGTATATAATAGAATTGTCTCGTTCACGAATGAACTAGTTTAATTTGAACGATTCACCATTTTAAAGATATGAACTGATCATCATTGTTCGATATTGCAACAATTGTTTGTATCTGTTTCCAGTAAATTGTTTGAAATTGAAATGGTTTTTTAGAAAATAATAAGTTCATAAAAAGAACAAAAATTTTATTGAGTTTCAACAAATACGTTTGTTGATTTGTAACAAACAAGTTTAATTTAAAAAAGAAACTTGGAAACTTGTCATATCAACAAAATATTTAATTCATTCAATTAAAAATGTTGTTGAAATGGAAATTAAATTTTAAAAATTATTTTTGTCACCTTAAATTTTGTGTTAGAAATTGCGTGAAATTAAAAAAAAATGTAACTAGACAAAATTTTAAAAAATTTGCTTAGACTAAAATGGTAGTCCTTGATTATGAATAAGAAATTAGTTTTAAGCATATACCAATTACCAAGGACTATTATTTCCGACGGAACATAGAACAATAACTTTTCAAAATCCAGAAACTCGACCATGGTCGAATTTAATGTTCAATCCACATATTGTTTCACGTATGGTTTTTGTATGACATTAACATTTCATAAATACGAGTAATTAGATATTATCCTATAAACTGAATTGCAATTAAAGCAAAATATTCAAAAATTTTACATATTTTTCAAACAAAAATATTTTAGTGCAACCATAAGTCATTTATGCCTAATTTTATTTTCTTATTACCTTTTGTTAAAATGGTCTAGGGCAAGTGAAAACAATGTCCATGTAGCACGTTTTATAACTAAATAATGGGTTGAAGTCTCTCCTATGAAAATCAATTTGCTCGCAGAACTCAGAGGATACTGCCAGAAGAGGCTTAATCGGGTAATGTATTTGAATGGAATTCGGTAGAACGAATAAATGTTGTATATTTTATTTATTCGAAAATTAGTTACAACATCCATAAAAATTTTTTTACAATCGGTGGAAAATTACACCAATTGCGAAACTCATTTCACTAGAACTCATTAAATGGAAGTAATTCCAGATCCAGTTTCACGGAACCTAAATTTAACAGTATAACTGACGGATAATCTGTTCTAGAAGTGATTACAAGAGAACCGTTTCTACCTTTGAGCTATAGAAGCAGTTGCTTTTGGGACAAGCAAAAAAATCTGCTAATTTCAGCAATTTTTTCCGCAAAGTAATTTTCAACTACAGATTTATTTCTATGAGTGTAGTTATGCATGCATACGTGTAACAGAAAAAATGTATATAAAAAAATAATATTAACTTAATCTTAAATTCAAGTTTACAAATTTTCTTATCGAACCAATGAAAACTTAAAACATTTTTAATAACTCAATTACAGAAATCTTCGCCGTTTAAAATTTTCATTCCCAAAAGCTTTGCATGTTAAGTTTAGTGTTTTATATTGTTTAGAATTCAATTGATTTTTCAGTTGTCGTTACATGAAACGCAACTTAATGATTTTCATTGACAATGTACATCATTAATTTTAAACCACCGTGTTCTAGCTGTTTAGATGCATGAAAAATGCAAGTAAAATGCCAGTCATTAAACTTGTTCAAAACTGAGACTCAAAAGTGATTATTATAAAAATAATTAATTAATTTCCTCACAAATTTATTAACTAAAATATAGTTATATTGTTAACCACAAAATTCTATGTTAGTGTCACTAAACAAGACGATGAAACGAATTTTAATGTTCAATTTTTTATATGAGTTAATCCTCATCAAACCGACTAACGGGTTGACACCAACTTTTCTAAATTTGATGGAAATTGGTTGAATTATTATTATTAGTTGCTTTAGCGCCGATTATTGGCGCATAGTGCCATAGTTAATGAATTCCATTTCTTCCGATTATTAGCTGTTGCCTTTACTTGGAGCCAGGACTGATTTTCATTGGCTCTTACAATGTCGTCTGCTAGGCTCCGTCGCCATGTACCTCTGGGACGACCTCTACTTCGTTGACCTTGTGGATTCCAATCAAGAGCAGCCTTGCATATTTCAGGTTGGGGCTTTTGCAGTGTATGCCCTATCCATCTCCATTTTCGCTCTCGTATCTGCAAGTTTATTGGATCTTGTTTGCATCTTCGGTACAACTCTTCATTTGTAATCCAATTACCCGGCCACCAAAGTCCGAGAATGTTTCTCATACATCGATTTATAATGTAGCTTTTAAAAAAAAAACAGATACTATCCCAGCAAAAAAAATTACAGGTAATGCTTTACAAACTACTTCTTTCAATACTTCACAAGTATCCGTTAGTGTATTTTTACTGCTTTTTTAGAAGTTATTCTGAACAACTTAAAAAAAACACTTCTTTCATTGCTTCCAAAGTATCCGTTAGTATATTTTTTACAGCTTTTTTTAGAATTACTTCTGAACAACTTCCAAAAAACCACTTAAGTATTGCTTCTAAAGAGTAATTATTCTAAAAGTGATCGTAAAAAGTGATTTTGGTATGGTTTGGTATTTCCAAACAGAGGGTCCCGGGTTCGATTCCCGGCGGGACCAATATTTTTTTTTATTTTTTTTTTAATTTTTTTTTATTCTATTAGCTTTTTTTTAATATTTTTAATTAATTTTAATTAAAATTCAATATTTTTTTAATTTTTAAATTTTTAAAAATATGTATATATAAAAAAAATTATGGGAAATTGCTGAATTGTTAAACAAATGCACCTTTTACATTTGTTTAACAAGTACTTTTATTGAAAAGAATAAGGAACAATATCTCGCAGTAATAAAGTGGTGTTTTTATGCCAGTCAACATTCATATATATCAAAGAATAGCTCAGCGGTAGACCGCTAGACTAGCAATCGTGAGGTCGCAGGTTTGATACCGGGTGGCAGCAAAAAAAACTTTTGTAAAATAAAAAATATAATTTTTTTTGTAAAGAATTTTTATTTAACTTTCAATTGGTTAAAAAGAGCTTCCTTTGCAGTCGTTCAAAAAGTACTAAAAAAATGTTTACGTGAGAGTACTCCTCTCCTATGACAACTCAATGTTAAAATCATTAGTGTTTATGTTAAAGAAGAAGTACGTCTAGATCATCAATTTTAGTGCTTTTTCTACTGCTTCGGCATCTCTTTTTTTGCTGGGTATTAGACCGTACCTCAAAAAAAAGTTCGCCGTACACCCTCCAATATGAAGTAACTAGCGGGCGCAGCCCGCTACGTTGTTAGCGTACCTCAAAGGTTAAGGGGGGGGGGGGCTGCGCCCCCCCACAATTTTTATTAAATTCGTTTTTTTATTTAAAGTTTTTTTATTTAAAGCCTTCACCCAGCCACCACAAATAAATAATTCTGCACAACAATGGGTTTAAAATAAATAAATATTTGATCACTTTTACTCATGAAAGTGGATTGTTAGTAATGAATCCATAATAATTTGCAATATACGTGTGTATGTCAAGATAATTTGGTAAAGTGCGAACTTAGGTAGATAGACCCGCAAGTAGTTTTATTCATTTGTGTTTTAAATGAAAATAAAAAACGTAAAGCAGGGTTGGCAAGCGATTTATAATATTAAATATAGCGGGCGCAGCCCGCTACGTTGTTAGCGTGCCTTAAAGTTTAGGGGGAGGGCGACAATTTTTTTTAAATTCGCTTTTTATTTAAAGTACAGTTTTTATAATAAAATCCTTCACCCAGCCACTACAAATAAATAATTCTGCACAACAATGGGTTTAAAATAAATAAATATTTGATCACTTTTATTCATGAAAGTGGATTGTTAGTAATGAATCCATAATAAATTGCAATATACGTGTGTATGTTAAGATAATTTGGTAAAGTGCGAACTTAGGTAGATAGACCCGTAAGTAGTTTTGTTCATTTGTGTTTTGAATGAAAATAAATAACGTAAAGCAGGGTTGGAAAGCATTTTATAATATTAAAAATAGCGGGCAAAGCTACGTTGTTAGCGTGTCTTAAAGTTTTTTTTTTAATTCCAGTTTATGTAAAGGTAGACCTGGCAATTCAAGTAAATTCACAAATTCAGTTGGAAAATTTACTGCGTCGGTTTCTTCCACCTGTGCTTCGTTACATGAAGTTTAAATATCGGAATATATAAGTTCCATTCCTTTTCTAAGGTTTTTTCTCTTTCAGAAAATTTGTTTAACTTTTTGGAGAGTATGTTTCAATACTACATAAGTTTCATATTCCGTTGATAGTGTTTGAAGAGGTAATTCCCTCTTCCAATCCATTTGCATTGTCTATAATTTCAATTCCACTCCTTCAACGTTTATATCCATTTCATTCCACTTGTGTAGTGTTTCAATTCCACTCGTTTCCTATTTAGTTTCTTAATTTTAGTGTTTCATATACACTTGTTCTTTAAGTTTTAGGTTTCTAGCTAAAGACGCAGACGTTAAGGGGGGGGGGGGGGGGGCAATTTTCCCCTTTTGAACCACCATTTTTACCACGTTCCTGTCCAAAGTCCTAGAAATGCCTTGTCGATAAGTTAGCCCATACTCCAAGGAAAACATATTATATATTACAGGTTTCTAGCCGAAGGGTTCGGTTAGGCCATCAAGGGGGAGAATTATTCCGGTTTTACCCCTCCCGGTAGGAATTTCCAAAAATTCCGTCTTAGAGGACGTCTGCGTTGGAGGAGGAACCTACTACATACATAATTTTAGGTCTCTATATCCAGCAGTTTGGCCAGGCCGTCAAGGGGGAAGTTTTTCCCTTTTTACCCCTCCCGGTATGAATTTCCAAAAATATCATCTTAGGGGACGTCAACGTTGGAGAAGGAACCCAATTTAAGATCGCTTGTTCCAGCAGTTTGGCCAGGCCGTTAAGGGGGAGACTTTTCCTGTTTTTGACCCTACCTGTGGAAATTTCCAAAAATCTCATCTTAGCGGATGTCTACAATAGAGGAGGAACTTTAATACCAAATTTCAACTTCCTACCTACAGCGGTTTGGGCAGGCCTTTAAGCGGCACTTTTCGCTTCATTAATCCCCATTTTTGCAATGTCCCTGTCCAAAAAGCACCTTCCCGGTAAGTGAGCACATACTCCAAGTAACATATGTTTTCCATTTCAGGTTGCTAGCCAACTTTTACTATTTGTGCCCCTCTCGGTAGGAATTTCCGAAAATCCATCGACAGGGAATTCCAGCTTCCTAGTTCCAGCAGTCTGAGCAGGCTGAGAGGAACCTAAGTACCGAATTTCAGCTTCCTAGTTCCAGCAGTTTGCACAGGTCGTTAAGGGGCAACTTTCCCTTTTTGAGCCCCCATTTTATAACGACCCTGTCCAAAATTAAAAAAAGTATCTTTCTAATAAGTTAGCCCTCACTCCAGGGACCCACATTTTAAGCTTCAGGTTTCTAGCCGAAGGGGTTTTTACCGGCCCCCAAGGTGAGGCTTTTCTTCTTTTTGCCCCTCCCTTTAGGAATTTACAAAAATTCCATCTTCGCGGCTATCTGCGATGGATGAGGAACATTCATACCAAATTTCAACTGCATTGCCTAAGCGGTTTGGTCAGGCCGTTAGTGGGGACAATTTTCCCTTTCAACCACCATTTTTACTATGTTCCTGTTCCAAAATAGAAAAATTACGTTGCCGGTGAGTTAGTCCTACTCCAAGGAATACATATTTAAAATTTTAGGTTGGCCAAAAGGGATTGGGCAAGCCGTCAGGAGGAGACTTTTACCTTATTTCCCCTCCCGATAGGAATTTCAAAAATTCCGTCTAAGCGGACGCCTACACAGAAGGAGGAACTCACATACCTAGTTTCCTTTTGGGATATCCTGTAGGGAATTCCAAAAATACAAACTTAGTCGATGTCTACTACAGTGGAGGAACCTTTATACGAAATTTCAACTTCTTACCTCCCGGTGTTTGGGCAGGCACTTTTCCAATTTGTGAGACTGTTTATGGGGAGACTTTTCCCCTTTTTGCCCGTTCCGGTAGGAATTTCCAAAAATCCCGTCTTAGCGCACGTCTATGCCGAATATAAAGAAACCTTGTTTTAGTGGAGATATCCGTGGGGGGAGGAAAAAAAGTAGTTTTTTTGAAATTATATATTATTTTAAATGGTACTTTTTGGAAAAACGAAATTTTTTGGAAAAAGATACTTTGTTTTTACAAAGTACTTTATTTGTACTTTTTTTGGAAAAGGTATTTTTTTTTAAAAAGGTCTTTTCTTTGGAAAAATGTATGTTTTTTGGAAAAAGGTACTTTTTTGGAAAAGGTACTTCTTTTGGAAAAGGAAAATTTTTTTAGAAAAAGGTACTTTTTTTGGGAAAAGGTACTTTTTTTGGAAAAGGTACTTTTTGTGGAAAAAGGTACTTTTTTGGAAAAAGGAATTTTTTTTGGAAAAGGTACTTTTTTGGGAAAAGGTACTTGTTTTTGGAAAAGGTGCTTTTTTTTGAAAAAGGTATTTTTTTGGAAAAATGTATGTTTTTTGGGAAAAGGTACTTTTTTTGGAAAAGGTACATTTTTTTAGAAAAAGGTACATTTTTTGGAAAAAGGTCCTTTTTTAAAAAAGGTACTTTTGTTTGGAAAAAGGTACTTTTTTGGAAAAAGGTACTTTTTTGGAAAAAGGTACTTTTTTTGAAAAAGCAATTTTTTTTGGAAAAAGGTACTTTTTTTGGATAAAGGTACTTTTTTTTGGAAAAAGGTACTTTTTTCGGGAAAAGGTACTTTTTTTGGAAAAAGGTACTTTTTTGGAAAAAGGTACTTTTTTTGAAAAAAGGTACTTTTTTGGAAAAATGGACTTTTTTTGGAAAAAGGTACTTTTTTTGGAAAAAGGTACTTTTTTTGGAAAAAGGTACTTTTTTTTGGAAAAAGGTACTTTTTTTGGAAAAAGGAATTTTTTTTGGAAAAAGGAATTTTTTTTGGAAAAAGGTACTTTTTTTTGGAAAAAGGTACTTTTTTTGGAAAAAGGTACTTTTTTTGGAAAAAGGTACTTTTTTTGGAAAAAGGTACTTTTTTCGGAAAAAGGTACTTTTTTTGGAAAAAGGTACTTTTTTTGGAAAAAGGTACTTTTTTGGAAAAAGGTACTTTTTTTTGGAAAAAGGTGCTTTTTTGGAAAAAGGTACTTTTTTTTGGAAAAAGGTACTTTTTTTTGGAAAAAGGTACTTTTTTGGGAAAAAGGTTCTTTTTTTGGGAAAAGGTACTTTTTTGGGAAAAGGTACTTTTTTGGAAAAAGGTACTTTTTTTGTCCCCTTTTTGCCCCTCCCGATAAGAATTTCCAAAAATGCCGTCTCAACGGACGTCTACACCGGTCGAGGAACTACATACCAAATTTCAACTTCATAGCTCCAGCAGTTTGAGCAGGCCGTCAAGGGGGAGACTTTTTCCCCTTTTTGCCCGTCCCTGTAAAAATTTCCAAAACTCCCGTCTTGGTGGATGACTACGATAGTGGAGGAACCTTTATACCAAATTTCAACTTCCTACCTCCAGCGGTTTGGGCAGGCCGTCAAGGGGGGCCTTTTTCCCCTTTTTAACCCCCATTTTTACAACGTCCCTGTCCAAAATTATAGAAAGTACTTTCCAGAAAAGTTAGCCCCTACTCCAAGGAACACATATCTTAAATTTCAGCTTTCTAGCCAAAGGGGTTTTGGCAGGCCGTCAAGGGGGACACTTTCCCCCTTTTTGCCCGTTCCGGTAGGAATTTCCAAAAATCCCGTCTTAGCGGACGTCTACCCCGAAAGAGGAACCTACATACCAAATTTCAACTTCCTAGCTTCAGCGGTTTGGGCTGGGCGATGTTGAGTCAGTCAGTCAGTCAGTCATTCAGTCAGTCAGTCAGTCACGTTATTCTTTTATATATAGAGAAGATTTTGCAAGGCAATTTCAAAAAAAAAAAAAAAAAAATTCCGAACGTAGGGGTCGCCTTTTTAAATTTTTCGTTATAGCTTCGGTATTTAAAGTTGGATATTAAAGTGTGATATATCGATTTTTTTGCCTCGAGGAGACAGTGTTTTGCTATAAAGGAAAAATCCAATGAAAAAAAATTCAAAAAGGCGACCCCTACGTTCGGCAACCAATATATAAAAAAAAATTTCTACTGGGTTTATCGAAAAACTTCCTTAGCAAAAGTTTATTGATTTTTTGCGAGCTTTAATTTTCTGACATTAGGGTGGAAGCAATTGAGATCTGGTGGGTAACTACTAGAACGGGATACTTGAGGTCAATGACTCTTAGAGCAAAACACTGGTCTCCTCGAGAGAAAAACATCGATGTATCATACTTTAAGATCCGACTGTAAATGCCGAAGATATAACGAAAAATGTTAAATGGGGTGGCCCAAAATAATTTTTGTTGAGCTACTGCACAACGTACCAGAAATTATGAGAGGGCCATTGTTGCACAAATACACATACATATTTATTTGCATTAAAAGTTCTTTTAGATTTAATTTAATTAATTCTTATAAAAAAGAAGTTTCCTTTGCTTTTTTTTATTGAATTTAAATTTTTTTTATTTATTGTTACAGTTGTTTTTTGTTTGTCTTTGCATCAGCAGTTCATTTTATAAGTTACCAAAGTTTACTCGAAGAAAAAGTGTGGGTAAATTTGGTACAAAGAGAAACAAAAATACACTCTCATAAGTACCCGCCGTAACGTACGGGAACGCACTGACTATGGCATAAAATGCACTCTTTTTCCGTTACTTTTTCATATTTTGTTGCGCTAGGTTTTAAGTATTTATCGTAAATAGCAAACAAAACTTTCAAAATAACACAAAGCTCTCTATCATCTGAGCTTTGTAAAAATTCAATATATTAAGCAATGAACTTATACGTTAAATTCATAGAACATTTTAAAACCTACAAAACAAGAGTCACAAGATCAAAGAACAAAAATGGAATTTAGAATATTATTTCTATATTTTGCAATAAGATATGTGCAAGCAGAGGATTCAGAAATCATAACAGCCATGAAAACACATGAAGTTATACCAGATTTAATTGACGAAGGACCAAAGGAATTATTAAAGGTAAAATTAATTTATAAATTTTACTAATGTCAAAGTTGGTATATAAATTCAAATTATAATTTCAGATCACTTTTGGTAGTGGTGCAATGGTTAATATGGGTGCAGAACTAACACCTACCCAAGTACAAGATCAACCTAAAATTGAATGGAACGCAGAGGATGGTGCCTACTACACTTTGTTATTTACTGAACCAGATGCCCCCTCACGTGAAGATACTACTCTAAAAGAATGGCATCATTGGTTGGTGGTCAATATTCCTGGAGTTGATATCGAAAAAGGTGATTTATTATCAGGATATCAAGGTTCTGGTCCTGGTAAGGGTTCCGGTTTACATCGTTATGTTTATCTAGTTTTTAAACAACCACAAAAATTGATATTTGATGAGAAATATTCTGCAGCTAATAGCATTGAGGGGAGGCCTAATTTTTCAACTAGAAAATTTTCAGAGAAATATGGTCTAGGTGCTCCAGTTGCTGGTAATTTCTATCAAGCACAATATGATGAATATTCGGATGTATTATTAGCAAAATTAGGATTTTAAATATGTATTTAAAATATGAAATTATAAGAATATAAAAACTTCCCATAGAAGACAATTTTGGAAAATTTTTAGGTAAATTTGAGAACAAATTTAAATAACATCGCTTGGAGCTA
This sequence comes from Leucophora obtusa, assembly GCA_949987735.1. NCBI lineage: Eukaryota > Metazoa > Arthropoda > Insecta > Diptera > Anthomyiidae > Leucophora > Leucophora obtusa. Next base: position 76,567,959 of record OX465295.1, read on the forward strand.
ATGGCCAATGTAATAACCAGGGCGAGTTTAAAATGGCACAAAAATAGTTGAAATTGACACGCAAAATGGCACAAAACTCGGCAAAATTGGCACGAAAAAGTCGAAAATGGCATGCTAATTCCAAACAAAAAAATGCTGGTACACCCAGAAAACAGATTCAGTTCTGATAACCACATTTGTAGCCAATCGCATGGTTCGGTTGTGGTAGCCGAATTTTTTAGTTGTGGCAACAGAAAACCAATTGAGACAGGACTAATTTGACTTTGGCAGTGGAATTTCAGTTGTATCACGAATAATTCGGTAGCAGAAACCGAAAAATTCATTTGATGCAACTGAACTATTCGATTGGCAACAAATGGTGTTGTCAGCACCGTATCTGTTTTCCGGGTGTATGATTAAAGTGTCTTTTTTTAAATATTTCTAAGAAACAACAATAATGAAAAAATTTACAGTTTAACTGCCAAAGTCAAGTTGGCGTAAATTAGTATTAGATCCGTAAAAATGGCAATTTTAAAAAATAATTGGCAAAAATGGCATTTAATGGCAAATTCCAAAAAAAACTTGCCCTGGTAATAACTAAGGTTTTTAAGTTAAATTCAGTCAAATTGTTCAGTTGTGATAACCAAATTTTTCTGTTAGTCAAAACTGAAAAATTTGTTTACAATAACCGAACCGCTCGAGTGAAAACAAATTCGGTGTAAGCAGGAATCTGTTTTCTTGGTCTGGAATTTTATTACTGTGGTCAAAAAAAGAAATAAGCAATAATGCAACTCCGCTAAAAAATTGTCATAAGTACACAACTCTGCCAGAAGAAAAAATCAGAAGTGAAAAGTTATATTTGAGTTAAATTTTTGTTAATAGAAAGTAACAAATTAACCTGATAAAATCTGCAAAATATTTTGCTAAATAACACTTTGCGACAGTCAAAATCGGGATGGGATGAAACCAACGGGAAATGTTATATCGGTCAAAAACAAGTTATACGTGTCCCGGCGTTTCGCTGGGTCAACCCTAGGAATCGAGATATATCTTTTTTTTGACATAACTCGAGAACCACTAGTCCGATTTTGCTCAAACAATTTTAAAAAAATTAAAAATTACAATTCCTTTAATCTGTTCATATAACGTTTTTCTATATACTCAACAGTTTTGCCGGTAAAAATAAATGTTTGTTACCGCTACCATAAAAATCAATAACCTTTTGTTTATTACTTTTTTTTAATATTTTAGGCAAAAAATATTTTTTTCTTCATACATTTATTTTTACCGGCAAAACTGTTGAGTATATAGAAAAACGTTATATGAACAGATTAAAGGAATTGTAATTTTTAATTTTTTTAAAATTGTTTGAGCAAAATCGGACTAGTGGTTCTCGAGTTATGTCAAAAAAAAGACCACCAAAGGTCAAATCGATATATCTCGATTCCTAGGGGTGACCCAGCGAAACGCCGGAACACGTATAACTTCTTTTTTACCGATATAACTTTCCCCGGTAGTTTGAACCCTTCCCGATCACTGACCCCTACCATTTGTCTCACAGTGTAATTAGTAGCCTAAAAAAATCACAAAAAAAATTTAAATTTTTTAAGTTTCTTTAAATTTTTTTAATGCAAATAAAAATTGAGCCTTTTGAAAACAACAATTTACAATTTTTTTTTTAGCAAATATTTTTGCTGATTTTAGCAGGATATACTGCTATTTGCATTCAATTAAATTTAGCTTAAAAATAACAAAAATTTTGTAGATATAACAGTTTGTTTGTTTTTAAAAATTCTGCTAATTTCAGCAGTTTTATCTGCAACATAATTTTTAACTAATTTTCAGTTGCTTTTTCTGCCATTTTTACAGATTTATTTCTATGAGTGTAATAGCATTCTTTTGCAATTAATTCGACATCTTAATTCCCAAAAGTTTTAAAATATATGAATTCATTCTATTTTGATTGCGTTATAATTAGGGTTTTTCTTTTCCCGGACTTTTTCATTTCCCGGGACAGCGGGAATTTTTTCTGAATTTCCCGGGATCCCGGGATTTCCCGCTCGTTAGAAAATAAATAAATCCGACATATGCTGTACTTGAAAAACTCGATTTCTATTAAAACACAGTCCGACAAAGTTCATCTGTTGGTTGTACCCATGATAAAATCTATTTAAAATATTCTAAAAGGAGGGCTAAATATAAAATATGCATGACTTCCACTTTTTCTATATCAATTCTTTTAACAATTTAAATCGCGAATTACTATTTAGGTAACAAATTTATATGAAAGGCCGTCTTAATTTTAAAATGCAATATATTAACTAAATATTAATTCGCGGTTGGAACGGTTAAACGAATTGATATAGAAAAATTGAAAGACACGGGTATTTTAATTTCTTCCCTTCTTTCAGGATATATTGGAATTGTTAATTGTTTGCTCCCAAACTTGTGTCGGACCAGTTTTATAGTCAGAACTAAGATACATTTTTTGCTTAAGTATTTCTTAAATATGGAATCCAAAAATTTTTATTTCTAAAGATTTTGTTTCTATGCAGATTTTAAGAAGTATTCGTATAGAATTATTTTATAAAAAAGTTTAAAAGTGAGTATTCTTCATACAAATTATTAGGCGAATTCTCTTAAAGATTTAAATAAAAATCGACACTAGAATATTATTAAATAATATTTTATTCATCTTAACACATAGTGAAAAATATAATTTAATACGTATGCCTAATTGTTTACTATCAACATGAATTTATGTTGTAGGTTAAAAAATAATTAAAATATGAGTTTAAAATAAACGGTTCGTTGTCGTTCATAAATATGTGGTTCATAAGTTGTCGATCAGAGTTGAATTACATAGGAAGCAGCTGGATAAAAATAACATTGTTAGAATTTTGTTGATGCTAGTCTAATTGATTTGTTTCAATTTGCTTATTTGTTTCAATTAAATATAAATAGATCATCATCAATTATTAACCCATAAAAGCATAGAATATTGAGGATGGGTTTGTAGCAGGACTCAAAGAAATCCCAAATAATTTAAAAAAGAATCGGCACAAAATTAAGAAAATACAATTGAAATAAAGGAATAGCAGTTGAAATTTAAATAAAATTATTTGAAGTGAAAACACCTCAAAATACTCAATTGAAAATACGAAAATAATACAAATGTTTTAATGTCTAGTTGTTTTTCGAAAGTATTTGGAACTGAGATACGGATGTTGAAGTGTTGTAAATATATGGCCTAAATAATACTTTTTTTTATAATAAATTAGTTTATTAAATTTTAAATCGCATTTTTAATTCCAAATATTTCTTATTTAAATTAATTTCAAATCAATGCTTTAAATTTAAATTTATTTAGCTTCCAAAATTGAAATATATAATAGTTAAAACTTCTGTAAAAGAATAAAAAAAATCCCGGGAATTCCCGATCAATATTCCCGGGATTGCGGGATTGAAAAAAGGGCGGGATTCCTAAACCCTAGTTATAATGGAATGAAACCAAATTTACCTGAATTCATTTAGTAATAAGGAAAATGATTTTTTTTTTTGTCATTCATTTAGTCAAACGAAAAATTTAAATTTGCAATTACATGGTGAAGTATTAACATAATAAAATGAAAAACGTTTAAAATTAATATAACATAAATAATTAAGCCTATATGACACTTGCTAGTTTCAGTATTAATAATCCAAAATAGAAGAGAGCACGAATTTCCTTATATGAGAAATAATGTGTGTGAAGAGAACAACTATATCGAAAAACTATCAAACTGTCAAATTGATGTTGGTAATGCAGTACTATTCATATGATTTGCATTGATGGTGCAAAAAACTAGAATCTAGAAACTAGCAAGTGTCATATGGGCTTTAGTCTTGTGTGCTTTGGTTTTGATTATGTGTTAGTTTCAAACTAAATGAATAATAATACAATTTCTTCATTTAATTAGTAAAATGGTGAACGAACATGAGATTTGAATGATTCAAGTTGGGAATTCATTCAATTCTTTATATATATTATATTTCAGATTTTCTCTTCTTTTATAATTTTATAGAAAATTTTGACACAAGTCCCAAATTAATCCATTCGAATTTCGGAGCCGAACATTAGTTGGCTTTTAACCAGACTGGTGTAGGGTATTATAAAGTCGGCATGCCCGACTTTAACTGTTTTTACTCGTTTTATATATAGTTTTCTATATTAGTTTGTTCAATAGATGGTCAAATTTAACCCTTGCACCGTAAATATTTATATTTTTAATTGTGGGTCTCATACTATAGGATTAACTTTAACTTAACTATTAAACAAAGGAAAATGTCAAAAAATTGTACAGAAAACAACAACAAATTTTTGGGTTAACTAATAGTTAACGTTAAAACCTTCAGTACGAGACCCACCGTAATCGTTTTCTTCCGCTTTCCAGCTACCCAATACTTGTAAATTCTTTATTGGCATTGAAAAAAAAAAGAAAGAAAGAAATTTACTTGTCATCAATGCTAATGCCAAAAAAACCATTACAATTCAACGACAATGAAATTTTTGGCATTGATTAAAACTATGATAAATCCCGTACGAAAAATCGATGAAGTTTCTTATAAGAATGTAATGTGTGTGAAGAGCTCAACTATATTGCTATCATTATCAATCCAGTACAAAATAAAGCAAGTACCATATGAGTTTAATAGCTTGGCGCATAAAGGCATCTCATATTAGAGAACTGTGAAACCTGTATGATTATTTTGTATTGACTTGATATAGATGGAATTGATATTGTAAATCAATTAGGAGCATAGTTGGACTCTTCATACACACTGCTTTTCCATAAGCAAATTTATCAATTTTTAATCATTACAAAATTAAGCGAACTTGCCAAACTATTTTTTTGAAAACTCGTCAGTATGTATTAGTGAAAAAAATCTACAAAATCGCCATTTTCTTAATTAAAAGTCTTCAATCAAACGTAAAAACTATATGTCAGTGTGGCAACATTTGTGAAAATAGTGACAAAGAGGAGATAAGAAGATAAAAAAAAAATCTAAAGTAGAATGTTTGTATGTCTGTTTGATCACTTCTGAGAGTAAATTATCATATAGAGACAATCTGACAATAAAATATAAACAATAATACAATTTAATGGAAAATCACTGATGAAGCATGTCCATAAAAAAGGCAGAAACTAGATCTAATCTGATTTGCAAATTAATAATGTGTCTATAACTTTGAAAAAATGTTTATTCTTCTTCTTAACCTCAAACCTACTTAATTAAAATTAATAAAAATGCATATTAATTATAATATTAATTGCATTTGGTCTATATGACGCGTTTGAAAAAACAACACTTTACCAAAAACTCCTTATATTTGATAAAAAAAAAAAGAGAAAAGTTTACTTAAAAAGTCGTTAGCAATACTAAATTTTTAAGAAATCCACATTTTTATATAAAACGTGACTTCTTTCAATAGTGTAACGTGGGGTGAAGTGGAAAAATTATCCTCCTTAAAATGTACCAAGAATATTTGTTTAACTTACTTCGGGGACCTTGACTCTCTGTGGTATCAGAATACATTTAACTGAACTTCCCATATTACACCATGTTATCCTACAAACAGTAATTTCACCGACATAAATAGATGTCACTACAAAACAACAGAATAGTATTTTTGTAAGATGACCAGGGACCGAAAATAAGAGTTATTTCTGAATTTTTAAACAAAAAAGCACATATAACCAAATATCGGAGAACTGATTCAATTTTTGACTTTTATTTTTTTGAGCAAAAATAAAAGTTATTTTTTGATTTTAATTTTTTTAAGCAGAAATAAAAGTTATTTTTTAAATTTTATTTTTTCAAGCAAAAAATAACAGTTATTTATATACTTTTATTTTTTTGAACAAGAGTAAATTGTTTTTTTTAATCAATGACAACTAAAAAAAGTCAAAAAATAACTGTTATGTTTTGCTCGAAAAACAAAAGTCAAAAAATAACATTTATTTCTGCTTAAAAAAAAAGTCAAAAAAGAACTTTTATTTTGAGTCAAAAAAATATAAGTCAAAAAATAACTTTTTTATTTTGACTTTTATGATAAAAGTCAAAACCGTTACGGTCCCTGAAGTTGACAAAGCAACTTGTGGTAATTGTTTGTTGCTGGTTTCGTATTTTCTTTGATATTTTAAAATGTGGAATAACGCTCCTAGACGGGAACAAAAAATTCTCATTGAGTTTGTAATATTACAAATATTTCTAGAAACTCTAAAAAACGATGCCCCCTGACGTTTTCCGTAGGCAAGATGGAAATCCGGATAGGGACCTTCAACAACCTTTTTCGCAATTTGTTAATTATGGGATTTTGGCACATGTAATTCTTCGAATAAATCATTTAATTGCAACGACTTTTGCTTTACCAAAAAAACAATTTAAGCGCAATTTAACCTAAGAATAATAGGAAACAATCTTTGTTTATAAATTTACTAATACCAATTTATTACTCAAAATTTTTTTTAATTTAGACAAATCAATTCAAAATAAAATTATTCCTCCCACTGAGCTTGAAAAAAATTTCCTGCCAAAGGTTCACCCATATTATATTTTTTGGCGAATTTGGTTGTACTAAATTTACCACGACTTGAACCACTTGTTTTAGTTATTCGAATTTCGCCAAATTGGAGTTTTTTAGGTTGTCTATAAAGTAAAAATATGTATCGATGTAAACCAGTACCTAGGGGGGGACTAGCACCAACATAAGCCGTTATAACTTCGCCTTTCAAAATATCACTGCCCGGTATGTTGCCAACAATCCAATGTTGGTATTCACGAAATTGGGGATTTTTACGACTAGGAGCGCCTGGATCTGTTAGTACAAGAGCATAGAATGCATCAGTTTCACTATCCCATTCGATGTGCGGTGCAGCTTTTACTTGAGATGGTTTTAATTCATTGCCCTTTTGAGCTTCGTAGCCATTTCCATAAGTTATCTAAAAGGGAGTTTTCAAACTATGAGAAAGTAAGCCCTACACTCATAGAAATAAATCCGTAAAAATAGCAGAAAAAGTTACTAAAAATTAGTTAAAAATGATGCTGCAGAAAAAACTGCTAAAATTAGCAGATTTTTTTACTAAATACTAGTAAAATGAGAACAGCAAAATTAAAACTGCTAAATTTACAGAATTTTAGTTATATTTAGGCTAACTTTTAGTTAATTGAAAATAGCAAATTGTACTGTAAAATCTACAGAAAATTTTGCTAAACATTTGTAGACTAAAAATAGCAAAAATAAACTGTTAAATCTACAAAATTTTTGCTATTTTTAAGCTAAATTTAGTTGAATGCAAATAGCAGTCTATTCTGCTAAAATCAGCAGAAATATTTACTAAAAAATTGTAAACTGCTGTTTTCAAAAGGCTCGATTTTTATTTGCATTTAAAAAAAAAATCGAAAAAAAAACTTCGAAAATTTTAAATTTTTTGGTGATTTTTTAGGCTACTAATTATTTAGCAAAATTTTTTGCTGATTTTAGCAGGTTAATTTGCTAATCTCCATTTACAAAAATTTAGCTCATATATAACTAAAATTCTGTATATTTAACAGTTTTAGTTTTGCTGTTCCTATATTACTAATATATAGCAAAAATAATCTGTTAATTTAGCAGTTTTTTTCTGCAGCATCATTTTTAACTAATTTTTAGTAGTTTTTACTAAATTTTTTACGGACTTTTTTCTATTAGTGTAAATATAAAATTATGACTTACTCGTAATATTTTAAATAAGTTCTTTTTACACAGTTAAATTTTATACATTTTTATTTATTATATGTAAATATCTTTTATGTTTAAATTTTTATGACGAGTCCTAAAATTACACACTAGAGAAAACTTAAATTTTTCTGAATGTATTTCCTTAAGCTAATAGTATTTGCTTAACTCCTTATTTTTAAGAATCAAGTAAGCAATCGGATAACCACTTATAATTCAACTTTTTGTAAGCATGTGTGTAATCACTTATTATTCAAAATCTCATAACTACTTATTTCTGATTTTTTCGTAAGCGAGCGGGTAAGCGTGACTACTTATAAAAACGACCACGCCAAACAAAAATAATGAGTTTAGACGCCAAAAAATAAGTTGTGCGGAGCTATGAATTTCTATTATATAAGCACTTATTTGGTAATGAAAGATTTTGCTGGGTAGTTTCATTTCTAACATCTCTAAATATTCAGATATAAATTTTTGGCTCTCTTGGATTATGCCAACCTTGTCCCAGGTGTGGCCAAAGATGGGATTTTTTTCTTTTTTTGTAAATTTACAAAACTCTAAATTGGAGTTTTTTAAATTTTGTTCAACAAAATATAAAAAAAGTGGTCAACGCATAAATTCTACTGAAAATTAGACTTTTAACTTAAGCCCAATCCAGATACTCACAGTGCCAGTGAATTACAGCAGTGTTATCAAATTTGTTTCTTGAATTTCGCGAAAACTATTCACTATTTTTAAAAAGTTATTGAATTTTGTTTTAATGCAGCTCTTGTTTATTTATATAGAAACTTTTCTAATTTCTCGACTGTGAGAAATAAAGAAAATAAAAAACTCTGTATTATTGGCAAAACGTCGCACTGCTGGCACTGCAAATATCTGTTATGGACTTTAGTAGTAACGGCGTTTTAAATTTGAAAATTTTAGAGAAAAGTGTGTTTATTGCCTAATAACTAGATAATAGTATTCATTTTAGTTTTTTTTAACTAGCTGTATCAAAATCACTTCCGATTTTTTTAACTCTGATAAAAGATATTGGGCAAGTTTACCAGAGAAACCCGCTACCGCTACAAATGATATGTAGCGCTTTATGATTGCCTTAATCTGGTGAACGATGCTACTTTTGTTTTTGTTTTAAAACAAAAATATTTATAGATGTTTCATTGATTTTTTAAAAATTTTGTATTTGTATATGTTTATTATTTAAAAAAAAAAAAATATATACAAAAAAACAAACGACAGCTGATGTATCACTAACTGTGTTTGCGTACCCGAAAATTTGTACAAATTCGTACAAATTTGTACAAGTTTTTACTGGAAGGTGTTTGTTTACACAATTACTCAGTAAGGAGAGAGGAAAAATAGAGGGTAAAGTGACAGTTCAATACCAGAGAACTTACAAGTTTTTACTGGATGAATTTTTGCTAGTAAGAATTTGTAAGAAAAAAACATATGATTTAAAACATATGATTTAAAACATATGATTGAAGAAACAAAACATTTGTCTAAATAATTTTGAAATAATTTTTTGTAAAAATAAAAAATATTTAAATATAAGCTTATTTACGATGGAAGGAGTAAGTAAGTGATCATTTTATTAGGTTTTATTTATTAATCCAATAATTTGAATAGGTTTATTTCGCAATCAGCTATTTTAATAACTGTTGCCAATTTAGCTATTTTCTTGACAAATCTAGCGATACTTCAACTCGTTTAGCGGGATAAAATATAATTTAGCTATTAGCGGGAAAACTAGCGATTTTTCTTTTTAAGACAGTCTTCACTAGAGTTGGGCTTAATCGTTCTTTTTGGTGACTCGGTTATATCGTTCAATAAAATTCATTGAACTAGTTCGTTCAAATCGTTCAATCGTTCTTTTTTGTTATCGTTCTTTTTTATCATGAGCTGTGTCTGAACAGTGATTCGTGAACGGCGTCGTTCATTCGACAATATATTGGCGGACTACATGTTACATGTTTATATTAATTTTATTGTGCTTAGACTAATAGTGTCAGAAAATTACAATTTTATTAAAAATATGAAATTATTAAGAAAAACATTTAATTCTGTAATAAAATTAATAAGAAAGGTATACAAACCTTTTATGACTACAAAAAAGAACGAAATGAACGATGAACGAAATGAACGATGAACGAAAAGAACGAATAATGGTGAACGATGTCGTATCGTTCAATGAACTGAACCGTTCAAATGAACTAGTTCGTTCATGAACGACACAACTCTAGTCTTCACATTTTCTTAGCATTTTTTTACATTTATTTCCTTGCCAGAATTTTTGAATCATTATTATTCAGCGATTTATCGGTAAATTTTTATGGAAAACAAGAGTTCGAAAAATTTGGCGATGTATTAATAATTGTTTAAGAAAGTTTTAAGAAGTTTAAAAAATATAGCTATTTTTGTGAAATTTTTCAACAGAACCTAAAAAGTTCGTGCAATTTAGGGATTTGTCGCTATTTAATTTCTTTTATAATTTAGATATTTTCTAGTGATTTTTAAGTTTGATTTAGCGATATTTTTAGGGAAGAAGTTGGCAGCAGTATTTTACTAATTCTTACAATTTTTCTGTTTGCGTACATTTTTAGATATTTTTCTTTTTGAGAGTAAATTTTGCCTTACTCTCTGTAAATTTGTTACTGAGTAATTTTTACTGGACTTTACTGGTAAAGTACCCAAACACACCTATTAACTGCTCACAAGTAGCGTAAAGTTTTTACGCTACCAAAACAAAGTAGCGCTACCACAACATGTTGACTTAGCGGCAGCTAATCAAATCGTTCACCAGATTGTTGAGTAGCGGATTAGCAACAGTTGAGCTTCTGGTAAACGCACTCATTATTGTGTTCTGAAAATTTTGTGAAACTCGGACAACGTTAACCCTTACTTTACCAAGGTCAAATGTAAAAGTTTTGAATATTTTGGATTTTTTCTAAAAGTATATCAAAATATTGGTTTGGCAACTTGCAACTTTTTTTCGCCCATACAACAAAGGGTCAGTCTGGCATTTACGTTTAAAATAACTCAAATTTTAGTTATTTTTAACTGTTGAAAAATAACTAACAAAGGCACTAAAAATAACTAACAATGTCGTAAAATTAACTGACAAATTAAGAATATATAATCTACTACTTCAAAATTTGTTTGTAATTTGGCAAGTAAATACAAGAAGTTTATAATAATAACTAGTTTTTGAATAAATGTAAATGTAGTTTTAACTATTTTTTACAATAACATAGGTTTGTTTTTTTTCAGAAAATAAATTTTTATGAAAATTGAAAACCATTTTACCGTAGATTTTTAGCTGATCTTAAAAAAATTAAATAATTTTGTTTAACACAATATAATTTTATATTTTATACTATATATTTTCAGAAACAGTAATAGAGAATTTAGAATGAGCAAAAACCACCTATTTTTTGTACAAACTAGTTTTTGATTTTTATTATATACGCGTTTTGACAATGAAAACCTAGCAAGAAGTATAAAATTTTTAAATGCAGTATAAAATTTTTACCAACGTATCTTTAAAAACACTGGTAAAAAATGGGTTAAACGGGTGTAGTGTTTATTTAGTGTTTATAAGCTTTTCCATATAAAAAGAAAAATAAATTCAATCAAAACCAGTTTTAATTAATTTACATTCGTGATTTGATAGAGAAGAGAAACTACACGGAAAGTTAAAAACAAGATTATTAACTAAATAGATGGCTAAACAAACAGTAATACTTTTTGGATTGATGGCTGTTTGCAGTGTAGGCCAATTGCTGGCAGCTGGAAATGATGTGGAGCAAATATTTAAGGACAATGAAATTATACCCGATGTCATAACACAGGCACCACAACAATTTCTAAAGGTAATTATTAAATGCAATTATAAAACAAAAGCAATTAAAATTAGCTTTCAAACAGCAATTAAATTAAATGCAATTAAGTACAACACCATTTCGAATCGAAAAGATCAAAGAAAATAAATAAATAGAAAAATATGATTTTTAAAACCAGATAAACGTAGTGTGGAATTGTTTGACCGCAAATTGCTCAATTAAATGATACAAAATCGAATGATGGATTCAATTCCCAAATTTTTAATCGAATAAATAAGAAATCTAATGCATTTCTGACGATTGAATGTGTTAAATTGATTGAATTCCTTAAAAGTTAATTCGTTTGAATGAATTCCAAAGAATGAAGTCGCTGCGAAAGGAAAAAAATTAATTCTATCGATTTAGCAGGAAATGGAACGGTATTTTTAGGGACTTCATTCAAAATAGAATTCATTTTTCGAAGCTATGCTTGAATAGTTTTCCCGAAATTTACTTTGTGCTTTAAAAATATGAAATAGTTTTAGAGAAATTCAAGAGCAGAGTTTGACAGAACTGCCACTGTTCAGTGGCACTTTCACTATCTGGGGCAAAGTGCATTTCTGTCTAAAATTTTACGAAAACTATTCAATAAAGTAACTTTAAAAGTACCAAAAAAAACTTGTTCGAGTTTACTTACTCTTGGGCACCATTTTCACAGACGTAAAGCTGGCTACTAACATGACTTTAACTGATATAATTGATATTTTTTTAATATAAAATTTGGATTTAACTATTTGCTAAATTTTAACTGGACATTTAGTAATCGGGCCTTAGTGTATTTGTGTGAAATTCATTACATTTCTGTAATTGTAATGAATTGAAAAAAATGATTACTATATTAAAGCGAAATACGTCTGATTTTTTCTATAGTCGCGCTTTTATGCTCAAAGTTATTCGGGGGCGTTCTGGTCGTTCGTTTTCATATAAAATGACCTATTGTTGTTAAAAATTGCATGATTTCATGTGGATTCGCTTTGTAGAACACCTCCGATTAATTTTCATATAAAATATTGTGGTTAAGAAGCATTTATGCGGCATTTTTTGCTTGAGACCTCAAAATTTAATCTTATTTGTTATTTGGCTTGAAGCGAGGTTTCGGCATACAACGATTTTATAATAAAGGAAATTAAAAAAGAAAAATACTATTTACCTTTGTTTAAAAATAATTTTGTAATGGAAATTAAAAATTAATTTCATTGGAATTAATTAAATGCAATGCAAATGAAAAAATATTTCATTACAAATAATGAAAACAAAAGTAATGAACCTTATTTGCATTGCAATTATGTATAAATATTGGTAATGAAAATGAGTAATGATCATTACCAAAAAATTAATTGCTCCCGTGACTATAATTAACCAAATATTTTTTTTTTTTTTGTATTTTCCCCCTAATCAGCTTATTTTAGTTTTCATGATTTTTTGCAAAAAATTTTATTAGAAACTGTGTAACTAATGCAAAATTTATTTTTTAAAAAATCCCCAGGTGTCATATGATGATGGTGGGTTGCAAGTTTACAAAGGCAATGAATTAACACCAACTCAAGTCAAATTGCAACCTAAGATTGAGTGGGAGGCCAATGATAATGACTTCTATACTCTGATCATGACCGATCCGGATGCACCAAGTCGTGTTGATCCCAAATTTAGAGAATTTCGCCATTGGTTAGTGGCAAATATTCCCGGTAATAAAATAGATCAAGGAGATGTTATAGCGGCATATATAGGATCTGGACCACCCAAAGGCACTGGTCTTCACCGTTACGTTTTCTTATTGTATAAACAACCTGGCAAATTGGAAATAGACGAAGCCAGAGTTGGCAACAATTCACGACAAGATAGACCCAAATTCAAGGCAGCCAAGTTTGCTGAAAAGTACAATTTGGGAGCCCCTATAGCTGGTAATTTTTATCAGGCACAATATGATGACTATGTACCCATATTGCATAAACAATTATCGGAATGAAAGTAACGATAATACACTATAAAAAATATTTTAATGTGATTATTATACAAAATAGGTGTTTCCCGTATATTATCGCGACGGTAACTCAAAAAAGTCCAAACAACAAATTACATGCAGTTTAAAGGATAGTTCCTAAATTGTTTGGGTTTAAACTGGGAACAGACATAATATTTGTAAAAAAAATATACGCAAAATACATAAGTTTTAAATATTGATCTTATGTAAAAAACCAATAAATTATCACATATTCAATACAAAACTCGTATCTGTACATATATAATATATTTATTAAATCCGCACGCAAAAAGTTTGTCGCCAGAATCTACTAAAAAATAACAGTTAAAACAAAGGTATATGCAGTTAAAAAGGCGACAAAGATATTTAACTTTAAAATAACTAAAAATATAGTTGTTTTTAACTCTTAAAAAATAATCAACAAATGCATAATTAAAAATAACTAACAAGTCTTAAAAGTAACTTGTCAAATGTTTACTACAAAATTTTTTAAACAACTGACAAAAAAGTAAAACGACTGTTTTAAGGTCATTTTTTCGATATTATAAAAACATAATTTAATAAAAAAAACAATTTTTCTCTTTCGATTAAAAAAAGTGTAATAGACCATATTTAAATTTAAAATAAAAATTACAAGCGGTTCTCCAGTTATAATTCGTTTAGGTATTGGAGACATAATACAATTTTCTGATATAGTAACAAATATAAACTAAAAAAGAATTTTCGAAAATTTAACGAAATTTTATTTTTTTTAAATAACTAGGAAAAATAACTGTTTACTGCAAAAATACCGTTTTAATAGTTGTTTATTATAATATTTTACATAACTGCTTTAGAAGAACATTACTAAACAATTGCCATATAGTAACTGTCGAACTTTTTTAAGTGTGCATTTTGATCGAGTGCGAGGTGTCTAATGTGGGTTTATGGGAGATGGTATGATACAAAAATATGGTATGATACTCTGCAGAGTGGAGTGGATTTTAAATCAAGCTTAAATAACTCTTTCCGATCTGGTAAAAATTTGGTTTCACGTCGACTACCATTATCTACTTCTATTCCCCAGTATTGGGGATATGAATTGGCAAAGTTTTGTAAATCGCTTGGAAATGCCATTTCATATCACCTATACTGGGAAATACTAGATATGGATGGACAGGGATGAATACCGTGTGATTCAAGCTTTACTTTTTATGTGTTTTCAATTAAAGCTTTTCCAAAACTACAGTAAATAAAAAACGAGTTTTTGTTTACATTTCCATATTCGTTACTTAATAGAGAAGGAAAATGTTATTCAAAGAAAATATCTAAAGACAATTCAATTATTTAAGAGTAAGATGGCTAAAAGACTGGTAGTAGTTTTGAGTTTGATCCCATTTTTTGCTTTAGCCCAGTTGGTCATAAATGGAAGTTTTGTGGAGCAAGTATTTAAGGATAACGAAATAGTTCCCGATGTTATACCACAGGCACCACAGAAATTGTTACAGGTAAATTAACAAATGCAATAAAAACTTTAACTTAGCAAATCGCAAATACTACCAGTTGTAATTAAATCTATAAATTAAAAACGCCAATTAAAAAGTACTGTAACAAAACATAATTTTAAAGCACAGGTGATATCTGTAGATTTAAAAAAACACATTTCGATTTAAGATAATTTTACATTTTTTAGTTTTTATTTCAGCCATGTTTGCAATGCAAAATAAAGCTAAAATTTTAAAAAGAATGTAAAAAATTGTTACTAGTAAGGATAAGTGACTTATTAAAAACGTTTGGATTATTAAAGTTTTGAAATTGCAATTGATTTTTTCTTTATTTGTTCATATTTAATTATTTTAAATATTCTTTAGGTATGTTATGACTATGGTTTAAGAGTCAATTTAGGAAATGAATTAACACCAACTCAAGTGAGATCACAGCCTAATATTATATGGTGGGCATATGATAATGAATTTTACACTTTGATCATGACTGATCCAGATGCACCAAGTCGGGCTAATGCCACGTTAAGAAAATTTCGTCATTGGTTGGTGGGAAATATACCTGGAAACTCTATAGAACAAGGTGATGTTATTGCAGCATATATAGGTGCTGGACCACCCATAGGAACTAATCTACATCGTTATGTTTTCTTATTGTATAAACAATCTGGAATTTTGGAATTTATTGAAACCCAAATAAGCAATAAATCAACTCAAGATAGACCTAATTTTAGCACGGTTCAATTTGCTGAAAAATATAACTTAGGAATCCCTATTGCTGGTAATTTCTTTCAGGCACAATATGATGGCTATGTACCCATATCGGAGCAACAATTATCTGAAGAAAACTAAAACGTATAAAAATTATAAGTAAATTAAATTTTTAATAAAATTTCACAAGATTTTTGCAAAACTTAAATAAAAAATTTATGTTTGTATTATAATTTTTTATGAAATTCACACTTAAAATTAAAAAGTACTTGTTTCCACACTATTCATTTGCCTGCTGCAGTTGCCAAAGGATTTCGTAGTACCAATATAACTGAATCTCCTCTCAGGAACATTTTTGATATAAAACGATCTTTATTAACAGGTTTAACCTTCTTTTTGCCTTTGCCGGTACGTGGTATTTCAGTCCACATTTCCTTCACGTTTTCCAAGACCATATTACAGTGACGATCAAAAGCCTTAACTCTTCCCAAAAGTTTTTTGTTGTTGCGGCAGTTTATCAAGACTTGGGTATTGTTTTTAACAGATTGTGTTAGCACCGATAATGGTCCAGTATTAAACTCTTCCTCCTCCTGGCGGGCCAATTCTTCAGGTGTCAATTCGGATTTAGGTTTAACAAGAGCCCTATGAAAAAGACCAAAGAAAAAGTGAGGTTAGCTTAATTCAAAGTTTTTTTTATTAACCTACCATTTAATACTTACATTTTATTAGGTGGATATTAAAAACTCGTTTTTTGTGCTATTTGAATACTTAATTCAATAATAAATAAGTTATTTGAGAAAACGTTTAAAAAAGTTGTACTTTCCAAGCTGTTTGTAATTTTTGTTCGTTTTCTTTTAGAGGTTTATTCGCCGCTATGACAGTTATTTTTTGCGGGTGTTACCATATTGTATAATACAATCACAATACAATCCTAAAATCACTTAACACTAGATATACATCATCATGGTGTAACAATCAATATAAGGTGGAATTATCAGCAATGGTTGTCGTTTTGTAATTGCTTTCTTTCAAAATTATAAAGGAAAAGTATAATGCGTAAATTTCGGGGATAATTTTAGAACTTTCGCTGACTAAAAAAATCGCCATAAAAAAGAAAATACGACATTAAAATTATAAAAGTATAGTCAATTTTAGAAGGCAAACGTTTGAAAAAAAATATTTTAATAAGCAGACGATAATATATTCATTCCTCTTAAGGCTCATCTACACGAGGGAGAAAAATTCTAGAGATAGAGCAAAAAACACCTCTAAACAGCTTAAATCATTCACAATAGAGCTAATTAGAGGTATTTTTTACTCTATATCTAGAAATTCTCTCTCTCGTGTAGATGTGCCTTTATAATGTATTTTGCAGGTATAATCTTGTTTGTACACGAGTACGGCTGATAACGGCAGTAATCTTTCAAAATGAGTTTAATAAAATAAGTTTAAAAACCAGTAGTTTTCGGGCATTTTCGGTTTTTGAGCTGAAAACTACGAAATTAATTTAGTTATGCAATACGATTTTCATACAAACTGATAACCATCTACCTGGTTTTTGCAAAAACCAAGTAAAATATCCATAATCTGCTTTATTGTTACAGCCGGTGTCTTTCATAATTAATTTTCGATACACCCTGTTATAACGAGTATACACAGAGAGAAAAAAATCATAGTTAAATCAAGTATTACATCATATTTGAATTAATATTTTATTTTTTTACAAACATTTTTAAATAAAGTATGAATCTTTTTAAAGTTCATATGATTCTAATTAAAATAAACTTTTTCATAATTTAAATTAATGTGTTAACATTTTAAACTTTAGGTTTGTTTTTGGAATTTTGTATAAATATTCCATATAAATTTAAGCATTTATAAATTTTTTTAAGTGGGTATAAATTTAGTTTCTTAAAAATTAAGTAGTTCTAAAAATGCTACCAAGTCTTAAGAATTCTTGGCTTTTCCCTTTAAAATGTAAATAAAAATATTTGTCATAAAAATATTTAAAATTTTTGTATTTTTTATTTCACAAGATATTAAAAACAACAAAAGCTAACAAATGAATTATGCATTTGTTAGTAAAGGTAGAGCTGGGTACACAGGATAATTGCTCCATTACGCGTTCCCCCGAAGTCTTTGTACGAAAACAGCTTTTGTACCAAGGCGACTCCAAATGTTTAAATTACAAAAAATAAAAAAAAAGTCAGGTACGTACGGATAGTCGTTTTTTACAATTAGTTATAGGTATAAAATTCGAAAAACAAACCTTTTGTTTTCGCATTTCAAAAGTAAGTACACTCAAAAAAGTTTGACAGTTACTATATGACAGTTGTTTATGTAGTAATCAGTAGTTGTTGTTTTTAACAGTAATTGCAGTTGTTTTTCTATAGAAATATGCAAAACAACTTTTATGACAGTTATTTAAGAAAACAACTAACGAAAAGTACTGTAATTTCGTAACAGTTGTTTAAAGCAATTATTTTTAACATCATAATATAGTTATTTATTACGATGTTAAAAACAGTAATTTTACAGTAAACGGTTATTTTTGGTAGTTATTTAAAAAATAAAAAAATTTCGTTGAATTTTTTGAGTTTTAAAAATTCTTGTATAAGCGGCGTTCAAAATACGATTGTTAAACACGTTTATGTAAAAGTTAAACATATCAGTTCACACTTAAAAATGAAGTGTTTAAGTTAAACATCTCGAACAGCTGTTTCTTAACAATTGTAAAAAAAAACAAACAAAATTTCCCAAAAAGTTATTTTTTCTTCGGCCGGAGGCAATAATTAATAATTTTTGACATTATCCAACGTTATAATTGCTATAAAAAATGAAATAACATTGTCCGCCCCAGTCGAAAATAAAATTTTTCAATTTCTAGTTAAGGGACAACTTCATGGCTGTTTTTTGATTTTTCGTTCCCGGAAGCAAAATTTAATTAACTGTTTCGTTTATCTACCACTTTAATAGGAAAAAATCGCATTTTAACTGATTTTTATTTAAATATAGTTTATTTTATTCAATTTTAATTTTTTTATTTTTCTTGTTGTGTCATCTTCTGCTTCAAACATGTCATTCAACACCAGTTGATATCTAACTTATCGTGTTTAACAACGTGTTTAAAAATTAAACACGATAATTTAGCGTGTTTAAGGGCAGAAAAATGTTTAACGCTTAAACACGTAAAATCGAGTTAAACACGTATGTGTGAATGCCGCATTAAGATTATATTTGTCATTCTTGATATATTTCTAGTTTGCAAATAAAAATCAGAAACTTGCATTGTATCTCCAATGCATAAAAGGATAATAAGTGGAGAACGGTTTGGAATTTTTACTTCGAATTTTAAATAGGCTGAAGTAATTAATAACACATATTTTTGTAATCGAAAAAAAATTATTTTTTTTTTTATTAAAATATACTTTTATAAACAAAAAGAATTGATTGTAAAAAACAGTAGTTTTTACAGATTTTGTCAGTTGTTTTGAAACTTTTCTAGTACAGTTATCAGTTAATTTTACGACATTGGTAGTTATTTTTAATGCATTTGTTAGTTATTTTTCTACAGTTAAAAATAACAAAATAACTGCATATACCTTCGTTTTAATCGTCATTTTCAGTAGATTCTACCGACAAACTTTTATAAGTGTGTAAATTAATAAAAATTAAAATACAATTGCCATACCATTAAAATGTCAACGTTGTGAATGTCAACTCGTCGTCAACGCAATTGTTATAATTTCTAAAACGCTGAAAAAAAAAGAATGGCAGACGGAATTTTTAAAACAACTGGCAACATCTGGAGGCGTTTGAAATCATCTGGTTTTTAACAATCCTGTTTAATGTTTCACGTCACATTTGTTTTTGTTTAGGGTTGTGCCGATTTTTTTTTTGTTAAATCTAAAAATAATTCATTAAGTGCAATAATAATTTTAAGTAACTTTACAAATGTCTGACGAAGAACAACCAACAAAAAAATCTAAAATGACAACAGAAACAAAGACGGTGTTAGCGACAGAAACTAAAGCATGTGCCCACTGGGTTAAGCGTAAGAAGCGTTTTTGTAAAATGACTGTAGCCAAGGGAAAAGACTACTGTGGAGAACATGTAGCTGCGGTTAAAGCGGATGACAGCCAAGTAGCGACACCACCACAAGATGATGATCGTATACCATGTCCATTAGATGATAAACATACAGTTTATAAGAAGAATTTGCGAAAGCATTTAAAAATATGTAATGCCCGTCCCAGGGAAGACCAACCCGATTACATACAAAAGAATGTTAATGCAGGCGAAGACACTGAAGCTATACAGGAGGAGCTAAAAAATATTAAATTAAATGATTTAAAAGATGAAGAATTCTACAAAGTCATTGATAAAGTCAAAGATTTATACAAAAAATTTGTAGAAAATAATATAGAATCTTTGAAATGTCAACACAAATGTATGGATGATGAACTGGCCAAAGAAGAATATGGTAAGGAATCACGTAAACATTTATTACAAACAGCTGCTTTACTCGGCATATTAGAGGATGAGAAGCAAATTCAAAATTTTACAAGTTTTGTAGAATTTGGTGCTGGAAAAGGTCAATTGGCCTTTTATTTAGCTAAGTTACTAGAAGGAAAACAAAATTCTCAAGTGGTTTTACTAGATCGCATGTCTCTGCGGCATAAAAAAGATAATAAAATTGAAGATCGTTCCTTGGTGCAACGCATACGAGTTGATATAGCTGATTTTTGTATAGATAAGCTGCCCTGCCTAAAAGATTCCCAATACTGTGTAGCTGTTTCAAAACATTTATGTGGTGGAGCCACGGATTTAACACTACGCTGTATTACACAGGCCTTAGAAAAATTTACAGATTTCATTATGATTGCCTTGTGTTGTCATCATCGTTGTGATTG
This sequence comes from Leucophora obtusa, assembly GCA_949987735.1. Classification (NCBI taxonomy): domain Eukaryota; kingdom Metazoa; phylum Arthropoda; class Insecta; order Diptera; family Anthomyiidae; genus Leucophora; species Leucophora obtusa. Next base: position 76,588,664 of record OX465295.1, read on the forward strand.
GCGTTCCTTTGTTGGTAAAGAATTTTTTATAGATCATGATGTGTCACAACGTGATTTTGTTATTATCACCAAAATGGTAAGTTGGGCCATTTGTGGTACTGGTATGAGTAGAGAGCGCCGTAAAGCTTTGGAGGATCAAGACCTAACATCGGAAGAGATAATGGAAATCAATTCCAATCAACGTCTTTCTCTGGCAGAACGTGAATATATTGGATTTATGTGTAAACGTGTTTTAGATTATGCACGATTAGTGTTTCTGCGTAAACAAGGCTTTGATGCTGAATTAAAGTATTACGTCTATAAAGATGTGACTTTGGAAAATGTGGTTTTATTAGCTAAAAAGAAAGTCCCATGTTGATAGTTGTATGTATATATATATATATAACTTTTTTAATAAATAAAATTGAATCTATTACACGATTTTTACTTCGAATTTTTTTAAAGATCGCCTAAAAGCATGCTTTAATTTTATTCTATATAAGCAGTGTTGCTAGATACGGCGATTTTGCCCAAGATTGTTCGGTTCCTTTCATGAAAAAATGTGAACTTTATCTTTTTTTTGGGGATTATTAATTTTTTTTATTTTACTTCAAACGGTACACGTGTGCGAATTCGCATCCATGACAATCATGAAAATTTAAGTACTTTCATTTTTTCAACAATTGCTTTCTATCTTTCTTCCCTTTACCTAGTGTCTTCAAATGCAATAAAATATGCCATAAAATTACGAATTACAAAGCAACAACAAAATTATTTTCGTTGTTGTTGTTTTGTGTGTTATCTTCAAATTTCTTTGCACATTTCATCGTATTTGTAGACACTAGGTTATATAAAATATGAAATTGACATGAGAAAGTTCAATAGGTGTTTTAAATTTTGATTAGATTGAATTATTTGTTTAATGATTTGATTCGCGAGCTATAAATCAAGGCAACCATTTTTTTGTTAAATTGATTTGTTAAAACTGATCAATTCGCTTGACTCTATGAAAAGAATCAGCAAAAACCAAATTGATTCAAGTATGAAAAAATTCAATCAATAAAATGAGTTTTGCGAATCATTTCGTTCAAAATAAAATCAAATTTAAAAATTGGATTAAGGATTTATGTTTTTAAAGGACTGCTTATAGATTAGATTCTTGTCGATTAGGCTTTTTGGCGCATGGGTCAATCAATAATATGCTGACAACTTATTAATTTCTTTGTTTATAAATAAGTTGTTAAATAAATGAAATTATTTAATAAATATGTACATTAATATTTTGTATAATGTAAATTTCCATAATTTCAAAAGTGTCAGTTAAATATGACAGATAATACTCAGTAACAGTAAACAGAACGAAAAAAGAGAGAATAAAGTGACAGTTCTATGATGAGAATTTCTAAGTCTTGTTCTTTTTCTTGCAAATTTTTACTAGACAAAGTTTTCTCATTAAGAATTTGCAAGCAGAAAAAAACATGTTTCGAAAATATATGCTCGTTTATTGAAAACAAAAAAAATATTTTACAATTATGTTATATTAGCTGTGTTTGTGTGACTGCATATCAGTGTTATCTAGAACGATTTTGACAGTTTTTTCACTTATTCCGGCTTTCTACTGTCAAAATTGTTCGAGATAGCATTGATAGGCATGCCACACAAACACAGCTATTATGGAAATTCAAAGCAATGAAACTTTCAAAATAAATTATGGGAAAGATAAAAAAAAGGTTTCTACTTAAGATTTAACATCAAAAAATATCGTCTTCCATAGGGACCAGATAAAATTTATTTGTATATTTTGTGTAGTAATCAGCTATGTCTACAAACTTGCAAATTGTTGCAAATTTTCTGTTCGCGTACATGTTTGGGAAAATTTTATTTTGAGAGTAAATCTTTTCTTACTCTCTGTAAGTTTGTACTGAGTAATTCTTGCTGGACTTGACTGAGAAAAGTATTCGAATGGACCTAATACTTCATAATTGACATATGTAAACAAATAAATATAAAACAAATTTGTAAACTTAAAAGGAAATAAGTATGTACTATTTATGTGATTGAAAAAATGTACTGGCGTTTGGTAATATTTTTTCTAAACATTAAACAATGGACTTTTAATTAGTTGAATATGCCCCTAGTATTTATTTCTTTTGTTGCATTTCTCAAGTAAAGATTTGAAAGAAATGGTTCATTTAATGATTCTAAAACAGAACATGGATGGTGTGTATACAACCGTAAGATAACAACATATTAAAATATAAAGTGTAGGAGTAATGACAGACTTCACACCTACACATTAATCGTGGTCCACTGGTAAAGTAGTGGTTATGTTAGCCGCACCAATAAATTCATTCAAATTAATATTACGGAAATTATTGTTATAGTTCTAGTTTTAATTAATACTCTATATTTTAATATAAATGATTTCAATGTTAATAAATTAATTTTGTAATAATTCATATTCTGTATTAAAAATTAAACTTAATATACACAGACCCAAATTTGTTGATAAATAGTATGAAAAGCTTTTATTGATTTTAGTTCATTTTTTTTAGGCGTATAGAACTTCCGATAGGGATAACTCTAAAACTAGCTGTCATATTAATGAAGTGTGTTTGACTTTTCTTTTCAGTATACTTTGGTAAATCACCATGCAAAGACTTACACCAGAACAACGTTTACAAATCGTGGAAATTTATTTTCAAAATTCGCGCTCTGTTCGCCAAACTTATAGAGGACTTCGTCAAGTTTACGGTGCGCATAATCGTCCATCTGAGCAGGTAACACGCAATACTATGGATCGATTCATGACCAGATTTACTCTTTTGGATAATATTCATTCAAATCGAGCCCGCACCGTGCGTACAGGAGAAGCCATCACCGCTTGGTCATTAAATTGAATTTGTAGTGTTTTATTTAAAAAAAAAATATGTATGAACAAATTTATTCTATTGAAGAATTTTGGTACAAAAGTTTCAATTTCAAAAATATTTAAGAAAACAAATTTGTTTGGCATTGAAAAAATTGTCGAAATACGTAAAGTCAAACATACAAGTTCAATATTACTGATCAATGTTTTTAAAATCAACCAATCAGATTAGCTGTGTTTGTGCGGCATTCCTATCAATGATATCTCGAACAATTTTGACAGTAGAAAGCCGGAATACGTTGAAAAACTGTCAAAATCGTTCTTGATAACACTGATAGAGAGTCACACAAATACAGCTAAAGTATTTAAAAATAAAATGTTCTGATTGGTTGATTTTTAAAAAATTGATCAATAATATTGAACGTGTATGCTCTACTTAAATGATTTGTGTAATACTGATTGACAGGCGCGGATACAAGGGGGGGGGGCTATAGGGGCTGAAGCCCCCCCTTGAAAACCAAAAAATTTTTTTTTTCAAATAATGCTATAATGGAAAACATGAATAATTTAGTAAACATACATTTTAGAATTTGACATTAAACAAACATTTTTAATTTTAGATTTTGTGTAGATTCTTGGATTCAAGAATTTTTTTTTGTGCAGGAAACCTGAGAGATTCTACATTTTTTCAAGAGATAATTCTCAAAATTTTTTATAATGATCTTTTTTTGCAGAATTAATATGAAACTATTACAATTTTTTGCAATTAAATAAGTGTTTTGAGGAATTTTACCGAAAAATTAATATTTAGGGTCAGTTTTATTGTCAGAACAAAGATAGATTTCAAACTAAATTATTTAAGATATATTTAAGAAAAGAATCGTGCTTAGTTCTGACTATAAAACTTACCTTTTATTTTAAAGTGAATGTAACAATTTTCTTCTTTTCTAAATTTAAGTGCACACTACACTACTGGTCTTAGGATGACCATAAAATGATCAACCTTTTTGAAACACCAAATAAAATCTAATATGACGATATCATATTAGAATTTGGACTTGAGGTAGAACAATATTCTAATTAAATATATGGAAATTCCTTTTATTTATGAAAAGTATCATACACTCAATGAAAAATTTAAATAAAGTATATGAAGCTTTTTCATCAATTTTAAGAATTTTTTTTATTTATTTTGTTAAGAAAATGTCATTAGTTTAATAAAAAAGTTCATTAAAACTCGTCCAGCAAAACTCTCTGTGTGTAGGGTTAATGAGTGTTTGTAGGGAGTTACCTCAATCGACATGTCCTTTAATTGATGACCTAATTTTAGGTCATTTTTTTGTAAAATGATTTTTTTTATTCAAAAATTGTAATAATTAGGACCAGTTTCATAGTCAGAACAAAGGTTGATTTTTTCTTATATATGTATTTTTAAGTAAGAAATTTTGTTCAATATTATTGATCAATATTTTTAAAATCAACCTATCAGAACAAAGTATTTAAAAATAAAATGTTCCGATTGGTTGATTTTTGGAAAATTTATCAATAATATTGAACGTGTATGCCCTACTTTAATAAGAAATTTTTAAAGATGCTAGTTCTGATTATAAAACTGCCCGTTAGGCACTGATTCTATATAAAACCTATTAGAACTGGAACATTTTTTATATTCTAGGTTTGATATGAAAGTTGTAGGAATTGCAGTAATTTTTCTTATAAAAGATTCACAGACACTGCAAAAAATTTTACAATTTACGGCGTGTTCCTATTATCATATTGTGAGAATTTTGTCCGTATCAGAATCCCTATTGCGTTTGCTATGAAAATATTATTTAATTTTTAAATGATTTTGAAACGTACTAAGTTTGCGATTTTAGAGATATTTTCTCTTAAAAATAGTTCGGATACTGTACTGCGATTTCTTAACTTAGTAGGGCAAGGAATTTCATGCAAATGCATGTTTTTTCTCGATAGTCCAAAACTAATATGGATTAAATACTTATGTATCCGAATTATCAAATTTAGAACAAAATGGCATCGATTTGTAGTTGCATATTTTTGCATATTTTGTCAAAAATTCACAAAAAACAAAAAAATTTGTATTTGTGATTTCAAAGGAAAAAAGCTTTCTTGAAAATCATGATGACCACAGAAAAAGCAATCAACTCGGTGTTTATTTGAAAAATAACTGAATTATATAGGGTAGAGGGGGGATCCTTTGCCACTTTTTTTCAAAGCACTGTCATTTCTTAACCCGTAATTATTTTTCAAAATTACTTTCAAATTGAAGATCTACATATCTTGGCTTTAATTTCTATGATTTTTATTCTAATTATTTGCATATTTTCTATTACTTTTTTAATGATTTTCAAAGTAACCCAAATCGGCGTAACTGCCCCAAACCTGGGGGATATTCGCCAAAAGAGCTAGATACAATTTCAACAAAAAAATATTGTTAATAGGGCAAAGTTAATGTTTTAATGACTGAAATAAATAATTTCTAATAAGTTCTTTAAGGTATAGGTATATGATTCTTTTTAATCAACAAATCTCCACTACATTAAAAAAAAATAATTTAAAACTATAATATAATGATTCTTCAAAATTACAAAAAACTGAATAATTAATATAAATTTAAAAATTAACACGATTGTACTAATTTACTATTAAACATATTTTAAATATATAGAAAAGTCTTATAGAGCATTTTAGGCAGGGATGCACCAACTCTTCGTAGCTCCAGGGGACATCTGGTGATTGTGCCCCAGAGACAGGCACTAACATAAAATTAATATTTTTTCACACTTTTAAAGCATTTATTAAATTCAAAGTATTATTTTCTGAAAGCTTAGGATCATAGGTCTAACGTAATGAAAAAAATTTTCATTATTTAATATTTTTTTCATTAATAATTTTTTATCACACGATTTGAGGAAGTTATTGCAAAATGTAGTTGCTTTTAATTATTTTTTTGGCATCCCAAAAAACACAAAAACTCGTCTGTCCGCGACCACATGTGATATAAAGTCGTCAAAGTGGATGTCAAGGAAAGGTAATTGAAAAATGCACAAAATAAATTTTTTCCAATTTTTTATCTCCCTTAACATCGGAGAAAGGATTCCCCCTCTACCCTACCTTTTTATATTTTAAGTAGTGTTTCCATTTCGGTTAATCGATTAACCGATTCCTCGATTAATCGCCTCTCTTTCGGTTAATGTCGAAACAAATAATTTAAAACGCAAATAATTATTCGACCCAAATAATCGGTTAAAATAGGTCGATTAACCAGTTAAGTTTTTAATATAGAATTTTTCCTTTGTTTTTTCCCAAAACTTCATAATTTTCTTAATATTGGCTAACAAATTACAAGTAAAGTTTAGAACAATAAAATACTAAATTAAATGCCATCAAATTCTTTAAAAAATCGACTAAAAGAGTAACTCTAATCAAGTCGCAAATTGCAAGAAAAGCTTAAAAAATAAATACTAACTTAAACACCATCAAATTATTTTCAACTCGAGTGAAAGAGGTTTTTAAGTCTTTAGATACCTCTTTTTGAGCAACTCCAAGCAAATCGACTTTGCAGCAGCGAGTCATGTGTTTTAAGAAACACTTAAAAACGGCTTTGTTTTACCTTTCTGCAATTAATTTTGAATACAATTTTTTTTGCAGATATAACAAAAAATCAAAATTGCTATAAAAAAGCTTCAAAAAACATCGCGAAAGGCTAAAATAAAGGTGTTTTTTAAACTTCTCAAAACACACGACATGTCTGGCTAGAGCAGCGTCAAAGCGCTATATAGGCTTTAGGAAATATAATAGAGAGTTTTTCATTTCTTTTAATAATTGAAACTAATGCAAATTATATTTCAATGTCCTTCAAGACAAAGATTCATTTGTTTTAAATTTGTGTCCCACAACTCTCAAATGACATGTTACTTACATAGGAAATCTAAATTTTCTTACATCTCCCAAGAAAGTGTGTATAGTCGGTTTAAAACCACAAAAATTCTACAAAATGTTCCAATCCATGGAGCCCGAACCCATTTCACTAAATTTAAATGAGGGTTGGTAACTGAAACGAATTAGAGTCGATTTTATAGTTCATAGTTTAATGCAGTTAGCGCCATACTATCAAAATTGAAGCCGATTTGAATGGATGAAGAGTATTTAAGTGCTGTATATTCTTAAATATATAGAAACTCTGCAACTAAAAAGTTAATGTAGACTGAAAAATCGTCCATTATTTGTTTCGGTTGCCATCCATGATTTAAATTTTTATTCGCATTGGTTTCATTAACAATAAGCAAATAACATTAAGTTAAAACAAAATGAAAGTTTAAAAAATCCAATTTACAGGGAATTTGACATCTGTAGCTGTTCTCTGAGATAATTGTCTACATGATATTTATGACTTTTTTCATTGATTCAATGAAGACTCGCTGGAAGACGTCCATTGAAAACTTTCATTATATTAATGCAGTTTTACATAAAACTTTATGGAATATTTTATTTTATTTATTAAAAATTTCATACACCGAAAAAATTTTTTTAGAAATAGCTTCATAGTAAAAATTAAAAACCTTTTTCATAAAATTTAAGAAATTTTTCATTAATTTAGTAACTTTTTTAATTAAAACGACAAATAAAATTTAAACTTTAAGTTATAGGTCATTCACATGAACGAGATAACTAAATCTCCTCATTTGTGTTCTTTATTCTATTACCATATGTCAAAATAAGATGTTATATGGTAATAGAATAAAGAACACAAATGAGGAGATTTAGTTATCTCGTTCATGTGAATGACCTATTATTTTGTTTATTTTTAATGTCCCTTCAAAAACCGAAGAAGACTGAGAATTTAACAATCCTTTACGATATCCTTCAGCAAAAATTTTTGCTGATTTTTGCAGGTAAATTGATATTTTCGACTAATGACTCGATGGCTCAATGGGAAAATTCCCTAGCTCGTTTTTTTATATCTTCAGAGGAGAAGGAAGAATCTTAATAAAATTTTAACTTATTTTATATTTTATTGTTGGCAGTATTGATTGAAAATTGCATTAAAAAAATTGTATCTAAAGTTTTTAAAATTTTATTCTAAAGAAATAAAAAATCTACATTAAGTTATCGATATGTAACAGTTTTAGATTTGCTGTTCTTAACTTACTCAGTTTTTAAGTATCCCCCCTTAATTTTTATTTAATTTTTAGTAGCTTTAGCAACGTTTTTAGAGATATTTTCTATTAAAAGTAAAAGAAATGTTTCAATTTAAAAAATTTCAGACTCCGAAATTTTTCAACCATTATGAAATCGTTTTTAAATACATCGTGTTTATATGCCACGTTGATATTTAACAAAAACAGGCATCTGTATGTGTTTTTATTAATAAAAAATTAAGGAAATACATTAATTTTGCATTATACGATTAATCGATTAATCGCCAATTTTCTCGATTAACCGACCCGAACAACCGGTTAATCAATTTTAGCGATTTTCCGAATAATGCATTAACCGGTTAACCGCCTATGTCGAATAATTGGAAACAGTAGTGAAAACCCAAAAAGTATACCCTTTTCAAAATGGTCCAGCTTTCTAACAGTTATCGCGTAAAACTTTATACGAGTATTTTGAGAATTATCTTAAACAATGCTCAAATTATTTTAGGGTGCACAAATATTATTTTTGTCAAATGATCCCCCTTAAGCGGGCCATACATTTGCAATATTATGGCCCAATTGTTGCAAGCATATTGACCGTGTATGTATTAAATTGAAGGTTAAGCAATATTATGTAGTGAATCAAAACACTTTTGATTTTTATTGGACACCTTGAAATATTGCATAATCTATTGGCAACACTGTGCAATTTTAATTTTGCGCTGTTTATGTTTGTGTGCATTTTGAGGTTATGTTGAATTCATATATTGCATAAAATATTGTGGCGATCTTTTGATACATATATGTTGCATTTTATTGTATGGTGTGTGGCAAAACGAGAAAAATACTGTGCCATTATATTGGACATAATATTGCAAATGTATGGGGGGCTTTAAGATACATACAAGTACTGTGAATGGTTGATATTTTTAGAAAAATGTTTTTGTTGAGTTTTTGTCAGAGATGGGCACGTCAGTAATTTTTGACTCACGCTCACGACGAAAGAAGAAAAAAATTAATCACGCGCGAACATTATTCCCCACTCAAGCTCATATGAGAGTAGTAAAAAATTACTAAATTACTTACGAATACAAAATTCTCACGAAAGACAGTAAAAATTCTAAAAATCTATGATGAAAAAAACCCAACTCATATACGAGTTATTTGTTCTTACACATGCTCACACATGAACAACTTGAGTATAAATAGTATTTATTAAGCACGGTTCTGCGTAAATCCCGTGACTAACGATAATTTCGTGTCACGGGTCCATCTCTAGTTTCTGAATTCAAAATAATTAAAAACGTTAAAATTGAAGTCGCTTTAAAGTAATAATTTATTTATGGTAAAATCTATAATTCTTTAAATTATTATGGAAAAACAAAAACAATTAATTAATAAGCAATTAATATTATTTATAAAAAATTACCTGGTATCCAGAAAAACGATTGATTAGTTTTTTTTTATGTAGAATTAAAACATTAATTTATAAGTACATTTACAAGAGAAAAGATTTAAATAACAATAATTTTTAATACGAGGATTCATTACATTACGATCGAAATTTTGGTTATATTGGATTTCGATGATCATATAATACTGTATAATATGATACACTACCGTCGCGTTTACACTCCATCGAAATCCCGAGATTTTGGTATTCACCATTAAAAAAGACAATGAAGCTTATAGACGTTTAATTTAAAAACATAGTTCAAATAAATATACATATTCTCTTAAAATTTAACATATAAACGCTTGTATTCATTGTTTTTCTCCAAAGTGGTGAATATCGAAATCTCGGACCAGAGGATATATTAAATAATACAGATCCATACATATTATTTTCATCACTTTTTATATTTAAATTACCATAATTATTCAAATTTTACCCCACATAACAATAATAAAATAAACACAAACGATTGCACCACTAATTTAAAACAACAACACGAATCCCTTTTACAAACGGAAACTAATAGTTTTCTTTCTTATTTTCTTAGCGAAAACAAAATTTAGTAGCAATGGTAGCAACAACAACATACATTAACCGAACCGAACAAATAATGGCCGACAAAGAATAGTTTTTGCAAACTTTATATTTTCAACTAAAATCCACGAAAGTTGTACATATACATATATGTTTATTTAACACTTAAATTTCATTAATGAACAATTATTAAATACTTTATTATGTTTATATTACAAATAAACTTTAATTTTATTACTAAATTATTAAATATTTACTTTATTATGTTAACATTACGAATAAATACTAAGAACGATCACCAAAAAGTTTAACTGCACTAAATTAGAATAAGCAAATAGGACAGCAGGAATAGGAGAAAACGAATTGACAAGTGTTGTTGTAATTTTGCGGAATTAGGTAAAGGAAATGAAATTAAAAACAGAGTTGCCATTTACTAGGGAAATTTTGGGAAAACGAGGTATGTATTTTATGTAAAAAGTAACAAGAAAAACCATTTTTTTTTCACTTTTAATTTTATAAAAAAAGATAATTATGAAAAACGAACACACATCAGACTTTTAAAAACGTAATTCCTTAATTCGATTTTTAAATATTATTTAATTTTGTAGGAATCTATTCGCAAAACTCATTTTATTAATTGAATTATTGCCTACTTTATTCAATCAATATCTTATTCAAAGAATCAATTTGATTTTTTTTATATTCTTTGCATACACGGAGAGAATTTCTTGGACGAGTTTAAATGAATTTTTTTCAGTAAACTAATGAAGTTTTCTTCACAACGTGAATGAAAAAGTTCTTAATTTTAACGAAAAAGTTTCATAGTTTTTAATGAAACTAGGGTTTAATGAAACCTTTTCATCGAATGCATGAAGTTTTTGATAAATAAAATGAAATTTTTCATATAATTTTGTGAAAAACTTCATTAGTTTAATGAAAAGTTTCAATGGACGAGTTCCAGTGAAACTTCATTGTTTTAATGCAGAAATTCGTTGGTATCATGCAGATAATTATCTCATTGTAGAACCAAGCGAATTTTGTTAGAAATAACGCCTCCCTTTGCGTTATTTCTAACAAAAATTGTTTTTGTAACAAAAATCATTTACATAGAAATCAACGCAGTGTAAACCGTTGCGTTTTATGATATAACCCAGTAAGTTGTAAGGGAAAAAGAGGAAATAAAATAATATTCCAATTAGAAATGTACAAAAATGTTGAAACATAAAACTTAATAGTGATCTGATAATGCATTTAAAATGTCATCTACATACATGTTATTGGGTTTTTGTTGGTAATATTAGTGAAGGCATAAGCAGTAGTCTAAAAAGAAATTATTTCCGTGTTGTGTAAAGAAACTCATGCACTAGTGCTGGCAAACTAGGTTACTTTTCAACACTCGATAATTTACTCGATGTTTACAATTTGGATAATCAATATTACTCTATACTTTTAACAGTTTTTAAATTAAAACTTTTTATGAAAATTCTTTAAAATTGTTTATGCTAATTTAATACTTTAATTTATAAACATGTTTTTAAACTTGTTTGGTAATTGCTCACTTATAGTTTTTTAACATTTGTTCACTTTCAATTTTATCTTTTAGTAGAGTTGCATTTTTATAATAAATATTTTTGAGGAGTCACATTTTTATATCGTTTTTCTGTCTAAAATGCAACTCTAAAAAAAAGACAAATAATCGATAGCCACTACACATATTTTTACTACTCAATATTATCGCAAACATAAATGCCAATAGTAGGTGTGTTCGTGCAACTTGCTATCAACGTTGGCTTAAGTCATTCTTTTGTTTTGTTTTTATTATGTTATTGTCATTGGCGGACTTAGACCGGTTAGATTGCTTTTTGCCCACCCCAGAATTTAAAAAAATTCTCCTAATTGATGGCAGAAAGTATCACGATGTTATTTTTTTTAAATATCAATTAATTCTGTATTTTCGGTTGAGAAAATGTCTACTGGTTTCCTATGAAGATAATTTGTTGGAATCTAAGGGTCAGTTTTATAGTCAGAACTAAGATCGATTTTTGTCTTAAATATTTCTTAAATAAGAAATGTTATTTGAAAAATGTTTACTTAAGAAATATTCAGGAAGCCAATCAATCTTAGTTCTGATTATAAAACTGGCCCTAAGAGTTTTTTCTGAAGGCCCTTGATACGAAAATGGAAAAGGATTTTAAGGGGTTACATGACATTCGCGGCAGAGAAAACAGACCTTTTTTAAAAAATTCATAACTCAGTCTAAAACAAACATTTTTCCAAATTATGAATTTTTAAAATTTATTATTATTCGATTGGATGTTCATACGATAACCAATTTTGTTAAGATTTAAAAAAGTCATTTTTTTCCAGATCGGACAATTTTTGCGACTCCCAGCGCCGCAACCACGAGGCCCCGTTTTTTTTTCTCTGCCGCCAGTTTGGAGCTCTATAAAACCATGTTGGAGTGAAAAATATATTTTTTTGAATTTTTTTTGTTTGTTTTTTACTGAGTTATGAATTTTTTAAAAAAAAGGTCTGTTTTCTCTGCCGCGAATGTCATGTAACCCCTTGTAGGAAAATATATATTGCTATTTTCTTGAAATTTCAATATGTTGTAGAAACAAAAATTCTAAGATGAACTTCTCACGGTTTTTGATCACCTCGGTTATTTATTGTAAGTAGTTAAAATATCCAAATTTCATACTAACCTGAGAGTATAGCTTGGAATACATTCCTTGTACGAGGTTTTCTTAAAAAAATTAGATGCACTTTTTATAGTTTTCTATAAAAGCATGGAGATTTTGATAGAGTAAGCTACCAGGATTATTGAAATTTGAAAATTATGAAAATTTTATCGGAAGGGATAGAGCCATTTTTAAAACTTTTTTTGTATGAAAAAATTGAAAGTATATTGTCGAAAGTGTTTTTTAAGACTAAGAGTCTGAGAATGGCCAAATGAATAGCCGAATATAAATGGGTCCCTTATTTTCTATTAAAATTTATTATTTTTTTATTTTATTTTAATTATTTGTTCTTTGAAATACTGAATATTTACAAAAATGTCTCAAAAAATTATTTAAAAAATATGAAAAAACTGAATTAAATTATATTTTACCATGTTTTCTTCTGCATTGCCCGACATCACAAACAAATAAAAATAGGACAGGTTGAGCTTGACGTAGAGGCATAGAAGCTCACTGGTATGACATAAGCCAACATTGATAGCTTTCCGCAAAGACACAGCTATTGTTGTTTTGCCACATGCCATACAATAAGATGTGCAATACTTTTACAAGAGATATGGCACAACTGTTTGCTTCTATTTTGGAGGGATATTAAAATTGCACAATATGACCTATACACAGGCAATTTGTTGAACATTATCAAAAGTTGCACATGAATATTGCGTAATAATTCAATTTCTAGAAAAAAAAATCAGAATTATTCTGAAATTATGACAGTTATTTATTTGCAAAAGCCAAGTCATTTACACTGGGTATTTAGGTTTTCTTTGTCACAACACTTTTTTATTACACAATTTTCTTTCTTTTTTTATTATTAAATTAATGTAAAAAAATAATTAACACATTTAAAAAAGAATAACAACACACAATTTCAAATTAAACCAGAAATATTCTTAAAAAATTAAAAAAATATTTTTTTGACACTTGCTTTACTTCTATATACATTGTAACAGGGTGTATCGAAAATTAATCATAAATGATACCGGTGTATCAATAAAGCATATTTCAGATATTTTTACTTGGTTTTTGGGAAAAACCAGGTAGAATCTGGTTTTCAGTTTGTATAAAAATTGTATGGAAAAACTAAATAAAATTTTATAGTTTTCGGCTCAAAAACTAAAAATGGCCAAAAACTATTAGTTTTTGCCCAGTCTAAATATACTATTAGTTATGAAAAAAAAAATAAAAAAAATTATTTGTTTTTTCTAATTCTTGTTTAGTTTATATTTGTTATTTTTGACATGTTCTCAGGTTGCAATTAAAAATCGAATTTTTATTTCAAATTCCAAGTACGATGAAGTAATTACACATTTCTTATAATTTAAAAATAAAATTGTATTTTTAGTAAAATATAATTTTATAATATGGAGAAAATTAACAGTAAAAAAACCTAACCTACCTAACTTGTCAGTTATTTTAAAGATTTTGTAGTAGTTAGGTAGTTTTAATGCATTTGTTTGTTATTTAGTTAAAAATAGTTAATTAAAATTAACTACTTTTTTAGTTATTTTAAATGTAAATAAATAATACCTTTTTCGCCATTTGAACTGCATATACATACCTACCTTAGTTTTAACTGTCATTTTCAATAGATCCTACCGACAAACTTTTTTAAGTGTAGGCATTTAATTGAAGGTTTTAGAATTTTATATAGCAAACATGGAAGAAGTAAGGACTGATTTTAATGACGTAAACCGGAACAATAATAATACTGACGATTGCAGTAATTGCAGTTGTTTTTCTATGGTAAAATACAAAATAACTTTTCATATATTTAGTTAGAATATTCTTCCACCTCAAGTCCAAATTCTAATATGATATTGTCATATTAGATTTTTATTGACGGTTATTTAAGAAAACAACTAACGGAAATTACTGCAATTTCGTAACAGTTGTTTAAATCAGTTATTTTTAATATCATAATAAACAACTACCAAAACAATATTTTTACAGTAAGCAGTTGTTTTTGTTAGTTGTTAAAAAAATAAAAAATTTTGTTGAGTTTTTCTGAATCTTAAAAATTCTTGTTTAGTTTATATTTATTTTTATTGATATATTCCTAGTTTGCAAATACAAATCAGAAACTTTTATTGTATCTCCAACAGAGAAACAAGCCGATCAAAATAATCGGCGGCGGCGGCGCAAGCAAAAAATCGGCGGCGGCGGCGGCGATTAAGGTTGAGCCGGATAAAAATCGGCGGCGGCGGCGGCGGCGCAACCAAATAATCGGCGGCGGCGGCGGCTTGATAGAACATTATACACGTAATTTAAAGATGTTTAAGGTTTTTTCCAAAATATAGCAGTAGAAAATTGTACAAAAAATTTGGAATTATCAAATAAAAAATAATTTTAAGTTAAATTCATCGATAAAAATTACAAATTTAGGATTTTTAGTTTTTGGGCGGACCTAGAAGGAGAGATAGTTGGGCTTTCCAAATATATACATACCCAGGTAGAAATAGCCGACGTTGCAACAAAAATTGTACTGGGAGAGCCCTGTTTTTTAGGAAATGCCGGTACTACTTAAAACGTGCTTTGCCAGTACTGTTTTCTCAAAATTAACGAACTTTTTTTAATTTATTAAAATTAAAAATATTATAAATTTTATGTATTATAGCATATATTACACAATTATTTATGTAAGAGAGACATAGCCATTCTTTTCTTGTGAAGTTTCGAAAGAATACATTAAAAATTTGTGATGTACACTAAAAGGACGGTAAAGTACTAGCAAACTACTAAATTCGTTATTAAATGTACTGAGATAATACCAAAAAAATAAAATCCCAAGCCTGTGCCAACGTTGGGAAATAACTACGGCCAATCGTTTATTGGTGATATCATTTCGACCATATGCCAGTACAGTGAAAGTTGAAAATCCGACGCATTGCCAGTACATGTACTACCGTCTGCAATACCGGGCCGACATTGTGCCGTTTGTATTTTTCTACCTGGGTATGTTTATATATTCAACAAAATTGTGTGAAAATATTTTCAAATAAAACTGATTTTCTTAATTTTTTCTTATTTTGTTTAATTTTGACGGCTTTTAATTACAATATTTTGTTAAAAAATTTGTTATTCTTAATTCAGAGTAAAATGAAGTTCTACTTTAATCGCTTTAAAATTGTCAAAGTTATACATTTATTTATAAACATGGAATCTCTGCATTTATAAAAAAATTTAAAAAGTTAACCTTAATGAGTGTGCAAACAAGAACATCGAGATGTCTTATAATAGCTGAAATTAAATGTTTAGAAAAATTACGATAACTTTTTCAATTTTCAATTAATTTAAGCAAAATAATCTGATTTTACTAAAAACTAAACCCACTTTCAGAATAAATTACAATAGTAAAGAATTTTTTAATACTGTAAAAATGCCGCCAATATTTTTTAAAAAAACGTTCAACATATTTCAGTTACAAATAAATAATTCTATATATATATATTTGGAAAACTAAATTTTTTGTCTTTCCAAAAACGTTCCAAGATTCAAAATCGGTTGAAAAATTGCTGAATTTGAAATTTTTAAGTGCTTGAAGTCGCTCTAAAACAGAGTTTTGACACTATCACCCCTGTTCTGAATTCCGAAACTTTTTAATTAGAGTAGTTTTGTAAAATCACACAAAATTCAAAATGTCGGAAATTGACTGTTTCGAACAAATTTTAGCATACTGAAAAATTTTAAAATAAATTTTAACATATCAATTTTTGCAACAAAATATTCATTTTACTTTCACCAAGCTTTTTCAACACGAAATAAAACGAAGAAAATAATTCGGATGTGGATCACAGAAGAGCAAAAAAATTCGGAATGTTTCACTTCAGAATTTTTTTATGTGGATTCGGAACTTAGAAATAAACAAACTCTATTTTCACTCAAAATTGAATGTGTTCTAATAAACTAGAAACAAAAAATGGTTCGAAAAAAATTATGCTCGAAAAGATGTCAAAGTTGAAAAACTTAAAAGAAAAGTAAAAACATTCAGATATTCACCCCTGTTCTGAGTCCTGAAACTTTTTAATTAGAGTTGATTTGTAAAATCACACGGAATTAAAAATTTCGAAAATTTTCTGTTCCTACCAAATTTTAATATTCATAGACTAATTTTAAAATTAATTATTATATAATAATTGTTGTTAAAAAATATATATTCGTTTCACTATCATCAAGCTTTTTCTACACGAAATAAATCGAAAAAAATAACTCGGATGTGGATCACGGAACAGCAAAAAAATCCGGAATGTTTCACTTTAGAATTTTTTTGTGGATTCGGAACTCAGAATAGCGTCGATTATTGTAAATATCTCCCCAATTTTATAAGTCGACCGAGAAATAACTTACTTAACATTTTTTTCTTCCGCAATGTCTTAAAAATGTGTCTTTTGATAATAATTTTAGGTGTACTGAAATTTCTGAAAAATGTGATGTGATCTACTTAACCAAACCTACGACCATAGATTCGAATGAATTAATTCACTTTTGGATTTTTAATTAAAATTTACTTATATATCATTCGTTTATACCATTCCTTATGAATTCATTCACTGGCATCATTCTTTTAATTTTCATGCATAGTGAATGAATTCTTTAAGAATTCATTATTTTTATAATCATCTTTCACGTTTTATTCGGTTTGTAAAATATTAAAACAAATGTTTGCGTTTTTAAATTTTGGTTAATTACCTTCATTATTTTTATTATTTGATATCAATATTAAATCCCTAAAATAAGCCACATTTTTATTTAATTTGTAATTATAAACTAAAGTGTTGTCAGAATCATACCTTAGTCTTTTACGGATTGAATGAAATTACTTGATTGATAAGACATTTTGTAAAAGATTAGAATTAATGAAAAAAAAATAGGAAAATTCTGTGATACTAGTCGTTAGGTTAAACTGTGACTTATTTAAGTTGTAAATATTTATTTACTGTGGGTCTCATACTGTAGGTTTAACTTTAACTTAACTAAAAACAAAATAAAATTTCAAAAAAATGTACACAAAACAACAACAACTTTTTGGGTTAACTATTAACCTAAGTTTAAATCTGCAGTATGACACCCACCGTTAAAGTTTTTATTAAATTGCGTTTGTGATGTCCAATTTTTGTTCAATTTTAAATAAAATACTTGACAATAGCTGTGATTTCGACTCAACTATATCCGTTAACTCACAAAAAAACTCAAAGTGCATAAAAACGCGTTGAAGACGAAAACTAACAAATTACTTTTCGTATGCACGTTAACTTCCAACACGGATAATTTTCAACGTTGAAATCTCAACGTTATGCATTTTCACATCTAACGTAACTTATTTAAGGTACTTCGTAAAAAATTTAGCTGACGCACATTCGATTATAACGGAAGAATTATAAACATAACCTGTTTGAAATTTTTTTATACTACAATCGGTTTAACGTAGGTTTGCTTTAAATACTTAACGTTGATAGGCATGGGAGAAAATACAGCTAATGTAAATAAGTAAAATCAAATTAATAAAATTCGAACTCCAAAAGAAGTTGAAATACCGTCAACGAAACGTCGAGTGAAAAGGATGAAATAATTTGATTTTTATTTCATTTTAACATTTAATTGACCATAATTAGCCCGTGGATAAAAAATTCTATAAATAAAGTATTGGTCACAAAATAAACTCTAAAAAATTAATTATTTAAATTGATTGTAATTCTATAAGGAATGTATTCGACATAAGAATGCATTCTATTTAATATTAAACTTTGGAAATGAAACATATGAATTAATTATAAAGGAATGGTTTGATAGAATGATACATATTCAATTTCTAAAGCTGAATTCGGTTTTGTGCGAATTAAGCTAAAATTGCATATCCTAATTTCAGCGAAATATGTCAGAAGTTTTCAAGCAAAACTTCCAACTTAAGAAATATTTATGACAAAAATCCTTCTTAGCTCTGACTATAAAAATGATTCTTTTATTTCTTGTGAACTAAAAAAAATACTCTTGATGGTTCAGGAAATGATGAAGTAGAAAATTTGTTTTAAAAATGACATTTGTTTTTAATTTTTTTATTTTGGAAAATTGATACTTCCAGCCGAAATGAGCCGAAAAAAATCGGCGGCGGCGGCTGAGGCAAAAATGACCGGCGGCGGCGGCTTAAACGGCTCACGGCGGCTGGCTTGTTTCTCTGATCTCCAATACATAAAAGCATAATAACTAGAGAACCGTTTGCAATTTTTACTTAAAATTTTAAATAGGCTGAAGTAATTACACATATTTTGGAAATCGAAAGAAAAAAAAAATATTTTTTTTATTAAAATATACTTTTATAAACAAAAAGAATTTATTGTAAAAAACAGTAGTTTTTACCGATTTTGTCAGTTGTTTTGAAATTTTTGTGGTAAAAATTTATCAGTTATTTTTACGACATTGGTAATTATTTTTAATGCATTTGTTAGTTATTTTTAAACAGTTAAAAATAAGAAAATTATTTTAAAGGTAAATACCTTTGTCGCCTTTTTAACTGTATATACCTTTGTGTTAACTGTCATTTTCAGTAGATTCTACCGACATATGTATAAACAATTATAACAAAAATTACCTGTGATTCTTGACCAGGATATCTCGATTTTCAATATAAAATTTTAACAATAATATACTATTTTTTATGACCAACACTTTTCAAATACAGGCCATATGTAAATTTTATTTTTTACTTAAACTCATGGGTACTTTAAATTACCCCAAATATATTTATTTATATTTAAAGCAACAACAAAAACTTCAACGATTGCGCCACGGACTTAGAAAACAACACGAAAACTTTTAACACACGATTACTTATTTTCCTGTCTTTTAACTTACGTATTCTACTAATAGCGAACCCGAACATTCAGTGGGAAGGAAATAATATATATACACACATTAACCGAACCGAGCAAATAATAATAAATGACACGAATGAATATTTGCAAATTTCTATTTTCGATAAACATACGATTTTAAAATTTATTTATTAACTATTTTATATTTTTCTTCATTCAATTCGCCGTTTTTTTTTTAATTATGTAGTAATTATTAACATAAAAGAATAAAGTGAAGGAGAAAAGAAATAGTAGCAGCACGAACAAGCAAGTGTTGTTTTTGTTGTTAGTAAAAGGGAATGCAATTAGAAAAAAAGTTGCCATTTTGTGGAACACCATTAAATTTTGATTACTTTATTTTAAATAATTCCGATTAGAATAACTTTGAACATAATGTTGAAAGAATATAATTGTTCGCTTTGTGGAAATAATGGAATTTAACATGCCATCTACAAATTTATTATTGAGGTTTTTTAATGGATTTAGTGAGCACACAAACCACATTCGTATTAGGAATTATTTCAGTGTTGTATAAAACACAATGCAAATTGTATTCCAACTCTATTTCTGTTTCCACTTTATTCTTTTATTAACGAAAACGAGCACTACTACTACAACGAGAACGTATTAACCGAACAATGCAACATACACACATACTAAATTTTTGCAAAATTTTATTTTCTTAAATAAATCGCAACATTTTTGGTAAAAAAAACACATTTATTTTATTCACACACTTTTGTTGCATATTTTTCACTAATTTTAATTTTATATTGAACATTTTAAGGCACATATATTTTACTTTTCCCGAATCTAATAGGATGAACAAATTTTTGCGCTCGATCTTGTTGAAATTCTCGTTTATGACTAAAGCGGAGATGAAAAGGCAGACAACTATGAGTTAACAGTGGAAGTAAAACTAAAAATGGAAAAATAGTGGTGCCATTAGTGATGCCAGATTATCCATAAAGGGTCAGTGATGGAATTTAAATGTGTGCAGTTTGCAATGTTGTTAAATTAGTAATTGTCGGCTAGATCAACAGTTTCAAACCACAGAACATACAGTGAGGAGCAAAAGTGTTACAGGGTACACATTGTTCAGTTATTCTGCTTTATATTTTTAACTACGAAACCAAATCAAATAATTTGTTCTAAATTTATTTGTTTATTAACCTGTTCTAATTACAAATCAATAACGATATTTAAAGAATTTTAATTAACGAACTTTTGCACCCTGTTAAGTTTTGATAAATTCCTTACGAAATTTTTAATATTAACTTTTGCGGCTTTTCTATGTAACTAGAAGGCAAAGCCCGCTACGTTGTTAGCATGCCTTAGGCCTAGTTTTTGGGATATTTTTACATTATTGCTCATAACTTTTTTATTAATTATTTTAATGGAATGATATAAAGCCTATGTTCATCCCTAAGGACTATTCTAAATACTGGAAATCAGATGAGTAGTTACGGAGATTATCTCCTACAAACAAACAAAGAAATATACACACATTACTTTTTTATTATATTAGTATAGATTAGGAAAATATTCCATTTATCTGTTGAAAAAGTGAGTATTAAGTAATATTTCCCTATTGTTCAAGTCGCAAGCCCTTTTTCAGGGCTGGCTATGTTTATCATGCTGAAAATTTTCTTAAATTCAAAAGTATTAAATATTGAGAAATGTACTGGTTGGGTTGCTTTTCCTACTAAAAAATTTTTTTAGATGACTTTTGAATTTTTGAATTTGGGCAAAGTTCTAAACTTTTTGCAAAAAGTGGGACAGTTTTCTATGATAGCTAGTAAGTTCGGTTATTAAATTTTGTGCATTCATTTTCCTTTGATATACCGTCAATATAGAACATCAGATGAAACCCATTTTAATAGGTAGCCCCATATCTTGAAGTAGATTGCTACAAGTTTCTATGTTTGAAGCTCTCTTTTTGGGAGAATCGTCGTAATAGTCCATTCTATTGTCCCGTTAAATATTTTTGGATTTACTAAAAAAATCATTATAGTTAATATTGTCATACCCCAAGATGGGCTTGCGACCTGAACAATAAGGAAAATTTTATTTGACACCTAATTTTAGAAGAGGTAACTGCAATATTTTGCAACAATTCACCCAATTGCATAGAAAAGCTGCAAAAATTTCATGGTTTTTATACCCTACACCACTATGTGGTCAGGGTATTATAAGTTTGTGCTGATGTTTGTAACACCAAAAAATATTGGTCTTAGACCCACCTTATAGTATACCGATCGGCTCAGAATTTTTTTTTATTTCGATTTAACGATGTCCGTCCGTCCGTCCGTCTGTCTGTCTGTCTGTCCATGCATTCTTGTGCGCACTCTACAGGTCGCAAATATTAAGATATTTTGATGAAACTTGGTACACCGACTTATGTCGGCCCAAGGACGACGCCTATTGATTAAAATTTGGTTAAAATCGGTCCATGTTTAGACCTAGTGCCCATATAAGGGTCCTACCAAAATTATATTGTTTATACGCTGCAGGTCGTAAATATTAAGATATTTTGATGAAATTTGGTGCACAGACCTATGTTAGCCCAATAACGCAGCCTGTTGATTTTGGTGAACATCGGTCCATGTTTAGACCTAGTGCCCATATAAGGGTCCCCTAAAAATTATATTGTTTATACGCTGCAGGTCGCAAATATTAAGATATTTTGATGAAATATGGTACACAGGCCTATGTTGGCCCAAGGACGAAGCCTATTGATTTTGGTGAACATCGGTCCATGTTTAGACCTAGTGCCCATATAAGGGTCCCCCTAAAATTGGCTTGGTTACAAACTGCAGGTCGCAAAATTTAATATATTTTAATGAAATTTGGTGCGCTGACTCACATTATAGAAAATTTTAACACAAGCCCCATTTTAACCCATTCGAATTTCGGATCCAGACATTAGTTGGCTTTTAACCAGACTGGTGTAGGGTATTGTATAGTCGGCATGCCCGACTTTAACCTTTTTACTCGTTAAGTTTATATTTAAAATTTTTAAAGAAACTTATCAAAAATTAACCGGGTGCAAAAGTGTAACATTTGTCTTTAAAGAGAAATATGTAATTTTTTCCCAGTTAAATAAAATAGTTAAATTTTTTTTCTTATTTTTTAATTAGGACAAGTTAATAAATATATAACGCTAGAAATAATTATTGAATTTGCTTTTATAGTTAAAAATTTTAAGCAAAATATCTGAACCATGTTAACCCTTTTACACTTTTGCTCCTCACTGTATACAGTACTGTGCAGATCAAAAGCAACAAAATGGATGAAAACTAAAAAAATTATTTATTTCTTTAACAATATATTCAAAAAAGATTCTTATATTATATTTTGTTTACTACTTAAAACTAAATTATATTTAGACAAAATTAAATATAGGAAATTATTAATTTGAAAAAAAATTTTTTTTACTGTATTTTACAGAGATAAGTGTACATAACTAAAGCAATACTTCAGTACTTTGTATAAGAGCCCTTGCTTCTAATGACGTCTGCACATCTACGAGGCACTGACGCAATAACGTTCTCAATTACGTTCTTTGGAATCTGTTCCCACTCTGATTTTTACGTTTGAAACAGTTCAGCTTTATTCTTGAACCGTTTCCGGGCGACGTTTCTTTTTAGTATCCCAAATATGTTCTCAATGGGTTTCAAGTCGGGAGATTGTGTCGTGTTGAAACACCCATCGAAGTGGCATATTGCACTCGGCATTTGGGTTTATAGTATATCTCTATACTTAAAACGGTCCATTATTCCATCAATTTGATGAAAGGGAACAAACTTGTCGGTCGAGAAGCTGGTCCACACTATTACGGAGCCACCTCCATGTTTAAAATTAATTTTGCAATTCCGTTGTTCGAGACGTTTACCAGGATTCCGACTAACTGTGCACACACCATCTGTATTGATTAAATTAAACTTGGACTCATCGCTAAATATCACGGTTTTCCATTTTTGTACTGTCCAACTCAGATGTCTTTTGGCAAAATCTAATCTAAAACGTTTAAAAAAGTGAAAGATTTTTAATAAAATTCGCTCAAAGATATGATAATTAACTGTTACCTTTGCTTTTTATGTCTCTTGCTTAGCAACGGTTTTTTGCTATATGGTCTATAACTTTTCAAATTGTTCTCTATTGCTCGTCTTCGTACCGTGCTATCATGGACATTTAAGTTCAAAGCTCTCACAACCTATTTTGAGGTCGCAAAAGGGTTTTCTTTAAAAATGCAGACAATTTTTCTGTCTTCGCGTTCAGTAGTTTATCTTCGTGGACCGCCCAAATGATGTACGTTTACATCGTTTGTAGATTTAAATTTATTTATCAGTCTACTAACAATAGACCTATTAATATTGTATTTTTTGGCAAATGAAATTTGTCTTTCCCCTTTATTATAATCGCGCATTATTTGATTTATAAAATCCCGGCTATGCTTATCTCTTGCCATTGTTTTTTGACTAATTTGTTGAACTGCTTGCAAGAAACTAATTTTAAAATTCTTTTCTTGAATTCAAAATTATACCAAACGAGTTTCATAGTTGGAAAATTACTGTTATTTTTTGGAAATTACAATAATCTTAGAGAATGTATAATTGTTTCTTTTGTTATGCATGTTGTCATTTGAAGGTCAAAGAAAATGTTGTTGTTTTTTTGCGTAACGCTGTGGCTGATTTTAAAACAACCCAGTGTGGAAAATCATTACCAGATATGTGGTTATGTAACTACATACTTGGTAATAGTAACTAGTTACTTTTGTTATTACATTTCTTATTATATAAGTAAGCTTACTGGGCCAACACACAAAAAATCAAAAAATATGTGGTTACATAAATCCTTACCAGTGTTTGAAAAATATTGAGTCTAAAAATAGATTTCAAAAAATTTAAAAAAAAATCTAGAAAATTATTTTCTATTTGAAATAATGATAAAAATAAGTCATTATCAGTAACTCATTATTATATGTTTTAAAATAATGCAGAAGGTAAGTGGGTGTCATTACTGGTAGTCCAAAAAATAATGATATGTCATTACCGTTTCTAAACTGGGAAGTTAATCTCCCTAAATACTATTGGTGTAGTAAATAAAAAATAGTATTAGGCTTTTCTAAAATAAAAAAGGAGAACAAATAATTTAACTTATTGTTTGGTGTGCAGTATGTTGCTTATGTTTTGCACAGTACTGTACATCCCAGCAAAACCTTGGTAATATATGAGTACTACTGTGCATATTACCTGGTGATATATCAAACCGCTTACCCTTGCATTACTTTGGACCCTCACACCTTACCCTTGCATTACTTGTAAATACCACACTCATACGTTTGGATGTTTTATTGGTATAAATAATTCGTTTTTGTAGAAAATGTTAGAAATTCTATTTTTTATTAATTTTTGTTTGAATTTAAAATTGATATTCGGTTTAAATAATTAAAATTTAAACAAAATGTTTCTAAAAACTCCTTACCTGCAAGTTCAGAATAACATGTTACTAAGTAAGGAGCTACATCGATGGACATGCCCTTGTTAAAATAGTAATGTGTGTATATTTCTTTGTTTGTTTGTTTGTAGGAGATAATCTCCGTAACTACTCATCTGATTTCCAGTATTAAGAATAGTCCTTAGGGATGAACATAGGCTTTATATCATTCCATTAAAATAATTAATAAAAAAGTTATGAGCAATTATGTAAAAATATCCCAAAAACTAGGCCTAAGGCATGCTAACAACGTAGCGGGCTTTGCCTGCTAGTTACATATAAAAGCCGAAAAAGCTTTATGATTTTTTAAGTTAATATTAAAAATTTCGTAAGGAATTTATCAAAACTTAATAGAGTGCAAAAGTGAAACATTTGTCATAATATAGAAAAATGTCTTCATCTTCTTCGTTAATTAAAATTCTTTAAATATTGTTATTGATTTGTAATTAGAACAGGTTAATAAACAAATAAATTTAGAACAAATTATTTGATTTGGTTTCGTAGTTCAAAAAAAATATAAAGCAGAATAACTGAACAATGTGTACCCTGTAACACTTTTGCTCCTCACTGTATGTTCTGTGGTTTGAAACTGTTGATCTAGCCGACAATTACTAATTTAATAACATTGCAAACTGCACACATTTAAATTCCATCACTGACCCTTTATGGATAATCTGGCATCACTAATGGCACCACTATTTTTCCATTTTTAGTTTTACTTCCACTGTTAACTCATAGTTGTCTGCCTTTTCATCTCCGCTTTAGTCATAAACGAGAATTTCAACAAGATCGAGCGCAAAAATTTGTTCATCCTATTAGATTCGGGAAAAGTAAAATATATGTGCCTTAAAATGTTCAATATAAAATTAAAATTAGTGAAAAATATGCAACAAAAGTGTGTGAATAAAATAAATGTGTTTTTTTTACCAAAAATGTTGCGATTTATTTAAGAAAATAAAATTTTGCAAAAATTTAGTATGTGTGTATGTTGCATTGTTCGGTTAATACGTTCTCGTTGTAGTAGTAGTGCTCGTTTTCGTTAATAAAAGAATAAAGTGGAAACAGAAATAGAGTTGGAATACAATTTGCATTGTGTTTTATACAACACTGAAATAATTCCTAATACGAATGTGGTTTGTGTCCTCACTAAATCCATTAAAAAACCTCAATAATAAATTTGTAGATGGCATGTTAAATTCCATTATTTCCACAAAGCGAAAAATTATATTCTTTCAACATTATGTTCAAAGGTATTCTAATCGGAATTATTTAAAATAAAGTAATCAAAATTTAATGGTGTTCCACAAAATGGCAACTTTTTTTCCAATTGCATTCCCTTTTACTAACAACAAAAACAACACTTGCTTGTTCGTGCTGCTACTATTTCTTTTCTCCTTCACTTTATTCTTTTATGTTAATAATTACTACATAATTAAAAAAAAAAACGGCGAATTGAATGAAGAAAAATATAAAATAGTAGTTAATAAATAAATTTTAAAATCGTGTGTTTATCGAAAATAGAAATTTGCAAATATTCATTCGTGTCATTTATTATTATTTGCTCGGTTCGGTTAATGTGTGTATATATATTATTTCCTTCCCACTGAATGTTCGGGTTCGCTATTAGTAGAATACGTAAGTTAAAAGACAGGAAAATAAGTAATCGTGTGTTAAAAGTTTTCTTGTTGTTTTCTAAGTCCGTGGCGCAATCGTTGAAGTGTTGTTGCTTTAAATATAAATAAATATATTTGGGGTAATTTAAAGTACCCAAGAGTTTAAGTAAAAAATAAAATTTACATATGGCCTGTATTTGAAAAGTGTTATTCATAAAAAATGTGTATATTATTGTTAAAATTTTATATTGAAAATCGAGATATCCTGGTCAAGAATCACAGGTAATTTTTGTTATAATTGTTTATACATATGTTCACACTCACAAAAGTTTGTCGGTAGAATCTACTGAAAATGACAGTTAACACAAAGGTATATACAGTTAAAAAGGCGACAAAGGTGTTTACCTTAAAAATAATTTTGTTATTTTTAACTGTTTAAAAATAACTAACAAATGCATTAAAAATAATTACCAATGTCGTAAAAATAACTGATAAATTTTTACCACAAAAATTTCAAAACAACTGACAAAATCGGTAAAAACTACTGTTTTTTACAATAAATTCTTTTTGTTTATAAAAGTATATTTTAATAAAAAAAATATTTTTTTTTCTTTCGATTTCCAAAATATGTATGTGTAATTTCTTCAGCCTCTTTAAAATTTGAAGTAAAAATTGCAAACGGTTCTCTAGTTATTATGCTTTTATGCATTGGAGATACAATACAAGTTTCTGATTTGTATTTGCAAACTAGGAATATATCAATAAAAATAAATATAAACTAAACAAGAATTTTTAAGATTCAGAAAAACTCAACAAAATTTTTTATTTTTTTAACAACTAACAAAAACAACTGCTTACTGTAAAAATACTGTTTTGGTAGTTGTTTATTATGATATTAAAAATAACTGATTTAAACAACTGTTACGAAATTGCAGTAATTTCCGTTAGTTGTTTTCTTAAATAGCCGTCATAAAAGTTATTTTGTATTTTTCCATAGAAAAACAACTGCAATTACTGTTAAAAACAACAACTACTGATTACTACACAAACAACTGTCATAAAGTAACTGTCAAACTTTTTTAAGTGCATATGTAATAGGTATGTTTATTGATTATTGTATGTATAATGAATGGTGTAATATTATTGTTTTGCCCCATACGTCATAATGTTGGCAAAATATTTGTTACTACCCTACGGGAAATTTTAACAAACTGTCACCGAACTGGCCGCTTTATATGAAATAGAGTGGTCTTGTGACATGTCACAAGACGAATCCCAGGACAGGTCCCTGAACTTTGTTTTTTTATGAGAGTTCAGTAACCTGTCCTAGGATTTGTCTTGTGACATGTCACAAGGGGTCAATTTCCCCATCCTATGACAACGTCATGTAAAAGTGACCACTCTATCTCTTCACTCAAAAAAAAAAATCAGTAAAGTCAGCAAAAAATGTTGTTGTGTCAGCAAATTTTTAGTCAGGAGCGTGCTTGCAAAAAAGTTGGTAATTTTAGCAAGTGTTTGCTGAAAATCAGCGAGCTGATTTTTACCACAAAAAATAGTAATCTCAGCAAAAGTTTTGCTAACACTTAGTCGATTGCAAATGAAAAAAATCCTTGCTAAAATCAGTAAACTTTTCGCTGAATATTAGTAGACTGAAAAAAACTCAAAAAATTTGTAGAGAAATTTTACTTTAGTTATTTTATTTGCTGAAAATTTAAATACATATAGAAATTGTGTAGAGATGTTTTTTTTTTTTAATTATTTCCGTTGTCTGTACTACATTCAGACAAGCTGCGACATCTACATCTTGTCTATCTGGTTGTCGTCCACGCTATAATTGCGGTTATCAGCACAATTTTTGTAGCAAAATAAATTAGTAAAACATTAGTTCAAAATTTGTTTAGTGCTAAAAAAATATAACTAAGTCCTAGTTTATGTATTACGAAAATTGTCTAAACGAAAGCAAAGTAACGAAAATTTGTTTTTGTTTCCCATGTATTTTTAACGAAAGTAATTGTCAATTTCTATCGTTTAGGCCATTTTCGTAATACATAAACAGGCCCTGATATACAAGACGTTTTACTAATTTTTCTACGAAAATTTGGAAAATCTTTAAGACCTCAAAGATAAGATCTTTGGATCTAAAAGATAATGTGATATTTTTTGATTCACATCCAAAGTCGTTAAAAGAACCAAAGTCATGTCAATAGTGGATTCTAAAACTGTACACTCAAAAAAAAAAGTCAGTAAAGTCAGCAAAAAATGTTGCTGTGTCAGCAAATTTTTAGTCAGGAGCGTGCTTGCAAAAAAGTTGGTAATTTCAGCAAAAGGTTTGCTGAAAATCAGCGAGCTGATTTTTACCAAAAAAATAATAATCTTCAGCAAAAGTTTTGCTAACACTTAGTCGACTGCAAATGAAAAAAATCCTTGCTAAAATCACTAAACTTTTTGCTGAATATTAGTAGACTGAAAAAAAATCAAAAAACTTGTAGCGAAATTTTACTTTAGTTAATTTATTTGCTGAAAATTTAAATATAGAATATGTGTAGAGTTGTTTTTCTCTTTTTGTCATTTCCGTTTCCAGACGAGCTGCGACATCTACATCTTGTCTATCTGGTTATCGTCCACGCTATGAATGCGGTTCTCAGCACAATTTTTGTAGCAAAATAAATTAGTAAAACATTAGTTCAAAATTAGTTTAGTGCTAAAAAAATATAACTAATACTTTTGCTGAAAACGGAATTTCAGCAAAAAAAATTGCTGAAAACTAGTACACTTGATATACAAGACGTTTTACTAACTTTTCTACTAACTTATTTTTTTGAGTGTACTTGTAAATAAATATGCAAAAAGGGCAAAAAGGGGGAAAGTCTCCCCCTTGACGGCCTGCCAAAACCCATTTGGCTAGAAAGTTGAAATTTAAGATATGTGTTTCTTGGAGTAGGGGCTAACTTTTCTGGAAAGTACTTTCTAGAATTTTGGACAGGGATGTTGTAAAAATGGGGGTTAAAAG
Source organism: Leucophora obtusa (assembly GCA_949987735.1). Lineage (NCBI taxonomy): Eukaryota > Metazoa > Arthropoda > Insecta > Diptera > Anthomyiidae > Leucophora > Leucophora obtusa. The sequence goes on from OX465295.1 coordinate 76,618,375, forward strand.
GTGAAAAAGCCCCCCTTGACGGCCTGCCCAAACCGCTGGAGGTAGGAAGTTTAAATTTGGTATAAAGGTTCCTCCACTATCGTGGACATCCACCAAGATGGAATTTTGGAAATTTTTACAGGGAGGGGCAAAAAGGGGAAAAAGTTTCCCCCTTGACGGCCTGCTCAAACTGCTGGAGCTATGAAGTTGAAATTTGGTATGTAGGTTCCTCGACCGGTGTAGACGTCCGTTGAGACGGCATTTTTGGAAATTCTTATCGGGAGGGGCAAAAAGGGGATAAAAAAAGTACCTTTTTCCAAAAAAAGTACCTTTTTCCAAAAAAGTACCTTTTTCCAAAAAAAGTACAAATAAAGTACTTTGTAAAAACAAAGTATCTTTTTCCAAAAAATTTCGCTTTTTCCAAAAAGTACCATTTAAAAAAATATCCATTTAAAAAAATATAATTTAAAAAAAAGTACTTCTTTTTCTCCCCCCACGGATATCTCTACTAAAACAATGTTTTTTGATATTCGGCATAGACATGCGCTAAGACGGGATTTTTGGAAATTCCTACCGGAACGGGCAAAAAGTCTCCCCATAAGCGGTCTCACAAATTGGAAAAGATAGCCGCGAAGATGGAATTTTTGTAAATTCCTAAAGGGAGGGGCAAAAAGAAGAAAAGCCTCCCCTTGGTGGCCTGTAAAAACCCCTTCGGCTAGAAACCTGAAATTTAAAATGTGGGTCCCTGGAGTAAGGGCTAACTTGTTAGAAATATACTTTTTTGAATTTTGGACAGGGTCGTTATAAAATGGGGGCTCAAAAAGGGAAAGTGGCCCCTTAACGACCTGTCCAAACTGCTGGAACTAGGAAGCTGAAATTCGGTACTTAGGTTCCTCTTCCAGCCTAATTCCAACCGGGAGGGACAAAAAAAAGTATCCTCCTTTACAGCCTGCTCAAACTGCTGGAACTAGGAAGCTGAAATTCCCTGTCGATGCATTTTCGGAAATTCCTACCGAGAGGGGCACAATAATAAGTTGGATAGAAACCTGAAATGTAAAACATATGTTCCATGGAGTATGGGCTCACTTATCGGGAAGGTGCTTTTTGGAATTTTGGACAGGGACATTGCAAAAATGGGGATTAATGAAGCGAAAAGTTCCGCTTAAAGGCCTGCCCAAACCGCTGGAGGTAGGAAGTTGAAAAACTTCCCCCTTGACGGCCTGGCGAAACTGCTGGATATAGAGACCTAAAATTATGTATGTAGTAGGTTCCTCCTCCAACGCAGACGTCCTCTAAGACGGAATTTTTGGAAATTCCTACCGGGAGGGGTAAAAAGGGAATAATTCTCCCCCTTGATGGCCTAACCGAACCCTTCGGCTAGAAACCTGTAATCTATAATATGTTTTCCTTGGAGTATGGGCTAATTTATCGACGAGACATTTTTATGACTTTGGACAGGAACGTGGTAAAAATGGTGGTTCAAAAGGGCAAAAAATAGTGTTTGTACTTAAACATTACAATAAATTTACCGTAACAAATATTTTACCTTAACAACAAATATTGTTTTATTTTATCTAAAAGAAATTTAATTCTAAACTTTAAGGCACGCTAACAACGTAGCGGGCTGTGCCCGCTAGTTTCATATAAAGGGGCCAGTTCGGTGACAGTTTGTTAAAATTTCCCGTAGGGTAGTGGGTATCGAGTATTTGTCTTTTTTTAGAGTTGCATTTTAGACAGAAAAAAGATATAAAAATGTGACTCCTCAAAAATATTTATTATTAAAATGCAACTCTACTAAAAGATAAAATCGAAAGTGAACAAATGTTAATAAACTGTAAGTGAGCAATTACCAAACAAGTTTAAAAACATGTTTATAAATTAAAGTATTAAATTAGCATAAACAATTTTAAAGAATTTTCATAAAAATATTTTAGTTTAAAAACTGTTAAAAGTATAGAGTAATATTGAGTATCCAAATTGAAAACATCGATTAAATTATCGAGTATTGAAAAGTAACCAAAATTGCCAGCACTAGTGCATGAGTTTCTTTCTGTTTATGCCTTCACTAATTTTACCAACAAAAACCCAATAACATGTATGTAGATGACATTTTAAATGCATTATAAGATCACTATTAAGTTTTATATTTCAACATTTTTGTACATTTCTAATTGGAATATTATTTTATTTCCTCTTTTTCCCTTACAACTTACTGGGTTATTTCATAAAACGCAACGGTTTACACTGCGTTGATTTCTATGTAAATTATTTTTGTTAGAAAAACAATTTTTGTTAGAAATAACGCAAAAGGAGGCGTTGCGCTTTATGAAACAATCCTTTAATTAAAAAAAAAAAACACATGTGTAATTTTCAACTAATAGATCTCTGAGTATCGAAAAAGTTTCTTTAGTTTCCAATGCCACTACAACAATGTATTTTCAGATGATTTTTATCAGCAATGTCGCATGCGTGTCAGAACTTGAAAAAGATAATTCTTTTTTGAATAAACTCGCATTAAAATTGATTAATTTTATGAATCCGTGAATAATTCGGTATCACTTTAAATCAATGATTTGATATTGAATAAAGTAAGGATGTGAATTATCCAAATTTCAATTGATTCAATTTTGATTCGATTGAATTATTTTGTTTAATGATTTGATTCGCAAACTATAAATCAAGGCAACCATTTATTTATTGTTAAATTGAAACAATTCGCTTGATTCTATGCAAAGAATATACAAAAATCAAATTGATTCTTTGAATAAGATATTGATTGAATAAAGTAGGCAATAATTCAATCAATAAAATGAGTTTTGCGAATCGAAACGTACAAAATTAAATCAGATTTAAAAATCAAATTAAGGAATTATGTTTTTAAAGGTCTGATGTGTGTTCGTTTTTCCTACTTTTTTTTATAAAATAAAAAGTGAAATAAAATTGTTTTTCTTGTTAATTTTTACATAAAATACCTACCTTGTTTTCTCAAAATTTCTGTATTTCCCTAGTAAGTGGCAACTCTATTTTTATTTTCATTTCCTTTACCTAATTCCGTAAAATTACAACAACACAACACTTGTCACTTCATTTTCCCCTATCCCTGCTGTCAACTTTGCTTATTCTAATTTAGTGCATAGTTGAACTTTTAGGTGATCGTTCTTAGTATTTATTTGTAATGTATTAGTATTTAATAATTTATTAATAAAATTAATGTTTATTTGTAATATAAACATAATAAAGTATTTAATAATTGTTTATTAATGAAATTGAAGTGTTAAATAAACATACATATGTACAACTTTCGTGGATTTTAGTTGAAAATATAAAGTTTGCAAAAACTATTCTTTGTCGGCCATTATATGTTCGGTTCGGTTAATGTATGTTGTTGTTGCTACCATTGCTACTAAATTTTGTTTTCGCTAAGAAAATAAGAAAGAAAACTATTAGTTTCCGTTTGTAAAAGGGATTCGTGTTGTTGTTTTAAATTAGTGGTGCAATCGTTTGTGTTTATCTTGTTATTGTTATGTGGGGTTAAATTTGAATAATTATGGTAATTTATATATCCTCTGGTCCGAGATTTCGATATTCACCACTTTGTAGAAAAACAATGAAAACAACTACACTCTTGTTTTCATTGTTTTTTTTTCAAATTTTAAGAGAATATATGTATTTATTTGAACTATGTTTTTTATACCCTCCATCCCACTGTGCAGGAGGGTATATATCATTTTGTCATTCCGTTTGTAACTCATCGAAAAAAAAATCTGGGACATAAAAAAAATATATATTCCTGATCGTTATCAATAGCGAAACCGATATAGCCGTGTCCGTCTGTCTGTCTGTCTGTCTGTCTGTTGAAATCACGATCACGCTCAAAATAGTTGTGCTAGGATGTTAATTTTTAGTCAAAATTTTGGTCCAATTTCTTAAGCAGTTCGCTATTGGAAATGGGCATATTTGGTCCAGACGTTTAAAAGTTATGAAAGAAAATGTAGAAGCACCTCTAGAATTTTCCATATTAACATGAAAAATATATTAACTGTGTGTTGTTGTTGTTACTGAATAAGAAAAAAATGCAAACATACACACCCAGACCTTAAAAGAGTTAATTCTTTTTTTGAATTTATATGCATAAAATTGGATTCATTTTATAAATTACTGAATAATTCATAATGCCTTTAAATCAATGATTGGACATTGAATAAAGTGAGATAAGATTTGTTCCTATTTGTGTTGATTCAATTTCGATTCTATTGAATAATTTGGACGTATGTTGGCTTTAGAGGCACCTCACCGATTGATGCTAAATTTTTACTACGGATATAACTCTCTTTTGGGGGCCCGAAGAAATTTTTTTTTCAGCGAAAAGCCTGTATGGGGAGTTACTTCGGTTTAAAGTTTAAAAATGAACTTAACTATATTTTCTTCATTTATGATAGGGTTGGAACAATATGTACACCATTGGAAAGGTAATAAAAATATCTTTAGGATAGCATTTTTTGTTGACCCATTATGATTCGGCGTAGGAATTTTAATTTTTTTGTTTTTTTTTTAACCTATATAAGAAAATATAATAGCCGTGTCCGTCTGTCTGTCTGTTGAAATCACGATCACGCTCAAAATAGTTGTGCTAGGATGTTAGTTTTTAGTCAAAATTTTGGTCCAATTTCTTAAGCAGTTTGCTATTGGAAATGGGCATATTTTGTCCAGACGTTTAAAAGTTATGAAAGAAAATGTAGAAGCACCTCTAGAATTTTCCATATTAACATGAAAAATATATTAACTGTGTGTTGTTGTTTTTACTGAATAAGAAAAAAATACATACATACACACCCAGACCTTGAAAGAGATAATTCTTTTTTTGAATTTATATGCATAAAATTGGATTCATTTTATAAATTACTGAATAATTCATAATGCCTTTAAATCAATGATTGGACATTGAATAAAGTGAGATAAGATTTGTACCTATTTGTGTTGATTCAATTTTGATTCGATTGAATAATTTGGACGTATGTTGGCTTTAGAGGCATCTCACCGATTGATTCTAAATTTTTACTACTGATATAACTCTCTTTTGGGGGCCCGAAGAAATTTTTTTTTACCGAAAAGCCTGTATGGGGAGTTACTTCGGTTTAAAGTTTAAAAATTAACTTAACTATATTTTCTTCATTTATGATAGGGTTGGAACAATATGTACACCATTGGAAAGGTAATAAAAATATCTTTAGGATAGCATTTTTTTGTTGACCCATTATGATTCGGCGTAGGAATTTTAATTTTTTTGTTTTTTTAATGTTTTTATTCCATAAAAATCCTATATAAGAACAAAAATTGTGCTTATTAGAATGTTATCAAGACGAAAAGCTTTTATTTGATATATAGATAGGCTTGACTTCTAAAATCTTCGGTGTTTGAAGTGATAAAATTTTAACTACATCTTAAAAGTTTTTAATCTTGAGAATATATTAATAAGTAAAAAATTATGTGGTAGTATACGGTGGTTTTTATAAAAACGGTTTATTTTAAAAAATCTTAAAAATAAATCTCATTCGCCGGTAATGGGTAAACAAACAAAAAAAAAATGTCGTCCATAAGATATTTTTACTATCTTTCAATGATATATATATATTGTTCCAATCTGACTATAAATGACTTAGATATATGTAGCTAAGTCCATTTCCAAACTTTTCACAGAAATAAACTCCCTACAGAGGTCTTTCCGCGGATTTTTTTTAACAGCTTGAAAAGTACTACATCGGGATAAAAAAAATTCACTGGGATCAACTTATTGCAAAATTAAGATTTAAAATACGAATTAAGGAATTATACTTTTAAAGGTCTGCACACATCTATATGAATAACATAAGCAGTGTTGCCACTTTATGGGTAGGGCATGGATGATAGCAATTATTAAATTGTTTATGATGATAGCAATTATTAAATTGTTTTTCACTTAAATTTCAATTCAAATGAATGAATTGAGAAAGTTATCAAATTTGTAAATAAAAAAATATATTATACATAAAAAAAGAATTTAAATCATAAACTAGCCAATAGATAGTGGGTCTATGAATACAACTTAGCAATTACTTCAAAGCATTGTTGGTAGCAGAAACGGTGCGATTATCGGTGAGGGTAAGTAACGCTATCATAGATTATTTCGGTTACAGTATGTTAAGGATAATTGTATTTCGATAACGGTATTTTAAGGTTAACTGTATTGCAATTATTTCGATAATGGTATTTTAAGATAAGCGGTATTCAGTTATTTCGGTGCATTCCGCAAATTTTTTTTTATGAAAAAACAAAGTAAAGTAAAATAAATTTATTAACAAAGTGTATGTAAAATTCACGATTACGACGTGGAATTACAAAAATTTTAAACTAAAAAATAATGGTGTTGTAAGGATAATGGGATAATGGTATTTGATTAATTTCGGTACTGGTATTTTAAATGTATCGATATTTGAATCCATAACAGTATTTTAGCGATAGAGCCTACCAACCCTGCCTCAATGTATGTAATTACTTTTGGCTTATGAATGATTTAACATCTAATTGTTAAGTTTGCATAAAAATTCCAATATCTATTTTTTATTCATACGAGTTAATGAATTGATTCACAGCGACTGATCATCCACGAATTAAACCGATACATCAGGAAAGTGTATTAATCTATACATGCTTTGAAATTCTTTCGTTATACAAATAAGCTATTAACGTACATAAAAAAATCGTTACCAAGTAATTAAGCAAATTTCAACTAACAAAGTTTTATCGAATAATTTATTATATTGTGTATGCCACAAAAACATTATTTTAGTTGAAGTGCTCCCAATTGCTTGCCAAAGATTTTTTTGTGTGTATTTAAAAACGCAAATAAAACTTGATTTTTGAAAGACTCTAAAATAAGATTATTTTTAAATCGTTTACATGTGATCATAACTGACTCTTATTTACAAGCTTTTTAAGTGTTTTGTTCTAAAGTTAATTTTTTCTCTAAATTTTATGAAGATTCATATAAGACTCAAAAGTTCATCATAAATGCTGCATATTTAAGGAACTTTTCTTTGTAATAATATAACGCCCAGAACCATGGGACAATTGAAATGGCCAAATCACTTTTTTTTTAAGTTTACTGATGAGGTTATTACCTTTTTTCGGAGTTCAAATTGTAATATGTTAATTGAAGTCATTTATAATTTCATATTTTTTTTGGGTAATTTTATCTACACTTTTGGGAATTTTGAATCTTGCTTGTGGCAGCACTGAGATTAAACAAGATTAAACTGAAATATTTACTTGTAGTGGTGGAAAAAATCATACACATTTGTTGCACAGTGGATTGACCGAATACAAAATGGGCAATAATTCATACTTGTTTGTACTTAGTAGAATCCCCGAATAAAAACACCAGGATGGAGGGTATCTAAAGACTCGGCACAGCCGAATTTAATCTTTGGTTTGTATAAGTTCCCAGTCACCTGGGGACTTATACAAACCATCGAGCGGGCTTTAGCCCGCTTGTTTATTTTAAATTAAACGTCTATAAGCTTCTTTGTTTTTTATTAAAGGTGAATACCAAAATCTAGGAATTTCGATGGAGATGTAAAAGCGACCTAATACTGCATTTAGACCGAGCAAAAACTACCTAGTTTTTGGCCGTTAGTTTAGTTTTTACTTGTCAAAACGCATCATAAAAACCAAACAAAAACCAGTTTTGTATAAAAACTAGGTAGATTTTGCTCAGTTTAAATTTAGTATTAGGGTATTATCATATTATACAGCATTATATGATCGAAATCCAATTTAACCCAGATTCCGATCGTAATGTAAATGAATCCTTAATTAAAAAATAATTGTAATTTAAATCGTTTCTCTTGAAAATGTGCTTATAAATTTTTAATTCCACATAAAAAAAAAAAAAACTAATCAATCGTTTTTATGGATACCAGGTAATTTTTTTTTAATAATGTTCCTTGTTTATTAATTAATTGCTTTTGTTTTTCCATAATAATTTATAAAATTATAGACCTTACCATAAACAAATTATAACTTTAAAGCAACTTAAATTTTAACGTTTTTATTTGTTTTGAATTCAGCAACTAGAGATGGGCACATGACACTAAATGATCGTTAGTCACGTGATTTACTCGTGAATCATGCGCAACCGTCATTAATGAATACTATTTATACTTAATAATTCATGTGTAAGCATGTGCAAAGTGTATCGTGTTGAAATTCGTGTTATCAAAATTTTTTGATATTTTGTGTTTCTAAACTTAATATTCCATCGTGTGTATCGACGTTTACTGTTATTGCTGTATTGGTTCATTGAGAGCAGTCGTATTGTGAGGTGTTCTTGTAATTGCGCTCTAAATAAAATAAAATAAAATAGACGAAAATGGCGACCATTAAAAATAATGAAAACTGGATTAGTTTTATAAATGAATATAAAAATTTTCCACAATTATGGGACATAAAATGTGATAGCTAAAAAAATAAAACTAAAAAAACTGAAAAATTAACAATTAACAAGTTAATTTGATTTTCTTCCGCGCATATTTGATGTGATCAGTTTGACAAACAAACAGAACTGTGTGTCTGTATTAAAAAATTTAAAAAAATAAAACACATGTTCTGTTACGAATGTTTTTTCGTGTGTAGGCAGCATAAGAATAAGTAACTCATACACGAGTTTTGTTTTTTCATCATAGATTTTTAGTAATTTAACTGATTTTCGTGAGAATTTCGTAATCGTAAGTAATTTTTTACTTTACTCACATGTGCTCGAGTATAATGTTCGTGCGTGATTAATTCTTTTCTTATTTCTTCGTGAGCGTTAGTGAAAAATTACGCACGTGTCAATCTCGAACAGAAACCCAACAAAAACATTTATTTTTTTTTTAACATTTTGCTAAAAATATCAATATCACATTATGTACTTTTATGTATCCTAAGAAGGGACATTTGAAAAAAAAAGATATTTGTGCACTCCGAAAATAATTTGAGCATTGTTTAAGATAATCTCAAAATATAAAGTTTTTGGGTCCACTTTTTGGGTTTTCCATACTAAAAAAAGTTTTTCTTTAGAATCTACTGAAAGGTATATGCAGTTAAAAAGGCGGTAAAGGCATTTAATTTTAAAATAACTTAAAGTGTTGTTCTTTTTAACTGTTGAAAAATAACTAACAAATGCATTTAAAATAATTAACAATGTCTTAAAATTAACTGACAAATTTTTGATAGAAAAAATTGTAAAACAACTGCCAAAATGGTAAAAGCCACTTTTTTTACAGTATTTTTTTTTTCATATTATAAAAGTATATTTTATTATACTTTATGGTACTTGAAATTTAAAATAAAAATTCTAGACAGGTCTCCAGTTATTACGTTTTTATGATGTGGAGATACAATACAATTTTCTGATTTTTATTTGTAAACTAAAAATATATCAATAATAACAAACTAAATTAGAATTTTAAAAAATCAAGGAATTTTTTTTTATTTTTTAAATAACTAACAAAAATAACTATTTACTGTAAAAACACTGTTTTGGTAGTTCTTTATGATGATAAAAATAATTTCTTAACAAATGGTAAGAAATTACAGTACTTTTCTTCAATAAACAACTTTCAAAATAGCATTTTTACAGTAAACAGTTAATTTTGATAGTTACTTAAAAATAAAAATTTCGTCGCCCTTATTGTTATTCATAAATTCTTGGTTTGCAAGTAAAAAAACGAAAATTGTATTGTATTTCCAATGCATAAGAAAGCAATAACTGAAGAACCATTTGGAATTTTTACTTCATATTTCAAGTACGATGAAGTAATTACACATTATTTTTTATAATCGAAAGAAAAAAGTTATTTTTTTATTAAAATATACTTTTACAATATAACAAAGTATTAAACTTAAAAACAGTAATTTTTACTTACACAGAAAAAACAGTAGGCACCAACAATGGGAATTTGTAAAAGCAATCACATTTTGTTTTAAATTGAAATTTTATTCCCAACAATTCTTTTGTTTGAAATTTTTGTAACTCGTTTGTAAATTGTTATCTTTCATATAAAAATTGTTTCAAAGTTACAAAAAATAAAAGAATTTTTTTTTTGGATTTACAAATTTCTTTGTTGGTGCCTTTTTAAAAAATTTTTTTTTTGTATTTACAAATTTGGTATGAGAAAGGTGTTTAAAAATTTAATTAGAATTCTGTAAATTCGTTCTGTGTATATTTTCAGCTATTTTAAAAAATTTGTAGTAAAAATTTGTGAGTTATTTTTACGATATTATTATTTTTACTGCATTTGTTAGTTATTTTTCAACTGTTATTTTAGATGTAAATACCTTTGTCACCTTTTTAACCACATATACCTTTGTTTAACTGTCATTTTCAGTAGATTCTACCGACAAACTTTTCTGAGTGAAACAAAACTTTCAAATTTGAAAAAACAACCCAGAAGATGGTTTTTTCTAACATTTTGTTAGTTAAATATTGGCGATTGTTTTAACTAACTTTCGATTGTTTTTACTTCTTTTATAGATTATACATACACATTAGGGTGGTCGATTTAGCAATCGATATTGTGCCATCGATTTTTCGATAGCCTTTGGCATGAGGAAAAAAAGTTCCACTACGACATATCAAAAAAATCATTTTCGAGGCGCCCAAATTTAAATTTTTTTACTTTTTCTCAACTTTTATTTATAAAGTTTTTTTAAGTAGGTAATAAAAAAAAATCGGCAGATTTAATTTTTTTAAATATTACCTTTCCAAGGTGAATTTGTACGCTAAAAACGATGGCGATAGCAGTTTTTCCAAAAAAATGTTTTTCTTGAGGTTTTGGACGAGTTTTTGTCGAAAAATCGATCTGTTTTTACGTGTTAATTTTTAAGGTTTGTTTAGTAGGTATGTTAAAAAAAATTCGCTGATTTCAAATTTTTTAAATATGCTTAAAACGATGGCGATATAATTTTTTAGGAAAAACTGTTTTTTTTTGGGTTTTTAGACGAGTTTTGTCGAAATTTGGGCGCCTCGAAAATGATTTTTTTGATATGTCGTAGTAAAACTTTTTTTCCTCATGCCAAAAGCTATTGAAAACTCGATGGCACAATATCGACAAACTTTTGTCCTTACAAATCGCCCCACCCTAATATACATTAGAGTGTACCACTTTACAGGCAAAAAAAAAAGTGCGCCGTACACCCTCCAATATGAAGTATTTTTGCAAGAAGGTTTCAAAAAAAATTTTTTTTTGCCGAACGTAGGGGTCGCCATTTTACATTTTTCGTTATATCTTCGGCATTTACAGTCGGATCTTTAATTATGATTCATCGATATTTTTCTCTCGAGGAGACCAGTGTTTTGCTCTAAGGGCCATTGACTTCAAGTATCCCGTTCTAGTAGTTACCCACAGATCTCAGTTGATACAACCCTAATGTTTCAAAATTAAAGCTCGCAAAAAATCATGAAACTTTTGCTAATGAAGTTTTTCGATAAACCAAGTAGCAATTTTTTTTATATATTGGTTGCCGAACGTAGGGGTCGCCTTTTAAAAATTTTTTTCATTGGATTTTTCTTTATAGCAATATACTGGTCTCCTCGAGGCAAAAAATCGACATTTTAAAATCCAACTTTAAATGCCGAAGCTATAATGAAAAATTGAAAAAGGCGACACCTACGTTCGGCAAAAAAATTTTTTTTGAAATTGCCTTGCAAAAATAGTAGGGCGAACTTTTTTTTTTTTGAGGTACGGTCTAATATATATACATACATCACGTATTTCGATTTTCGTTGCGAGTTACAGTTTTTTTGTTTTTGCATGTAAACGGGCAAGATGGGGCAGCCAGTTTTAATTGAATTGGTTAGAGTATTGAATAATAAACCGTCTTAAGGTAATATATTTTGTAAACGTCACTTTTTTATTTCTATTCCAATAAATTTGGAAAAATTACAAAAATGTAGTGTGTTTTTGTAAAACAGCGCCTGCTGAAAAAGTAAACGACCGAATTACACTGTTTTTACTTTCTTTTACTTTTACTTTTCAATAGACACCAAAAACATAATGATCCGTTGTATAGTTTCACTACAATTCAATTGTAAAAAGGATAGTTGTTTTTTTTAATTTGAGTCTTTTTTCAGGGTTCTTATTCTATGATTCAAAACTTACTCAAATAAAACACATTTTTTTGAATTTTTTGTCGGAAATCGCTCATACCATATTTTGGACGAAAATATGAGCCTACACCCAGAAAACAGATTCGGTTCTGACAACCTCATTTGTTGCCAATCGAATGGTTCAATTGCATCAAATGAATTTTTCGGTTGCGGCTACCGAATTATTTTTGATGCAACTGAGATTCCGTTGCCACAGTCAAATTAGTCCTGTCTCAATTGGTTTTCTGTTGCCACAACTGAAAAATTCTGCTACCACAACTGAACCATGCGATTGGCTACAAATACGGTTATCAGAACTGAATCTGTTTTCTGGGTGTTCTAAAATGAATAATAAAAGACACAAAAACTTGAGCCAAACTATTAAATCCAAAAGATGGTTCAGAAATGTAAACAAATTTGAATATTTTGTGAACAATTCCAAAAAGGCTCAAAAAAATGATTAATTTTTGAGCCTTTCGAATTTTTTTAAATTATTTTTTTAACCTTTTTTGAATCAAAAAAGGAGGCTCTCTTGGATGAACCACTTTTACACAAAAATTTGAATTTTTAATAATATTTTTTGAGCTTCTTTTCTATTCATTTTTGGGTTTTTTTCCTAGCTGGGATGTTGATGATTTATAATTATTTTAGATTTTCAAGCGTAAGTTATAAATGACGACAATAACCAACAAATGCCAAACCTAGTTTGCATAAGTGTATAACTGTCAATTGAAAAAAATATATTAAATGAATTCAAATATCTGAAGTAACATATTGATATTATTATGAATCACAGTTATCTATTCTATTCTAATTGTTCTTGTCTGCTCACATCGAAAGTCTGGTAAAAAAATATTAAAATAAAAACTTTCAATTTCATTACAATTTCAAGTAGTCGTCGTCATTAAAATAATAATAGTAACCACCTAATAAAATCAAAAAGGGTGGTGTTGATAATAAACCAGTTAGTAGTAGTAGTAGTAGCAATATTTTATAAATTTATTATAAAGTCAGTCTGGCTGGCTGGCTATAAAAATTCTTGATTGTAATGTCTGCTACTTATTTTATTGATATTTTTTCTACAATAAGTATTACTTAAAAAGGGCTGAATAAGTCTCGTGCTTCCCAAGCATATTTTTTTATTCGTGTTAACCCTTTGCTGGCAATTTTTTTTATTTATTTAGTAAACTCTTTGAAGGTCCTTACGAAGACTCTCCCAAGTGAGTATTCCAATTTCACGTATTCGCGAGTTTTATCGCTAGTTTTTCTCGCGTATAAATATGCCTTTATACGTATTGAGAATATTTCAAATTCTAGATGAACTCTTAAGTATCCTTTAAGAGCTGAAATTTTAAGAGCTAAATTAATTTATTTTTTTCCCGACTATAATGGTTTAATTCTACATTATTTAAACATAATTGTAATTAATACAATATATTACCATATTTGTATAAATCGGTATTTTAAGCAAAAATTAAAAACAACAACAACTAAACACTTGGTAACGTTTTTGCAATTGTTTATTAATTTATGAACCAATTTGCAAATAATAAATGTTTTTTCCGTCTAAAACAATAAATAAAAGGTTGTCTATAATCGTCTGTCCATCGATTTCATATAATAAATGTTGTTTTTGAGATTTTAAACTGTAATCTCGTTATTTAATAAGAAAAACCTACAGTAAATTATTATTATTAAATCATAAAGACATGCACAAATCACAATTAAAAAATACAACAAACCCAGCAAAAGAACCAGTAAAAAACAAGACTTTCCAATCATCAGGGATGAAAATTGGGATTTTTTTTGCAATATGTTACTGCAGTTTAAGCAAGATTACATTTTAGAAACCGGAAACCCCATTTTGGATTACCGGAAATCCCATTAGATTATAACGATCTTCTAAAAAAAGACTAATAATGAATTTATCCGAAGGGGTTCTCTTCGGTTTTAATGAAATTTGTATATGTGATTGAGGAGAAAAAATAAGAGACCTATATTGTTTTAGCCGTCCAATCTGACGTTCAAGGATAAAAGAGTGGGATCAAAAACTAACTTATTTTTCTGAAATTTACGAAATTTTGATTTATTTGCACACAGCGTTAAAGTGCTCGAGAAAATAAAAAAATTGATACCCATATTGCCCAGGGTTGGTACTTAATTAAAATAATTGAAAAATTGGTGTAAAGGCGTCCTAAAGCCGAGCGTTGAGGAATATCAAAAAAAAGCTCACAAGGAAAGTATCCTTTCCTAAACACTCCGAATTTGATGAAATTTCGATATGGGCCGTTTTTTGCCTTTTAAAGTATTTCAACCAAACTAACCATATTTTAGTCTAGTTTGGATCCTTTTTTGGTACTTTTTTTTGCCTTTTTTTAATTTACTGCTGTAAAAATTTCAAAAATTATGGTCTTATTAATTGGAACATTTTCTATAACATGACAATTATTTTAGAATTCCATAAGGGATAAGCTGTCTTTTTGTCTAAAAAATTTTGTAAATTTTTTCAACTTGTAATTTTAGTAACTAATTAAAAATTAATCTTCAGAATTGCTCTGTCCAGTCTATCCTGTAGAAGTCAACAAAAATATTTGCTAAAAAAATAGTAAGCTTCTGATTTAAGAAGGTAAACTTTTTATTTGCAAAAAAAAATCGAAAAAAAGCTTTGACAATTTTAATGTTTTTTGTGATTTTTTTAGTCTACTATTGTGCGATGATTTTAGCAGATTAAGTTGTTGTTTTCTTTTAACTAAAATTTAACTTAAATATAACTTCTGTATATTTAATTTCTGTTTATTATTGCTGTTCCTTTCTAATAATAGTTAACAAAAATAATCAGCTAAAAACGACTTTGCAGAATTTTCTGCAAAGTCATGTTTAACTAATTTTTAGTAGTTTTAACGAAAATGTGTACAGACCTTTTGCTATTAGTGTAGTATATCAAATATTTTCTTTTGAGTTGTAGATTAATATTAATTTAAAATAATTTTTGACTATAAATAAATGACTGATGACTACAAATAGTATCAAAAGCTTGAATGTTAAACACAACTTACAAACATTGGCTTTACTACTAAAGGAACTTTGATTAAAGCAACAACTACTACATAGAGAAACATAATAGGTTTGTAAAAAACATGTCGTTGGCTTAGTCGGCAAATATGTCAAGTCCGTTATTTTAATTTTTCAGGAGAGACAAAAAACTGTCTAACTTTTTTTTTGGTTAACTTTTTTTTAAATCTGTAAACGCAGTTTTCTTCTTTAGTTCATCTTGTTTGACCACAAAAAATCATAGAATTCCAAAATAAAAGTTTGCAGACTTATAGGCTCTTTTTGGACTTAGCACATTTGCTCTTTATAATTTTCTACTTTAAATGTGGACTTAACAGATTTTCTTTCTTTTATTTTATTTTTCTTTATGTCAGCAGAATCCATGACAATCGCCTAATAAAATTTATAAGTTAACAATGTTTTTCCTGAAAAAATTTATAAGTAATAGTTACCCAGCCAACATTTTTCTGAGCGCTCAGAAATTATGACTCATAAAAGACTCTAAAATACGAGCATTTTCAGAGTGCTCCAATCTTAGAGCCATAAATGAAACATAATAGACTCTTATTTAAGAGTGTATTCAAAATTTTTAAAAAATTTTTCAATACTCACAAATGACTCACAAATGGCTCAGAAAATTCAAAATTTTCCAGCAATGCTCATAATTTGGAGTCTTTTATGAGTCATAAAAGTGCGCTCAAAAGAGGCTTCATCGGTGAAGAAAAACACCCTCATATATCTATGATTTCAGAAGGTCTAAGAGCTCTTTGATGAGTCTTTTCGGACTCCAATTGTACACTGGGTACCTTAAAAGTTAAAATAACTAAATAATTATTTAGTTAATCTTTAATAATGTTTTGTCTTTTTAAATAAACAAAAGTCGCATTTAATTCTATTGAAGAAATTTGTTGAAACAAAATGTGTGTTGTTTTCAGTTGGATTTAGCATGTGGTTTTCGATGGTTTTTTTGGACTTGGCAGAATTGCTTACCACTGCATAACAACAAGAAAAAACAACATAACGGCATTTTGTTATTTGTAAATGATGTGTTTTGAGCTACACTAGCATACTACATCAAAAACTCAATTTGCATAAAAATTGGACTTGACAAGTTTGCCGACTAAGCCAACGATATGATTTTCGTTGTAAAACATAAACAACTAGTAAAAATTTTTTAATTAATTTCTCATCCTGGTTATTTACCAGGGAGTTTGAGTAAACATAAAAACTAAAATGTACATTATAACTTAGATAGAACCCCATAAGGACAATCTGATGATAGTGCATGGTAGTACTTGAAAATGCATTAATTGTCAACCATTGGTTCTAAAGGCACATCTACACGGGATAGAAAACTCTCGAGATTTTATGAAAATGCAGCTCTGTATAAGTCTACGAAATGTAATCTCTAGACCATTGACAATTGCTGTCATACACAAGTTTTTTTAATTAGTAACAATTTTTTAAATGTCTTGTAACATAAAACTATTCTTTGAAATACAAAAATTTTAATAAAAACAAATTCTTGACAACTAGAGATGGCACTTTTATGATAAATATTAGCGCCAACAATATTAGAGATGACAAATTTAATTCTACGAGATTTCTATCCCATGTAGATGTGCCTAAAACAAAAAATTTTTCATTCTATTTGGAAATTTCATCGTTTAGAAATTTCATATCATATAATTTATTTCATGTGAAGATACCGGGTAAAGGAGGGAAGAAACAATAAATATTTTGTATAACTATTAAATAAATGAAGAAAATTTATTTGAAATTTTCACCTTAAAAACATTCGAAAATGTCGAATTATTTGACACGAAAAAACCCGGGTTTTCTAATAATTCGAAAACCGCCCCATTTTTGAAAACCGATTTAAAAAATCCGAAAAAAGCCGGTTTATCGAATAATTCGACAAACGGGTTTGACAACTCTAACTAAAATTAAATAAAGGGAGAGAGGGACGAAAACGTGGTGAAAAAATCTATTCTCAACAGAGGACTGTGTTTACGTCTAGATAATCCAGGCTTGACTTTGTAAAACGAAAAATTTCCAAGGAAGGTCTGCAGAGTGGTTCTCTCCCATGTAAAAAAAAAATTATCGCAAATATTGACAAAATGTGATCTCAATTTAGTACATTTTTTATTTATATGAATTTTAGAAAAGATACTGAAATTATTTTTGCTTCCTCCTTTAAATAAAATTATTAAAAATATAACAACATTTGTGTATTATTTTTAGTGTTTCCAATTCGGTTAATCGATTCCCCGATTAATCGCCTCTATTTCGGTTAATGTCGAAACAAATAATTTAGAACTCAAATAATTATTCGACCCGAATAATCGGTTAAAATAGGTCGATTAACCGGCTAAATTTTTAATATATAATTTTTAGCTTTATTTTTGCCCAAAACTTCATAATTGTCTTAACTTTGGCTAAAAAATTATAAGAAACGCTTAAAAAAAACAAATACTAACTAAAATACGATCAAATTGTTTTGAAATCGATTGAAGGAGAAACCTTTAGATACAATTTTTTGAGCAACTCCAAGCAAGTCGACATTGAACCAGCGAGACACGTCATGGGTTTGTAGATACTCTTAAAACGGATTTGTTTTACATTATCGCAATTAATTTTTAATAAAATTTTTTTGAATTTTTTAAACAAAATAATAAAGTTTCTATTTGTATAAAAATGCTTTAACGTTGTGCTGGCTGGAGCAGGCTTTAGGAAATGCAATAGACAATTTTTCAATTCTTTTAAAATGTAAAATTAATTTTCTAAAGTGAGAGCAGTTTTTCAGCCTCTAGTCGATGAATTTATTTATATTTATTTTAACAAAAACCGTGCGTTTATATTTTATTATTGCAAACATATAATTTTGAAAAGCTGAAAAACTGCTCTCACTTCCGAAAATCTGTGATAAAGTTCGAACAAATAAATCTGCTTAAGATTTGACATCTGCACACTGAGGGACTTGTCTACATGCTTTTTATAAATTTTTATATTGATTCAATGAAATTTCGCTCAAATTCGTCCATTGAAACACTGAGGAGATTGGAAGATAAACAAAAATTTAAAAACAGAATGTTTATATGTGTTTGTATTGATCACTTCTGAGTAAAAACAATAACCGAAAGCTGAATAGGAAAACATCGAATTAGTTACATTGCATTCAAGGCCTTACTTGGGTGACGGGTTGTTGAAAAAAATTATCATATAGAGACAATCTGAGAATAAAAACATATAAATAATTAATAAAATTTAATGGAAAACCACTGACGACGCCTGTCCATACAAAAAAAAAATACAGAAACTAGATCTAGTCTGATCTGAAAATTATAATGTGTTCATAATTTCTAGAGAAAAAGGTTTATTCTTTTTCTTAACCTCAAATCTATTAATTAAAATTGATAAAATTGCATATTAATTTAGGGTGACCATTCGTACTGATTTGATCAGTACATGTACTGATTTTTGGTCACGTGTACTGATGAAAAAGTCGTGTACTGATTTGTACTGATTTTTTAAAATTTGTACTGATTTTACTGATTTTTGGCATTTAAAAAAATATTAAATTTTTTTTAGTAAAAAAAAGCCAAACTACAAGTACAATGTAGTTTTTTTTATAGGATCAATTTTTATGAATGTGAGCGGATTTCTTTACCAGAAATCATTCAAAATGATTTGCCTATATGTAAATATCTTAATCTAATATGTAGTTTCATACATAGAGAAGATTCGTGGTGACAACCGAATCCATCAATTGGTTACATTGCGATAATAGAAAATCAGTTGATACAACAGTTATTTGACTGTGATAAAAATATTTTAATTATCCGGTTGTCAGCTACTGTCAGAATGATTCTGTTTTCTGAGTGTGGGAAACGACCTCAAAAGCTGAAGATTTTTTCGTACAAAAATCCTTAAAATCTGAAGATATATATCGTATGTGGGTATTTCTATTGAAAAATTTTCGAATCCAAAAATTTTACGTGTTTTTGTAGAAAAACGTAGCCAAAACGTGAAGGTTTTCTATTTCAGAAATCATGCAGAAATTAGCAGAGAGAAAAAAGATTTGTTCTGACAACTAAATTTGTAGCCAATCAATTGGTTAATTTGTATCTACAGAATATTAGTTTAGACAATGCAATTTGATCGTGACAACAGAAATTCGTTGGCCTGAATAAAAATTCGGAAGAATTAACGTTCATACTATCCTGGTGTCATATTTGACTCAATTCGTAGCATAGCTATATTTCATCGATCTGTTACAAAAAAAAAAAAACTAGAAAAGGAATGGTAACATATCATTGAAATTTCTAAATAATGGGTCCGTTTCCTGTACTTAAAAAAACTGTATTTTTTCATGCAAAAAAAAAATTGTTTTGTTTTGGGGTCTGTATAGGAAGAAATGGGTAAGGTTTTTTAGGATGGTATGAGGGTTAACCGAAAAATTTTGTTATAACCAAACCATTCGGTTGACAACAAATTAGGTTGGCTGCATTATAATTTTTTTGATGATGATAATATTTTTTTTAAATTTGTACTGATTTGAAGTCAGAAAAAATGGTCACCCTATATTAATTACAATATTAAAAAAAAATGTTTGCTGATTTTTACAGAGCAAATTCGTATTTTCAAATAAATCTTAACATTTTTTATATTGATGGCTCAATACGAAAGGCTATCCTAGTTTTTAATGTTAAAAAAAGTCAGCCCTTTGTGTTTTTATTGATAAAATGTTAAGAAAATCCATTAATTTTTATTAAACGATTAATCGATTAATCGCCAATTTTCTCGATTAATCGACCCGAATAACCGGTTAATTAACTTTAGTGATTTTTCGAATAATGCATTAACCGGTTAACCGCCTATGTCGAATAATTGGAAACACTAATTATTTTACATATAATTTTGTTCGATTAATCAATTAATTTGTCACTTTTTTACCATTAATCGGTTAAGAACAAAGAACACGAATAATTATTTGCACGATTAATCGATTAAAATAAAGAATTGAGTAACTGAATACCCTAGTACATACCATATAAATAATTAACCCTCTAATGCTCTTTCTTCTGATTATGATAATATTTAAAATATATATTTGGCGTTGAAAATCTACTATGGAACAAATAATAAAATTTTAATTTATCGCTATATTTAGGCGATATAGCACAACAAAAGTTGAAGACGTATCTAGAAACCCAGTAGTCAAATAATTTCAGTTTTTGCTATAAATAACACTATCAGTAAAATAAAATTATTTACCGAAAATTGTTGATCAATTGTCGTTATTTCAGAAGTTATGGCTATTTTCGCCTTTTAAAAACTACTAAATTTGGCGAATTTGGCACTAAACATCAATAGATTTTGACTAAATTAGTTCTGCTTACTACAACTTCTGAGTATATGCTCTGTGTTGAATCTAAAAAAAAAATCAGTTTTTGAGTTAGAGAGATATTCGTAAGAAGTTTCCTGCGGTTATCCTGTGAGTCCTGGAGAAAAATTTTTAACTGATTTTACAATTAGAGACTTTAAACTAGCTTTGTTATTATCGATAATGTACGCCAGATCGTAAATGTATTTTTGGCGATTTTGGGCATTCGAGGGTGGTGGATTGTACAATAGTTTTAATAAAAATTTATAGATTTATTTCACATCCTGTGTTAAAACAGATATATACGAGAATATTTATCGTTATATGTTTTTCTTAATCCACTGTACGTATTGTTGAAATTGGTCAATATTTGCAAAAGTTGAAAGCTTCGAAAATGTGTTTAGAGCTAAGGTGGTCGACTCCAACACCAAAAAAATATATTTTGTACCCCAGATAGTCAACTTCGTCTATCTTGGATAATCAATTTCTATGCAGTTCACCTTGTATAGAAACAGGGTGGCTCTAAGTATAATGTTATAAATGTCGGACACCTATTTAATAATCACTCTATATAAAATATAATAATCGGCTAAAAAAAATATAATAATAATTAGTATAAAGAAAAATTCAAAATTTATCGTAAAAAAGTAGACATTACCAAGTAGGTATATGCTGGTAATAAATAATACCAACAACCATACTAATAAATACAAAAATTATTTTAATACTTAATACATTTAATCAAAGCGAAGGGAAGTAGGTATTATATGTATTAAAAAATAATAAATTTCCATAAATTAAATAATTTAATATTACTTTATTTATAAATATTTTTATAATTTAATTTGTATATAAAATCGCTTAGTAAAAGATTTTATTTTTAAAATTGTATCTCTTTAATAAAAGTTCAATAAACTCATTTAATTTTTCCAAATACTGCAGCAATTGTATTACAATTTTGCATCATAAATAACCTGGTTTCTTATCTTTATAGACCTTAATTCATGTTTTTAACATTTTCTTTTTTAATGGTAGGTTAAAAACATCTTTTTTTGGACTTATTCTGCTTGTTAATACATTATTACTGAATGCACTTTGCATTTGAGGTTACGATTTCACTTTCGCACGCTGTCATTACAATGAATTTTTTCTTTTGACAATTAACAGTCGCAATTTTTCTTCTTAAAGTGAGAGTTCAAAAAGGAGTTTGGTTAAAGAAAGCCAATTTAATATTAATGGTTTTCGTATTATGTCTCTTAAATCTTTTTATAATATTGATCGTATTGAGTTAAAAACGATAGTATTTTTAGAGGGAAATTATATAAAAAAAATCCTTTAAAGCAAGAAAATGGTGTTAAAAGAAAAGTAGGAAGTTTCGATATATGATAGAGAAAAACTATTCCAGAACAGCTTGTATTATTTTTTCGGCACCTCTACGATTAAGGAGATACAAAAGGAGGAAAAAAAAAATAATGTATTCTTCAAAAGAAGATGTTGGATTTACATAAGTGTAGGCCCAGAATAAGAGATTAATCAGAACTGGGTCGACAACGACAACGAGAGTTGCTTTTTCATATATTTTGTACGGGAAGCAAAATGTCGTCATGTCGTCCGGCGATTTGTCGTCGGAATAGAATCTATTCTATTTTCGTGACGACACACTAATACACACTTAAAATATTTATCAAATTGATGCCACATTCTTAACTAATTAAAGATTGCCATTAGAACAGAGTTGTTAGAAATTCGTATTAGAGCTGCAAAAATTCTTACTTTGTTTACAAAAAATTTATTTTTCTGACAGAAGAAATATAATTGAAATTTAAAATACATAATTTACGGGAAAAATGCAAAATTAAATACAATAAAATATAAAGTAACAAGAATTAGTGAAAGACCAATTGAATTGGTGAAGAATTGTGGTGAAACAAATACAACAATACTCTTGTTTTACTTTCCTTTTTTTCTAAACGTCAACAAATGTCGACGGTCGATTGTCGCTGAATTTAAATTAATCGTGACTACTTTTGCTGTCGTCGGTCGACAATCGACCCAGTTGTGATTAACCTCTTAGAGCGTAATATCAAAGAGTAAAATTATTTTCTCTCTCCAGAATAATATCGTTGTGAGATAGAATATATTTTATTTTAATGGCAGTTTTTCTTATTTTTTCATTCTCACCAATTTTGCCAACTTTTTTGCCGTTGCTGATGTCCGTCATTAGCTGCGTTTGTGCGGCATTCCTATCAATGATATATCGAACAATTTTCGTGTGGACCACTCTTTTTCATGTTTTGTTCTTGTTCAAACAACGATGTCAGCACAATTGCTTTCACAACTATGTGCAACATCAAACATCATGCCGGATCTAATTTTTACTTAGTGGGATTACTAAAAACTAAAGAGAATTTATAAAAACTAAAGAAAATGAATAAAATGTTAAGAAAACGTAAATAATTTGCATTATTATTAAATTTAATGCAATTTACTTTTTACTATTGGAAAAAAAAATAGTAAACTACACCAGGGGTCTCCTGATGAATGGCAACACCGATTTTTAATGCAACAGACGGCGCTGACTGCTGTTTTGTTTTTCTGGCAATACTGTTTCATTTTATTTGGGGAGCACTGTTGCTTATACCCATTTTAAATGTTTAAATCCCCAATGTTATACCCAATTCATTTTAATTTAAACAAAAAATCAAAAATAAGGAGCTAAGTTAGCATCGCTTTAAGTTCAGAAAATTATTAAGAAATATGTGAGCAAATTAAATAAAATTGAATATCTTACGAAGAAATATTTACATTTTCACTCGAACTTTAAAGGCCTCAAATCTTTGTTAAAATTGTGAAACTAAAAAAATTTTATTATACGAAAGACAAGTCACAATTAAGCTGAAATGTCACCGTTTCAAAATAAAAGTCGTATATTAAACTTTCTGGAGAAAAAATTCTACACAATTTTCACGAACTTCTTTATGGTGAAGTCTTTTTTTTCTAAAATTTGTAAATCTAGTAAGGTGTAAGTCTCTTTTGAACATTAAGTTTGCATAAGTCGAGTTTACACGATTCAGAAGGTACATAATAGGTTATATGAAAACCCCTGGTACTTTTTGAGCCTACACAAAATTTACTTTTTCTGAGTCCTTTGCATGTGACAGTTTCAGTATTTGGAAAATAGAAAATTTTTTGAATTTCTATTAACTATTGAGCTTGGTTGCTTTTCGTTATTTCAAGATTTATAAATATTTGGAGAACATTTCTTCAATAATTCAAATATTTTGTAGAATTTTGAAATTCTTTAACAGACCTAATTTGATCGGCTTTAATTTGAAATAATACGCATAGAATTCTTCTTATTTTGGGCCTAAAACTAAATCTTTTAAAATTTAAAAATTTTTTAATTTGTCCCCAAAACGAAGTCGAAATTCCTAATTTGGGCCCAAATCCCCTTGTTTAAAAAATTATCCATGTTGCATCTCTATATTATATGTCTCTGAACTACACATTGAAAATACATATAGTTCTTGGGCAAACAAATTAATATCTCGTCAAGACACAGAGTAAGGCTGGTTCTTTTTTCAGAACAGCATCTTCTTGCCTCCGCACTTTTATTTTGAGTCGACAATAACGCCCAGGGTTGCCAAGTTGGTGCTAAAAATAGAAAAAAGTGGCTTCACGAAAAATTCGTTCAAATCTGAAATAGTGAAGACGTGAATAATCAATTAAATATTTTATTGATATGACAAATTTTCAAGTTTTTTTTAACTCAAAAAGTGCTTTGTTGCATCGGTCGTTATCGTCAATCGAGTCAGTGAAGTAGTTGGTTCAAATTGCACTTTTTTGTTTTGAGCTGTGATTGAAATGCGTGTCGTGAACTAATTTGTTCGTCACATTTTACATATTTTGTCAATGGGTGGTTGTCTACAAGCTAAATGCATCAGAAAATCTGCAGCTTTATCAAAAAGAAATAGATTTTAGTTTTTTAGTCTCTTAACGGTATCTCAGGCATTATAAATTTTATATAAAATATATTATTTTTAAAAGCTAAGCAAAAATAAATACAAATTTTAGCATATATAGTACTCATAAACCAAAAAACAAAAATATTACTATTTATTTCCCAAAAAGCCATCTCAGTTTCAAACAATTATTGAAAAGAGATACAAACAATTGTTCCAAGGCCGAATAATGATGATCTAGTTCATATCTTCCAAAACAGTGTTTCGTTCCATGGAACAGTTCGTTTATGAATGACACAACTCTATTATACACACGCTACAAAAATACTTAAAGTTCCGATATTAAATAAAAAATAAGAAAATGTTCTAATATGACATTGTCATATTCAAAATTCAACGGGACGAGAATTGTATGTGAACTGTCTGATTTGGTAAAATCCAATCATTATTCAACACTTTTTGAAAAGCAACAATTTTACATAAAAGTACCCTTTGGGTACTATTTTATGTATGTTTGTATTTTCGTTGTCAGTAACTTTTGTAAAAACAACGAGATTACCCCCCAAAAAAATGTCTATTGAGAAAAGGTCAACCTTTTTGAAACAAAAAAAAAAATCGAATATGACAATAGCCGTATTTTCTAATCACTTGGATTTAATAAATCCGAAAAGTAGTTCTAAAAGTGCTCAACAGATGGGGTTAGATTCTCCCTATTTTAAAAAGAATTTTCTGTCCGACACTTCTTTCAGCCAAATTTTTAATACCAAATTCGATGATGAAGGATTTTACTTTAACTTTTAAGTTTTAATTATATTTTATATAAAACAGCGATAGACAGTCTGCCTTTTCAGTTTTATCACTTCAATTTATATTTTTACACAATTGAAAAATTCCATTGCAATATTTAATATTCACTAATTGGATTTAATTAAATTACTTACTGTAGAGTGAAAAATTGCCATTTCTATTTCAGCTATTTATCCATATCCAAGATGGAAAATATGTATTTGGTGAGGTGTAGTTTTTTTTTTCTAAACATATTTCATAAAAAAAAATTTAATAAAAACCTTTTATTTGTTAGTTTTTAAATTTTTTTGTTTCTCTTTTAATTTTCATTCGTATTTTTTTCTGACATTAAATTAATAGGCTGTTTCATATGTTTGTGCTTTTATTGTGGATTTATTAAATCCAGCTTTTTCTTGGATTTAATAAATCCCCTTTTTGTATAAAAAATTCTAAATCCAGGTGATTAAAGAAAACGCTAAATATCATATTACAATTTGGACTTGCGGTAGAACAATATTCTAACTAAATATATGAAAATATAGAAAGTCCTAAGAAACAATTTTCATATTTTTTAATGCAAAAATTAAAATAATTTTGAAATAAGAAAATATTTATTAAATGAAAGGTGTTTTGTATGCCCTAGAAAAAAAATATGAATGACTTTTCGTATTATACATAATTATATCCGAAAAATGAGAACATCTAATTGTATTAAATTATTGTAGATCGTATTAGAACATATTAGATCTACTTTGGTATAATTAGATCTGATTTAATGAAATGTCCTCATCGAAATGTATCAAATATAATATAATCATATCATATTAGAAAATTTTGTTTTCCCACGCAGATAGAATTTTCTTCAGTAAACTAATGTAGTTTTCTTCACAAATTGAATGAAAAATTTCTTCATTTTAACGAAAAAGCTTCATAATTTTTATGAAACTAGTTTTTATTGAAACCTCTTTATTGAGTGCATGAAATTTTTAATATATAAAATTAAATTATTCATATAATTTAAAATTAAATTAATTAAAAGTCTCAATGGACGAGTTTCATGAAGGTAATTCTCTCAGTGCAATGCCTCTCCGGCGGTTTTTGAACAGCCTTTCCTTTTTTCTAATGATGTTATCATTTTAGGAATTTGAAACCACTTTGTTCTAAAGGGTGTTTTTTAAGCTAGATAGAACTTTAAATTGTAAAAAGTAACACAAAAAATTAAATTTTGATGAAACATTTTTTTTTATTTGTTTCAGTATACTCTGACAAATCATCATGAATAGACTCACGCTTGAACAACGCTACGAAATTATCCAAATTTACTTTGAAAATCAGTCGTCGATTCGCGCAACTTATAGACGCAAAATTGTGTTCAGCGATAAGGCGCATTTTTGGCTTAACGGGTTTGTTAATAAGCAAAATTGCCGCATATGGAGTTAGACCAATCCACAAGAGACCCTACAGACTCCATTACATCCAGAAAAATGCACCGTTTGGTGCGGTTTTCACGCTGGTGGCATCATCGGACCTTATTTCTTCAAAAATGAGGCCGGAGCTCGCGTTACGGTCAATGGAGATCGTTACCGCACCATGATCAATGATTTTTTGTTTGAAAATATGGATGACATTGATCCGGAGGAGATGTGGTTTCAACAGGATGGCGCTACGTGCCATACGGCGAACGCAACCATCGACTTATTGAAATCAAAATTTGGCGATAAGTTGATTTCGAGAAATGGACCTGTCAATTGGCCTCCAAGGTCGTGCGATTTGACACCTCTCGATTATTTCCTGTGGGGCTACGTGAAGTCACTGGTTTATGCTGATAAACCAGCAACAATTGATGCCTTGGAGGACAGCATTGTTCGTGTTATTCGTGACATACGGCCAGCAGTGCTCGAAAAAGTGGCCCAAAATTGGACGTCCAGAATGCGCTTCGTCAAGAACAGCCGCGGTGCCCATATGCCCGAAATCATTTTCAAATGTTAATGTCACGTATTGATCTTTCCAATAAAAAAAAAAATTTTGATTACAATTTAATTTTTTGTGTTATTTTTTACAATTTCAAGTTCTATCGGGCTTAAAAAAACACCCTTTAGTACCACCTGATAAAGTGCCTTGCCATCTCTTTACCGTTTGTATTTTTATGACTGGGTAAGGGATGCTTATATGTTAAAACAGTGTATATAAAAAAATTTAAATAAAAAATCTGTTAAATTTATTAGTCTGAATTTTTGTCAAGGTTTCATTACATAATTAAAAAATTGTATCACATCTCAAATTATTGTTAAATAAAATATTCCTTTATGCAGAGTATTATGTAATTAATTTCTAATTTTTATTGCAAAACTACACAAAAACCTGATGCAAGCAATACTAGGAAGTAAAATGTTTTTATTTTACGCTTATAAACGTGGCGCTTAATAAAAATACGTATAATTTTAAATTAATTAAAGAAAATTGTTACATTTCTGTCTTTTCTTTTTATCAAGTTGTGCGAAATAAGCACTACGTCAGATGGTAAAAAAAAATTTAGCAACAAAAATGCTGAGTTGTTAAGCACGCGACAATGACAACCAATTTTGTTTTTATCCCATTGACGGTCCCGGTACTCAGTTTAGATATTCTTATACAAGAAGTATATAGAAATTTTTAAAACAAGTTGGAATAGTTCGTAGCTACTATACTTTTTATTTTTAACCAAAACGAAGAAACAATGACAGAATTCACAGTTCGTAGTAAACTTGCATTTTTTTATTTGAAAATTTTCTATGGGTTAATCTTCAAAAATCACTCACAATATAATATTTTCCATAACCGATTGAGGTTTATTTGAAAAGTAATAGGTAAAGTTTGTTTTCAATTGAAGAATCAATTAAAATACATGAAAACATATTGTTTAACTTTTTGTATAAGTCAATAAAAAACAAACTACAAAAAAATCGTATCGTCTGTAGGGGTTGATATTTTCAGTCAAATGTTATATTTTTGTTGGTTTTTAATTTTTATTTAAAAAATAAAAATTGTTTTTTCGACCTTTTTAATTGATTAATTAGAAATATATTAATTCAGCTCGAGGCCAATTTCCTTATTATGAATTAACATAATAAGTACTTGGATTGTCATGCTTTTTAGGTATTTCCAGGTTTTAGACTAAAATGCAATTTGTCAATCTTAAAAATATTTTTGTAAATAATAAAATTCAATGCATAAAATTTTGAGCTATATCACATTGTCTTGTCAGCTACTAACTGGGATTTTAACTAATGTTGTTGTTTTCCATAGAGATTTCGAATTCAACTCTTGATTAAATTTTAACAGCACATTGTGCTATCGGGCCTTAGAAAACCTTACAGGCGACGACAAAAAGTGTGACAAAAATGAATTAAATTGAGTGAATACACTAATTGAAAAAAAGTTTGTAAAATTTTTGTTAAAACTACTAAAAATTAGTTTAAATGACCTTGCATATTATGTCCTGTTGTTGTTGTTGTTGTAGCAACGCCTCCTACAATAAAATATGTAAGCAATATATTATAATTATTCCTCTTCTTCATCTTGTTCTGCTGACTCAGCTAGATCCAGACCCAGGAACCGGGCCGCCTCAACCGGGTGGGTCCATAGTGACGTAGGATCTAGGTGAGTCGGGTTTGCCGTGCAGCCAAAGAGGTGGTTTACGTCGTGGGGACCTCTCTGGCAAGCGGGACATGTGTTCGGAATGGTGGGCTCGATCCGAGACCAATATGAATTAAGGCGTGAACACCATCCCGAACGCAATTGCGCGAGGAGAACTCTTGAAGATCGTGGGAGAGTCCTCTCTCGTTCTCCGCAATAGGTGGGGGACGACCTCCAAGAACGATATTCATCCGGTAAGAATTGATGGCGTCATTTACCGTGTCCCGATGAATATCGTTTATACCTGCCCTATAGGATGCTTCGTCCAGCGGGTCTCTCATATAACGCTGGACCGTGCCCTCAAAGACACGAAGGTCCTTTCTGACATGCCTGGGGGGGGGGGATCCATCTCGGGGGGGGACCATCTCCGTAAGATGGTGATTCGGGTGGTTCCTCCGATGACATCCCAGCAGGAACTGCTTCGAAAGCATTTGGCAGTGTTCCTTTACTGTAAGGACCTTCGTTTCCTCGTGGAGATGTTGAACCGAGGACATTTGCAGGCATCCTGTAATTGTCCTGAGGGCAGAGTTTTGGCAGGTTTGGAGCTTTCTCCACTGGGTATCGCTGACTCTAGGCGACCACACTGGCGCAGCATAATTAACCACTGACCGACCAATTGTTTTGTAGGTTGCCAACAAGGTTTCTTTGTCCAAATTGCAGTGGTGTGCGCTGAGGACATGAACAGGCTGTCGAATGTAACCCCAAGAATTTTGGGGTGGTTGAGTGTCGGAATTCGCACGCCATCGACTACTACATTCAGTTCTAGCCTTACTTCTTTCGTCCAAGTGGTAAAAAGAGTCGCCGAGGATTTTGCAGGGGAGAGCTGCATATTCCTTCCAGTGAAGAAATTCGTAAGATCATGAAGATAACTGTTCAACCTACCGCATAAGCCATCAATATCGTGACCCGTCGCCAGTATCGTACAGTCGTCGGCATATGAGATCAATTCCACCCCTTCTGGTGGTGCCGGGAGTTTCGAAACGTAGAAATTAAACAATATCGGGGAGAGAACTCCACCTTGAGGAACCCCTTGTTTAATTCTACGAGGTTTGGACCTTTTGTTACGAAACTCCACAAACGACTGGCGACCACACAGATAATTCGCTATCCACCTCTTCGTACCATTTGGGAGACTGGATTCGGCGATGTCTCTGAAGAGAGTCGCGTGGCTGACCGTATCAAATGCCTTCGATAGGTCAAGCGCCACTAGAACCGTCCTTTCGCAAGGGCGGCTCTGATTTAGACCGCTAGTTATCTGTGTGGCAATGGCGGTTAAAGCCGTCGTTGTTCTGTGCTGCTTACGGAATCCATGCTGGTGCTGGGCAAGCTGAAAATGCTGTGTGAGACTGGGGAGGAGTAGAGCCTCAAGTATCTTAGCGACCGGTGACAGTAGGGAGATTGGTCTGTACGATGCTCCCTGTTTCGCATCCTTTCCTGGCTTCGAAAGTGGCACCACCCTGCCCATCTTCCAGACCTCGGGCACAATTAGGGTGGATAGGGAAAGGTTAAAGACCTTTGTCAGGTACTCTACTCCTGGCATCTCCAGTTGTTTGATCATCAGCATGGAAATTCCGTCGGGTCCTAGAGCTCTAGATGGTTTGGCTCTTTTGATGGCTTCGGCAACCTCTGTTGACGTAAAAGCTAATGGCTCGTCATCGACTCGGAGTTCGTGCATTTTCCTCACGACACTCCTTTTCACCTTGTCTCTCTCGGGGTGCTCTATAAACTGCCGGCTAAAATAGCTCGCGCACCTCTTCGGGTCCGATATTGTCCTATCGGCAAATGAGATCGATACCCTGTCGTCCCTTCTGGACGGATTCGAGAGAGCTTTGACCGTTGACCATAGCTTGCTGGCTCCGGTGCTGAGGTTGCATATTTTCAGATGATCTACCCATTTGTTCCGTTTATGTTCGTTGACCAACTTGCTGATCTCCCGGTTGAGTTCGCCGATCCTGGGGTCGCTGGGGTTTGTCGAACGAAGCTCGTCCCGCTTATCCGCGAGTTCTGCCGCTTCGGCTGGGAAATTTGGTCTGATGTTGGCGATTCTTCCAGCCGGAATGAAGCGAGCAGCCGCTGCGTTGACGATTTCGCGGAACTTTCTTTCCGCAGAGCGCACATCGGTTGGGGTGGGTAGGTCACTGAATTTGCGGTTGGTGAACTCTCTGAACGCTAACCAATTAGCTTTCTTGTGGTTAATGTACGTGCGGCGTTCAGAGACGATAAAGTCACTTGGTCTGTCGAGCGCGATAACTATAGGAAGGTGGTCTGAGGCCAACGATATAATCGGCCGCCAGGAGGCGTAATTTATTAGACCTGCACTCGAAATTGTTATGTCTGGCGAGCTAGTGCAACTTCCTACAATTCTGGTGGGGGCGTCCTCATTCAGTGTGCAGAATGTGGAGTCATCGACCTGTTCCGCCAGGGCTATCCCTCTCTGGTCTTCTCCCAGATTGGAGTGCCAGAGCTCATGGTGTGCGTTAAAGTCGCCCATCACCATGCGGTTATCACCCACCAGAAGGAATCTGATGTCCGGGTGATATCCTGCGGGGCAGCTGGCCACTGGCGGAATATACACATTGTACAGCTCGATCTCGGCAGCTCCTGTTACCTTACTGCTATACCTTGATGTTCCATGTATACGCCACGTACGTTTGGGTCAGGTGAGATTATTCTGTACTGCACGGTGTTGTCGATAATGAATGCGAGGCCCCCGCCTCCGCTCCGTGTGCGGTCCTTGCGCAGAATGTTGTAATTACTACAACTCTGGAGTCTACAGGTGGCATTGGGTTTAGTTTCCTGGACCGCAGCGACCATGACTTTGTGGAGCTGCATAAATCGGGTTATCTCCGTGATCTTACCTTGGAGGCCATTGCAGTTAAACTGCATAAGTGTTATCACCTCAGGTCGGGGGACAGCCACATGCGGTGTTAGTTGTGGTGTCTGCTGTTGGTGTTGTAGTTGTTGTTGTTGCTGTGGTTGTTGCTGTTGGGAAGAGATTGGGGTCATCGCGACCGATGATGGCAAGGCCGACGATGTCGCCGACGTTGACAACTCCGATGACGATGAGCTGTTACGTTGGCCTATACAGCATGGGGCCACGTACTTACCGTCCCAGTCCCTATGGGTTCTTAACCCACTGCAGTTTCTACTGATCGTTCCCGCGGCACTCGGTTCTTCGTACCGGAACGACTCGGAGCCCAACAAGCCCCGACCAAGGAATGCCAACTCAACAAACCCACAATACGTATGTATACCCACAATTATGTCCTGTGGTTCCTATTGGGAACAAAGGGCCAAAGTAAGATAGGAACAGCAAAAATAAAATTGGTAATTATACAGAATTTTAGTTATATTTTAGTTAATAGAAAATAACAACTTAACCTGCTAAAATTTTGCTAAATAATTAGTAGAATAAAAAACCACAAAAAAAAATTTTAAATTTTCAAAAGTTTTTTCAGTATTTTTTTAATGCAAATAAAAATCTAGCCCTGTAAAGTCAGCAGTTTACTAATTTTTTAGCAAATATTTCTGTTGATTTTAGCAGGATAGGCTGCGATTTGAATTTAACTAAATTTAACTTAAAAATAACAAAAATTTTGTAGATTTAACAGTTGGTTTTTGCTATGTTTAATCTACTAACGTTTAGCAAAATTGTCTACAGATTTTACAGCACAATTTGTCATTTTTAATATACCACTCTTTTAATATATTGGTCGACTCAGAATGACTTTTTGTTTCGATTTGACGATGTACTCCATATGGACTATATTTTCGATTTTCTCTTTAATACACTCACAAACATTAGGTAAAATGAAAATTTCTTGCCGTTATTCTAATTTTTTTTTATCATTTTAGAGACAAATTTTGACACAAGTCCATATTAACACATTCGAATTTCGGTTTCAACCACTAGCTAGCTTTTAACCAGCCTGGTGTAGGGCAGAGCTGTAAATGAATCATTCCTTTTTGATTTCAATTCATTACGAATTAGCTAAATTTTCAATTAATTCTTTTCACCAAGGAAAAGAACCCGATCAAAAAAACATTATATCTAACATATGTAGTCATATCTTATTTGATACAGATAGCCATTTAATCTTATCCAAGTTCATCCCAAAATTGGGGTATCCAGTAATATCCAATCAGATCCCTCAAATATATTACAGGATTAAATTAGATCCAAATAGATCTCAAAATTGGGAGATGCAATAATATCCAATAATATAAAATTGAGATCCTGATAGGTCCTAAAATATCCTATGAGATTAATTTAGATCCAATTAGATACAAACGGATAAGCTAATTTTGGCAGATCGAATTGGATAATTTGAGATCAAAATTTATCCTATGATATATTTTGAATTTTTTAAATTTTAATAAAATTTAAAAAATAACACAAAAAAATATTTATTTATTAAAAAAATATTTATTTAAAATAAAAAAAAAACGTTGGCAGGAGTCGAACCCAGATTCCTGGAGGTGTAGTCGGTCACTTAACTCACTCAGCCATAGACTGCTACAAAATGACTGACTATATGAGACAACACTGTTCGTGTTATTGCGTTATATTTAATTATGGATGAAATCAAAAAATGTGATAAATTTTTGGGCCAAATTTGTGAGAATCAAAAAGTGTTAATATTTCGGTTTTTTCTTAATGGAATCAGTAAGTTTAGTCATTATAAACCTAATTGCAAAAAATCTCTTCTACAAGTTGTCGCAATAACTTTTTTTGCACAATTTTAATTTTTTTGTTGTAACGGAGTTTACATTTCTGCAAGCAAAAGATATAACAAAAAAAATTGCGTACGAATTTTCTTCAATTTATTAGTTTTTCGTATTTGGGTTTTCAACTTGCTTTCCAATGATGTATAATTCGTGTTTATCAAATTGGCGGTTTCGCGAATAAAAATACAATTCATTCCGCGAAAAAAATTAAATTTTGTATTTTTGGTCCTTTTAAATGCTTTTCAAAAATATAAAATTTTTTAAAATCCAAACAGCGGTTGCGCAGTTACAAAATAATATATTAAAAACATAACATTTCACGATCAAAAAATTCTTAAATTGTGTGAAACAAATTTAATTTGTCAAACTAATGTCAGTAATGACTCGAAATATCGATTCAAAACCAATGAAATGCAAAATCAATCGTTTTTCGCTCCAGCAGCTTAGGGTAAAAAACTGATAACTTTTTTTGATTTGACGTAAAATTATTAGTTGAATCGTCTTTTGACGTATAAATATTAGTTGAATCACCTCTGTTTATGGTTATTTTAAAATATTTTAAACATTTATCTACATTTATTTGAATGAAACCTGATGCAAACAATTGTGGTTACGGAGTTTACAGTTACGGAGTTTACATTTGGTTACTTTTTTCGTTTTCTTTCAGAAACGCTTTGTCAGAATTTTTTTTCCGAAACAAAATCGCATGATGCCTACAAGGTGAATTCAAATATGACATTGTTTTTCTTACTCGTTAAATAGTTTGGTGTAAAAATTAGGAACGGAGTTTACAACATTTTTTCAAATCTTATTAAAGACATCCTTTTTCATTTCGAGAATATTACATGCTGCAGAAAAGCTTCAAGTCTGTTATACTGGATGATTACTTACAGTCCAACGATCATTTGAGTATAAATAACATTATACTTTTAGCAATATAATTAATAGATAACTCCAAAATTCTGGTATATGCATTTTTATCAAAAATTATGACGAAAAATCGTTACAGAGTTGAAGTCTTGATAGCTAAGATATACGAAAAAGTTTGTAAAATGTATTAATTTTTATTAAAAACGGCACTTTTCCTCTTCATAAAAATTCTTACAGTTAGTGTTTAGCTTTATTGGTTATTAAAATATAAGCTATTAAAGTTAAAAAACCTTATGAGTTACTTGTTACGGAGTTTACATTTGGCCTATAAAATTGGTCACAAATTTTATGTATTAACCAAAAATTGGTCAGATTGTTATAAATTTTGTAAAACAGGTGACAATGCGCTGATATATATCGAAATATGTAACTCAAATGTAATCCATGCATTAGAAATTCGGTGGTTACACGGTTTTTATCACATTTTTTGATATCACCCTTATATAAATTTTTATATATACATGACTTAGAAAAAATAAATTAACAACATTCTTTCAAAAAAGAAAAAATTAAAAATCTTAAATGTTTTTCACCCACGGAACTTTTTTGGTGAAAAAGATAAAAAAATTTTTGTTGAAGGGTCTAGGCCCCGATTTATATGATTTAAAAGTCTAAATATCAGCAGTCTGTATTTGCAAAATTAATAATGGGATAAAAAAAATATACATGTTGTTGAAAAGGTAATATAAATGTGTTTTAAATAAGGTATAACATGTATAAACTTAACAATCCTTTGGAAAAAAATACACTTATCCAACACTTTTTATTTTGTTGGTATTAAAAGTAAGATTAAAAAATAAGATTGTTGCAAAAATTTTATGTAGAAATATTACAAAAAAAAAAAATAATTTTAGCTCTGGAAGAACTCAAATTCAGAACTTTAGCGAAATTATTGTATATTACGATATCAAATTATATATTTAAAATACTATTGGTTGAAAACATAATTTGCAGATGCTGTTGGCACAAAATGGTTTAATCTTTTTAAGATCTGTAAAAAAATATTTATAAGTAAATCAAATTGAGTTAAAAAAGTAAAAAACAATTTTTTTTGTGCCCGAGCTGGGATTCGGTAATAGTACCTCAGTCACATATATAATTATGTGTGTGGTTATATATGATAATATATAATTACATATTAAAATATTATTAATCCCAATTTGCGATAAACATAACTTTCAGGTGCTGCTGGAAGAAAATGGATTAATTTTTTTCAGATCTGTAGAAAAAATATTTACAAGTAAATTAAATTGAGTTAAAAAAATAAAAAAAAAAAAAAAATTTTTTTTATGCCCGACCCGGGTAAAAATCTTAATATGCTGTCATACATAGGTATATCTTTTTTGATAAATCCCCATATACAACGACATACAACTTGATCCGAAAAATGGGTCATCTACATGTGTCTAATTATATCAAATTAGATATAATTTGATACAGTTTGATCCGAGATTTGTCCATATCCAGGACATCAAATTATATCTAATTCGATATAAAAATATCTGATTTTATAAAATTTTGTCTGATAGTAGGCATACTTTTTATGCATACCAGCTATTAAATTGACATTGAAATGTCTATGGTTTTAACAATTTTGAAGACCCACATTTTAAAACATAAAATAAAAATTTATTTGAATACTTTTGTCTTCTAAATCGTACGCATCATTTTTTAATATGATTTTACATGCAAAACCATCACGTGAAAATTCTTTGGCTATGGAGTAATTAACTCTGAATTTACAGATAACTAATTTTGATGTTGAACTATAAATTAATTTGTATGGGATTATATAAAATGTTATATTAAATTAAAATATATTTTTAGTACAACGACACATACAGTGTTATAAAACTTAGTATCAAATCATATATAATCATATCGATCACTACATATAATTTGATTAGTTTTATAAGGCTTATGTAGTTATATATGGAGTCAGATTTGGGGATATGTAATAATATCAATTACCATACATAAAATTCGTTGAAAAAATAATATCAGATGTAGTTGTATATAATGATATGTGTCTTAATGTTACTCCATTCATTGTCAGATATAGCCCAATCACATTATATATGACAATATATAACTATTTTTACTCGGGGAGCTGGGTTTCGATAATAGGGTCTCTCAGGTAATATGTGACTATATAATTATATATTAAACACATAGAAAATATTATTGATATGAGACCATATATAATCATATCTCAAAGTATATTGTTAATCTTGCACCATATGTGGAATCATATATAATTATATGTTCTAGCCTTTAATATAATATATAATCATATATAAAAATATCTTACATCATACACCCAAAAAAAATTTATAAGAGGGCATATATTATAATATCTCAATATATATGGCTTATATGCCACCATATGTAATCATATATTATGTTATATGTGATCATTTATAATTAGATATGACAATAGATCTGGCACATCTCATTATGTATAGCAGATATGGGTCATATCTAATTTTATAAAATACAATATATACAAATATATGGTTATATAAGGTACCACATAAGAGACATATAATTATATATGGCTAATCAAGATTATAAGATAAACCACGATATTACTATATATGACTATATATAAATTTTTTTGATCGGGAATTGAATGAAATTTTAATCAATTCAAATGAATTTGGCAAAAATGAATTGCAATTCATTTCCAATTCAAATGAATTGTATTGGAAATGAAATGAAATGCAATTAATTTTTTGCCAAATTTTTGAGAATTGATTAAAATCTTTGCTATTTCAATGCATGAATGATTCACGAATTAATTAAAAAATGAATGATTCATTTACAGCTCTGGTGTAGGGTGTCATATAGTCGGCATGCCCTACTGTAACTTTTGTACTCGTTTTTATTCTGTATTTTTGGAATAAAAATAAATTTCCAGCCAGCAATTTCGGAGCGCTCATAAATAAGATTTTGAAATGGCTCATAGAAATGATTATTGTTTTTTTGAAAACACCCTTTTTTGGTAGAAAATATGAACCCTCAGAAAACAATCCCAAAAGTTGTCTCTACAATCTAAAAAGCTGTCTCAAAACGAGGGACTCAAAGAAGATTTCAAAAATATTTAAATTTATGAAGAAAATTTCGATTTTATAAGTTCTTTTTTCTGAGTCATTTCTGAGTACATAGGAATCAAGGTTTTAATTAAATTGATTAAAGGCTATATTTTTTCATTATATGATTTCTTTTATTCAGAAAGCTGTAAGCTAAGCATATTTCTTTAAGAAAAACTCTCAGATTGTACATATTTGCCGCATTCCACGATCCGGATAAAGCAAATTAGATGAAGATAATAATATATTTTGAGAGCATATAATTCCCAAAAAAAGTGTTGCTGCCCGTTTTAACTTCCGCAAAGTTCCAAAAATTACGAAAATATTGCTCTTTTGAGTTTTTTCATTCATTGGTATAAAATTGTTAAATTAAATTCTGGGCGCCTGACCCTGCTAGAAAGTTTGACAACTAAAGTTTCAAGACGCGGAATTGATCCGCTTCCCGAAATATGGCCACAATTATACTGTGGTTAGTCGGCATGTACGGCATTAACTTTTTTATTTCTTTTAATATTAATTGTGTGATTTTTAAAAAATCCTTCCCTAAGAGGGTTAAATTAGCACAAACGTGTACTTAAAGTCTTAAGCCTGGATCAGCCAGACGTAAACGTAAACGTATCTCTGCATAGCTGAATTAATAAGTTAAATAAGAACAGAAGATGTGCTGTGTTTTTGTATCATTCTTATGCATTCAATATAGAGCAGACGTAAATACACAACAAAAATCTGTTGTGAATAGATTTTCGTTGTATATTTACGTTTGCTCTATATTGCATGCATAAGAATGAAACAAAAAACACAACACATCTCCTGTTCTTATTTAACTTATTAGTTCAGCTATGCAGAGATACGTTTACGTTTACGTCTGGCTGATCCAGGCTTAAGTGTCTGTTATTTTTTTCAATATACAATCAAATTAAAGTATTCATACATAAAAAAATTGTTTGAATTATAATTATTAAAAATGATTATATTGTATATTATAGTATTTAACCTAAACTCACACACCCTCTGATTAAAGAAGAATAAAAGACATTTATTCAGAAACTGACATTTTTTTATTATAGCGGAACTACATTAAAAAAAATTAGCTTGAATTTTATAAAATAAAATAAACTGCAATTGAACTGTAATTGAATCATAACAGGAACATTTTTTTTGTTATAAATTGCAAAAAAAATATACTTACTTACCGTATGTGTAAATTGTTCAAAGTAATTCTCATACGAGTTCAGAGCCAAGGTTGACATTTGTCGTTGAACGTAAATGTTGCTGTCACTATTGTATGTCGTTGGTGTTTCATTTTTCAAATGCATTTTTTTTCTCGCAAACGATTTTAATGAAATTCAATATTCTATTCTAGATTTATACTTATTATTATAAATAAACATTGACTTTGAACTTTGATTTTTACTGTGAAAACGATTTTATTAAACAGAATTTTCCGGTATGTTTGTTGTACATGATTTGTTGTTTTTTTGAATTTTAGTCAGCTGTTTTATAAACTTGTTTAAATTTAGTTTTTTTTTTAATCAATTGGAAAAAAAAATAATTTATTATACATACCAACACCTGTCTAGCCTAAAATAAATGTCAATTTCAAATACACAAGCTCATGTGGTTGTTTGACTGGTTTCAAATAAATTCTGATGATTAATAAAATTAAAGGTATTTAATATGTGTTACAAAAGTAGTTAATAGACATTTTAAATTACTGGTTGTAAAATGCCAATATGTATCATTTATTTTCTTGACTAATAGTCGTTCGAACTATATAAGCTTTTAGGGGAAAATCAAAATACGGTTTCGGACATAGCAAAGAATAAAAAGCTCTAAACCTGGTCAAAGCTGCCTACGTAGATTACTGGAATTCTTGGGATCCTTTAAAAACGGTCCCACACGGAGGAAAAAGACGTTTTTATATATGTTTGGAGGTAATCAATGTATGTTTACAAACTACCATATATGTATTTGCAGTGTGCTTCCAATTATATTGTTTTTATAGTTACTATACATATATTTCCCGGTAATAATTATATTTGTGGATACAATTAACATATATTTGGAAAAACGGCGAATTTCCATTCTTGATACATATAAAGTTGTATGTAGCCATTATAACTTTTGTAGTTGGTAATAATCGTTTAGTTCAGCTAGACTGCATCTAGTCAGAAAATTTAGTGATATTTTTCCTTTATTTATTAATTTTATTGTGAAACATAAAATTGTTTTAAAAAGAAAAAAAAATATTTAATTGTGTATATTAAAGTATTAACTTATTATAAGAGTTTTTTTAAATTAATATTTGTTAATAAAAATAAATAAAAAATAAATGAAGAGGTTGTAGTTATTGTTTTTCAATGAAATATTTGTATTAGATGTAAAATTCAATCTGATTTATAATATATTTAGTTATTAAATAATCGCCAAACAGTAGATGTATTAATTTTACTTTTTATGTTTTTCCATTAAAATATAGAGAAATTTGGAGAGTAGAATAAATACGCCTATTGTTTGGCATATATTAATAATTGCTTTATAACTAAATATATTATTTATATATAGTATTTGCATGGAAACATAATTTGTTTATTACACACATATTATATGTTTGCTGCCAAACATATAATATTTGTCGATAGCGTCATTTCATCCAAACATTATATATTTACAGGTAAACATAATATATTTGCATGCAAATATATATTGTTTCTAGTAAAAACACGGCGAATATGTTTAACAATTTCTCCAAATATATATATATTACCAGCAAAAATATGTTTGGGACAGGCCGTTTTTTTTCAGCGTGTACTACCCATGACTAATATTTCCACTTTTAACTGGGGCCATAATCACTAAATTTAAAATTGGAATAATAGTCTTGGGCATTATAACTAAATCTCTGAAGAGTTAGTTCTTTTTCAAGTTAACTATTTCCGGGCCGGTGGTATTTTATGTGCATTCAAATACCATTTTACTGGTTATATTTTCTTAAAAAATTATGTTCTTAGTGTACTATAAACTCAATTTATATAAAAATCGGCCAAAATTTTTTTTTAAAGCACAGATGTTTTTTTCCGCCCAGAAAGTTTCGTAGTGTTACTCGGCTTGCTTTTAGAGAAAATATTCCTTGAATAATGGACAGCGCAAATATTCTGTATGAATTTAAATATTTCCTAAAAAACATACGGATGAGCGACATACCTTAACTCATATTGCACATACGTTTACGTGCCCTAATATATTTTATAAGAAACATTTCCATTTCCCTTCCCAGGTAATGACTTATCATTATTTTTTGGACTACCAGCAATTACACCGACTTAATCTCTGCTTTATTTTAAAATATATAATATTTAGTTACTAATAAATAGTTACTTGTTCCATTATTTGAAAATAAAAAACAATACGTTACTTATTTTCATCATTATATCAAACAAAAATTTATTCATTGGCGGAGTAGAATTTACATTATTTTATGTAAAGATCTAAAGGCTCAATTAGACGTGCCATAACCATAACCATATAAAACAGCTGTTCAAACCAATCTTATAGGCTACATTGTATTCGATTATAGGTGACATGCCATAACGCCATAACCGTAGATACCAATTGAATTTTGGTTGTCTGCTATGGCGTTATGGTTACGGCTATGGCGTTATGGCACGTCTAATTGAACCTTAAAGCAGGCGTCGGCAACACCTATGCCCATGGGCGCTCTCTCACACCTCCCTCCATAAGCTCACACATAGAACAAAAAAATAACTTAGTCGCAAACAAGCATTCAATGAAGTAGGTTGTCAGATCGCTTGTTTGCCAGATTTTTTACACTCTGCATAATGTTTATTGATACATTTTTTTTGTAATTTATTATACCCTACACCACTATGTGGTCAGGGTATTATAAGTTTGTGCTGATGTTTGTAACACCAAAAAATATTGGTCCTAGACCCACCTTATAGTATACCGATCGGCTTAGAATTTTTTTTTATTTCGATTTAACGATGTCCGTCTGTCCGTCCGTCCGTCTGTCTGTCCATGCATTCTTGTGCGCACTCTACAGGTCGCAAAAATTAAGATATTTTGATGAAATTTGGTACACAGACCTGTTTTGGTCCAAGGACGAAGCCTATTGATTTTGGTGAACATCGGTCTATGTTTAGACCTAGTGCCCATATAAGTGTCCCCCCAAAATTGGCTTGGTTACAAACTGCAGATCCCAAATATTAAGATATTTTAATGAAATTTGGTGCGCTGACTCACATTATAGAAAATTTTGACACAAGCCCCATTTTAACCCATTCGAATTTCGGATCCAAACATTAGTTGGCTTTTACCCAGACTGGTGTAGGGTATCATCAGTGTATAGTCGGCATGCCCGACCTTTTTACTCGTTTTTAAGTTCTTTTGTTTTTATTTTTTTATGTGTTGTTTTTTGATATTTGTTTTTGTAGTTGTTCTTTGCTTTTAAATTTTTATTTTATATTCCCATTATAAACATTTAAAATTTTCAAATTATTATATAAACGTTCTTTGTCAGTGCATTGAGAGAGAGAAGCTGCAACTTACTCATACAAGCACAAAATAAGGTTGTATATATTTGCCGATCCCTGATC
Source organism: Leucophora obtusa (assembly GCA_949987735.1). NCBI lineage: Eukaryota > Metazoa > Arthropoda > Insecta > Diptera > Anthomyiidae > Leucophora > Leucophora obtusa. The sequence goes on from OX465295.1 coordinate 76,660,746, forward strand.
TAAAGCCAATTATGTTAGTACATTCGTTTTTTTTTTAAGGACGACAAGGTAGAAGCCAGATTTTTCAATATTTTGGTGGAAGAAAGACATGCACGCAGTATTGTATTATATGAAAGTCTAAACATTTGTGAGATTTTCATGAGATTTCTTACATATCTCGCGAATTTACGGGATTTCATTGATGAATGGGGGAATATTTAGTTGATCTCTTATTTTTTAGTAAATGAATGTTCTTTTTAGTTTGACTCTAGATCATAAATTAATATAACTTTCTGTTTAAATTATTTTCAAATCAAAGAAAGATGATACAATTTTTACAAGTAAATTACAAAGAATAAAAATATATTTTAAAGAATTCGATAAGACCAGCAATACAGAATACGTATTTTCGGCTTTCGCTACAAAGCCATCATCAGTGTATTTCGTCTTGTGTGGGCTAATATTTTAATATTGTCTACTTATGTGACCGCTGAAAGAAAATCGAATTTCGTATCAACAACTCAACTTAGACTAACATCAACGAAATTTAACAATGCTATTTTTATCCTTTCATTTCATTTGTATGGGGAATCTCGGGATTTCACATGAGATTTTTATTGAAGTCTAAATTGTAGTCGAAATCTCGGGATTTGGGTACAGATGTAAATGCAACTTAAAATTACATTTACCCCATGTTTTTATAAAGCGAGCGGAATAATTCCGCCAGAGGAATGTGTGTATTTTGTTATTGTAACAAAAATAAAATACATTCCTCTGGAAGAATATTTTCTTTAGCTTTAGAAAAACAGGGATTGTCGAGAATATTGTAAATTTCCTAACTTTTTCTCTGTTTCTAGCGTTTTTTCCGTGTTTGTAACGATTTTTAATAATTTTTAGAGATTTTCCGTTCGAACAAAATTTGTTTATATATTATATTTTTACTCTCTCTCATCAATCCTACATATATCAATTCAATACAAAATTAAGCACGTGTAATACGGGTTTAAATAAGTCTATTCTTGGTGTCTTCCAAGACCAATACCAGATCGTTATAGATGGGGTGTAGTTTTTTTGTTCTTCTTTTCATTTGTTTTAATTTTTTTTTTTTATTTTTCAGTTTCCAGTTTTTATGCTTTTTAATTCATTATTTTTAAATTGTCATTATCTATTTTTTTACATTACAAAAACTACGATTGGAGCAGTGTTGCCCAAAAAGTTTCAGCTTATTCCCATTTTAAATGTTTAAATCCCTAATGTTATCCTAATTTATTTTAATTTAAACAAAAACTTAAAAAAAGGAGCTTAAGTTCAGAAAATTATTAAGAAATGAGTGAGCATATTAAATAAAATAGAATATTTTACGAAGATATATTTACGTTTTCAGCCGAACTTTAAGGGCCTCAAAAAATTTGTTATACGAAAGACAAATTGTATCGACGTGTTTTCACGCTCGGCTGGGATAAGCTCAGACGTGTCCAGGGTTCGTCACAAAAATTTATATTACGCAGCGGTTATAAAAGAAAACACAAGTTCAATATATTTTTTTCATATAACGTTTATTTAAAATTTCTCTTAAGTATTTATACGACGATTACACGAACAAATAATAACAAATCATGCACCGGCACATTGACGCGACAATTATATGAATACAATTAACTAAACATGGCCACCGGTACGCTTCCCGATATCAACAAAACAGGTTGAATTTGGAGATATGACAAATATTTAATCAACTATGCCCACCGGCATTTGCTCCTGCCACCGCAGGTATCAACTAAATAAATGTTGTTGTTAGTCACAGGCCACCGCATGGACTAAAAATATGTCTAAAGTAAACCCACTGGTTTATTACAGGCCACCCCAAATCTAAGACTCCCATTTCTTCTATTTTCCTTCTCCTTTTATACTTTTCTACGACTTGTAGTTGATACACATTCCTACATACACATATTGACAATCAATTGTTTACAAATGTCGATGTTGCCAGACCATAGTCAACATAAACAGCTGATATAAATACAGGGTTGGAAAACAAAATTGTTTTAGATATTCAATTAACGGGCAAATGACTATTTAAACAAGACAGGTTATTTAAATAAACTGCGCGATACATTTGTAACAGATAAAATAATAATTGAGGCCAAAACGAGCATAGCAACTTTGGTTCTCACAAAATCACAATTAAGCTGAAATGTCACCGTTTCAAAATAAAAGTCATATTAAATTTTCGAGAGAAAAAATTCTACACAATTTTTACACGAAGTTCATTATGGTGAAAAGTCTTTTTTTTTCTAAAATTTGTAAATCTAGTAAGGTGTAAGTTCTAGGGCTCGTAAACTCTTTTGAACATTAATTTTGCATAAGTCGAGTTTACACGATTCAGAAGGTACATAAGAGGTTATAGAAAACCCGTGGTACATTTTGAGCTTACACAAAATTTATTTTTTCTGAGTCCTTTACATGTAACAATTTCAGTATTTGGAAATTAGAAAATTTTTTGATTAATTATTGATCTTGGTTGCATTTAGTTATTTCAAGATTTATAAATATTTCGAGAAACTTTCTTCAATAATTCAAATATTTTGCAGAAATTTTTAAATTCCTTAACAGACCTAATTTGATCGACTTTAATTTTAAATAATACGCATATAATTCTTCTTATTTTGGGCCTAAAACTAAATCTTTTAAAATTTACAAATTTTTTATTCTGTCCCCAAAACGAAATCAAAATCCTTAATTTGGCCCAAATCCCCTTACCTAACAACTCTGTAAAACCTCATATGACATAAAAAAATCCTCCCTTGAGAAAATTTCCCAAAATAAAATCCTCCTTTGACAAAATTTCCCACATGCTAGCTAGCGACATCTATAGTTTGTTTACAAAATTATCGATGTTGCATCTCTATATTATATGTCTCTCCTGAAATTCATAAAATTCAAAAGCTACCGTTTGAAATTTAAGAAATATCAAATAAAATTAAATGTAAAATCTACCAAATAAAGCAAAAAAAAAAAAAATTCCAATTGAAATTAAAAAAAAACATAAAAATCTCAAAAAATAACAAATTAAATTCAGTTTACATTTATTTAATTTCAATTGATATTTTTTTATTTCATTTTGTATGTTTTGAATTTAAATTTATATTATTTAATTTATTTTTTTTTATTTCATTTATAATTTTGTGAATAACAATTTGTATTTTTTTAATTTCATTTGTGTTTTTTTATTCCGGATTTTTTCTTTAATTTCAAATGGTGTTTTTTGAATTTGAAATAATAGTTTTTTAATTTCAAATGATATTTTTTGAATTTCAAGACATTTTTTCATTTAAAATTGCTAGTTAAAAAATAAAAAAGTTGTTCTTTGGTTATTATGTATATTTTATTAATTTCAAATAAAGCTTTAAAAAGAAATTGCAATTTTTTGATTTGCAGAAAGAATCATTTGAGTTTGATTTCCATTTTGAAATTAATTGTTAATTTTTGGATAACAAGTAGTGTATTATTATTTTTAGGTTTTTTCACTTACAATATAAGAAAGATGAAAAATTAGGAAGTTAATTTTTGTTTGAAATATTTCCTTTTATTTAATTCTTAAGTATTTAGAATTTACTTCTCCGCAAAATGAAGAAAATTCTTTAAAAAATTAAATTAATTAAAAACAAATTAATAGCAAAAATTTCATCTCTGCAATGAGGCAATACTAATTTGTTTGCTATTTTGATTTTCTATATTTTGTAGTCAGATTTTTTCTTAGATTTTACTTACTATGACTATAACACTGTGAGACAAATGGTAGGGGTCAGTGATCGGGAAGGGTTCAAACTACCGGGGAAAGTTACATATATCGGTTAAAAAGAAGTTATACGTGTCCCGGCGTTTCGTTGGGTCACCCCTAGGAATCGAGATATATCGATTTGACCTTTGGTGGTCTTTTTTTTGACATAACTCGAGAACCACTAGTCCGATTTTGCTCAAACAATTTTAAAAAAATTAAAAATTACAATTCCTTTAATCTGGTTATTGATTTTTATGGTAGCGGTAACAAACATTTATTTTTACCGGCAAAACTGTTGAGTATATAGAAAAACGTTATATGAACAGATTAAAGGAATTGTAATTTTGAATTTTTTTAAAATTGTTTGAGCAAAATCGGACTAGTGGTTCTCGAGTTATGTCAAAAAAAAGATATATCTCGATTCCTAGGGGTGACCCAGCGAAACGCCGGGACATGTATAACTTGTTTTTGACCAATATAACATTTCCCGTTGGTTTCATCCCATCCCGATTTTGACTGTCGCATAGTGTAATTATTCACTGATTCATAAAATGAATTCATTTATAAATATTTCTTCCAAGCTCTAGCTGTATTTATTTATTTTAATATGTGCAGTTGTTTTCAACGCACAATATGTTTTTATTTGTATTCGTGTTTTCTCTGCAACATTGTGTGTTTTTTTATTAAGAGGTTCTAAACTCACTAGAGCACATTTCTAACATATATTTGTGTTTAAACTATTTTTCTCGGCAAATGTTTTTTCCTAGCAGGACTGTGCTGTTAATTCTATGGAACAAATTTTTCTTTTGCTTGTTACTACTACTAGCACAGTAGTAATAACATTTATTTTCGTAGGAACATCATGTATGTAGTCTTGAACATCGTGTATGTATAAAATATACATCACAACAGTACACGATCTACTTATTATAAATACAGTAAGTGACTGATGTGCGGAAATATTATAGAACCCTAGGAAAATTTATAAAAATTTTAAATTTACAAACATATGAAATATTTTTAGGGTGTGCAGATAACACCTCCGCACATTAGAGGGAACGTCACTGGTAACCATATATTTTTTGATTTTTTGTATGCTGGCGTGTAAGCTGACTTGTGCGCAGCAGTTGAGTTATGCTTTTGTCTATCAAATATTACATGGTAGATCTATTGACTGGCAATCTGGAGTCCTAGGTTCGATTCCCACATGAGCAAATTTTATTAAAAAAATTTTATATTAAAAAATTTTTTTTTTTTATAAAATTTATTTTTTTGAAAATTAATTTTTAGACTTAATATTTTTGTCAATACTGGTAAGCTCATAGGTAAAGTTATATTTTCTGATTTTTCGTATGTTAGTGTGTACCCATAACTTAACCACATATTTGGTAATCATTTTCTACACTGGGTTCACAAAGAATATTTGCGATATAAAATATTCAGAAAAAAATATTTTTTTAAATTGCCCATGAAAAACTTTATTCCCAATTTTCAGACAATTGATTCTGACGGGGGTACCAAACAAAAATATAAATTTTTATCGGCATTTCAAAATTTTACGTCTGGCTCTATGTTTTTTGGGGGGTTATAGTTTCCCCCTTTTGCAAATATTTATTGTGAATCGGCATAGGAAATTGTGTGAGTCTTCCATTTTAGGTATAGGATATGTTCAGCAAAATTTTGTAAAACATTACGAGGAATATTTTTGTGGAACATTTCAACCCTTTAACTCTTCAATTAAAGAGACTTTTTTGGTTCTTTTTTAAAAAGTGACAAAAAGACCCGTAAGTTGAAGAGTTAGAGGGTTAAAATATTCCGCAGAAATTTTGTCATTAAATTCTACTATAAGTTTCTGAAGACACAAGTTGAAAATTAACCTTCAATGCCAGGAATAAGTCAAAGCAAAAAATCTGCTAATTCCAGCAGTTTTTTCTGCAATGTCATATTTAACCCTTTCAACGCTGGGAATTTTATTGGCTGTCAATTTTCCGACCAAACTTCGTGGAAATATAAATCTATGCCAAAGAAATATTTTTATTATTTTGATAGCTTCTCAGCACCCCCTAGCGGAGATTTTTGGAATTAAATTTCAAACGTTAACATGCAGCCGGTCCTCAGCGGGTTAAGACTTTTTTTAATTTTGTTTTTATATTATTTCCATAACCAAACTCTACATAAAATTTCTAGAGTTTTTGAATTTTTTTCATCACATAATTTTTTAGACTAATAACACAGTACAACAGCCAATCTGGGGGGTGAGAAATTCCAAGTCAGGGTGATGGTACTAGGTCAGTATAGTAAAACCCTCAAAGGGTTTGGCGTTCGTATGTGTCATTATTTTATGACCTTTTAAATTTTTTCCTTATCTTGATGTTTTTTCGCTTAGTTGTAACATTTTGGCAAAAACGTAGTTTAACATAACTCGAGAACCACTTGTCCGATTTTGATGAAACAAATTTAGAAAAATTTAGAATTACAATTTCTTTAATCCGTTCATATAACGTTTTTCTTTATAATCAACAGTTTTGCCGGTAAAAATAAATTTGTGGAGAAAAAAAATATATTTTTGCCTAAAAAATAAAATTTTTTTTTTTTAAATTCATAAAAAATCCAAAACGGAAAAAAGGATCAAGTGTTATTAATTTCATGTAAAGTCACATAACCTATAAACAAAATTTAACGCGTTCTGCTTTTATTTACAATTAAGTGAAGGTATCCCATTTTGACAAGAATATTGATATTTGTTTTTATTCAGAAAAGTGTCATTTATCGCCTTTTTCATAAATTTTCCCCAATAACTCCAGACTTCTGGCCATAAACTACTAAAAAAATTAAGTAAACATTTTTATAATTTTTTATTTTTATTTTATTTATTTATTTTTATTTATTTTAATAAATATTGCCTAGACTTTTTCGATGGTGGTTGTTCGGGACTAGTGGCAGCTGTGACTTTCACACCGGGTGCCAACAAATTGTTTGATTTCAAAATGGAAGCCAGCTCTTCCGATTTATGCTGTGTTAATTCCAACTTGGCAACAATTGAATCAAGCTTATTTTGATTTATTAAAATTGGCTCATTGGATACTGATGGCTCATATGGGGAATCATCACGTGCATGATATGTCGGAGCAGTCGTAGAAGAGAAAATATCTGGGTTAGAAGCTTTTGGCACAGGAATGTGGTCCGAATGAGGCAATGGTGTTGCGGCACTTGCAACACCAACGTAATTATACGATTTTCTTATCCTTTTTGCGGCTCCTTTATTCGCACATGCATAGCAATTCAATGGATTGTGACCTTCGCCAGGATTAGTCCAAGTCATTGGGATACCGAATGGCATACTTTCACGTCTTCTATTTTTCCAATCCATTAGACGGTTGTAGCAGCTTTTACACACTATATTTGGTACCCAATTTTCGTTCACTATAACATTTTGGTTGAAGTACATCTCGTATGTTTGAACAAAATCAGTACTGAAATTTCCCCTTTTTTTATGTGTTGAGACATATTGACCACAGCAGTAGCAAAAGCTATTTATATCTGGCTTGCATAGTTCCATATTCTGTTCTCTTTTGTTCACTTTTAAAAAACTGGAGAAAAATCACTTTTACTGTTCGCGTTCATCGGCACTTGTTGAATGACAAAAATCACAGAACCAGTGTGAGAAAGAGAAGAAGTATAATGACAATGCATGTTTTATGTGAACATTACAGAACCAGTGTTGCCACATCAATATTTCTCTTTTAGTACAGTAGAAAAATATGAGAGAGTTCGGCTTGTGAGTGTCAATGTTTTCTGCAAATAATGTTGTGCATATCTGGAGCAAATTTTTGAAATTCATACATTTACCTAATTGTGAATAAATGAGAAACGCGTGCATCGATTTTCATGATCTATGCCTTTTTTTGCTCATGAGTTATGTGACTTTACGCGAAAGTAATTAGTTTTGGCACTTTTTTCCATTTTGGATTTTTTATGAATTTTAAAAAAAAAATATTTAAATTTTTAGGCAAAAAATACTTTTTTCCCTTCATACATTCATTTTTAACTTCGAAAGTGTTGCACATATAGGAAAACGGTATAGAAACAGATTAGAGAAATTGTAATTCTAAATTTTTCTAAATTTGTTTCATCAAAATCGGACAAGTGGTTCTCGAGTTATGTTAAACTACGTTTTTGCCAAAATGTTACAACTAAGCGAAAAAACATCAAGATAAGGAAAAAATTTAAAAGGTCATAAAAAATGACACATACGAACGCCAAACCCTTTGAGGGTTTTACTATACTGACCTAGTACCATCACCCTGACTTGGAATTTCTCACCCCCCAGACAATAATCCCAAAAATGTTCCATAGTGTAATTAAAACAAAAATTAAATTTTGCTTTAAACTTGAATGTGAGAAAATTTGTGTGGGACACTAGTTCCAGATTCCACAAAACCAAAAACTGCCCTTAGTCAACAACTGACTTCACAAGTTACGTACAGTGCAATTAACTTTTCAATTTAGGTTATGTCAGTGTTGCCAGTTTTTTTCATACTTTATCCCCAATTTTTAAATTGTTATCCCCAAAAATCCCAAATTTTCAATTTGTTATCCCCAAAAATCCTCAATTTTTATTTTCTGGAAAAATTCGTATACGTTAACTTTTTTTTTTTAAATTAATGTAAAAATACCATATTTATTTAATTCTTTTCGGTACCTTACACTCAATAAATTTTGTAATTCTAACAAATTATAAAAAAGAACAAATAAATTTAAGTAACAGCATAAAAAAATGTGAGCCAAATTTTTTCGTTTTAAATATTTCAGAATCAAAATTTTCCGATTCATCAGCTTCAGACATTTTGTTGCGTATGTTACTGTATTAAAAAGTTTTAATATTTCAGCAGATGGATTGAATTTTTGACAATTGAATAACATGCAAAGTATATATTTAATTTAAGAAGAGCTTCTTATAACTCATACTACATCCGAATAACCTTAAATATTTTGGAACCAAAAGGAATTCAAATTTTCACCAAAAGGAATTAAGGTTTGTACGCACATTAACTTTCCAGACACAAATTTGTGTAGCCTAAAATCATGCACTATTATCATCATACTTAAAAGAAATATATAAATATTTAGAATTATCAGGGTTAAATTCATAAAAATATAAGAAGGCAATAATATGTTATCCCCAAAAAATCCCCTTAAATTTCGTGTCATCCCCAATAAATCCCCGGATCCCCAGACGGAAATTTTTATCCCCAGTGACGAAAAAAAATCCCCAATTTGGGGATAAATCCCCTAAACTGACAACACTGGGTTATGTCACCACGTGTTGAATTAGCGTGCAGCAACTGTACAGTCGGAGACATTCGTTTGCACGCACTATGTTTTTGTTGTTTTTTTAGGTAACAAAAAAGTATAAATTAATTTTCTTTTGTCTACTTCAAAGTTAACTAGTAAAATAACAATTTTATTAAAATGAATTTTTTTTATGTGGAAAAATCTTGAAATTGGATGGGACGCACTCACTTTGTTTAAATAATAAAAAATAATATTTAGCCTATATCTAGAATTAAAATTGTATATTATGTTAATAAATTAATCCAGTTATGCTTCCTATTAAATATTTAAAATTGTTATGACGAGGACTGAATAAATATTAAAAATTGTTTCAATAAATATGCATAATATGAAAAAATATAATAAAAAAACTAAACCCGTTAACCGCAATCTAACTTCTTGAAATCTCAGCCAGAGCCAGTGGGAGAGCGCGTAACAATACGTGAACGACTTGCATAGAGCCTGACTGAATGCAGACAGTATATAAATGTTGTAATATTAATCAAAAACAACAACTTTTTTCGTTTCCAAAATTACTTTTATAACATTTTTAATATAAAATTTAACTAAATCCAAAAATTTTTCTAGCTAAGGAAACTAAACATATTCTTTGCAATTCTTTGCACAAAAGGAAATACAAAAAAAATTATTGTATTTTGAGCAAAAAAAAAATGAAATTAGTTTCATTTACTTATCGAAATTACTTCTATTTTGTTGTCGAAAAATAGAGAACAAATCATTTAGCTGAAAACATAAACTATCACTAAAAAAAACACGAATTTTTTTATAAAAGTAAAAAAAAAGTGTTTCCGTGTACCATATTTTAATTGATTCTCCAATCGAAAGCAAACTTTATGTATTACTTTTTAATAAACTTCAATTGGCAATAGAAAATATATTGCGAGTGTAGAAGCATGAAATTTTACGACGAAAGACTTTGGCTGTACAAACCAAATGAAATTAAAAATCGTAGGGGTCATATCTAACATAGTGTCTGCTAAATTCTGTTATCAAATTTCAACGCTGCAGGATGATAAATGGCAAGTTTAAAATCCTAGTTTACTTCTTTAGTGTTGATTTGATTAATTTCAATAAAATAATATTGTGCTCTTGATAACATAACTGTCATATGTCACATACGAATACCACCTACGCTTAAATGTAGTATCTGTAGTAAATATTTTCCTCCCTATGTGTATCAGTAACAAGTACTTCCGTTAAAATGATTTATCTCATGCTATATAATAAAAAAAAAATTACCGAATGAACATAAAAACAAGTCTACAATATGCACAAAAGGTATTTCCTGTTACAAAACTGCAATTTGTGTAGAAATGAAACATAAACAAGATTCAAATAGAGCACGCTACTACTGTACTATTATTCACAGTGGGATAGAGAATCACAATATATCTTGGAAATAATTTCGACAATTCTTATTGGCGGGTCAGACTGCTGTTAAATTTTACACACCCACAGGAAAACCACAACCAAGGTATTGTAATTTCAAGCAAATACCTAGCAGGAGATTTGCCATTAGCTTACCAATTTTCTATTTATAATCTGATTTTGAAAACTGCAACATTTTATAAATTTTGCAGATAAGGCCTATAAAATCATGCTTCATTCAATAAACGTTTGTTCGATACACTAACTTTTAGGCGCCTGACCCGGCTAGGAAGCCTAAAGTTTGACACGTAAAGTTTCAACAACCCCTTACGAACGTAGAAACCCAAAAACTTCACGATCGCCATTGCCTATTTATTTCGGAAACTATCGAGCCGATATTTATGCAATGTACCAATTCGGAAACTAGAATATCTGATCTAACATATAGATCGGAGATCCGAACTGTCGCGATGTTTAAGAAATCGGGGTTTGAACTTTCTAAACACGTTATTATAAAATTATAACCTTATACTATGTGCTTTAGGCTATAATGACTTTGTGCTGATATTTGTTACACTCACAATATATTTTCCGTAACCGATTGAGGTTTATTTGAAAAGTAATAGGTAAAGTTTGTTTTCAATTGAAGAATCAATTAAAATACATGGAAACATATTGTTTAATTTTTTGTATAAGTCAATAAAAAACAAACTACAAAAAATATGTATCGTCTGTAGGGTTTGATATTTTCAGTCAAATGTTCTATTTTTAGTTTTCTATTTTTAGAAAAAATAATTTAAAAAATTCCGTTGTTTTCTGTTTTTAAACAAAAAACTCAAATATTTTCGTTTTACTTTTTTTGTTAAAATAATTTGTTTATATACAAAATAATTTCAATTCAAATTACAAGAAATTCTTTACTCATATACACAAGCATAGCTAATAAATATATGAACCTGTGTGTTATGTGTGTAGTGTTTTGAAAATTCAAACAAAAAAAAAAAAAAAACTTTCAAATATGAAAAAACAAACCACCAATTCGTTTTTGTCAGTTAAAAATTGAAGATTTTTTTAACAGACTTTTCAATTATTCTTATTTCTTTTATGGATTGTTGAAACAATGTTTGAAAATAGATAGCAAAATGGTTTGAATATAATGGAAAATCAGTAGTCCCCTTTTTTATTGTGTTTTCAATTAATATAATATGTATTTTAGGTTGTTTTTAGCGATAAAATATTGTGTGTTTACTACCAAAATACCACTTCTTATTGCACATTACATCTGCTAATATTATTACAGTTTTAAACATTTTCTCTCAGCCACGGAAAAATATACATGAACGTGAAAGTGCAATAAATCTGCATACCTACTTTCTCTTCATCACATCAGATGTCCTTTTGAAAGGACTTCAAAATATTAAACTATAATGACAAAATATGTTTTCACTTTCACTTGTCCTATGCTCCTTGCAGGAGTAAAAGGAACATATATATATATATATATATATATATATATATATATATATATATATATATATATATATATATATATATATATATGTGACAGCGCATAGAGAAAGGGACCTAAGGGTAAAAAAATCAATTTTTTTTTTGTGGACAACATCTGAGCATCGAATGAGACCGATCCCATGCTCTCCTGACCTTAGGTCCCTTTCTATCCTTAGATCCCTTTCTATTTTTCGCGTCACATATATATATGTTTTCACTTGTGATAGTTTAACGGGGGTTTCTACAAGACGTGCGTCGTTCGTAGAAGGAGTGACTACATGTATTTTATTTTTGCATTGCATATATTTTGTTATTGTATTTTCGTTCATGTGACGAAAAACGTCATCTAGAAACTCCACCTAAATTTTGGAAAGGAAGGACAAATAAATTTTTTTTTTAATTTTCAATAGACTTGAAAATGAGCAATTCTTTTTCAAAATATACAAATTCAATGGGCATAATTATGACATAACTTTTTCTGGGTAAAAAAATATAAAAGGTTTTATATAAGAGATTTACGTCTTTCATTTCGCGGAACATTTTAACCCTCATACGTTTCAATCAAAGGCAGTTTTTAACCCCTTTTTAGAAAGGGACAAAAAAGCCCCGTAAGTTGAAGAGTAAGAAGCCAAAAATATTTGTGATGAATTTCTTCTAAATATAAGTCTCTGAAGACATCAAAGTTGAAAATTTAACTTCAATGCCAGAAATAAGTCAAAACTTAAAATGTGTTTAAGGGTTAATCTCGTACTTATTCAGAATTGGCGCTCAAATGTCCAACAAACCCGGATTTTAGAGGAAAACCATATGAATCTTCCATTTTAGGTACCCAGTGTAGAAACGGTAATGACATATCATTATTTTTTGGAGTACCAGTAATGACACCCACTTACCTTCTGCATTATTTTAAAACATATAATAATGAGTTACGGATATTGACTTATTTTTATCATTATTTCAAATACAAAATAATTTTTTAGATTTTTTTGAAAATTTTTTGAAATCTATTTTTAGACTCAATATTTTTTAAACACTGGTAAGGATATATGTAACCACATATTTTTTGATTTTTTGTATGTTGGCGAGGAAGGTTACTTGTGTGCAGCAGGTCAATTATGTTTTTATCTATTAAATATTACATGTCGATATAGCTCAGATGGTAGAGCTGTTGACTGGCAATCTGTAGACCCAGGTTCGATTCCCGCACCAGCAAATATTATTAAAAAAAAAATATACAATAAAAAATATTTTTTTTTATATAATTTATTTTTTTGAAAATCTACTTTTAGACTCATTATTTTTGTCAGTACTGGTAAGCACATAGGTAACGATATATTTTTTGATTTTTCGTATGCTGGTGTGTAACGACAGCTCATTATTTTTCGTGACATCCCCATATAAAGATAATAAGAAATGTAATAACAAAAGTAAGTAGTTACCATTACCAAGTATGTAGTTACATAACCACATATCTGGTAATGATTTTCTACACTGGGTATAGGATGTATTCAGCGGACTTTTGTAAAACACTACGAGGAAATGTTTTGCGGAATATTTTAACCCTATAACCCTGCAACTGACGGGTCTTTTTAGTCCCTTTTGGGGACAAAAAGGTCCCTTTATTTGAAGAGTTAGAGGGTTAACGTATTCCACAAGAATGTTCCTTGTAGTGTTTTACATAAGTTCGCTGAACACATCCCATACGTAAAATGGAAGATTCACATGGTTTCTAATGACAATTCACAATAAACATTTGAAAAAGGGGGGAAACTTTAACACCGCCTAAAATAAAATTCCGTAGTGATCGTTCAAAACGCCAACACACGTATATTTTTTTAGTCTCCTTTTCCAGAATCCACTGTCAGAAAAAGTTCGAAATTGTTGTACAGTGTAATCGGCATGCTCGACTTTAATTTCTTGGAAATTGTTTTGTGTGGATTTTAATTTTCACTCATAACTTTTGAAGCGCTGCATTGATTTTAATAAAAATTAGCACAAAACTGACTCGAGCACAGTGTGCTTGATAAAAATCGAATATTAAAAAATGCCACACTAATAATGAATATGCATACATATAATTTTTTTTTTTATAAATCTTCAAGTGTTAAATGCAATTTAAAGTAAATTAAATTAATATCAATCTACTACATGAATAAGTATATATGCATTTATACAGAGAAATAAAAAGCTTTACACCAGAGCTTTGAAGAATTAATTCCTTTTTGAATGAATTCACTACCAATCGAATTCAATTTTCTCTAGAATTGAATGAATTCCTTTTCTTAAGTAATTCACTGAATTCATTCAACTGAATGTGTTCATCAAACAACAAATTCAAAGAATTAATTCAATTGCAATATTTCTTTTTATTAAATCAAATGAATTAATTCACCGGTAAACGCGTTCAATTTTATAAATCGAACGGAAAAAAGTGAATTAATTCCTTACTAAATTAATTCAGCACTGAATTCATTCAATTTCATTTTCATTCAGTGAATTAAAAAAAAATAAAATTACATTCAGTGAATTAACAAAAAAATAATAAGTTCACTGAATTGAAAAAAAAAATAAAATAAGTTCACTAAATTAAAAAAAAAAATAAAATAAGTTCACTGAATTCAAAGCCTGTTTTCTGCCGTTCAGTAGAAGAAAACAATAATGTACAAATAAAATTTTTAAATAAGCAATTTTACAGCGTGTGCTAGTAGCAAATTAGAAACCGGATGCTGTTTATCAACCTACATGATTCAAAAATAAAGCCTTTTACTATTAAAAATAAAAACTTTACAGATATAGATAAATTTGGAAAACAATATAACTATATAACTAGTTTGAAAAATTAATAGTTATATTTTTTTTCCAAATTTATCTATATCTGTAAAGTTTTTATTTTTAATAGTAAAAGGCTTTATTTTTGAATTATTTAGGTTGATAAACAGCATCCGATTTCTAATTTGTTACTAGCACACGCTGTAAAATTGCTTATTTAAAAATTTTATTTGTACATTCCCAGCAAAAACAGACATTACCCAGTAATTAAGCAAGTAAGTAGCACACAAAGGGTTTCACTACTTACCAGGCTATTTACTCGCAACATTACTTTTGTTCGCGATGTCCAAAAATTCATGGGTGGTCATTACCCTCTCGCTTACAAAAAAAGTGCGAATAATGAGTTACCCATAGTGAAAGAATAAGTAGTTACTCAGAAAGATAGAATAAGTGGTTACTCAGAAGTTAGGAAATAAGTGGTTACCCTACATTAAATAGTTGTTCATATTGGCAAAAAAAACTGTGCACCTTGGAAAATTTCCTATTTAGTTCAAAACAAATTTATAAATAAAATTTTAATATAAAAAAATACTTAATAAGTACTTATTTAATCAATTACCAGTAAGTGATTACTTTGTACGAATATATAAGTACTTCTATAACTTATTATCGGTAAGTCATTATTTTGTATTTTAAAGTAATGCCAAAGGTAATGACCTATCATTACTTGGTAATCCGTATGGTAATGACCTGTCATTACCATGTTTTTGCTGGGTTATTGTTTTCTTCTACTGAACGGCAGAAAACAGGCTTTGAATTCAGTGAACTTATTTTATTTTTTTTTCAATTCAGTGAACTTATTATTTTTTTTTTAATTCACTGAACGTAATTTTATTTTTTTTAATTTACTGAACGAAAATGAAATTGAACGAATTCAGTAGTGAATTAATTCAGTAAGGAATTAATTCACTTTTTTTGCGTTCGATTTATAAAATTGAACGTGTTCACCAGTGAATTAATTCATTTGATTTAATAAAAAGAACTATTGCAATTGAATTAATTCGTAACAAAATAAATCGAACGAAAGCAAATATGAATTAATTCCATTCAATATATGGTGCTTAGTGAATTAATTCATCGAATTTTTAATTCAGAATTGAAAAATTTAATTAAGGAATTAATTCTTCAAAGCTCTGCTTTACACCATACAATCATCCATATCATTTCATACCAGACAAACTGATAACTTCAACCATACATCGTTTTAATATGTATGTAAACAATATTAACCCTCATGCATACACTCAGAAAACTCTACGTAGTCGTCTCCACTAAAGGCCAGCATGAATATCTTGCAAAACATTCTCTCATACAACACTAAAACTTTTGTTTCATTTTTTTTTTTTTTTGTAATGATCTAAATTTTAATATCCTGTAAATAAGTATAAATAAGCCAAATTGTGTATATTTGCAATTTTTAGTATTAAAATTCGTCAAATCTGGCATCAGTGCATGCAAGAGAATGTTTTGTAAAACATTCATGCAGCCCCCTAGTATCCACACACTCACGATACATTTATATCACCACCAAGATAGTCCCAGCAAAACCTTGGTAATGGGTTTGACCTTTTTCACGCATTGCCTGGCAATGGGTACCTCTTTACCTTTGGTTTTACTTAAAAACTTAAAGTAATACGTTGCTAATATTGTGATACAATAATATTGGGGGGTATGAAATAATGAGTTACCAATATGGAGATATATCACTACTTATTTAGAGCCTTTCAAATAATATATTACCGATATTGTGTTTTATAATAGCTTATTACTAAGGGTAAAAATATGCAAAAGTACGATTTAATAAAAAGTTAGAATCTAATTACATTTCTCGGATCGGTGTACTTTTAAACAAAGTCTTTACTGGTAAAGTCTTATTTTATTCCCTATATGTAAGCAATGAAATATGTACTAATGTGTAATGACTTACTTCACTCTATAAAAGTATGTACTTTTTTTTAGCTAACTCGTGAATTTAATATTACAAGTAACAACTTATTTCTGTACTTCCTTCGTAATCACTTATTTTAGCCTATACCGGTACGATTTAGGCAACCATTTACCCCCAATGACACCCCCATGTTAAAATAATGTGTTATGCGACCAAAGTGTAAGTAGTTACAATTTTTAGTTTCTTATTACATTTGCCTTTACCTGGTAATATAAGGTTTTGCTGGGGTGTTGAATACTTCTCTTACTCCAAAGTAACATATACAAATTTGGTATCTTTTGAAAGGCATTTTATACAACTAACTATCTAATGGTTATAAAAAACTTGCCAATACACGTTCAATTTCTCGAACAATTTATGAACAATTGCCTCGTTGGAGTGTTTTTTTTTTATAATACGGGAAACTGAGCATTTATTCATATTAAAAAAAAAAAAAATAACGATTTACTCAGTGATTTTCCCCTCTAAATGTTTAATTGGGCCGATATAAAAATACGGTTTTTTTTCTTAATAATTCCGAAAAAAAATTTAAATAAATTACTGTTTTTAACTAATTGGGGACTCAGTGAGGAATATATATGGGAATTATGTGATGATTCGAGGATAAATTTGTTACCATGGGTGTGTGCATAAGGGTTAAAATGCTACACGCAAGTCGTACACTTATGTTATTGTTTGTTTACAATGTTGTTGGATGTATTTACTCGTATGTAATTGACCTCTTTCAATGAGACCACATTCTTCAACAGTCACAATAACTGTAGATTACAGGCGGTTTCTTTATTTACATCCTCCACCATTGTAACAAGAGGTATTTAAATGTGTCATAACGTTTGTAAAAATTACCCTCAACACATCAACAGAGATAACATTAAAAAAAAGTAATAATAAGTTCAACCTAAAATATTTTCTTCTTCATCTTATATCCAAATTTCATGGAATCTGGAATTTTTTATTGCACATGTCTCCCAGAATACGCATAAAAAAAAACAATTTCTTCTTCAGAACTTTTTTTCGGAATCTTTAAATTCTCCAAACATGCCCAAAAATCTATGTCCAAAAATGTGTATGGAAAAATATCGTAGAATTCCAAAATGTATTAAATAAGATTATGGCCTCCTCAACTAGAGGCTTATCTAAAATGTTTAATGATTCTTAAAATACAAATTGCTGCAAAGTTATAGAGGGCATACGAAATTCGATTTTGCCAATCATCACAATTATTTTATTTATTATTTTTAATTGTTAATATTTAAATTTCATCCAGTGATTTAATGTCAGTAAGCAATGATATGATTTGCTTGAAGTTGGGCGATAATGGAAGTTCTTTTTGGTTTATAAACAATTATTTAAATACTGTAATGTGTTATAACTTCTGAAGTACGTGAAGCAATTTCAAGATTTTGCAATGTATTATAGAAGATTAAAAGTTTTCAGACAACTAAGGCTCGTTTACAATTAAAAAAAATTATGTAAAGTTAAATCCAAAGATTAAAGATGTCAAATTTCTTATCTGGAACAGTAATTTATCTTCAGTTTACGGTTTTAAAAACTGACAAAACTTTTATAATGGTCCACATATTTTGGATTTTATTATCGATATTAACTACAGTTTAATGACTAAAGTTCTTATGCATAATAATTTGAAAACCTTATAACACGTTTATAAAATGAATTTTGTATGAATAATTCGTTTTATAAGACACTTTTAAATTTAAAAAGTGATTATGCATATGACCCTAAATATATAAGCTTCCATATTTTATTTCAGAATTTAGTATTTGTTTAACTTAAAAATATTGAAGTTTAAAAAGATTTAGAATCTTTAAAAACTTCTACAAGTGTTGTTTCAATCCAAAGTTGCAATTTAGTAGATTAAACTAGAACAACACTTGGAGTTGCATATTATGTACCTTAGACCGTACCACCTTACAGGCAAAAAAAAAAAGTGCGCAGTAAACCCTCAAATATAAAGTATTTTTGCAAGGCAATTCAAGAAAATATTTTTTTTTGCCGAACGTAGAGTTTGCCTTTTTCAATTTTTCGTTATAGCTTCGGCATTTAAAGTCGGATTTTAAAGTGTAATATTTTTTTGCCTCGAGGAGACCAGTGAAAAATGCAATGAAAAAAATAACCAAAAAAATAAAAAAATTCTGCTGGGTTTATCGAAAAACTTCCCTAGCAAAAGTTTAATGATTTTTTGAGAGCTTTAATTTTCTGACATTAGGGTTGTATATTAGGGTCGTAGCAACTGAGATCTGGTGGGTAAATACTAGAACGGGATACTTGAGGTCAATGGTCCTTAGAGCAAAACATAGAGCAAACCCTCGAGAGAAAAATATCGATGTATCCTACTTTAAGATCCGACTGTAAATACCAAAGATATAATGAATAATGTAAAATTGCGACCCCTACGTTCGGCAAAAAAAATTTTTTTTTGAAACCAACTTGTAAAAATAATTTAGATTGGACGGTGTACGGCGAATTTTTTTTGAGGTAGGGTCTAATGTAGTGTTTCCCAACCGGTTAACCGAAAAACCGGGTTTTTGTTAATATTTCGGTTTTTTTGCTAACCGGTTAACCGAAAATCTTAAATCTCGGTTAACCGAAAACCGGTTTATTTTCAACGGTTAACCGGTTTTTTTATTTTATTTTTTTTAGCTTAAAATCTCTTCAAAAATTAAGAAAAATAAGTGGCGAATTGCTAAAAAAAAAAAATGCTGGTTTATACAAATTTCAACCCAAAATCTTGCGGATGTCAAAATTTAATTTTATTAATTATTATTTAATGAAATTTTGATATGAAAATAAGAAAACTTATGTTTTATCGACCCATTCTCACGTTAAATGGTTAAAAGAGAGTGCTAAAAATTACACCTTTTTTTGTTTCTTGGATTTTTTCCATTTTCTTAAAAAGAAATATTGTCTATTAAATGAAAGGTGGAGTGAATTACTAGAAATATAAAAATTTTTTCAAATAAAAAATATTCAGCAGCATTCAAACTTTTTTAATATCAACTTCAGCCGACAAAATTAGTACCGACAGTTTTATAATAATGTCCTCCCAAATCATATATAAAAAGTTCATCGTAATCTACCGAAACTTCCAAACCTTGTTAACAGTGAATCTCTAAAAATATAAAATATTTATCCTGAAGAATAACGGTCAGATTTTAATATATTCAACATAAAACCTCTCTTGAAAAATTCTGAGAATATATTTGTCACTCTTGCCGTTTTTTAAACTATATTTTTCGCTTTCTTTATTTTAATTTTTGGTGTTTTTTAATATTTTTTAGTTTTAGTCGGTTAACCGGTTTAACCGGTTTTTTCACAAAAGGTTAACCGAAAACCGGGTATTCAAAATAATCCATTCTCGGTTAACCGACAAACCGGTTTTTAAAAAAGTCGGTTTTTTGGAAACACTAGTATAATGTACCTACTAGGGTACATTTCGAATAACGAATAATTCGAATAATTAATCATACGATTAAGCGAAATTGGTAGAAAATTACAAAAATGTTTAAAAGGTATAAACTTTTTATTAAAGTACAAATGCTAAAATCTCAAAACTTTTTTAAAAAATAGTGATAAATAATTTGCTGGAGGCTTGTACCTATCCGAATTTCATTCTGGCATAAAAAAATAATCAAGGGACGACCTTTTAGAATTTCCAGAAATATTTGTTAGCTTCAACTCAATGAGAATTTTATGTTTTCAAGTAGGAACGTCTCAAATTTCAAAGAAAAATTAAAACAATATAAAATTATCACAGTTTGCTTTGTCATCTTCCAGATTACTACTCTGTTGTTGTGACTTATAGAGTAAAGTATTTGTATTTATTTATGTATAATAAATTTTTATTTTTTACTACTTTTTGAACGTTGATATTAAACGAAAGTATTAATAATTATTGTAATTAATGATTATTATAATTATTAATTGTAATTAATGCGCAGTGTAATAAATAAAATAAAACGACATAAAGGGATGGAGGTACGGAAACGTAGAGGGAAAATCAATTCTCAACAAAATTCCTCTCTACATTTACGTTTTTATTTTATACGAAAGAGATACAAATTAATGTAAGGGGTCTTATATTTTTCTTTAACTCTTTTAACTCATTGCGGTGTTATCCCGATTTGGATAAAATTTGAATATGTGAAAGAGGGGTTAGAAAAAATAAAAATATTGACAAAATCTGATCTCAATTATTAATATTGTTTTTTTATTTTATGAATTTGAGAAGAGTTACTAAATTTATTTTTGTTCCTTTTTTTAAAATAAATGATTAAAAATACAACAAGTGTATGTATATTATTTTACAGAAATTTTTTTCCATTAATCGATTAATTTTAAAATTTTGTTCGATTAACCGGTTAAGAAGAAAAATTCGAATAATTATTTGCACGATTAATCGATTAAAATAAAAAACCGATTAATTGAATACCCTAGTAAAAAAATTTTTCGTATTATATTTTATCCGGAAAATCCAAAAATTTAACTGTATCAACTCAGAACGGAAGTCATGCTTTACAAACCACTTCTTTCATTGCTTCAAAAGTATCCGTAAATGTATTTGTACTGCTTTTTTAGAAGTAATTTTGAACAACTTCATAAAAATGATTTCTTTCATTGCTTCATATCCCTTAGTGAATTTTGAACAACATCAAAAAATCACTTAAGTATTTCTTCTAAAGCATTATTTCTCTAAAAGTGGTCCTAAAAAGTGATTTTGTTACAGTTTATTTCCCAACACATCATCGCGGGTTCGATTACTGGCAGGACAAAGATTTTTTTAGTTTTTAAAATTTTTTTTTTAATTTTTATAATTAATTTTTAAAATTCAATATTTTTTAATTTATTGAATTTTAAAAATATATAAAATAAAAATGTTGAAAAATCATATCAAAGAATAGCTCAGCGGTCGAGAGCTAAACTAGCAAATTTTGAAGTCAAAAATTCGATACACAGTGTCGGCAATAAAAAAGTTTTAAAAACATAAAAAAAATGTATATTTTTTTGCGAATTTGGTTTTTAACTTTAAATTGATGAAAAAAGTCTCCTTTGCACTAGTTCAAAAAGTACTGAAAAAATGTGGGAATACTCCTCTGACAATTTCTGTTTATGTTAAAAAAGAAGTACATCTAGATCATTAATTGTAGTGCTTTTTCTAATGCTTTGGCATATCTTTTTTTACTGGGTATTAGATCATATTCTATTTAATTTCCCTGCACAAAATACTGCTACCATGAAAGTATGTTCGGGGCTTATTGGTGATATATGGCATGAGTTTTTATCGAGATAGCTTCCGTGAAGACACTTGCTTCGATATCCGATATGCACTAGATAATGACGTGAAATCACTGCTTTTAACAACCCTAGTAAAAAAGTTTTAATTTTATTACTTAAAACTATTGCGTATAACATAGTAAAACACTAAAAAATTACGGTGTTTTGACAATGTAGAGACCAAAAAAATGTGGAGACCAAAAAAAAAAATAATATTTGTCGAACCCGATCACCGACTCCCAGACGATTACCTGTATGTTTGCCGATTGTCACCGCTAGTACGGAGAGTCCCTCCGTGCAGATTTCTAGAACCCCTGCCGAGAACACTGGTGACCGACAACATAGCCGGATAAACCCGATCACCGAATCCCAGCCGATTACCTGTATGTTTGCCGATTGTCACCGCTAGTGCCGAGAGTCCCTAGCTGCTGATTATTATGACTCCTGCCGATAGCACTGGTGAGCCGAACGGATCCGATCAACGACATCACGCCGATTGTCACAACTAGTAGCGAGAAGCCCTACCTGCCGACGACATAGCCGATAAATCCGACCTGAGAAGAAAGATTGCTTGCTGATCATCGTGTGATATAAATTTAAGTTGTAAGAAACAATAACAACAATAAAATATATTTATTTGCTAACTCCCGAAAGACTAAATAAATTGTGCTTTAATACTTATTGTTAGAGGTCCTCAAGTTGACCGTGGACACGAGTGAACTACCTCAGCCAATTAATAAAACCTCGTTACAATGTGCCAAAGGACAAATCCTATTGAGTCTACATAAATAAAGTAGGATCGGTCCATATTTGGAACTATCACTCATATGGTGTTTATTTCCGATTTTCTCTTAAATACACCTAACATTATGCAAAATCAATTTTTTTTTCCGTTATTCAGTTTTTTTTTATAATTTTATAGATAAATTTTGTCACAAATCCATTTTAATCCATTTCCAACATTAGGCCTTTTTAATCACTGTATTTATTTTTTGATTTATTTTATTTTTTTAAAAAATCCATATTTTGTTTTTTAATTTCCAAAATTTATAATTTTTATCAAAATTTAATATTTATTCGCCAATATAATGTGCAAGAAAATCATTAAATTTTGTAAAAATGCGAACACAGGAATTGAAATAAGCTAAATCCAAAATGGATTTAAAATATAAATAAATCCGTTTTGGATTTAGCTTAATTTTATTCCAGAAATTGCATTTTCGCAAAATTTAAATTTTTTCATTTACATTATATTAGGGAATAAGGGTTAGATTTGGATAAAAATATAAAATTTTGAAAAACAAAATGTGAATTTTTTAACAAAATAAAATAAATCCCAAAACAAATCCAGTGATTAAAAGAAAGGCCTATTATTTGGCTTTCAACCAAGCTGATTTAGAGTAAATATCATATTCCGATTTCTTCTTTACTCATTTTCAAAATTTTTTCTACTGATTTCCTAAAATGCTAACAATTCATTGACAAATTTTGACACAATCCCATTCAATCAATTGCAATTTCTGGCCCAGTGTAGGGTATCAAATAGTCAACATACTCGACTTCAACTTTTTTAGTCGTTTTTAGTTGTGTTGTTTTTAGCTTGTAGTATTGGAATTTCCGTCAAGGAATAGCCGATACCGTTGTAAACAATTATTCGGTAGAAAACTATTTTTACTAGTGCGTTAAATGTCCACATATTGTTGTCATTGTATTGTTATTTTTTGTATTTTCCTATTTTGAATGTACAAAAATAATAGAATTAATTTTGTTAATAAAACTCGTTTTTAATATTTTTGTGTCAGTTATTTAAAAATTAGATCGGTACTAAATTTTAATTATTAATTTAATTTATAGTTAAAAAAAATAATCCAAAGCTTATAAATCCTTATATTTATTAAAAACTGTCAATTCTATAAAAAAGAATTAAGAAATTTGTTTCTATTTTTTCACAATTTTTAATTGTGGTTGACCTTGAATTATATTTAATAAAGAGTTTATTGTCCTTTTTTAGACAAGATATCGAATCTCAAAAATTATATTGAATAGTGTGCACTAATTTTAAATATTAGTTAAAAATTAAACAAAAACAAACAGGTTAGTTTAGTTTTTAAACAAAAAAATGCAGTTTTTGCTTGATGCTGACGTTTATTTCTAGTTCTGTTGTAAATATGTACCGGCTTTTATGTTTATGCACTTTTTTGTTTTGTTTATTCTTTGTTAATTTGTAGATTTAAGCGTTTAAATAAATATAAAATACAAAAACAATAAAGTTAATTATGCAAATTGAACAACTTTTGTTTCTGTTTAGTGTGTTGTCTTTTTTTTTTTTTGGCAAAGTGCTTCACAGTGGTTAGGACGATGGCCAAACTATGATAAAATACAACTTGTGTTATAAAATCTAGTATTGTTTGGATAAAGTTAACCAAAGCTGCTAGAGTTCCCATATAGTAAATAATATGGAGTTAGCGCGCCAAAAGCAGTGGACCGATTATAATTAATTTTAATAAGTATTTATGTTTTTAAAATTTGTCATTTTGAACAGACCACCCGCAAAAGAAAATTTTTTATGTAAACTTAATTTTTGTATTTAAAACCCCTTTTTATAATAATTTTCTTAAAAAGAATATTTTATTTAAAATTTTACAAATTAAATGAACCGATTGGCATTCCAGGCAAAACAAAATATTGAGACATTTTGTATTATATATCATTTTATCTGAACATCTTATTTTATCATATTATATCGAATTTGATTTAATTAGAATTAATTTGATACAATTAGATAATTATTTGATGCAATTACCCTAGATCTAATTTGATTGGTTAATTTATAGTTTAATACAATTTGAACCGAATTTTGTCCCCGCTCAAGCTTATAAATTGCTTTTTAATGTAATATAATTATATCCAATTAGATAAGAAATATAGAAATATATAATTATAAGTCGAATATGTAGTAATATGTATTCACAGCGCATACTCCATCAATTGTATAAAGTAATATATTATTATATAAAAATTTTGTTTACTTGCAGTATGAACAGAGCTTTGAAGAATTAATTCCTTTTTGAATGAATTCACTACCAATCGAATTCAATTTTCTCTAGAATTGAATGAATTCCTTTTCTTAAGTAATTCATTGAATTCGTTCAAATGAACGCGTTCATTAAACAACAAATTCAAAGAATTAATTCAATTGCAATAGTTCTTTTTATTAAATCAAATGAATTAATTCACCGGTGAACGCGTTCAATTTTATAAATCGAACGGAAAAAAAAGTGAATTAATTCCTTACTGAATTAATTCACTACTGAATTCGTTCAATTTCATTTATGTTCAGTGAATTAAAAAAAATAAAATTACGTTCAGTGAATTAAAAAAAAAAAATAATAAGTTCACTGAATTGAAAAAAAAATAAAATAAGTTCACTGAATTGAAAAAAAATAAAATAAGTTCACTGAATTCAAAGCTTGTTTTCTGCCGTTCAGTAGAAGAAAACAATAACGTACAAATACAATTTTTAAATAAGCAATTTTACAGCGTGTGCTAGTAAAAATAAACAAATTAGAAACCGGATGCTGTTTATCAACCTACATGATTCAAAAATAAAGCCTTTTACTATTAAAAATAAAAACTTTACAGGTATAGATAAATTTGGAAAAAAATACAACTATTAATTTTTCAAACCAGTTATATAGTTATATTTTTTTCCAAATGTATCTATATCTGTAAAGTTTTTATTTTTAATAGTAAAAGGCTTTATTTTTGAATCATGTAGGTTGATAAACAGCATCCGGTTTCTAATTTGCTTATTTTTACTAGCACACGCTGTAAAATTGCTTATTTAAAAATTTTATTTGTACATTATTGTTTTCTTCTACTGAACGGCAGAAAACAGGCTTTGAATTGAGTGAACTTATTTTATTTTTTTTCAATTCAGTGAACTTATTTTATATTTTTTTCAATTCAGTGAACTTATTATTTTTTTTTTTAATTCACTGAACGTAATTCTATTTTTTCTTAATTCACTGAACGTAATTTTATTTTTTTTTAATTCACTGAACGAAAATGAAATTGAACGAATTCAGTAGTGAATTAATTCAGTAAGGAATTAATTCACTTTTTTTCCGTTCGATTTATAAAATTGAACGTGTTCACCAGTGAATTAATTCATTTGATTTAATAAAAAGAACTATTGCAATTGAATTAATTCGGAACAAAATAAATCGAACGAAAGCAAATATGAATTAATTCCATTCAATATATGGTACTTAGTGAATTAATTCATCGAATTTTTAATTCAGAATTGAAAAATTGAATTAAGGAATTAATTCTTCAAAGCTCTGAGTATGAACAATTTCTAAATTTAATTTTTTTTTAAATTTCTTGTTTTTTTTTAATCAAAAATCTTCATAGCGTCGTTTTAAAATTTCTGACAAAACTCGTTGAAATGAGAATCAATTCTGGTTGCTATGGTTTTATGTTCAACAACAACTTTTGCAACTAAAATTCAGAAAATATCAATTGAAATTCAGAATTTCCATTTGAAATTAAGAAAATATCAATTGAAATTCAGAATTTCCATTTGAAATTCAGAAAAGATCTATTGAAATTCAGAATTTCCATTTGAAATTCAGAAAATATCATTTGAAATTCAGAAAATGTCAATATAATATCAATTATTATTCAGAAAACATCTATTGAAATTCAGAAAATATCAATTGAAATTCAGAAAATATCAATTGAAATACAGAAAATATCATTTGAAATTCAGAAAATGTCAATTGAAATTCAGAAAATATCATTTGAAAATCAGAAAATATCATTTTAAATTCAGAAAATATCAATTGAAATTCAGAACATATTAATTGAAATTCAGAAATCGTCACTTGAAATTCAGAAAATGTCAATTGATATTCAGAAATTGTCATTTGAAATTCAGAAAATATCAATTGAAATTCAGAAAATATCATTTGAAATTTAGAAAATATCAATTGAAATTCAGAAAATATCATTTGAAATTCAGAAACCGTCCTTTGAAATTCAGAAAATATCAATTGAAATTCAGAAAATATCATTTGAAATTCAGAAAATGTCAATTGAAATTCAGAAAATATCATTTGAAATTCAGAAAATATCATTTGAAATTCAGAAAATATCAATTGATATTCAGAAAACATCAATTGAAATTCAGAAAATATCAATTGAAATTCTATTGATATTTTCTGAATTTTAAATGACGATTTCTGAATTTCAATTGATATTTTCTGAATTTCAATTGATGTTTTCTGGAAATCAATTGATATTTTCTGAATTTCAAATGATATTTTCTGAATTTCTTATGATTTTTTTTGAATTTCAATTGACATTTTCTGAATTTCAAATGATATTTTCTGAATTTCAATTGATATTTTCTGAATTTCAAATGACGGTTTCTGAATTTCAATTGATATTTTTTGAATTTCAAATGACGATTTCTGAATTTCAATTGATATTTTCTGAATTTCAATTGATATTTTCTGAATTTCAATAGATGTTTTCTGAATAATAATTGATATTTTCTGAATTTCAAATGATATTTTCTGAATTTCAAATGATATTTTCTGAATTTCAATAGATGTTTTCTGAATAATAATTGATATTTTCTGAATTTCAAATGATATTTTCTGAATTTCAAATGGAAAATCTGAATTTCAATTGATCTTTTCTGAATTTCAAATGGAAATTCTGAATTTCAATTGATGTTTTCTGAATTTCAAATGGAAATTCTGAACTTCAATTGATATTTTCTGAATTTCAATTGATATTTTCTGAATTACAATTGCAAAAGTTGTAGTATACATCGAAGATATTTATAATATATTTGTTTTCATTTTTGAATTTATCTGTATCTGTATGTATATTTTAACCTACTGTGCGATCATGCGATTTGAGTCTATAATTATACCACCATTTATATAGTACGGGTTAATTTAAATGTATGTACTTATCACATGATGTCACATATCTACATAGGGAATACTAGAGGGACTTGCTTTTGAAAAAAATTAAAGGAAATATCTTCTGAATTTAAACGAAGAATTTTACGACATAAATTTAACAAAATTTATAAATATGGTTTTAACTGAAAAAAGGTAATGAAAGATCTCCCAAATATTTTAACATTTTTTTTGAATTGCTATTTACTTTAAACCCGATTTTTAGTTGTTTTCCTTTAAGAACATTTCAAAGTTTCTTAGTTCAGTAGTGGCAAGACTTTTTGTGTGCGTGCCAAAAAATGCGAAATTGTGTAGTAAAATATGTTGCGTGCTACACTTTTTATTTTCCACTTTTGTACAATTTTCTGACATCCCTAGTAAAAATGATTTTTATATATTCATATATGATTTTTATACAATCATTTATGATTTTATACAATTATAACTTGTCGAGTATTGTGAAACATATATTTTTATATGATTATATCAAAAGATATTTAATTATATAAAATTATATTAACCAGATCCACCATTTTTCGGATCAGATAATATATTTTTTATACAATTATATTAACCCATACATGATTTGATCCGGAAAATGGTGGATCTGGTTAATATAATTAAATATCTTTTGATATAACCATATAAAAAAATACTCGACAAGTTATAATTGTATAAAATCATAAATGATTGTATAAAAATCATATATGAATATATAAAAATCATTTTTACTAGGGATATTTGATTTTTCCGATTTTTTTTCAATCTCAAAATTTAAACTTTATGAAACAAAAATTCTAAGGAATTTTTACAGGATTTGTTTTAAAGCAAGCGTTTTTGTAGTGAAAATAAAAATTTAAAACTCTGGTAACTTTTTAACAGAATTTTTTCTGTTCTCTCCTTATTTTGATAATTGGATTATGGACCAAAATATGGAATGCACTCACAAAATGTTTACTAAATGCAGGAACGTAACAGTTATAACTTTTATTCAAAAAACTGATTGTTTTACAATTATTTCTTGTTTGAATATTTTTAATTTTCTGTTTATTTGCTCTGTTTGATTTTTATTTTTAATTCAAACAAAAACAAACCGAACACGATTCTATTCTATTCTATTCTATTCTATTCTATTCTATTATATTCTATTCTATTCTATTCTATTCTATTCTATTCTATTCTATTCTATTCTATTCTATTCTATTCTATTCTATTCTATTCTATTCTATTCTATTCTATTCTATTCTATTCTATTCTATTCTATTCTATTCTATTCTATTCTATTCTATTCTATTCTATTCTATTCTATTCTATTCTATTCTATTCTATTCTATTCTATTCTATTCTATTCTATTCTATTCTATTCTATTCTATTCTATTCTATTCTATTCTATTCTATTCTATTCTATTCTATTCTATTCTATTCTATTCTATTCTATTCTATTCTATTCTATTCTATTCTATTCTATTCTATTCTATTCTATTCTATTCTATTCTATTCTATTCTATTCTATTCTATTCTATTCTATTCTATTCTATTCTATTCTATTCTATTCTATTCTATTCTATTCTATTCTATTCTATTCTATTCTATTCTATTCTATTCTATTCTATTCTATTCTATTCTATTCTATTCTATTCTATTCTATTCTATTCTATTCTATTCTATTCTATTCTATTCTATTCTATTCTATTCTATTCTATTCTATTCTATTCTATTCTATTCTATTCTATTCTATTCTATTCTATTCTATTCTATTCTATTCTATTCTATTCTATTCTATTCTATTCTATTCTATTCTATTCTATTCTATTCTATTCTATTCTATTCTATTCTATTCTATTCTATTCTATTCTATTCTATTCTATTCTATTCTATTCTATTCTATTCTATTCTATTCTATTCTATTCTATTCTATTCTATTCTATTCTATTCTATTCTATTCTATTCTATTCTATTCTATTCTATTCTATTCTATTCTATTCTATTCTATTCTATTCTATTCTATTCTATTCTATTCTATTCTATTCTATTCTATTCTATTCTATTCTATTCTATTCTATTCTATTCTATTCTATTCTATTCTATTCTATTCTATTCTATTCTATTCTATTCTATTCTATTCTATTCTATTCTATTCTATTCTATGGGGGTATTCCTGACAATTCAATGCAGCTTAAAAACACGATACTTCGTTACCGGTAGTTTAAAATATCGGAATATATTCAGAAGAAAATTGCATTTCTTTTTCTAAGGTTTTTCTCTCTTTACAAATTTGGCTAACATTTTTGTCAGTGCTTCAATTTCACTCGTGCTTCAATTGTACTCATTCCCCATTCCATTTAGCTGCACTGCCCTACCATTTCAATTCCACTGTTCTCCATTCCATTTCGGATCCCAATTTTAGTGTTCAAATTCCACTCGTTTCCCGTTTCTTTCCATTTCCTTCCCATTGTCTTGTGTTACAATATCAATCGTTCCACGTTCAGTTCTATTATTTCTACTCGCTTCGATCCATTCCGTTTTCTAATTTCAGTGTTTCATTCCACTCGTTTCCCATTCCATGCTACTTCATTCTCCGTTCCATTCCGTTTTGTTCCCCATTCCATTCAAGTTCATTTCCCCTTTCCATTCCATTGTCTGGTATTTCAGTTCCACTCGTTCCCGTTCCATTGCGCTCCACTTGTATAATGTATCAGTTCCACTTGTTTCCCATTACATTCCATTTCGTTTCTCAATTTTAGTGTTTCAATTACAATCGTTCTTTAAATATCAGGTTTCTAGGCAAATAGGTTTGGGTAGCCGGGAAGGGGGAGATCTTTGCCCTTTTGTATTCCCTCTTTTGCAATGTTCCTGGCGAAAATTCCAAAAGATACCCTTTCTGTGGAGTATCCTTTGGAATTTTCGCTATACCGTGAAACTACACTCATAGAAATAAATCTGTAAAAATAGCAGAAAAAGCAACCAAAAATTAGTTAAAAATGATGTTGCAAAAAACTGCTAAACAAAAGAAAATGTAAAAAACATCATGTAAAGAAACAACAACAAATTTTTTGGGTTAATTTATGCACTTAAAATAATACTTCAGTAGAAAAATCTGTCACATGGGTTTCAAATCGATTTGACTAATTTTTAACAAATTTTTAGTTGAAACACTGATTTAAACAAAGATTTTAGTTATCTTCATTTAACACAATACTAAAAATCCCCAGTACTTTAATTAATTTTGAGTGTTAATTTTCAAAATTATTTATAACTAATTTTTAAGAATCCATTTGTTAAATTATACATAAAATATAATGTTTTCATGCCTCTGCTATTAGCCGGTAAATGGCGCCACCAGTGTATCCGAAATTTTAAATATGGCGCTATTTCTTTCCCTTCCGATTTTTTAAAATAACCCGTATCTCGAAAACGAACCGTGTAATTCCCGCGTGAAAATATTATCAAAAAATGGACCTTGGTGGGGCCTTGGACCCCCGGAAATTTTTAATAAAAATGTTCCACTTCATAAAATGGCCCATATCTCGAAAACTAGATACAGCAAAACGGACAAAACATATGCTCTTTTGGAGTGCCCTTACATGTCCTAAGATGATATGAACTAGGCTCGGGTATAATTATACGACTCAGTATAATTACAGATAAATCTATAGTTTTACTAATTTTTTACTTAAATTTAGATTGGTTATATTTAACAAATAATATTTTAAAATCGACAAATTTTATTTTAAGCAAAAAAAACAAGAATAAATTTAGTAGGTTTGAGGTTAAGAAGAAGAATAAACCTTTGTCTTTAAAAATTATAAACACATTAAATAATTTGCAAGTCAGACTAGATCTATTTTCTGCCTTTTTTATGAACACGCTTCATCTGTGATTTTCCATTAAATTGTATTATTGTTTATATTTTTAATTGTCAGATTGTCTCTATATGATAATTTTATTCAACAACCAGTCCGCTGTAGGAATCGAACCCATGCACTCCTGCATTACAAACGTAACTATACTAGAGTTCGACAGCTTAGCCATCTCAGGCCTTGCTTATAGTGTGGCTCATTCATAGTTTTTCCTATTCAGCTTTCTGTTATTGTTTTTACTCTCAGAAGTGATCAAACATACACACAAACATTCTACTTTAGAGTTTTTGTTTATCTTCTTATCTCCTCCTTGTCACTTTTTTCGCAAATGTTGCCGCACTGACGTATGGGTTTTACGTTCAAGTTCAGGCAATTTGTGTATATCGGAGACGGACTGCCAGCAGGGCATTTTTATTTTTTTAGTAAAGTGTTGTCAACTGCAATGAATATTGCAATTAATTTTGTTAAATTAACAAATTTTTCTGTTCAGCCAACAGACTTATTATTTTGAGTGTATGTAACTCATAAACTGTTACGGAGGGTCTTATACTGCAGGTTTAAGCATTAACTAATAGTGAACCCAAAAATTTGTTGTTGTTTTATATACAATTTTTTTTGACTATTTTTCTCTTGTTTAATAGTTGAGTTAAAGTTAAACCTTTAGTATGACATCGATCCCATCGTCAATGTTTTCTTATTTTCTTTTTCAAAATTTACATTGAAACACTTTTGTTTTTTTTTTTAATATTATTAAGAACACGTTGTTTGTAGTTTAAATTTTTCCTCCATTTATTTTAAAAGATCAAGTTCAATGTTCATTCAATGCATTTGATACTATTTAACAAGGTTCTTATCAAGAAAAACTTAGAAAATTGAAACGCCAACATAACTTATAATTTGTTTAATGCTAATGCGAATATGATTAATAAAATAAGTGTAGAAATATAGAAACAAGATATGAAAATTAATACCGAAATTTATGAATACAGTACTTGTCGGATATAGTCCACTCTGCTGTAGTCCATTTAGCGATATATGTAGTTTGAAATTGTATGCTTTTACTGCCCTATAAAAGTCAATTTCATACAAATATTATATTTCCCGTTATAACATTTATAAATTTTAAATAGTCCCATTAATCAATGACTATATGTAATGGTATTGCATCCATAAAAACGGGTAAAAAAGTTAAGGTCGGGCATGCCGACTATATAATAATAAAAAAAAAAGAGAGAAGCAACACTCAGGAAATTCTTCCTATTAATAAACGTGTTGCTTTCTTTGGAAAGGGGATATAGAAGAGATGAAAGGTAGTGAAAGATGAAGGACTTCAAATATGGCAACACTGTGATTGCGAGAGATATCGAATTTTAGAACAGTTGCTGCGTGCCATCTGATGGTGAGTTGGCGAACTTTGTTGAAGCTTTTTAGTGCATAGTCCTGTTATTTTTGTTTTTTAAGACTATTTTTTATTCTTTATTTTTGTGTTTTCAGTTTTTTTAATTTTAAAAATTCAATTAAAATCTTAATTAATATAGTCAATTTCATAATTAAAACTCGTTTTTTTTTGTTGTTCTGAGTAGGTATTATTGTAAGCAAAAATCCAGATATCAATCCAACCAAATCTTTCATTTCCAAATAAGTGGTTGTATAATAAAACTAAAATTTTTTACTACTTATAATTCGGTGTCAGTACTAGTTATTTTCGTTAGACGATATTGGTAACTACTTATTTTTTAACCACTAATACTTATTAGTATACTTATATGAGTAAGGATTATTATTTAACTACTTGTAACCATTTATATTTAACTGCGTATCAGCACACTAATATACTATCAAGAATAACTACACTAATAGAAAAAAGTCTGCAAAAAATTTTGTTAAAACTACTAAAAATTAGTTAAAAATGATGCTGCAGAAAAAACTGCTAAATTAGCAGATTATTTTTGCTACATATTACACTCAAAAAAAAAAGTCAGTAAAGTCAGCAAAAAATGTTGCTGTGTCAGCAAATTTTTAGTCAGGAGCGTGCTTGCAAAAAAAGTTGGTAATTTCAGCAAAAGGTTTGCTGAAAATCAGCGAGCTGATTTTTACCAAAAAAATAGTAATCTTCAGCAAAAGTTTTGCTAACACTTAGTCGACTGCAAATGAAAAAAATCCTTGCTAAAATCACTAAACTTTTTGCTGAATATTAGTAGACTGAAAAAAACTCAAAAAACTTGTAACGAAATTTTACTTTAATTAATTTATTTGCTGAAAATTTAAATATAGAATATGTGTAGAGTTGTTTTCCTGTTTTTTGTCATTTCCGTTTCCAGACAAGCTGCGACATCTATGAATGCTGTTATCAGCTATGAATGCTGTTATCAGCACAATTTTTGTAGCAAAATAAATTAATAAAACATTAGTTCAAAATTAGTTTAGTGCTAAAGAAAAATAACTAAAATTTTTGCTGAAAACGGAATTTAAGCAAAAAAAATTGCTGAAAACTAGTACACTTGATATACAAGACGTTTTACTAATTTTTCTACTAACTTATTTTTTTGAGTGTAGTAATATAGGAACAGCAAAAATAAAACTGTTAAATATACAGAATTTTAGTTATATTTGAGTTAAATTTTTGTTAATGGAAAATATCAAATTAACCTGCTAAAATCAGTAAAAAAAATTTGTTAAATAATTTGTAGATTAAAAAATCAAAAAAAATTTAAAATTTTCTAAGTTTTTTCACATTTTTTTTAAATATAAATAATAATCAAGCCTTTCGAAAACAGCAGTTTACAATTTTTTTTACCAAAAATATTACTGCTGATTTTAGCAGGATAGACTGCTATTTTCATTCAACGAAATTTGGCCTAAAAATAGCAAAAAAATTGTAGATATAACAGTTTATTTTTGCTATTTTTAGTCTACTAATACTTAGCAAATTTTCTGTAGATTTTTAGTAATCTTTTCTGCTATCTTTACAGATATATTTCTATGAGTGTATTTATTGCGGTAACTACTTATTTCACATATTTTTGTAATGTAGCGGTTAAGCGGGTGCACAAATTTTGCGGGTTTTTTTATGCAGCGAATATGGAAAACTACTTACAACAACGACCTTGTCGAATAAAAATAATGTGTTTTGACACCGAATTATGTGCAGTAGACCCAAATTCTACAGCTTAATATTTAGATATTAGTAATGAGATTTGATATAAATAGTACCCAAAGGGTACTTTTATGTAATTGTTGCTTTCAAAAAGGAGTTGATTTATAGCTGGTTTTACCAAATCAGACAGTTCATATACGAAAGTATATAATTCTCGTCCCGTTGAATTTTTATACCCTATGTAATGTCTCGGTTTGTGTATTAAAGCTATCATTTGCTTATTGTGGACAACTGAAGGGTAGGGGTGATGCCCACGAAACAACTGTTGTATGGTCTATCATGAAAATGATCAATCTTTTTTTGAAACAGCAAATAAAATCTAATATGACAGTATCATATTAGAATTTGGACTTGAGGTAGAATAATATTCTAACTAAATATATGAAAATATAGAAAGTCCGAAAAAAATAATTTTTGTCTTTTTTAATGCAAAAATTAAAAATAATTGTTTTGCTGGGAAGTTAGAAAAATTCCCACTCTATCGCAATATCACTTTGTGATATGTCAATATGTTGCCAGATTCCTCCAAAACTTTACTGGTGAACTGTGATGTCTATTGAATGCAAGAACATGATTTTTGAATACTGTTTTATATAAATTTGTGCCTTTCTTAGATATTTTTATTTCCTATTTTAGTGCGTGATCATATTGAATTTTTTTTTCATGCACATCTTTTTCTATTGCGTAAAATTTTTTAAAACTAAAGGGAAAAACTTTTAACGTTAGTCACATAATAGCATTCAAAAACACTTAAAAAAATATTTTGTTTTTGTACACTACAGGCGCTGTAATTATGGCTAAAATAAGTTACAATTTGAAGTGACCATTAATTACACTATGCGACAGTCAAAATCGGGATGGGATGAAACCAACGGGAAATGTTATATCGGTCAAAAACATGTTATACGTGTCCCGGCGTTTCGGTGGGTCACCCCTAGGAATCGAGATATATCTTTTTTTTGACATAACTCGAGAACCACTAGTCCGATTTTGCTCAAACAATTTTAAAAAAATTAAAAATTTCAATTCCTTTCATCTGTTCATATAACGTTTTTCTATATACTCAACAGTTTTGCCGGTAAAAATAAATGTTTGTTACCGCTACCATAAAAATCAATAACCTTTTGTTTATTACTTTTTTTTAATATTTTAGGCAAAAAATATTTTTTTCTTCATACATTTATTTTTACCGGCAAAACTGTTGAGTATATAGAAAAACGTTATATGAACACATTAAAGGAATTGTAATTTTTAATTTTTTTAAAATTGTTTGAGCAAAATCGGACTAGTGGTTCTCGAGTTATGTCAAAAAAAAGACCACCAAAGGTCAAATCGATATATCTCGATTCCTAGGGGTGACCCAGCGAAACGCCGGGACACGTATAACTTCTTTTTTACCGATATAACTTTCCCCGGTAGTTTGAACCCTTCCCGATCACTGACCCCTACCATTTGTTTCACAGTGTTATTTGCTGGACAAACTTACAATAAAAATTATACACAGAAATAGATGATAAGAAAAAGTACAGCTGATTTTTATAAATAAATATATAAAGCACCATAATTCCTTATACTGATAAATTTTATTTGTTTATTGCAAAATTATATTTATTTTTATGTATTTGACCTTTATGGTTTTGCAAATTATAGCTGCCATCACTTAAATTCTATTAAAAATAATTTATTCTGGTTGAGACCATTCGTTCATATGTTTGTGACAAACAAACTTGTTTAACAGAAATTTAAAATTTGAGTAAATTCCCCAAATATGTTCAATAAATTATAAAACAGCCTTACACTAATAGAAAAAAGTCTGTAAAAATTTGGTTAAAACTACTTAAAATTAGTTAAAAAGGATGTTGCGGAAAAAACTACCAAAAATAGCAGATTCATTTTGCTATATATTAGTTAAATAGGAACAGTAAAAATTAAACTTTTAAATATACAGAATTTAGTTATATTTGAGTTAAATTTATGTTAATAGAAAATAACAAATTAAGCTGCTAAAATCAGCAAAAAATTTTTATAAATAAATAGTGGACTAAAAAATCACAAAAAAACTTTAACATTTTGACAGTTTTTTTTCGATTTTTTTAATGGAAAAAAATTGGTGCCTTTTAAAAACATCAATTTATAATTTGTTTAGCAAATGTTCCTGCTGATTTTAGCAGAATATACTGCTATTTTCATTCAACTAAATTTAGCTTAAAAATAATAAAATTTTTTGTAGATTTTCCTGTTTTTAGTCTACTAATATCTATAAAAAATTTTTTCACATTTTACAGTACAATTTGTCATTTTTAATTAAATAAAAGATAACCTAAATATAACTAAAATTTTGTAAATTTTACATTTTAATTTTTGCTGTTCTAGTATTTAGGAAAAAATTTACTAATTTTAGCAGTTTTTTCTGCAAGATAATCTTTAACTAATTTTTAGTAGCTTTTTCTGTTATTTTTACAGGTTTATTTCTATGAGTGTATTTTATCCATTTTCATTTAATTTTTTTTTTGTCGAAAAAAATATCCCGTGTAAAAAAGATCAGATTTGGCCAGATCTCAGTAGATCTTACCAGATCTAATTAGATCACTTTAGATTTGAACATATTTGGCACTAGATCTGATCAGATCTTGCCATAAGGTGTTATCTAATTAGATCTCAAAATTGGGGACAAATTTGAGATCTAATTAGATCTGAGCAGTTCTAGGCATATCTGGCCAGATCTCAGTAGATCTTACCAGATCTAATTAGATCTCAAAATTGGGGATACATTTGAGATATAATTAGATCTGATCAGATCTAGTCATATCTGGCGCAATTGTCCAGATCACTTTAGATTTGAACATATTTGGCACTAGATCTGATCAGATCTTGCCATAAGGTGTTATCACATATGTCATATCTGATCATATTTGATGACATCTGATACAGGATCTAATTAGATTCAGTCATATCTATTTAGATCCAAAAAGATCTGATCAGATCTAAACTTTTTTACACGGGATTTGATATTTTCATTAATGCTAAAATTTTTAATGATTTCGCGTACCAACTGGAAAAGTCTTGCCTACACTCAAAAAAAAAGTCAGTAAAATCAGCAAAAAATGTTGCTGTCAACAAATTTTTGAAAAAATTTTGAAAACGGAATTTCAGCAAAAAAAAATTGCTGAAAACTAGTACACTTGATATATAAGACGTTTTACTAATTTTTATACTAACTTATTTTTTTGAGTGTACCACAAGTGGTTGACATCGCTGATCTAGTTATAGAAATAAATCTGTAAAAATAGCAGATAAAGTTACTAAAAATTTGTTAAAAATGAGGCTGCAGAAAAAACTGCTTAAATTAGCAGATTTTTTTTTGCTAAATACTTGTGAAATATGAACAGCAAAATTAAAACAGTTAAATTTACAAAATTTTAGTCATATTTAAGTTAACTTTTAGTTAATTGAAAATAACACATTTTATTGTATAATCTGCAGAAAATTTTGCTAAATATTAGTAAAATAAATATAGCAAAAAATATACTGCTATATCTACAAAATTTTTGCTATTTTTAAGCTAAATTTAGTTGAATGCAAATAACAGCCTTTCCTGCTAAAATCAGCAGAAATATTTGCTAAAAAAATTGTAAACTGCTGTTTTCAAATAGCTCGATTTTTATTTGCATTAAAAAAAATCGAAAAAAAACTTCGAAAATTTTATATTTTTTTTGTGGTTTTTTAGGCTACAAATTATTTAGCAAAATTTTTTCCTGATGTTAGCAAGTTAATTTGTTATTTTCCATTAACTAAAATTTAACTCAAATATAACTAAAATTCTGTATATTTAGCAGTTTTAATTTTGCTGTTCTTATTTTACTAGTACCCAGCAAAAAAAATTGCAAGTAGTGCTTTACAAACTATTTCTTTTAATGCTTCACAAGCAGTGTTGCCAACTCCTGAAGGCAGGAAAGCACCGTGAGCATTATGAAAACGGGTAAAAAGGGTAAAAATTTACCAAAAATGGGGTAAAAACCACGATATTATTTTTTGAAAAATTTAAATCAAGAATTTAAAAACACATTTTAACTTTGAAAAATCGTGTAAAAAAGGTTCAGAAAATTACCTAAAAAGGGGTAAAAAAGCACCGAACTAATATTTCATTATTTTTAAGTTTATATGTAACGAAGTTGCTATTTAAAATTGTACTACAAATATTGTGCGAAAATGTAGTTCTTGTATAGTTCGTATTATTTTTCAAATTTTGACAGAAAATTCAAGAAAAATGTAAAAAAACGAGAACAAATACCAAAAATAGAAACTGTAAAAAAGCACTAAAGCACTGCCAGAAATCTGAAAAAGCACCGTAAATACCCGCTTTTTTAAAACGGGTATTTGTAAAAAATCACCGGGTACGGGAAGGAAAAAAGCACCAAAAAATACCCGAAAAGCACTGAAATGGCAACACTGTTCACAAGTATCCGTTTGTGTATATTTACTGCTTTTTTATAAGTTATTCTTAACAACTTCAAAAAATCACTTCTTTCATTGCTTCGCAAGTATCCGTTATTACATTTTTACAGATTTTTTAGAATTACTTCTGAACAACTTCAAAAAATCACTTCTTTCATTGCTTCCCAAGTATCCGTTATTACATTTTTACAGCTTTTTTAGAATTACTTCTGAACCACATCCAAAAAATCTTCAGTATTGCTTCTAAAGAGTAATTGCTCTAAAAGTGATCGTAAAAAGTGATTTTGGTATCATTTGGCATTTTCAAACAGAGGGTACCGGGTTCGATTCCTGGCGGCACCAATATTTTTTTTATATTTTTTTAATTTTTTTTTATTCTATTAATTTTTTTTTTAATATTTATAATTAATTTGTTTAAATTCAATATTTTTAGTTTTTAAAAATATGTATATATAAAAAAATGGTGAGAAATTGAATTTTATGTATATGTAAAAATAGTACATACTCAAACCAATATTGAATTGGAGTGCACCATTTACACTTGTTTAATAAGTACTTTTATTGAAGAGAATAAGGAAAAATATCTCGCATTAACAAAGTGGTGTTTTTATGCCAGTCAATTTTCATATCAAAGAGTAGCTCAGCGACTAGCAATCGTGAGGTCGCAAGTTCGATACCCGGTGGCGGCAATAAAAAAACTATTGTAAAATAAAAAAAATATAATTTTTTTTTGTGAATAATTTTTTTTTTTAACTTTTAATTGGTGAAAAAGAGCTTCCTTTGCACTCGTTCAAGAAGTACTGAAAATATGTTGAAGTGGTAGTACTCCTCTCCTATGACAACTCAATGTTAAAATCATTAGTGTTTATGTTAAAAAAGAAGTACATCTAGATCATCAATTGTAGTGCTTTTTCTACTGCTTCGGCATCTCTTTTTCGCTGGGTACTAAACAAAAAAATCTGCTAATTTCAGCAGTTTTTTCTGCAGCATTATTTTAAACTAATTTTTAGTAACTTTTTCTGCTATTTTTATAGATTTATTTTTATTTGTGTACTTAATGTACGCATAGTGTGCGCTGCCACTTGAACCAACCAACCAACCAACCCAACTAACCAACTCTTCTGTTACGAACTTCGCAAGTGCGAAAAAGTTCGGGACAACCTGTTATAAATCCTGGTTTGCAAACTATAACAAGATACTAAAAATAATAAAATAAACCCTAAAATCAAAAACTGTTAAAAAAAACTAAAACTGTCAAATTTCATGGTCAATTATTGAATTTAAAATTAACTATTATAATTAGAAAAAAGAAAACCTTGAAATATTTGCTCATGTAACTAAAACAAGATAATTATCGAAGTCCTTTAATATTATCCTTATCCACAGGAATCTTGTTGTGAGTTATAAAGAAAAGTAAGACTTTTTGCTTTAAAAAACCACTTTTCATTGTCAAGAAATTTAAATATGTTATTGTTCATATCTATTTAAGGTAATAGCTTAAAGATTGAGTGTTTGATAAAACTATAAAAAATCCTTGACAAAAATATTGAATTTCAATAGAAAACAAATTGAATTTGTAAAAAATATTACATACACAAATTACACCTTTTAAGTTACTTAACGCCCTCAATTTGTATTTTTCTTAGTTTTGTGTTGGAACCCGCGGGTAGTTTGTTTATTGAAAAAAATTGTGTAATATTGATTTCTATATAATTGACATCTGTTAAATAAAAAAAACAATTTCTGTCACTTTCCTTTAATAAAAATATAAATTTGAGATTCTAAAGATTGACTGACACCTTCCTTTTTTTTTGATTAAAAAAAGGGGTTTGAAATTTAGAAAAAAAAAGAAAGGATTGTAATAGAAATTTCCAGTTCTTTTTTTTTTTGCAAAGCAGCTGTAAGTTAAGGTTATTTTGTTTTACTTTATATATTATTTCAGTGGC
The DNA here is from genome assembly GCA_949987735.1 of Leucophora obtusa. Lineage (NCBI taxonomy): Eukaryota > Metazoa > Arthropoda > Insecta > Diptera > Anthomyiidae > Leucophora > Leucophora obtusa. The sequence continues at coordinate 76,702,204 of OX465295.1, forward strand.
ACATGCCAATTCATATTTTCTTCAAAATATTTTATTGCAGACATATTAATTTCTTTGGCAGTAGTTTGTAATTATTATGAAACATTTAAACTCATTTGATATTTCCGCTTAAAAAACAATATTTTGGCTCGTTTGTTTTTGGTTTTCCAGAATTTATAAGTTGAATGCACTTTGATATAGACAAACCAATTGAACAATGATAAATATCCTTGAACTTTTTTAGAACTTTATTTTTTGTTCTAAACCATTCTAACTAAACCATTTAAAGAAAAGTCTAGCTTTAAAGGTTCTTGAAATAAAAAAAAAATAAATAAGAATTTAAATGTCTGATATTCACCGAACGTGCTATACACTAAACATAAAATAAATTATTTGTTCTAGCGAATGGCTTTTAACACTGTACAACATTATTTTCGTGGGCCGATGAATCTTATGCCGTTTAAAGTTTTCATGCCCTTTAAAGTATAAAAATTCTTTTCTTCGAATGTTCACAATAAAATTGTTTGGGGATTTTATTGTAGAACATTTTAGCCATATACGTATCTGTTAGTTTTATAGGTTAAGTCGTTTTTTAACAAATATCATAAAAGTCTGCTAAAACGGACGTTTTCCTTGTTAAAATGTTCCGCCAATACGTTCGGCTCTAAATTTCACTAGGGGTTACCAAAGATGAAAAATTCCTTCGGAGATTCTAACTCGTGAAAATGGCGAATTGTACTTGTAGTCCTTTGTAAAATGTATAATATTTACTGTGCAACCAAAGAGTTTATATTTTATAGAGTAACTATGCTACTCACGGTTCTCTCGATTATTGGCGAACTCGGGCCAAACTCGGGCGAAGGAAAAAGTGCACAAGAAAACCTATTTATAAAAAATGTGAACAAATAAATAGAGCGAGGGACATGTATGTTTTCCAGGGTTGGCAGGCAATATCGCTAAAATACCGTTATTGATTTAAAACCATATCAACTTGACTACTTTTACCCCTAAAATACCATAACCGAAATACCGTTATCCTTAAAATACCGATACCGAAATAAATGAAATACCGTTACCCGTAAAATAACGTTACCGTTAATTTTAATTTTCTGCTTTTGGTAATTGCTCATGGTTATTGATTGTTTTTCGTACATTAAGTTGGTAAATGGGTTCTGTTTTTAATATCGTTTATTTTTTGATAAAAAAAATTACGGGATACATCGAAATAACTGACTACCGTTATCGAAATAACTGAAATACCACTAACCTTAAAATACCATTACCCAAATAATTAAAAAACCGTTATCTTTAAAATACCGATACCGAAATAAATGAAATAGAGTTACTCTTAAAATACCGTTACCTAGGGTGACCATTCGTACTGATTTGATCAGTACATGTACTGATTTTTGGTCACGTGTACTGATGAAAAAACCGTGTACTGATTTGTACTGATTTTTTTTAAATTTGTACTGATTGTACTGATTTTTAACATTTAAAATATAATAATACGTTTTTTTTTTAATAAAAAAAGCAAATACAATGTCAAATACGATTGAACCACATTTAAATCGAATTAAATTTTTATCTAAAGTAATTAAATTATTTTTTTTTTACAAAATCGGGTGAATTCTTCAATTGCACGCGTTCAACTGCAATAATGATTTAAGAATTAATTAAATTGTAATTGTTTTTCTTTTCCTTGTAAATCTTTTTATCAAATATAATTAATTAATTCACTGACGAATGCGTTAAATTTTTATTGTATAAATCGAAAAAATAATTCCTTAATTTTTTAAACTATTCAGCGTGAACGGAATTTATGATTTAAAAAATATTTTTCCGTTCAGTGATTTAGAAAGAAAAATCCTTCCCTTCAGTGATTTGAATAGATTTTTTTACCGTTCAGAGATTTAAAATAAAATTTTTACCTTTTTTAAATTTTTACCGTTTTGTTAATAAAACAAAATAAAAATTGCCGTTGCCACAGTAGAAAATCAATTGATAGACACTTATTTCGCTGTGACAACAAAGTTTCGATCGGCCTAATAACAAAATCTGAATGTTTATATGCAAAAATTTCGAAAGGAAAGATGCCTAGAATTAGTTTTTCGATATAAAAAGTTTAAAAAACCTTAAAATAGTCTATAAATAATTTTTAATGGGAAAAAGTAGCCAGATTGTGGAAGTTTTTCTATGGCAGAAGTCACTCAAAAATTATCAAAGAGAAAGCAGATTTGTTCTGACGACAGAATTTGTAGTGAAGCAATTTGTTCGTTGTGATAATCGTATATGTCGATTGTATCTACAGAAAATTAGTTTCTACAATGTAATTTGTTTCCGAGAACCGAAATTCAGCCTAAATAAAAATTCGGTATTAACCGAAAAATTTTGTTTCAGCAACTGATCCATTCAATAGGTACAAATTTAGTTGGCAATATAATATTTTTTTTGTGATTAGGTTTTTTTCGGAATTGATTTGATTTCGCAATTTCACTTCCGCAATTTCTTTCCTAAAGTGATCGAAGGCAATTTGGTTTCTTCTGAATTTGCAGTTCAGGGTGCTACAGATAATTTTGTATTGAAAATAAAACGTTCTGGTAAGTATCGAGTATGCAACAGGCTTTATAGTGGTACTTAAAACGTTAAAAGTTTCTGCAGAAAACGTTAAACGAAAAATAAATCGTTTTCATTCCACTTTCAAAAACCACAGTAGAATTAGTATTTAGAGCAGCTTAAACTCATAAAAGTTTTTCAATAGTGCTTGGTTTGTATTCCCTAAAGTGTCGTTAACCATTTCACTTAAAAGAATTTACATTTAAAACGCTTTTTGTTGGTAAATTCAACAATTTTCTTATTGATTAGCAAAACGTAATTTTTTCTGAAAAATTAAAAGTTTTAAAATTTTATCGGCGATCTTCTATTTTTTAACTACATATGGCAACTTATATCAAAATTTAGCATTTGGAACACGAATTTACCACAAAAAGTTTTTTTTTAACATTTTAAAATTTACGAAAACGCAAAAAACGTTAAGAAGCAAAAGTAAAATGTTACGAAATTGTACAAATCATATTAATTTTATGCGAAATATATGTTAAAACTTTAAATATGCTCTCTAACAAAAACTTCTTAAGCGAAATTATTAAAAACAGAATTCTTAACTTATAATTAATTATGTTTATCTATTATATTTGGTCTAAATATGTAAAAATATCATTTACTTCTGGAGAAGCAATTTGCGTGAAAGTGAAATTGAAGTCTGTAACATGCCTGAGAATCTCGGGATCCTCCACCCACCCCGGATCTAAGGGTATGTAAGAATACTCCCTAGGAGCCAACGTTTTGTTCGTTTTTCTCTCTCTCGCTTAGTTTTCGAGATATGGGCCATTTTATGATATAGAAATTTTTATTAAAAATTTCCAAGGGTCTAAGTACCCACCAAGGTCCATTTTTAGATACAGATTGCCTCTTCACGGGAGTATTTATACCCTACACCACTATGTGGTCAGGGTATTATAAGTTTGTGCTGATGTTTGTAACACCAAAAAATATTGGTCGTAGACCTACCTTATAGTATACCGATCGGTTCAGAATTTTTTTTTATTTCGATTTAACGATGTCCGTCTGTCCGTCCGTCCGTCCGTCTGTCTGTCCATGCAATCTTGTGCGCACTCTACAGGTCGCAAATATTAAGATATTTTGATGAAATTTGGTACGCAGACCTATGTTGGCCCAAGGACGAACAAGTTTGATTTTGGTGAACATCGGTCCATGTTTAGACCTAGTGCCCATATAAGGGTCCTACCAAAATTATATTGTTTATACGCTGCAGGTCGTAAATATTAAGATATTTTGACGAAATTTGGTACACAGACCTATGTTAGCCCAATAACGTAGCCTATTGATTTTGGTGAATATCGGTCCATGTTTAGACCTAGTGCCCATATAAGGGTTCTACCAAAATTATACTGTTTATACGCTGCAGGTCGTAAATATTAAGATATTTTGATGAAATTTGGTATACAGACCTATATTGGCCCAATAATGCAGCCTATTGATTTTGGTGAACATCGGTCTATGTTTAGACCTAGTGCCCATATAAGGGTCCTACCAAAATTATACTTGTTATACGCTGCAGGTCGTAAATATTAAGATATTTTGATGAAATTTGGTACACAGACCTATATTGGCCCAATAACGCAGCCTATTGATTTTGGTGAACATCGGTCCATGTTTAGACCTAGTGCCCATATAAGGGTCCTACCAAATTATACTGTTTATACGCTGCAGGTCGCAAATATTAAGATATTTTGATGAAATTTGGTACACAGACCTATATTGGACCAATAACGCAGCCTATTGATTTTGGTGAACATCGGTCCATGTTTAGACCTAGTGCCCATATAAGGGTCCCACCAAAATTATATTGTTTATACGCTGCAGGTCGCAAATATTAAGATATTTTGATGAACTTTGGTACATAGACCTATGTTGGCCCAAGGACGAAGTCTATTGATTTTGGTGAACATCGGTCCATGTTTAGAACTAGTGCCCATATAAGGGTCCCCCCAAAATTGGCTTGGTTACAAACTGCAGGTCGCAAATATTAAGATATTTTAATGAAATTTGCTGCGCTGACTCACATTATAGAAAATTTTGACACAAGCCCCATTTTAACCCATTCGAATTTCGGATCCAAACAATACACCAGACTGGTGTAGGGTATTGTATAGTCGGCATGCCCGACTTTAACCTTTTTACTCGTTTTTATTAAGATTATTATCAAAGTGTATACAGATTTTTAATTTTTTTACAAAATTTTTGAATTTTTCTGGTAGCCCTTCCATCAACGCTTTTATGGTATTACCCAGCAAAAATAAATGTAATGACTTCTAAATGAATCACTTCCTTCATAACATCACAAAGAATTACTCCCTTAGGAATGGGTTTTAAACAACATCTAATGCTGCAATAAATATATGCTAGCCAGAAGTTCTTTTTCATGGGTGATAAGAAGTTAATATTTTGTACGGGGGTTGCACAGGAACGTGCTGGCACAGAAATCAGAGGGTTGTGGGTTCGAATCCCACCAGGTCGAAAAAATTTTTTTGTAACTTTTTTTACACAATTAATAATTTTTTGTAGTTTTCACTGTAAAATTTTTATTTTCTTCTATTTTTGTACACTCAAAAATAAATTTTTGAAACGATTTAAAAATTTTTTTTTAAATTTTCTATTAATTTTTAATGAAATTTTATGGAAATATCAAAGTTCAAAATAAATATCTAATTCTTCAAATATTTTTTGTTAAAATACGAAAAAGGTAAATATTACAATTTTGTTTGTATTATTTTAAATATTTAAGAAACTAAATATAACATATGACAACATCACCATAACAATATGGTGACATTGTGCTTCCCATACAAAATATATGAAAAAGCAATTCTCGTTGTCGTCTTCGACCCAGTTGTGATTAATCTCTTAACAGGGGACACAAAGTCCTTACAAGGACAGTGGGTGAGGTTGACATTTTTTTTTATATTTTATTTAATTTATTTATTTTTAATAACATAAAACTTCATTCTTAATGCCAAAAACTGCTAAGCCTATGGCTTGTCATTTGAAAAGGATTGGCTATGTTAATCGCTTCACTTTCCCTAGACACCCATATATTTAGTACCTGCTTAATTATACCAGAAAAACTGTGAAATCGACCAGGTCGGATATACTCCAGACTTAACTAGGAAATTTAAATGAAATTTCGAAATTTCTCGGCAAATAAGGGAAGCCCAAGAATTTCTCAAAACTTGGCATTATATTTTAATAAAAATAAACACAGTGATTAAGTGTCATGAACTGTTCAGTTGTACCACATTGAAATGTAGGGTATAAGAACAAATTCTTATTTATAATATTTGGACTTTTTTGTGGTGACCAATATCCAAGAATCAAACAAACAAAAAATTTTGAAATACAAAAAAAAGTAGCAAAAAGAACAAACAAAAAAAAATTATTTGGCGGCACCCTCACAAAATTATTGACCACAAAAACACATCATTCAAAAATGTATCAAACTCAATTTCAAATCATTTTATCAAAAACACTCACATCCAAAACCATTTTGAAAGAATGTCTGACCCTAAAAAAAATTAAAAGACAGGCCCTTGTGTGTCTTCTTCTATAACTTTTGCGTGTATTTAAACAAAAAAAAAAAATTCAATTCTAATCATACTTATTCGATATCAATCGTTTTTCATCTTTTTCTCAGTTCTTAATCTTTATGTTTTTGTTTTTTATTTATTTTTTTTTATTTTTACAAAACATATAATTCTAAATTGCCTAAGTTGTTTTTTTTTCTTAATAAAATTGCATTTAAACGCTTATTTTTCGCTTTTATACAAACATATATATTATTTATTTTTTTGCTGTATGATTATTGTTTTAATAAATTCACATTTAATTCAAACAGCCAATTAAATTATTAGAGAATTTTTGCATTGGTTTGGGTTTTTATTGTATTTTTTTTATTCTGTTGAAATTATATTTTTAGTGTGGATACGATTTAATAATATTTTATTGTTGTTCATATGAATTGATTTATTCCTATACATATTGCATGTAAAAATGCAATTTAATATATATTTTTTTCTTTAATTTGATTTTATTAATAATATGCATAAATTATCAAATTTTTTAAATTTAATTTTAAAGAATTTATTTTTGCCAATTTTGTAGTAATTCAATGGATTTTTCGATAGGTATTATTCAATGATTCATAAAAACGACTACTAATTGTTTGGTACACTCACATAAATATGTCACTGAAAATATCAGAAAAAGCCACTAGAATTTAGTTAAAAAGGGCCCTGCGGTAAAATCTGCTAAAATGGGCAGAATGTATTTGCTAGTTCTTACAAGAAAAGACTCCCAACACGGACCGGCAGATCTCAATGAGCTTTGGATATGTTGTAGATGAGCAAAATTTAAAGCATAGGTTTTTTTTGTATGGGGATTAGGGTGGGTCGATTTAGCAATCGATATTGTGCCATCGATTTTTCGATAGCTTTTGGCATGAGGAAAAAAAAGTTCCACTACGACATATCAAAAAAATCATTTTCGAGGCGGCAAAAGTTTAATATTTTATAATTTTCTAATAAATGCTAGATAAGCGCCATCTTGCGGTGGCTTTTTGAAACAACTAATGAAGTTGTAAACAATATAACATTACAACCTTTCCAGAAAGGTATTACTTATGAAAATCGAATAAAAAATGTGGCAACTAGAGCTAAAAGTATATAAGTAAAATTATTTTCTGCTTGATGATGATGAAATGATGATGATGATGTTGATGAAAACAAGCAGAAAATAATTTTACTTATATACTTTTACCTCTAGTTGCCACATTTTTTATCCGATTTTCATAAGTAATACCTTTCTGGAAACGCTGTAATGTTATATTGTTTACAACTTCATTCGTTGTTTCGAAAAGCCACCGAAAGGTGGCGCTAATCTAACATTTATTAGAAAATTATAAAACAAAAAATTTGCCGCCTCGAAATTGATTTTTTTTAATATGTCGTAGTGGAACTTTTTTTTCCTCATGCCAAAAGCTATCGAAAAATCGATGGCAAAATATCAAAAAATGTTTGTCCATACAAATCGGCCCACTCTAATGGGGATGTTAAAAATAGATTTGTCATTACACCCCCCAGTTTTATTGGAAATGGTCCCAAATGGAAAAAGTAGATTTTTTTTTTGAAAAACGTTAACCCGTGCCGAAAGTTGAACGAATATGGCCCATTTTGGAAAAAAGTGTATTACTATGAGAAATTCTTAAAATTCGAAATTTTGAAAAAAATTATTTTTTATTCCATTTATTCATTTAATATAGTCAAAATGATTCATACATGGAATTTTGACTTCATCGGATATCATTAACCAACTTTAGCCTGGAATCCAAAATTACCCACGAATTTGATAAAAATGCAAAAACGTGTTTTTTTAAAATTAATTTTAAAGATTTTTTAAAATGCCTAATTTGGAGATGTCGATTGCTACTTGTACCACATAATAGTTGATATTTAAGAAAAAAAATAAATTGGAAAAATGATAATTCGAGTTTGTGTTTGGAGCTTGGAGCTGCTTTCCAGGACATTTTACAAAAATTGCTCATTTTGTTAAAAATTAAACAAAATTTTAAAGTTTTCATCAAATTTTACACAGTTTTCGGAAAAACATCACTTAAATTTGGTTAGACTATAATTATCTTTACATTTGTTTAAAAAATCTTTAACCCTTAGTGGCCTGGGGCCAGAAAAAACCCATGAAACTTAATATTAAATAAGACTACGAGATTGTAAAGCCAATAAATTGACAAAAAAAAATCTCAACTGGATAAAAATAATTATTTTATGTAACGTGATCCATATGGGGTTAATTTTTATACTTTTGGCCAAAAACGCCCCACTAGGAAATTTACAGAATAACACCTTTCATAATTTTCGGAAAAATATCACTTTGAATGAATAAAAAGAAAATTTGTTTCCACTTGATAAAAATTATAATTTTTAATAACTTGATCCATATAGGGTTAATATTCTCACTTTTCACAAAAAAGACCCACTAGGAAATTTACAGAATCGATTTCTTCCATTTGGGACCATTTCCAATAAATCTGGGGGGTGTAATGAACGAAAATCGACAAATCGCTATTTTAAGGGACAGTCTAGTAAAAAGGGTTAAGGGTTAAATTCACATATATTAATCCTTATCATATTTAAGTGAGGGAGTGTTTCGGCTTTTTTTCGATATTCGGCCTACTTCGGGTTACAGACGAACCTCTGACTACTTAACATATGCAATATGGGTATCAAACTTTTCCTTTTGAGAGTACATTCCTATTATGTAAAACGAATTCTAAATTTCATAAATTTCAGACATGTCGCCATACAAAAAAGTAGGAAAAATGTATTTTCCCAAATATCTTTTATGGTTGTTATACAACATGCCGTGTTTTTCTACATCACAGCCAATGCAGTTTTCAATAAATAAATAAGAATTATAAAGCTTTTTCAGAAATTTTAATAAATTTTTAATTCCTTTTTTGAAGAAGACTTCGTTAGAAAAAATTCTCACTGTGTTTAGCTCGAAAGGTTAACAATGGCTAATGGCACTGTTCCATTTATGATACACTCATGGAAATAAATTTGTAAAAATAGCAGAAAAAGTTACTAAAATTTAGTCAAAAATGATGCTGCAGAACAAACTGCTGAAATTAGCAGATTTCTTTTTTGCTAAATACTAGTAAAATAAGAACAGCAAAATTAAAACTGTTAAATTTACAGAATTTTAGTTATATTTAAGTTAACTTTTAGTTAATTAAAAATAACAAATTGTACTGTAGAATCTGCAGAAAATTTTGCTAAATATTTCTTTGTGATTTTTTAGGCTACAAATTATTTAGCAAAATTTTTTGCTGATTTTAGCAGGTTAATTTGCTATTTTTCATTAACAAAAATTTATCTCAAATATAACTAAAATTCTGTATGTTTAATAGTTTTATTTTTGCCTATATTACTAATATATAACAAAAAAAAATCTGCAAATTTTAGCAGTTTTTTATGCAGCTTCATTTTTAACTAATTTTTTGTAGTTTTAACAACAGATTTTTAACAGATTTTTTTCTATTAGTGTACGAAAATTTTAATGCTGTAAACATGCCTCTGTTTTCAGGTCTTGTTGGATCCCCGATCGCACTTTTTGTTTTAAAATGCCACTATATTTCCATTCAAATTGTAGATGTCATAATATGTTAACCCTTTTTGGATTTAACTATTAGATTAAAACTTCTTGATTGTATGTATGTATTGTTAGTATCACATTTAGATTGTAGAACTTCCTAGAAATGAATTAAAAATTATAAATATTTGTACAACACACATGCCATGCATATTTTGTTGTATTTCGATTTGTATTTTTGTTTGTATTTAGACTTGCAACAAGTTATGGCCACGTTGCGTCTTAATTCCAACTTGATAATTAACTGTAGTAATACTCGTACCTGCTACTTATGTATATTCAAAATAAAATAACGAAAAAGAAATAATGATAATAAAATAAAAACTAACAAGTTTGGTTTAATACACCAAAAACTATCTGTTACAAATTGCTGTTGTTATACTCATGTAAAGTTTAATAAATAAATTAACCCATTGGGGGAAGAATCAAATCTAAATACTTTGAATGATAAATTGCAACAATAAATTCCAGCCTTAATAGAACTTTTCCACAAAAATATCATACACAGTTTTCAGAACTAAATTCTAAGCAGTTCCTTAATTATACACAAAAAAAGAACTGAAATCGATTTTGAATTAAAATATTTAAACATTTCATTGAATTCGGACCAATTAAGAAAACCGTTATATTGCTTAAATTGTTTTATTTTTTTTTTTAATTTAAAATTCTTCAATTAAAATTTTATTTATATCAATTAAATATGTAATCAAAAATCATGAAAATTTTCAATTAATATTTTAATTTTATCAAAATTAATATAAATAAGCAAAAATCAATTTAAATTTTAATTGAAATGCTTTGAAAAACAAAACCAATTAAAATGAAATTCCAGCTTCAAATCAATTGAAAGTTTTAACTAAATGAATTAAAACCTTAATTTAAATTCTTGATTAAAATCAATTAAAATATTATATTTTTAATTTTCTTATATATTTGGCTGATTTGAGGCATTTTATTCGCCATAATTTTTTCTGTGTAGTCTTTTGATTTAAAAAAATTTAGTCAGATTCATTGTTTTATTGTAAAAGGTTTGCTACTTTCAACTTTAACTCTTCCTACAACATTTTGGCAAAATTTAGATCAATAATATTTACCCATTTGCAAAAGGTAATACGAAAACAAAATTCGGCAGAAATGGCTCATGTTTATGTTCTACACTCATAGAAATAAATCTGTAAAAATAACAGAAAAAGTTACTAAAAATTAGTTAAAAATGATGCTGCAGAAAAACTGCTGAAATTTGCAGATTATTTTCCTAAATACTAGTATAATAAAAACAGTGAAATTAAAACTGTTAAATTTACACTTTGTTTTCTATTGTTGCTTATACATGAATGTATGTCACTACATTGCTAGATCTGTCAAAATAACAGAGTAGTGAATTGGAAGATGACAAAGCAAATTGTGGTAAATTTTTTGTTGTTGTTTTTTCTTTGATATTTTAAATGTTTAATAACGCTCCTAGACGAGAACAAGAAATTCTCATTGAGTATGTAATTTAACTTAATACATATTTGCAGAAATTCTAAAACCGTCCGGATAGGGACATGCCTACAACGGATTATTTTTCACAATTTGTTAAATACGTTTGGGATTTTAGCATATTTAATTCCTTTAACAGAATTTTAGTTATATTTAAGATAACTTTTGGTTAATTGAAAATCTGCAGAATATTTTGCTAAATATTAGTATACTAAAAATAGCAAAAAATTAACTGTTATATCTACAAAATTTTTGCTATTTTTAAGCTAAATTTAGTGGAATGCAAATAGTAGTCTATCCTGCTAAAATCAGCAGAAATATTTGCTAAACAAATTGTAAACTGCTGTTTTCTGATAGCTCGATTTTTTTTTGCACAAAAAAAAAAATCGAAAAAAACTTCAAAAATTTTATGTTGTTTTTAGGCTACAAATTATTTTGCAAAATTTTTTGCTGATTTAGCAGGTTGATTTGCTATTTTCCATTAACAAAAATTTAACTCAAATATTACTAAAATTCTGTAAATTTAATAGTTTTAATTTTATTGTTCTTATTTTAAAGGGTTTTTCAACAGGGACGCTACAAAAGTAGAAAGACAGGGACAGCAAACGACGCCATATTTCTTGCCGCTCTTTTGACATTTCTCTTCAGTAAGGTTTGCCATTTCATGACGGAAAGATATACGAGCCAACAACGAGTCGAAATTATTAAAATTTACTACTGAAATTCGGAGTCAGTGGCCTCAACGTTAAGAGCGCTACGTCCAATTTATGGTCGTCATAATCGTCCTAGCAGATCAACAATTGAGCGTCTAGTGGAAAAATTTGAATCCACAGGCACAGTACAAAATGTTCCCGTGCCAGTGAGACAAAGAAGTGCCCGTAGTGTCGAGAATATTGCTGCCGCTGAGGCTTCAGTTGAAGAAAGCCCAAATGTGTCTCTCACACATCGTTCTCAAGCGTTGGGCATCTCTGTGACGTCGTTGTGGCGAATTTTGCGAAAAGATATTGGCCTATATCCTTACAAGATCAAATTGACGCAAGAACTGAAGCCGCTTGACCACCAGGAGCGTCGTATGTTCGTGAATTGGGCTGAGCAACAACTTGAAAATGATTCGGATTTTCATCGAAAAATCATCTTCAGCGATGAGGCTCATTTCTGGCTGAATGGCTTCGTCAATAAACAAAATATGCGTTATTGGTCAGACAGCAATCCACACGTACTCAATGAGTCATCATTGCATCCCGAAAAAATTACGGTTTGTTGCGGTTTATGGGTCGACGGCGTCATTGGGCCGTACTTCTTCCGTGATGATCAAGACCGGCACATTACTGTGAATGGGAATCGCTACCGTTCAATGATAACCGAATATTTTTGGCCCCAATTGGATGATATAGACTTGAAGGACATGTCATGGTTCTAACAGGACGGCGCCACAAGCCACACAGCGAATGTCACAATCAATTTATTGCAAACCAAGTTTGGAGAACGTGTTATCTCACGAAATGGTCCACTCGATTGGCCGCCTCGGTCGTGCGATTTGACGCCGTTGGACTATTTCCTGTGGGGCTACGTCAAATCTATGGTCTATGCCAACAAGCCAGCGACGATTGATGAACTTCGTACGAATATCGGCCGATTTATGCTTGAAAACCGTCGAAAATTGGGTTCAGTGTCTGGACTTCTGCAAGCATGCCCGTGGTGGCCATGCAAAAGAGATCGATTTCCATACATAATGGCATCGAACTTTTGTAGCGCTCTTATTGAAAAACCCTTTACTAGTATTTAGCAAAAAAATCTGCTAATTTCATCAGTTTTCTCTGCAGCATCATTTTTAACTAGTTTTTAGTAACATTTTCTGCTATTTTTACAAATTTATTTCTATTAGTGAACTTAATATAAAATATTTTTGATTAAAAAATGTTTTAAACAAAAAAAAAAAAATATTTTATTGAAACTTGATACATCAAATCACCATTTCACATGAAATTTAAGCAAATGTATGAAAATTTGATTTCGGAGACCTATCGAACGGATTTTATTTCACGCACATAAAGGCTGCGTTCGAAAAAATTGTCCATCAAAAAAAATTGTGAAAACTCTTTAAACCACCCTCAGTGGATATTAAAGCGTACCACCTAACAGGCAAAAAAAAAGTTCGCCGTACACCCGTATTTTTGCAAGGAGGTTTCAAAAAAAAAATTTATTATTTTTTTTGCCGAAAGTAGGGGTCGGCATTTTACATTTTTCGTTATATCTTTGGCATTTACAGTCGGATCTTAAAGTATGATACATCAAAGTTTTTCTCTCCAGAAGACCAGTGTTTTTCTCCGGACCTCAAGTATCCCGTTCTAGTAGTTAGCCACCAGATCTCAGTTGCTACAACCCTAATTTACCACCCTAGTATCAGAAAATTAAAGCTCACAAAAAATCATTAAACTTTTGCTAAGGAAGTTTTTCAATAAACCTAGTAGAAATTTTTTTATATATTGGTTGCCGAACGTAGGGGTCGCATTTTAAAATTTTTTTTCATTGGATTTTTCCTTTATAGCAACACACTGGTCTCCTCGAGGCAAAAAATCGATATATCACACTTTAAAATCCGATTTTAAATGCCGAAGCTATAACGAAAAATTGAAAAAAAAAATTTTTTTTCTTTGAAATTGCCTTGCAAAAATACTTCATATTGGAGGGTGTACGGCGAAATTTTTTTTTGAGGTACGGTCTAGTGAACATATAAAGAAATAGCTTAGGAACTAAAAGTTGGTCCAAAAACGGTTTCTAGAGTTCTAAAGAAGTTCTGGCTGAAAAAGGTCATGTGTGATCAGAATAAGGCAAACAAAATCAACGCCATGTTCAAGAAGAATCCCAACATTTCAGGGTGAAAAGTCACTCAAAAAGTGGATTGTTCGAAGTTTTTTTTGGTCAAAAAGGACGCTGTCATGAAAACTTTTAAAATACAAAAAGTTCCAGACAGGAACGACACACTGAACAAATTGTTTACCAAATATTAGGTCATTTGAACTAATTTTAAAGAAATTTGTGAATGATTTGGCTGCAAAGAAATTTTAACTTAAATCGAGCAAAATTAAATAAAATTTGCATTATTTAAAAGCAATTTTATTTATTGGAAAGCAGTTTTACTTATTTTTATTAAAAACTCATATACATTGCTTTAGTAAGTTAAAAAGTTAATTTTAGTTCAATAATTTTTTTGAGTGTACCAAAAAATCTTTTATTTTGCACATATTTCTAACCGAACTTTTTTTTAAGTAATTTGGACTTTTTAGTACTAATATGAAGTCAAAAAGCTCTATCGATTCAATCTTCCGAAATGTATTTTAAATTATTTTTCAAATATTTTTGAGCCTACGGCATGGATTTGCAAGTTTGACCCTTCGATTTAATAACTGAAGTGTCTAGTTTGGATATAGTTTTAAATTGTTTAAATACAGTTTCAATTTTTTTTTTATAAAATTGTAAAAATTTGTTAGTAGCAACATTTATTTATGATTGAAATATTGTATAGCGAAAAAGTACGTTTTTCCGAATAGACATTAAACTTAAATACATATATTATTTTTAACAACTTTTATGTTCCGTTTTTTTTGCAACTCTAGCCTCTCAGACGGTTAAAGTGTTATTTAAAATTAACGTGGTTGATTATTGTTTTTTGTTTGGTATTTTCTTATATGAAAACAAAATTCAATTTTTCAACACTCTAACTACTTATTTATTTACAAGCAAATGATATGACGATACCGGTAAATAAGTTAGTTGAGTGATTATTTAAACCAAAAAAAAAAAACAAAAAATGCAGAAATGTGCATCATTGGAAAATACCAAGAAAATCTTCCGCGTTTGGGTAATTTTGTTTTTATGTGTCTATTATTAAATTTAATTTCATAAAAATCATAAAAATATAATAAACTTAATACACAACAACAATACTATTTTTCCTAGTACATAACTAAAATTTACTTAAAGTACAATTTATGATTTATTTGTTTAAATGTCAAGCAAACAAATTGTTTGAAAATAAAATAGACTTCAAATGAAATCCCGGATTAAACGAAAACTTAATATTTGTGTTCATATCCTGATTGATAATTTTAAACGTAATATGACAACATGAGTGCTAGAGATACATACATGTGGATTTATGCTAAAATCACTTAAGTCAACTTAAGAAAATTTTCCGAAATTTGTTTAGTCAATAAAACTTTTTAAATAATAATTTTGATCTGATCACTCAAATCAACTTATTTCAAAATCTTATTTATTTCTGTTTGACAAAAGTACATACTTATTTTATTTGTTACACTAGGAGCTTTTACACTCATAGAAATAAATCTGTAAAAATAGTAGAAAAAGCAACTAAAAATTTGTTAAAAATTATGTTGCAGAAAAAACTGTTAAATTAGCAGATTTTTTTGCTAAATGCCAGTAAAATAAGAACATCAAAAATAAAACTGTTAGACTTGCAGAATTTTAGTTATATTTAATTTACCTTCTAGTTAATTGAAAATGACAAATTGTACTGTAAAATCTGCAGAAAATTTTGCTAAATACTAGTAGACTAGAAATATCAAAAACTGTTATATCTACAAAATTTTTCTTATTTTTGAGCTAAATTTAGTTGAATGCAAACTTGCAGAAATATTTGCTAAAAAAAAAATTGTAAACTGCTGTTTTCAAAAGGCTCAATTTTTATTTGCAATTAAAAAAAATCGAAAAAAAACTTATAAAATTTTAGTTTTTATTTTGTGATTTTTTAGGCTACTAATTATTTAGGAAAATTTTTTGCTGATTTAATGGATTAATTTTTTATTTTCTGGTAACAAAAATATAACTAAAATTTTGTATATTTAACAGTTTTATTTTTGCTGTTCCTATCTTACTAATATTTATATAGCAAAAATTATCTGTTAATTTAGCAGGTTTTTTCTTCAGCATTATTTTTGACTAATTTTTAGTAGTTTTAACTAAATTTTTGACAGATTTTTTCTATTAGTGTACTTCAGCATTTTTTTCCATGCAAAAACTAAATTTCTAAAAAGAAATTGGAACCGTTTCATGAAATGGCAAAAGTGTTTGTTTTATTTACCCCGCAAAATATTTATATTATATTTTTGAAATAAGTTTTTTATGTCAAAAGTCCACAGATACACTACATAATTTATGTTAGTCGCTTTGGGTTGACATGTTGATGAAAAATCGTGATATTCAAGAAATTCAATACAATTGTCTGACTCTTTTTAGCCCGCAACCCAAACATTGAATTGAAATGACGTCATTTAAAATCGCTGCTATATAAACAGACAAACTACGACCATAATGATTTATTGATCTTACTAAGTTTTTAATGTGATATTCTCTTAAACTTTTTTAAAAATTTATGTTAAATTAGAGCATATTTTAAAAATAATACTTACATGCCGCAAAAAAAAAACAACAAATACACATACAAACTAACTAAGTATTTCCTTGTTTGACAAAGAGCTTCCAAGGAGTGCAGGGGAGGGAGTTGTTTTACGTAAATACTTAGTAACGATGCAAAATTAAGTGTTCCATATAAAGTTTGTGTACAGAATGACTCCCTCAGTGGTGTTGTATTCGAACGATGTGTAATTCGTAATTGTTAAAATATGCATCCAAGTGTCAATAATAAAAATATCATGTTGACCATGAAAACATGTTATAAAAAATATAATAAATAAAATTAATGTATAATATTAAGAACTAAAATAACAGAATGTTACAAATGTTTTGTTATTGTATGCTTTTTTTTTTGTTCTTCATCGAAAGATACAACGAAAAAAAAGAAAATTATATGAACGTTATACAAATTAGTTTTCCTTCTTGAAAGAAATAAATTCTTTAACGGGTTGGAAAACTATTAATATGGTAAAAGATATTTCAAGATTATTTCCTTAGAATTTCTTAAAATGTTTTATTTAAGTCTTTGGATTCTGAAGTCCCGATTTTTATATTTAATAAAATTTTAAATACCCTTATTTCTGTTTGATCCTCACATTGTCAAAATCGCCACTTCCGAACCACACAAACCATCTCTCCCACGTTGAAATCGATGGAACATATTCAGGAAAAGCTTCGGTGAGCAATCGTTGCACTTTTTCAAATTGAAGAAGTAAATCAAAACTTCCCGCAAATGATGCTTTGTTGGCACAAAATTCGGCATTTTCGAAGTAATAAAAAACCAAAATTCCATATAAGTCATTCAAGACACAAACCATGTGAAAAAAATACGCCATCTGTTTTGAATCCCGCATTTTTAAGTTATACACCCAATAAAAAATTTGAGACCCTCTCAAATCAACATATTTAAAAATTTTATTTATTTATTATTTTTCTTTTAATGGAAGCAACACTTAGGAAGTTCCTCCTATTCATTAAGGTAGAAGAGGGATACTCTCCATTTAATTTTTGTTTAAATTTACACAACTTATATTATTTTTGTTCGGTTTTAAGATCAAATACAACAAATTCCAAATAGAATTGACAATTTATTTTACAATAAATAGAGAAAAAACTTATGAAAAAAACTTTCCTAAAACCAATGGTTGACACTTAATGCATTTTCAAGTGTAACCAAGCACTATCATCAGGTTGTCTTTATGGGGTTCTGTCTAGGTTATAATGTATATTTTAGTTTTTGTATATATGTGTGTTAACTTTAAAGTGAAAAACATTTAGAGAAGTAAACTCAAACATTTTTACTTATTTATTTCATATTACAACGAAAATTACATGTTTTTAATACCTCCAAAAAATAAAAGGATAAAATAAAATATTTTTTTAATAAAACATTTTTATAATTATATTTAAGCCAAATACAAGCCTTAGATTCTGAGGTTACTTCTCAATGAAGAAACCTCAGATTCGAACCACTTTTCTTATAGGAAAAGCCTTAGATTCTGAGAACTTTTTCCTTAGAAAAGATCAGGTTATGGGCCAAAGAAATACCTTGAATTCTTTAACCATTTCTCCTACGGAAAAAATATCAAATTTACAGAATATTTCTTATAGAAAAACCTCTGATTTTGAGGAGTTTTTACTATAGAAATGTCTCAGATTCAGAAATCTTTTTTTTATAAGAAAAGGGAGGGAGTTTTTATGGGAACAAGTCCACGGAATCTGAGATTTTTTTTAGAGAAAAAAGTTTTAAAGAATTGGGGTTTTCTATAGGAAGTCCTCAGAATCTAATGGATTTTCTATTGGAGAAGATGCACATAAATAGAGTGTTTTTCTACAGGAAAAGTACTCAGAATGAGATACGTTTGCATGGGCGAAAATCCTCGGAGTTAAAGCGATTTGTCGTAGGAAAACCCAAAGGAATCTTAGGGGTTTCTGTTGGAAAACGTCTTTAGAATAATTTTTACAGGAAAAAGTTACCTTAATCTGAGAATTTTTCTTTAGGAAAAGTTGTCGAGATCTGAGGACTTTTATTTAGGAAAAAGTCCTTAAAATTTAACAGCTTTTCTATAGAAAAAAGTCTTCAAAATCTCTGGGACAAATTTCCAGAATCTGACAGTTTGTAAAGAAAACGACCTCAGAATCTTAGGTTTTTTCACAGGAAAAAGTCAGCACAATCTCAGACGTTTTCTTTAAAAAATGTTCTCAGAACGAAATAGTTTTACTAAAGGAAAAATTCTACAATCTGCAGAATTTTTTTGTTCAAAGAAAATTAGAAATATCTGACCACTTTTTTCTATTGAAAAGTCGTTATATCCCGTGTAAAAAAGATCAGATCTGACCAGATTGATTGTACCAGATCTAATAAGATCTCGAAATTGGGGACAAATTTGAGATCTAATTACATCTGATCAGATCTAGACAGATCTGACTTACCATTTATAATCAGATCGAATTTGATTTTGACTTTAAACTTAATTAAAGAACTTGTACATATAAACTGATCTTCTTACCGAGTTATTCTTCAACCAAAATTTGTGTGCACATTTTTATTTTGCTGCCAGCTTCAATGAATAAGATCTGGTACCGAATCTGGCCAGATTTGCTCCCATCTGGTCATGAGAATTACCCAGTTTTCCAAATCACTTTAGATATGAATAGATCTGGCACCGGATCTGATCAGATCTGGCCACAAAGTCTATCACATATGTCATATCTAAACATATATGATCAGATCTAGCGCCAGATCTAATTAAATTCAATCATATCTATTTAGATCTAAACAGATCTGATCGGATCTAATCTTTTTTACACGGGATTTTGAGCTTTTCTTCTTCTAGAAAAAGCGGCAGATTTTTAGCACAAATTCCAAGGAGCAGATCTGCGCCTTTTAATAGAAGAAGAAAATCCTCTGATTCTGAAGCCTTTTTCGATAGGAAAACTGCAGTAGGAAAAGCGACAGATATTGAGCACTTTAAAACACACCAGTTTAAGGACAAGTTTTCTTATTCTTCTTCAGAAACATACACAGGAAGAAGATTTCCGCAAGCCTAGAAGGAATAATCGTGGTCCTTATGAAAAATTTATAAAATTTCCTCATTCCTTTACTTGTACGGACATTTTTAAATGAAAATTTCCGATATTGGATTCTCTTTATGGATTTGATGAGGAAATTTCTAATCGGATTAAAATCCCAGGAAAATTTTCTGTTCCAAAGAATCGGTTGTAGAATAGATACTTTTCCTTTACAACCACTTCTACTGTCGATTCTAACACCGATAATTTTTGTTTGAAATTGTCCCAAAAGCAACCGCTTCTATAGCTCTAAAGTGGAACCGGTTGCCCTAGAACCAGTTCTGGAACTATTTCTAGAATTGATTCTATATCAGTCATACCTTCCATATAAGTTCCGTGGAAATGATTCCGGAACACCTTCCATGGAATCGGTTGCAGAGGAACCAGTTGCAGAACTGGCATGGTTGGCTACCGATTGTAAAAATTTTTCCTGGGATTATTTTCATTAAATTAATAAATTTAAAAAAAATTTAAATGTTATTTATTAAGCTTGATTGCTTACTTACTACAAGTTACTACTTTTACTACAGCTGGAAAAATTCAATACAAAAAGTAAACAAAACTTTCCAATTGTAGTAAAAGTAGTAAGAATTTCGAGTAAACGAACACACTAATTTATTATTACATTTACTATAATTGGAAAGTTTTGTTTACTTTTTGTATTGAATTTTTCCAGCTTTAGCAAAAGTAGTAACTTGTAGTAAGTAAACGAACACGCTTTATATGTTTTTATCTAAAATTTTAAAACATAAATAGATTAAAAGTTTTATGACGTCATTGTAATGCAATTTCCGTTAATTTTGATAAGCCCGTTTGCATAATCCAATCCAATTCCGGTGGGAATTTCATAAAGACCACGAATGTGAAATGAAATCTTTGAACGACTAATACAATTTATCGTTACCTCTCAAGTATGCCACAATTACAAGTATACCACAATTACTAGTCCGGCTGAAGACACCGCAGATAACTTGGCACAAGGTTCAGTAAAAATTTATAATGAAATAATTTATTTTTAGAATATAATAAATTTCTTATATCCAGTTTGCGGATTATGTCCGTGTAAGTAATGCCCAGTTAGGCAAATACTTGTTTTAGAAAAATACTTTCATTTGTAGTAGCCTAAGCATAATAAATTTCTTTCAGTGTAAATCTTAAAAATTGTTAATATACAATAATAATCGGGTGCAGTTGTAATATGTATTGTGTTTTATATTTTCTCACTCGGAGCTTTAGTTAATAAATTAAATCTAAATGGCATCAATTTAAAATGCGAAGTTATGTGTTATTAATTTGCCATGTTAGCAGCATGTTTTCTAATTCCAAATAAAACAGAATCGTCAACAGAGAAATTTCCAAGTCTTACAAGTAGTTGGTAAGTATTTCTTTAAAATCTAATTTTTGATTGGAAAATGGAAATATGCATAGATTTGCAATAAATTCTTATGCTCAGCATGAGTTTAGTTTTATATCTCGAATAATAAAAATGTCAAATTATTTCTCAATTAAATGATAATAAAATACAAATCTCATTTTGAATGGAAAAACTGAAATTCTAAAGTTTAATATAAGTGCATTGATATTCACGATTTATAAATACATAAGGATTAATGAATGAAAATAAACTGGTTAGCAAAGAAATTCACACAATTACCAATATTTTTTTTTTTTTTTTGGTGTGACGTGACTTGTATTTATAAATTATGTTAGTGATGTAAAACTCGGTTGGGTTTGCAAGTTTTTTTGTTGTTTTTTTTGGAGTACAGTTCGAACCGCGGGAGGAAACTTTTAAATAAAAAAGTTTCTATATCTAAAGTTTATGTCTTCTCAATATAAGGCCTAAAAGTCCGATACTTTTTCCCCGGCAATTTGAAATATATGAATATATTTCAAAGAAGATTACATTCTTCTTCTACAATACTTTAACTTTAAAAAATTTGTTTTAACCTTTTTGTTAAGTTTCCCATTTATGGCTGCAAGGGTTTCCACAGTACATTAAAGTGGGTTCTTATGCTATACAAATTTTTACATATTCTGCCTCCGTAAATGTCCACGCTAAAAATAGAACTCGCTTCCAAATTTTCAAGTGCCAAACTTCATCACTTTGAGATGGGCGATTAAGGGAGCCATTTTCCTTTTGAACCCCGTTCTTACCGCATTGTTATTGAAATTCTAAACAAATTTTCTTCACTAAATTAGTGGACCCCATGTTTACCATGTTCCCGAGGAATAATAAAAAAAGTACTAACAGAATTATCACAAATTCCAGGGAATAAACATTTTATCATAAATTTACCAATATATGAAATTTCAAGTTTCTGGCTGAGCGATTGTGAATCATTCAGTCAGTGAGACATATTATTCTCTTAGGTAAACGAAGAGATATATCTATATACACACCAGGTCAGAAATTGCCACTGGGTAACATCGGTGTTAAAAATAAATGACTGCCAAAACACTCATTTGGGACGCTTTGTCAGCGTTTGCAAAAAGCGTTTTTCCATTATTTGTTTTAAAAAAATTTCGATGGTTTACAAAAAAAAAAAAAAAAACTCTGCCAAAGAATGGATTTAGAGTTCTATGCCAACGTTTGCAACCAGTGGTTATGACAGCGGTACAAAAATCAATTAACTGGTAGAGCAATGATTTTATGAAAAGGATCAAGTTTCGTTAAAAAGGGTTTGTAGACAGAAGGCTTCGAGTTCAAGTCCAGTTGCAGGAAAACATTTTTTTTTGTCGATTTTTGTTTAATTTAAAAAAATTTTTGTTTTATAGAATCAATTTTATTTATGAAAAAGCTCCTTTAAAACCAACTTTTTTATTTTCCCAACGCAGGCATATTTGTTTCAAAAAACTTTTTGCCAGTGCTACCATTTTAGCGCAACCACTAGTTGTCCAGCTCTTTTGATTCATTTATGTTTTTAGCAAGGTTGGTTACCGTTATCGTTATAATACCGTTATCGCTAAAATACCGTTTCAAATTGAATACCGTTACCGTTATCGATACCTCTAAAAAATTTATAAATACCGTTATCGTTACCGTTACCGTTATTTTTATGGGTAGTTACCGGTATTTTACCGGTATTTATTATTTTATATAAAAATTACAATTTTTTTATTTTTTATTTTATTATCTTGAGTGTTTTTTTTTTACAAAAAATTTATAGATAATAATTTTACTTATTAAAACTACCAGTATTGAATTTATAGCTTAAAATCTGTATTTTCAGTACTTAAAATTAAAAATAGGCCATGTTTTTACTTGTTTTTATATGTTTTTAACATAATTTTTAATACCGGTACGTACCGGTATTGCTGTTTCGATAACGGTATACCGTTACCGAAACAGTCTTAAATACCGTTACCTTTACCGTTACCTAAACAAACGAAATCTGATACCGTTACCGTTACCCTTACCGTTATTCGTTTCGGTAACCAACCTTGGTTTTTAGATACATTATCTTTCTTGTTAGCTTAGTGGGTAGAGCAAATCGCGGCATGACAGCTTTTTTTAATTTTATTTTGGAAAATATATTTCATTGGATTTGCCTGGCATAACGCTGGCATTGAAAATGTTGTTTCCCCAGTGATTTTATTACCAGTTAAATTGTCTTGCCATCGCTTTCCTTTTTGCAGAAAAAAGTTTAAAAGCCGTTTACTTTATTATATGTATTTAAATATTGAAATATATTTAGAAGAAAATTGTTTGTTATTGTTTTTGTGTTTTCTTTGATATTTTAAATGTTTAATAATGTTTTCGTAGACGAAAACAAAAAATTCTCATTGAGTTTGTAACTTAACCTAACAAATATTTCTAGAAATTCTAAAAACGTCGTCACCTGAAAATTTCCGTTTGCAAGAATGATATTTGCATAGGGACATGCTTTCAACATATTATTTTTCTTATAGAAAACATATGATTTGTTGTTATTGGTTATACATAAATTGATGTCACTATATTGCTAGATCTGTCGAAACAATAGTATTTTGGAAAGTGACAAAGCAAATGGTGGTAGATTTTTTTGTTGTGGTTTTTGTTTTTTCTGTGATATTTTCAATGTTTATTAACGCTTATAGACGAGAAAAAAATTCTCATTGAGTTTGTAATTTAACGTAACAAATATTTCTATATATTCTAAAAACATCGGCCCCTGACGATTTCCTTAGGCAAGAATGGAATGCGGATAGGGACAAGCCTTCAACTGATTATTTTTCACAATTTATTGAATACGTTTTGAAATTTTAGTACATTTAATTCCTTTGATGTAATTAAGATTTATTCCGATAAAAATAAAGGAGAAAATTTCAACAATTTACTTAGAGCTTTCCTCCACTAATGAATTAAGTGGTATAATTAATTAATGCTTTCATTACCATTGAACTTATATCAATTGTAATGAAATTATATTCATTGTCATTTTTTAGTTTAATGATAATATTTTAATAATTTTATTTCCTTTATCAATGTCAATTATGTTAATTATGTATTTCGAAAAAAACCTAAAACTAAGAAAAATCGCTAAAATGGAAGAAAACACTCAAATCGATTGGTATCACTAAAATCAAGGCTCGCTCGCTCCATTTTTTACCTTGTGTTTATTCTTTTAATTTCACTCGTTCCCCGTTCCATTAGTTATTCTTCCCACTCCACTAATTCGCCTTACCATTCCAATTCGTTCCATTGCAATTCAGTGTTCCAAGTTTGTCTAGTGTTTCAATTCCAGTTCCATTTAATTTCGTTGCACTTACTTAGAGTGTTTCATTTGTACTCCTTTCCCGTTTTATTCCATTTCGTTTGCAAATTTTGGCATTATAATTTCAAGCGTGCTCCATTTCATTTCATGTTGCATTAAATTTCTTTCCTATCAATCGTTCCACTTCCATTCCATATCGTTCCACTCGTCTAGTGTTGCAAATCCACTTGTTCCCCTTCCATTTCGCTTAGGTTCCCAATTTTAGTGATTAAAATTTACTCGTTCCCCCCTTAATTCCATTTCGTTTCAATTGTTTACTGTTTCAATTTCACTAGTTCAAATTCAACTATTTCTTTATATTTCATGTTTCTAGCTAAAGAGGTTTTGACAAGCTGTTAAGAGAATACCTTTTATTTTAATCCCCCATTGTAACCATTTCCTTATGAAAAATCCAACAAGCACCTAAGCAGTGAATTAGACCATACTCCAGGTAGCCAAAGTGTCTTAGGCCATCAATGGCAATACTTTTTACCTTTTTGCCTTTTTAACATTTTCTGTAGAAAAAAATTTTTCTATAGCAAAAATTCATCAAAATCAGAAAATTTTTCTTTCGAGAAATGTTCTTAGAATTTGAGAAAATTTTCTATAAGAAAAAGTTTTTAGAACTTGTGAGAACCAAAGTTGCTGCGCTCGTTTTGGCCTCAATTATTATTTTATCTGTTCTAAATGTATCGCGCAGTTTATTTAAATAACCTGTCTTGTTTAAATAGTCGTTTGCCCGTTAATTGAAAATCTAAAACATTTCTGTTTTTCAACCCTGTATTTATATCAGCTGTTGATGTTGACTATGGTCTGGCAACATCGACATTTGTGAACAATTGAATGTTAATTTGTGTATGTAGGAATGTGTATCAACTACAAGTCGTAGAAAAGTATAAAAGGACAAGGAAAATAGAAGAAATGGGAGTCTTAGATTTGTGGTGGCCAAAATAATACGCTTTAATAAACCAGTGGGTTTACTTTAGAAATATTTTTAGTCCATGCGGTGGCCTGTGACTAATAATAACATTTATTTAATTGATACCTGCGCTGGCAGGAGCAAATGCAGGTGGGCATAGTTGATTAAATATTTGTCATATCTCCAAATTCAACCTGTTTTGTTGATATCGGGAAGCGTGCCGGTGGCCATGTTTAGTTAATTGTATTCATAAAATTGTAGCGTCAATGTGCCGGTGCATAATTTGATATTATTCGTTCGTGTAATCGTCGTATAAATACTTAAGAGAAATTTTAAATAAAGATATACGGTTTATAACGTTATATGAAAAAACGAGTAAAAAGGTTAAAGTCGGGCATGCCGACTATACAATACCCTACACCAGTCTGGTGTATTGTTTGGATCCGAAATTCGAATGGGTTAAAATGGGGCTTATGTCAAAATTTTCTATAATGTGAGTCAGCGCACCAAATTTCATTAAAATATCTTAATATTTGCGACCTGCAGTTTGTAACCAAGCCAATTTTGGGGGGACCCTTATATGGGCACTAGTTCTAAACATGGACCGATGTTCATCAAAATGAATAGGCTTCGTCCTTGGGCCAACATAGGTCTATGTACCAAATTTCATCAAAATATCTTAATATTTGCGACCTGCAGCGTATAAACAGTATAATTTTGGTAGGACCCTTATATGGGCACTAGGTCTAAACAAAGACCGATGTTCACCAAAATCAACAGGCTGCGTTACTGGGCCAATATAGGTCTATGTACCAAATTTCATCAATATATCTTAATATTTGCGACCTGCAGCGTATAAACATTATAATTTTGGTAGGACCCTTATATGGGCACTAGGTCTAAACATAGACCGATGTTCACCAAAATCAATAGGCTGAGTTATTGGGCCAATGTAGGTCTGTGTACCAAATTTCATCAAAATATCTTAATATTTACGACCTGCAGCGTATAAACAGTATCATTTTGGTAGGACCCTTATATGGCCACTAGGTCTAAACATGGACCGATGTTCACCAAAATCAACAGGCTGCGTTATTGGGCCAATATAGGCCTGTGTACCAAATTTCATGAAAATATCTTAATATTTACGATCTGCAGCGTATAAACAGTATAATTTTGGTAGGACCCTTATATGGGCACTAGGTCTAAACATGGACCGATATTCACCAAAATCATTAGGCTGCGTTATTAGGCCAACATAGGTCTGTGTACCAAATTTCGTCAAAATATCTTAATATTTACGACCTGCAGCGTATAAAGAGTATCATACGCTGCAAACAGAAAAATTGTAAGAATTAGTAAAATACTGCTGCCAACTTCTTCCCTAAAAATATCGCTAAATCAAACTTAAAAATCACTAGAAAATATCTAAATTATAAAAAAAAAATTAAATAGCGATAAATGCCTAAACTGCACGAAATTTTTAGGTTCTGTTGAAAAATTTCACAAAAATAGCTATATTTTTCAAACTTCTTAAAACTTTCTTAAAAAATTATTGATACATCGCCAAATTTTTCGAACTCTTTTGTTTTCCATAAAAATTTACCAATAAATCACTGAATAATAATGATTAAAGAATTATGTCAAGGAAATAAATGTAAAAAAATGCTAAGAAAATGTGAAGACTGTCTTAAAAAGAAAAATCGCTAGTTTTCCCGCTATAGCTAAATTATATTTTATCCCGCTAAACGAGTTGAAGTATCGCTAGATTAGCCGAGAAAATAGCTAAATTGGCAACAGTTATTAAAATAGCTGATTGCGAAATAAACCTATTCAAATTATTGGATTAATAAATAAAACCTAATAAAATTATCACTTACTTACTCCTTCCATCGTAAATAAGCTTATATTTAAATATTTTTTATTTTTACAAAAAATTATTTCAAAATTATTTAGACAAATTTTTTGTTTCTTCAATCATATGTTTTAAATCATATGTTTTTTTTCTTACAAATTCTTACTAGCAAAAATTCATCCAGTAAAAACTTGTAAGTTCTCTGGTATTGAACTGTCACTTTACCCTCTATTTTTCCTCTCTCCTTACTGAGTAATTGTGTAAACAAACACCTTCCAGTAAAAACTTGTACAAATTTGTACGAATTTGTACAAATTTTCGGGTACGCAAACACACTTAATATGTCATGAATTTATTTCTGATAAAATACATTACAACGATGGTCATCTGTGTTGCTAATGACGTACATAATTTCAGGCAAACATTTTCTTAAAAATCCTTTAACTTACGATTACCTCAAATTTAGTTATTTTTAAAAAAGCAATTAGTGTAAATTTATAGAATTATATTTTTAAATTTCTTCGCATCAATTGTTTATTTAACAACATAAAAAATTACCAGACGCCAAAACAAAATACTTCTTTTTACATTGTTTGATTTGTTATGCAATAATTTTCAAATTATATTTATTTATATTGCTAAGGACCTGTCTTTCCAAATTTTTAATATATTTTTGCATTATTGTTATTTAATCACTTGTCTGTACATAAATTTAATTTTTGTTTAACAAATATGTATTTTATTTTCAATCTTTTACTGGTTTTTTTTAGAATTTAGTTAAATTTAATTAGTTTAAACAAGAATATCAAGTTGATTTAATTTGGGTTTTTGGATAAACAATTGTTTAAAAAAATTTGATTTGTTTGAAATTGTTAAATATTTAAACACAGTGATTTGCCACAACTGTGGATATTATGAGTGCACTACAAATAATAAGTTAGTAGACAAATCTGTTGAACTGCTATATATAAAAGTGGTCATAATGAAAAGAAACTTTCAAGGGCTATTCCTGGGATTATTTAGGTATACTCATATGCCTGTCAAGTTCACATTTATTCACTCTTATTAAGTTTTAGCAAACAAATGATGAATTCATAGGGAATTAAAATATCAGAACATTAATATTTCCGTATTTTCAAAAGAAAATAATAAAATTTTTTCGGCACCCTAGTAAAAATGATTTTTATATAATCGTTTATGAGGTTTATATCATCATTTATGATTTTATACAATTATATCTTGTCGAGTATTGTGAAAAATATATTTATATTTTTATATGATTACCAGAGAAGACAGAAAAAAGCAAAATCCGATAAGTTTAAAGCAAAAAAATATTGTAAAAAAAGCAAGAAATAAGCAAAAGTAAAAAACTTGGAAAAACAAAAGTTTTTTAAAAAAAAAAATTCAAAGATAAGAGAAAAAATATTTTTTTGTGAGCAAAAAAAGTATTTTTGGGCAAAAAGTCTTAAAAAAGCAATTCAAAGCTCAAAAAACTTTAGAAAAAGCTATTTTAAAGCTAAAAAACTGAAAATCCAAAAAAAGCAAAAAGAAGCAAATATGAGCAAAACAAGCAATAAAAAGCATAAAAAGCAAAATAAGCAATTTTCTCTTCTCTGATGATTACATCAAAAGATATTTAATTATATAAAATTATATTGGCAAGATCAACAATTTTCCTGATCAATTCATGTATGGGTTAATATAATTATCAGGGCAAGGACTTTCATGCACTAAAAAATATGCGCTTAAAATATGCACTATAAAATGGAAAATATGCACTTAAATATGCATTTATAACGAAATATGCACTAAAAACCAAAAAATATGCAATTAAAAATAAATGATTTTTTAATTATATTTATTAAAAACTAACAAACGTAAAAATTCAGGTATCGGTTACAATAAGCGTGGTCGTTTACTTACTACAAGTTACTCCCAAGAAAATTTTTTTGAACTGGTTGCCTTTGGATCTGTTCTAGAATAGGTGTTTTTACCACCGGCTCCGTGGAACAGGTTCTAGCACTGATTCCTGGAAGTCAAAATGGAAGGCTTCACTGTCACAGAACCGGTTCTATAACTGGTTCTAGAACCGGTTCTAAAGCAACCTGTTCTAGTTTGGGGGAACAGAACCTGTTGCTTTTGGGACAAACTCAAACAAAAATCACCGATGATAGAACATAAATTAGAACAGGTTGCATGCAAGTACAAGTTGTTCTACAACCGGTTCTTTGCATCCGACAATTTTGCTGGGCTATATTTACTACAGCTGGAAAAAATTCAATACAAAAAGTAAACAAATTTGTCGGAACAACTTTTTCTAGGTTAGAGTTTTGGTCTGTCTTATAAAATATGTGTCTTATAAAATAAAAAAAATTAAAAATAAGAATTAATTTTTTTTCACGGAAAAAATAACTGAACTTAAACCATATTTATTTCAACATATGTTTTTCTAATTTTTATTTTTAAATTTAAAAATTGCAATTAAACTTTATAAAATTTTGTATAATTAGATATCATGTCAGATATAATTATATATAAAATTAATACAATTTTCTATTAACTTTGTTATATATTTTGATATAAGATTGTTTATAAAAGCTTATATGGCATTATATATAATTATGTTTGAACTATATTTGCAGATCCCTTAATATATGGCTGGAGACCAAATCGCATATGATTATATATAACGTTATATCAAACATATTTATAAAACCAAAGTGTTAATATAAATGTATATGGTTATATAAAGCCACACATATAAACATTTAAATTTATATCAAATCATATAAGATTATTTGAAAACTTTTTTAGTCGGGAATAAAATATAAAATAAAATATGCAATAAAATAAATATAAAATATGCACATTCGGAAAAGTATTTGTTCAAAATCATTTTTGGGCCACTGACTACAAACATGCATTTGCATGAAAGTCCTTGCCCTGATAATTATATATAAAAATATATTATGACTAGAATTCACACTGCAATAGTTTGCTTTAAAAACCTTTAGTCTCACAATAAAAAAAATTATTATTTCAATAGAAATTCAGAGAAAAGACTGATAGAGAATCGTAAAATAATTTACATATTTTTTTCCTAGAACAATGGCACTTCTCTCCAAAAATATTACACAAAAATTTCAGAACGAAATTCCAAGTAGCAGTCTATTGAAGTTAAAACCTCCGGTTACATTCTGAATTTTTCAGTGTTTTGCTGTAAAGGATAAATCCAATAAAAAAATTTTTTTAAAGGCGACCACTCCGGCAACAAAAATATAAAAAAAATTTTGCTGGGTTTATCGAAAAACTTTCTTAGTAAAAGTTTAATGATTTTTTTTTCGAGCTTTAATTTTCTGACATTAGGGTTGTAGCAACGGAGATCTGGTGTGTAAATACTTGAACGGAGTACTTGAGGTCAATGGCCCTTAAAGCAAAACATTGGTCCCCTCGGAAGAAAAACATTGTATTACACTTTATGATCCAACTGTAAATGCCAAATATATAACGAAAAATGTAAAATAGCGACCACTACGTTCGGAAAAAAATTTTTTTTTGTCAAACTGCCTTGTATGCAATTTTTTTAGAAAAAAAACATTTCACATTGAAAGAAAAAAAAATTATTTAATTTTCAGAATACTATACGGCCACTTTTATTAACTTTTAATGTAATAGAACACTAAAAAGCCATAACATTTTCAACTTTTTCCCAATATTCAAGATGGCACTTCTTGTAGTTGTTAAGGGTTAACATTTTTGTTAATTAAATGCAATTCCCAATACCCAATTTAGTTTTGGAAGATTATTATACTTTTTTCTTTTGTTTTTAATAAACATAAATGCGAAATTGTTAATACATATTGTTATTTGTTTTTATTTGTTTTTGAATGAACAAAACATTAATAACTTCATTTAATTTCATTACCCAATAAAAAATCTCAAAAACGGAAACTTTTACAAATGACAGTGCTGCCACTGCGAACCAAAAAAATGTTATCGATTTTATTTGCTTAATAATTAAATAAGGTAAACGCAATATTAAAATTTTTTTTATAAAATTGATTATTTTAAAACAAATTCTATAATTTTTTTAGTATTTGAGAACACAATGGTGAAAAACAAATGATGAAAACCTGAAAAAAATGTGGTAGCTACTAAAAAGGTGGCACCTTTTACAGCTAATAAAACTCATTGTGAATAAAAATAGGAATTTATTCACAATTAAAGCAAAATTATCATTTTTGGGAGAAGCTTTTTTGTACGTTTTTTCTATTTGCAATTTTATTCTATTTCAATTTTTTTCATTATTGGGAACATAGACGATTAAATATGTTAAATTCTAGTTTTAATTGCAATTTAATTTATTTGTTTGTTAAAACGAGATCAAAAATATTCTATGAATAATAAGGAAGTTTTTCTTGTTTGTTGTGCCTAGGTGGGGCAATGTAACCAGAAGGCTCCGAGTTCGATTTCGCTCTCAAGTAACCTAAAATCTTTCTTATCGATAAATTAATGGATTTATCAAACATTTTTGTTTATTGCATAATATTTTTGGAATTATCAATTAATTGAGTAATATTTTTATTTTATAAATATCTACACTCCTCCGGATAACTCCACAACACAATTTTGAAGGAACCACAACTGAATAAAATTTGCAGACGCATTTTTTCATAAATTATTTTCTTAAAAACTTTTATCCCTTGGCTGCACACAAATTAATAAAAAAAATTCTTGTACAAAAACTTCACTTTCAAATTGAATTAATTAATAATGAAATAACCCACGCGTATATGTGCATTATTTATTAAAATAGTTTCACTTAGTTAGTTGTTTTTACACTCAAAATACTATGTCAGAAACATTAGTTAATTTAACAAAATTTATTCCTCTTTTTTTGGCCTAAAAAGAAATTTGTTGATTTTAACATATATTTTGTTATTTAAGTAAAAAATTAGTAAAACTACAGTTTTATTGGTAATTATACAGAGCAGTAAAATTTGTTCAATTTATGCGGTTTCGCGACCCTCCATGAACCTGGTCCATATAATCGGAGGGCATGTAATTCTACTCCAGCCCAGCTGAAAAATGTATCTTCAAGACAATGACAGCATCGCCGTTTAAGTGATAAGTCAGCAGGGGGATTTGATATATCTCCCCCTGCTAACGTCTTAAGGACTTGTCTAGACTTTTTTTTATGAAATTACGCTGACTAACTGTCTATTTGTCATAAGCACAATTTTTTTTTCTTAATTCGCGCTTACTAACTGAATATTTGATAGAATAACATCTTAACAAATATATAAAATAAATATTTTTCTGTAACGGCGATTTGAACCGCGAACCTCATAACTAAGAACATA
This sequence comes from Leucophora obtusa, assembly GCA_949987735.1. Taxonomy (NCBI): domain Eukaryota; kingdom Metazoa; phylum Arthropoda; class Insecta; order Diptera; family Anthomyiidae; genus Leucophora; species Leucophora obtusa. The sequence continues at coordinate 76,734,847 of OX465295.1, forward strand.
TCGATGTCTGAGCGTCTAGACACCATAATCGATTTAAAAATCGTGCGTACTTAATTTGAATTAACATAAAAATTCAAAATTTGAAAGGAACATGCGAATATTTTTTGAATTTCAGTATATGTATGTATATATAAAATTTTAAAATTTGAATTTGAAAAATGGAATATAGGAAATTTTATAAAACTATTTGTATTGTTGTGATTTAGGTCAACTGGCAAGGCGATGAACTAGCAAAACCACAAGGCTTCAAGTTCGAATCTTAGTGAGTGTGATGTCAAAAGAAAAACTTTGAATTTTTAGTAGAAGAAAATTAAATACAAGGAATAGAAAGAAAGAAAAATGGATTACTGGGAATAAGGGGGGATAAGAAATATGCAAATTTTTTTTTTTGTGGTTTTGATAAGTAGAGGTGGTGTGAAATGTCGTGCTGAAAGTGTTGGTCACAACTTTCTAAAGATATGTCATCATTTATTCAACCACAGTGACCTCTTTAAAAATTTCCAACTGGGAGAGGATCAAACGTTTTGTCCCCTTAGCTTTATCCAAGGCCCCATCAAGGCCAATTTTTGATTGGTATCCTTTTCGTGGGGCTGTTGCGTAGTTAGAAGTAGTCGAAATTTACGTCCAATTCGCTCTATCTCTCAGTTTTCGAGATATGGGCCATTTTCAAAAATCGGGAGGGGAAGAAATAGTACCACCTTTAAATAATGGGAAACACTGGTGGCGCTATTTGACGAACAAATGTATTATATTTTAACAAGAAATTGTATAAAATTTAAGAAACGGGTTCTTTGCCTAAATCAATAATTCTAAAATTTGTCAAAAATTAGTTAGATGTAATAGAAACTCGTTTGACAGATTTTTTTACTGACATATTATTTTATGTGTATGTATCAACAACATTGTTTCTTAATTGTTTTATAATATATTTAGTAACTGGGTGATTTTTATAATATAATTTGTAAACATGATATTTAAATATAAAAGGCTATTTATAAATTAAGATTAACAATCAACATCGACAATATGACCGACCAGTACTTGGAATTATAGAATAGGGTGCCTCGTTTTGCCACTTTTAATTCATAGCGAGATTTAGTAGAGATCAAAAGTTTTACATCCGCACAGACATTACAGATTTATATTTTTTTTTAATTTAAAAAACAAGTATAATTGAACACATAAACTGGAAAAGTAGAATGAAACTAAGATTGAGTGGAATTTAAATACTAAACAAGTGTAATAACAAAAAGAAAGAGTGGACTTGGAACGAAATAAAATAGAAGTGGGAACGAAAATAAATCGAACGGGGAAATACTGAAATTGGAACACCAAATTGGGAAACGGGATGGAATAAAACGAGAAATGTGTGAAACGAAGTGGAATGAAATCGAGCACAAGTGGAATTGCAACACTAATATTGGGAATCGAAATAGAACGGAATTAAAGTACTAGACAGTTGGAAAGAAATAGAATGGAATTGGGAATGAGTGGCACGGATTGAATGGATGGGGGAACGAGTGGAATTAAAAAACTTAATACCGGAAACGAAACGGAATTGGAAGAGTCTGGATGTAAGTGATATTTAGAAGCTTCAGTTGCCAAATCGATTAACTCCATTAAGAACGAGTAAAAAGGTTAAAGTCGGGCATGCCGACTATACAATACCCTACTCCAGTCTGGTGTATTGTTTGGATCCGAAATTCGAATAGGTTAAAATGGGGCTTATGTCAAAATTTTCTATAATGTGAGTCAGCGCACCAAATTTCATTAAAATATCTTAATATTTGCGACCTGCAGTTTGTAACCAAGCCAATTTTGGGGGTCCCTTATATGGGCACTAGTTCTAAACATAGACCGATGTTCACCAAAATCAATAGGCTTCGTCCTTGGGCCAACATAGATCTATGTACCAAATTTCATCAAAATATCTTAATATTTGCGACCTGCAGCGTATAAACAATATAATTTTGGGGGGACCCTTATATGGGCACTAGTTTTAAACATGGACCGATGTTCACCAAAATCAATAGGCTTCGTCCTTGGGCCAACATAGGTCTATGTACCAAATTTCATCAAAATATCTTAATATTTGCGACCTGCAGCGTATAAACATTATAATTTTGGTAGGACCCTTATATGGGCACTAGGTCTAAACATAGACCGATGTTCACCAAAATCAATAGGCTGCGTTATTGGGCTAACATAGGTCTGTGTACCAAATTTCATCAAAATATCTTAATATTTGCGACCTGCAGCGTATAAATAGTATAATTTTGGTAGGACCCTTATATGGGCACTAGGTCTAAACATGGACCGATGTTCACCAAAATCAATAGGCTGCGTTATTGGGCTAACATAGGTCTGTGTACCAAATTTCGTCAAAATATCTTTATATTTACGACCTGCAGCGTATAAACAATATAATTTTGGTAGGACCCTTATATGGGCACTAGGTCTAAACATGGACCGATGTTCACCAAAATCAAACTTGTTCGTCCTTGGGCCAACATAGGTCTGCGTAGCAAATTTCATCAAAATATCTTAATAGTTGCGACCTGTAGAGTGCGCACAAGATTGCATGGACAGACAGACGGACGGACAGACGGACGGACAGACGGACATCGTTAAATCGAAATAGAAAAAAATTCTGAACCGATCGGTATACTATAAGGTGGGTCTACGACCAATATTTTTTGGTGTTACAAACATCAGCATAAACTTATAATACCCTGACCACATAGTGGTGTAGGGTATAAAAATGAATGAGTCTCAATGAGAAAATAATATATTCCTTTTAAATAACACTATTCGACAGTCAAAATCGGGAAGGGATGAAACCAACGGGAAATGTTATATCGGTCAAAAACAAGTTATACGTGTCCCGGCGTTTCGCTGGGTCACCCCTAGGAATCGAGATATATCTTTTTTTTGACATAACTCGAGAACCACTAGTCCGATTTTGCTCAAACAATTTTAGAAAAATTAAAAATTACAATTCCTTTAATCTGTTCATATAAAGTTTTTCTATATACTCAACAGTTTTGCCGGTAAAAATGACCACCACCAAAGGTCAAATCGATATATCTCGATTCCTAGGGGTGACCCAGCGAAACGCCGGGACACGTATAACTTCTTTTTTACAGATATAACTTTCCCCGGTAGCTTGAACCCTTCCCGATCACTGACCCCTACCATTTGTCTCACAGTGTAATTAATACTTTTTATCAGAGAAATTTGTTTTGAATATTATACAGTTAGGAGTCAATAATTTTTCAAAAAATAACACGATTTCGTTTTGGATTAAATTATATATACCCCATTCAGGGTCACACAAGAAAATTTGTCAGCTGCCTTTTTGATGTAATTTAATATTACAATACATCAAACACTAGACAAATTTGCTGTCTCTTTTGTGTGTTATCATAGAAAATTTCAAGTGTTTTGAAATTAAAATTTTGTAAAATTCTGAAAGTGGAGTTAATCGATTTGATAACTGAAGGATTCATTTAGCGGTTTGAAAATATTTTTTCTATTCAGAGATTTTTCCCAATTTTTACTTTTTTATCGAAAGAAATTTAAAACCATTGTCAGCGATCAATAAAATTAAATCCACAAATCATTGTTATTAAACTGAAAAATGATAACGAAAACAATTTTCGTTACAATTGATATGAATATAATGGTAATGAAGTCAATTAATTAGAATCAAAAATCAAATAAATAAATAACAAACAGAATCTGACAACTGATTCTGGCAGAAGGTACAAAAAAAAAAAAAGTATATATACGTGTATCGGCGTTTACGTCTGGCCATGTGTTTAAGTTCCGCTTTTTGGAAATATTTATTGTGAATCGGATGTGTTCAGCGAACTCGTGTAAAATACTACGAGGAATATTTTTGTGGATCATTCAAATCATCTAACTCTTCAATTAAAGGGACTTTTTTGGCCCCTTTTTAAAAGGGACAAACACGATGTTTGTCATAAGATTTTACTACAAGTCTCTGAAGATGTCAAAGTTGAAAATTTAACTTCAATGCCAGAAATAAGGCAAAACTTATGCAGCAAAAAATTTTCTATATAATTAGTAGCCTAAAAAATCATAAAAAATTAAAATTTTCAAAGTTTTTTTTGATTTTTTTTAAATGCAAATAAAAATTGAGTATTCTGAAGTCAGCAGTTTACTATTTTTTTAAATAAAACTTTTAATTGATTTTAGCAGAATATACTGCTATTTCCATTCAACTAAATGAAATTTAAAAATAACAAACAAAAATTGTAGATTTTACAGTTTTTTTGTTGCTATTTTTATTATAATAATAATCTTTCATGTTCAATTAACTAAAGGTTAACTCAAATGCAGGGTGCGGCTAAAGTAAATAACTATATGATTTGTTTTTTAAATAAATTTTGAAGGGAATGAAAAAACTAAAGCAATAGAAAAACAATCTTAGTTCTTTGCGCAATTGTATAATTCTTCCAAGTTTAATCCCTGAAATAGAAAAAAAATATATGAAATATTCACAAGCAGAGAAGTTAAAATTTTTGGCTAAACTGCAGTTTATGGGGTTTCGTCGAAAAATATAAAAAAATACGACCCCCTCTGGAATTAAAAAAGAAAAAAACCGAAATTAATTTAGGGAGGGGCTCGGCCCCGGGAGGCCCGTGGGGGTTAAAAAATGGGGGGACTAGAGGAAATTGTCTCACGATTTCAAAAATGTTATCTTTTTTTTTAATCCATAAAACGTAGCCCTAACTAGACCCATTTTAGTCCCGTAAGAGGGGGGGACTGAAAATAATAAAATTTGTTTGTATGGTTAAATGTTACTCCAATGATACACTCATAAAAAAAGCCCGTACAAATAGTTAAAAATTCTCCTAAAATAACAGGAAATAGTACCTGAATTTTCGCCAGCAGAAATTTCAATGATGTTGAGAATCATGGTCTGCTAAATTTAGGTGACCTAAATTTTAGGTAAAAAAGTTAGTTCAAATACAATAATTTATAAGAAATGTTGTTTAATGGAAATGAAAATTACTCAGCTCATGTTTTCTGCTAAATTTTAGTCGGTTATAAACAGGTAAAAAATTCAGTTAACATTCAAAAATTTAGAAGAATTTTTGTTTAATAGAAATTAAAGTGGGTCAATTGAAATCTGCCAAACATGCTGCTAAAATTACAATCACTTTTTGTTATTAATTGAATAAAAACAAATTAATGTAAATATTGTTAATTTTATTTTCGAATAAATTACACAATCCAAAAACACTTTTGCACTATATATGACTTTTATTTTCTTGCCAATATGTTAAACTTCCGCTGGAGTTGTATTATTTGGTTCCTTTTTTTCGTCTACCTGCGGGTCGAACTTAGATGAAAATGTTAAAGGGCTGAAATAAATGAAAAAAATAACATATTTAGGGTGGGTGCGAACTGGCTAAATAAAACCTAAATTAAATTCAGGTTTTCAAATTTCTATGAAATTTGAAAAAGTTTTAAAAAAATTTTCAAAGAACTTTCAAACCCTTTTGTCAATTTGTATTTAGTTTAGAATTTATTTAGCCACCTCGCACAGGGCCATAGTATTCCCTTAAATAAATATAGTTTATATTATAAAACAAACCTCTATTATTTTATTTTTTAAATACAATTTTAACTGCGAAATGTTAATGTCCAGCATACCTCCGTTTTCTTTTGCGTTCCTTTGCTGACTAACAGAAACAAGAGAAAACATGCTCGTATCATATTATTTCATTTACTAGAAATTTCCTAACAAGCGCCATATTATTTTTATTTGTATTGGTAAGCGTCATCAGTGATAACTCATCACACACATTAAAATACACTTACTAGAAATTTTCTAATTTGTATTGGTCGGCAAACTCACAAATACACACTTCACCATCAAGCACCATCAATCACTATACACTAGCGCCCCTATCGTTTTCTTTTGAAAACACAAATATTAAAAAAGTTGCCAATAAATTTATCTATATTAGCTGATAACATTGTCAAAATCATTTATAAAAAAATTGCTAAATATGTTTTTGTGGTAAAATTGGATAACTAACAACTTTAGCTAAACAACGGATTTAAACGAAAACAACAGGAAAAATTAGTTCAACTGAATTAGAACGCGTTTGACTGATTTTTGTACTAACTTTTTTTTTGTGAGTAGAAAATGTCCCCCCACGAATTCAAAAACTTTTTTGAATTCAACTATATCAGTTCTGAAATTGCATTTCTCATGAATAAAAAGTTGACTCCTTTTGTCATTTCCACTTCCAACTGCCTTTTGTGTTCCAAATTTTCAAAATAAACAACAAAAAATGACATTTACAGGGTTTTACCAAAAATAAAATAATGTGATTTTAGACCTTTTTAATTTTTCGAAGGTCTAAAATTTTACAAAATGCCTCTAATTCGATTCACATCCAACGGTTTAGTAAAAAAAACCTCATTTTACTTTTTTCGGCCACCCCTATTTGTCGAAAAATGGCTCTAGTTACGGCTACGTTTTATGGATATAAAAAAAATCGTGAGACAATTTCCTTTAATTTGAGTACCCACATTTACATGTTACTATGTCCCCCGAGCAACTCCCAAAATTAATTTCGATTCTTTTCTTTTTTAATTCCAGAGGGGGACATATTTTTTTTCCAGAAACCCTATAACTGAAATTCTTAAAATTAATAATTTTACTTTTGCTGTTCTTATTTTACTAGTATTTACCAAAAAAATCCGCTAATTTCGGCAGTTTTTTCTTCAGGGTCATTTTTATAAATTTTTAGTAGCATCTTATGCTATTTTTACAGGTTTATTTCTATGAGTTAAAAAAAGTTAAAAAAAAACCATATCAGGTATGGTCCTATATTAAATTACCCAGTCAGAAAAATACAAACGGGAAAGCGGTGGCAAAGCACTTTAACAGGTGGTACAAGTACGGGCAAAAAGTGCTTTCCCATTCCCAAAATGATAACATCATTAGACAAAAGGACCGGCTGTTCAAAAAGCGCCGGAAAAGCACTGGAGGAACAAAATTTTTAAACGTTGGCTAAACGCTGGCAAAACCAATAAATAGGTGGTCTGGAAATATATTTTCCAAAATAAAATTTAAAAAAAGTTCATATGGATTTTTTTTGGTCCTGCCGTGATTTGAACCCAGGCCGTCAGATTGGCAGACGATTGCTCTACCCACTTAGCTAACGAGACATATAATATTTAATGGCTAAACACATAAATGAGTGATAATAGCTGGACAACTACTGGCTGTGCTAAAATGCTAGTACTGGCAAACAATTTTTTGTAACTAGTATGCCAGTGTTGAGAGGGCAAAAAAAAAGTTGGTCTTGAAGGAGCTTTCCCACAAATAAAAAAATTGATTTTATAAAACAAAAAAAATTTAAATTAAAAAAAATCCAAAAAAAATTTTTTGCTTGCAACCGGATTTGAACTCGGAACCTTCCGACTACAAACATTTTTTAACGAAGCGTCAGCATTTTTATAAAATCATTGGTCTTCCAGTGAATTGATTTTTGTACGCCTGGTAGCATTGACTAGGTAGCACTGGATAACCACTGGTTGCAAACCTTGGCATATCACTCTAAGCCAGTTCTTTGCCAGTGGTTTTTTTTATAAACCACCGAAATTTTTGTAAAACAAATACTGGTAAAACGCTTTTCGCAAACGCTGGCAAAGCGTCCCAAATGAATGTTCTGCCAGTCATTTATTTTTAATACCGTGGTTACCCAGTGGTATGCCAGTGCTTGATTTTTTGTACCACTGACGATTTCTGACTGGGAATTTTTACAAGTAAATTACAAAGAATAAAAAATTTGAAAGAATTAGATAAGGCCAGCAAGACAGAATACGTATTTTTTTATAATATGGGGCCCAAAAGTCCGAAACTGTAAGCCAAAAATTCAAACAGATCTACCAAGTTTAAAAAAATAAAATCTGCAATGCCTGTAGGATTCCACAATTTGTGCTCGCTATTACCTCTCGCTCCAAAAGAAAAATGACAAAACGATTCACCCTAGTACATAATCGCATACAGTATGGGATTAAATCTAAGCAACATCTTCAAAATAATTCTAAAGATATCAGTTTTTATTATTTAAAATTGCTAGCATAAGCATTAGAGCGTACCACATTACAGGCAAAAAAAAAGTACGCCGTACACCCTCCAATATGAAGTATTTTTGCAAGGAGGTTTCAAAAAAATTTTTTTTATTTTTTTTTTGCCGAACGTAGGGGTCGCTATTTTACATTTTTCGTTATATCTTTGGTATTTGCAGTCGGATCTTAAAGCATGATACATCGATGTTTTTCTCTCGAGGAGACCAGTATTTTGCTCTAAGGACATTTTGACCTCAAGTATCCCGTTCTAGTAGTTACCCACCAGATCTCAGTTCCTACAACCCTAATGTCAGAAAATTAAAGCTCGCAAAAAACCATTAAACTTTTGCTAAGGAAGTTTTTCGCTAAACCCAGTAGAAATTTTTTTATATATTGGTTGCCGAACGTAGGGGTCGCCTTTTAAAAGTTTTTTTAATTGGATTTTTACTATATAGCAAAACTCTGGTCTCCTCGAGGCAAAAAAATCGATATATCACACTTTAAAATCCGATTTTAAATGCCAAAGCTATAACAAAAAATTAAAAAAGGCGACCCCTACGGTCGGCAAAAAAGAATTTTTTTTTTGAAATCGCCTTCCAAAAATACATCATATTGGAGGGCTGTCGTTCAGATTTTATAGAAAAAATAAAAAAAGATTCGAATGTAAAAAATTCTCAAAATCTAAAAGTTTGGCAATAGAGAATCTTATGCTTAAGTTTCACAAAACTTTTGTTCCGAAAAATTTTCTTTACGGAGAAGTTCTTTAAAACTAATTGCTTTGCTATGCTTTAATCTATAGAAAAAGTTCTTCATCTAATGAATTATTTTAAAGATGCTTGAATAGAAGTCTTTTCTGCTGGACTAATATACTCAACATCAAAGCATAAAACAGAAAGGCTTTCAAATGTAAATGTAATTTTTTTATAATGAAAAGTTTTGGTAAACAATTATTTCGACTCTATTTAGCTCAAACCTTAACCTTCGACGATAGTTTTGGGCTTTAGCTGCTAACGCATCTGTGTTCTAGTGTACTTAAGCACTTTACTGTTGTTTGCTAAACTTTCTAATAACAAAAACCCATACTGTAATTGCAAATAACAACACTAACAATCAAGCTACTACTTGCTCACTTAAAGTTTTTTAAATAAATTTTTACGCGACAAACTTTTAGCCATTTATTTATGCCAACAAACAATCGATTTCAATTCAAAGTATTGAAATAACATATTACATACATTTATTCACTCAAATAAAAATAGTTACAATAAAACTGGAAACACGCATTTATGTATTTTCGCTGATTTGTTGATTTGTTTACATGCAAATTGACATAATTTGCTTATAAATGTGGTAAAAACAAAATGAAAAAAAAAATGTTTCTAATATAAATTGACAGCTCCACAAATGAAATTATGCAATTTTAACTTTGAAAGCGGAAAAATAAACGCAGACATAAGATATTTTATTGTTTGACGACAAGTCCGTCATATGCTGCTGCTTCATACGTAGAGTGTTTTATGTGTACCGTCTTGTTATACCCTACACCACTATGTGGTCAGGGTATTATAAGTTTGTGCTGATGTTTGTAACACCAAAAAATATTGGTCGTAGACCCACCTTATAGTATACCGATCGGTTCAGAATTTTTTTTATTTCGATTTATTTCGGACAGACGGACAGTCCGTCCGTCCGTCCGTCCGTCTGTCTGTCTGTCCATGCAATCTTGTGCGCACTCTACAGGTCGCAACTATTAAGATATTTTGATGAAATTTGGTATGCAGACCTATGTTGGCCCAAGGACGAAGCCTTTGATTTTGGTGAACATCGGTCCATGTTTAGACCTAGTGCCCATATAAGGGTCCTACCAAAATTATATTGTTTATACGCTGCAGGTCATAAATAATAAGATATTTTGACAAAATTTGCTACACACACCTATGTTAGCCCAATTACGAAGCCTATTGATTTTGGTGAACATCGGTCCATGTTTAGACCTAGTGCCCATATAAGGGTCCTACCAAAATTATACTGTTTATACGCTGCAGGTCGTAAATATTAAGATATTTTGATGAAATTTGGTACACAGACCTACATTGGCCCAATAACGCAGCCTATTGATTTTGGTGAACATCGGTCCATGTTTAGACCTAGTGCCCATATAAGGGTCCTACCAAAATTATAATATTTATACGCTGCAGGTCGCAAATATTAAGATATTTTGATGAAATTTGGTACACAGACCTATATTGGCCCAATAACGCAGCCTATTGATTTTGGTGAACATCTGTCCATGTTTAGACCTAGTGCCCATATAAGGGTCCTACCAAAATTATAATATTTATACGCTGCAGGTCGCAAATATTAAGATATTTTGATGAAATTTGGTACATAGACCTATGTTGGCCCAAGGACGAAGCCTATTGATTTTGGTGAACATCGGTCCATGTTTAGAACTAGTGCCCATATAAGGGTCCCCCCAAAATTGGCTTGGTTACAAACTGCAGGTCGCAAATATTAAGATATTTTAATTAAATTTGGTGCGCTGACTCACATTATAGAAAATTTTGACATAAGCCCCATTTTAAACCATTCGAATTTCGGATCCAAACAATACACCAGACTGGTGTAGGGTATTGTATAGTCGGCATGCCCGACTTTAACCTTTTTACTCGTTTTTGTAGTACAGTAGACTCCGCAAAAGAGCCGAAACTAAATTTTAAATTTGCAGATTGATGCCCGTCCGCCTGTCTACACTTATAGAAAAAAGTCAGTAAAAAATTGAACTAAGCTACTAAAAATTAGTTGAAAATGATATTGCAGAAAAAACTACTAAAATTAGCAGATTATTTTTGCTATATATTAGTAAGTTAGTAAGTTTGAGTTAAATTTTTGTTAGTAGAAAATAACAAATTAACCTGTTCAAATCAGCAAAAATTTTCGTAAGTAATTAGTAGCCTAAAAAATCAAAAAAAAAAAAAATAAAATTTACGAATTTTTTTAGATTTTTTTAAATCCAAATAATAATCGAGCCTTTTGAAAACAGCAGTTTACAATTTTTTTAGCAAACATTTTTGTTGATTTCAGCAGGATAGACTGCTTTTTGTATTCAACTAAATTTAGCTTAAAAATAATAAAATTTTTTTGGATATAATAGTTTGTTTTTGCAATTTTTAGTCTACTAATATTTAGCAAAATTTTCTGCAGATTTTACAATACAATTTGTAATTTTCAATTAACTAAACTAAAGTTAAGTAGATATAACTATTGTAAAATTCTGTAAATTTAACTGTTTTATTTTTGCTGTTCTTATTTTACTAGTAACATCACTTTTAGCTAATTTTTAGTGTTTTTTTCTGCTATTTTTACAGATTTATTTCTATGAGGGTGTGTAAAATGACCGAGCAAAGTACAGAACTTTTTGAATGAAACACAGCTTTGTTATATTTTTCAATTTAGCTCAATACACTTCCCAGTGTAGAAAATCATTACCAGATATGTGGTTATGTAACGACATACCTGGTAACGGTAACTAGTTACTTTTATTATTACATTTCTTATTACCTTTGTATGGCGATGTGGCGAAAAATAATTAGTTACACACCAGCATACGAAAAATCAAAAAACATGTCGTTACCTATGTGCTTACCAGTATTGACTAAAATAATGATTCTAAAAATAGATTTAAAAAAAAATAAGTTTAATAAAAAAAAATATTTTTTTAATGTAAACCTTTTTTTAATAACATTTTCTCGTGCGGGAATCGAACCTGGGACTCCAACTGCCAGTCTATAGCTGTACCATCTGAGCTATCTCGACATGTTATATTTGATAGATAAAAACATAATTGACTTGCTGTGCACAAGTCAGCTTACTCGCCTAAATACAAAAAATATGTGGTTACATGTATCATTACCAGTGTTGAAAAAATATTGAGTCTAAAAATAGATTTCAAAAAAATTTACAAAAAAATCTAGAACATTATTTTTTATTTTGAAATAATGAAAAAAGTAAGTATTTATTAGTAAATCATTATTATATCTTTTAAAATAATGCAGAAAGTAAGTCGGTGTCATTACTGGTAGTCCAAAAAATAATGATATGTCATTACCGTTTCTACACTGGGTTAGTTCAACGTTTCTCCAATTTTTTTATTCCTTCCAAAAAATAGGATTTCTCGAAGTCCTTAAATTAGGCATTTGTTTGAGCAATAATTTCATCGTTGGAGCTAAATCTCTTTCCACCGAGCCTTTTCTTTAGGTTTGGAAATAGAAAATAGTCACTGGGGGCTAAATCCGGAGTATATAATGGATGAGGTACCAATTTGCAGCCCAAGTCATGTAATTATGCCATTGAGACTACACACGTGTGCACCTGTGCTTTTTTTTTTGGCCAAATGGGGTCGTGTTTTTTTTAAATCGTCGTTGAATCGGTCCAATAAGTTGGCATAATATTCGCCGTTTATTGTTCTTCTGCTATGAAGATAATCGATGTGGATTATTCCGCGTGCAACCCAAAAAACTGTCACCATGACCTTGTTGGTCTACAAACCCACCTTGGCCTTCTTTGGAGCGGGTTCAGCCAGATAAACCTATTGTTTAGACTGCTGCTTGGTCTTCGGTGTATTGTAATGGATCCATGTTTCATCCACAGTTACAAAACGCCGCAAAAACTCATTCGAGTTACTGTTAAATAACTCCAAACAATCCTTTGAAGTTATAATACGATTGCGTTTATGGACAATTGAGAGCAAATGCGGCGCCCATCTTACAGATAGCTTACGAAAACCCAAATGATCATTTAAAATCGAAACTACAAGCCACTCTCCGATCGGCCAACACCATATTGTGAACTTTTCGTCATTTTGGGGGGGTATTGACTTCAATTGGTAGTGCAGAATATTCAGCGGCACTAGCGCTTGTGCGGTCACAACGAAAACCACAGAAAACCACTGCTTTACCAGTGAAGTTAACGGTGCAGAGTCATCATTGTACTTATCAAGCTTTTTCTTGGTTTGAGTGACGGTTTTTTCCCAAAAAAAAAAAAATTATGTTTGACAAGCACTCGAAATTCACTTTTTTCGATTTTTATAAAAATCCACGAGGTTGTATGTTTTGAACACCTGTTAAACGCAAAGTTAATGACGGAACTTACTCAAAATTTGACAGTAGTCAGATTGTAAAGGATTCTTCAACAGGGATGCTACAAAAGTAGAAAGACAGGGACAGCAAACGACGCCATATTTCTTGTCGCTCTTTTGACATTTCTCTTCAGTAGGGTTTGCCATTTCATGATGGAAAGATATACGAGCCAACAACGAGTCGAAATTATTAAAATTTACTACCGACATTCGGAGTCAGTGGCCTCAACGTTAAGAGCGCTACGTCCAATTTATGGTCGTCATAATGAATGGCTTCGTCAATAAACAAAATATGCATTATTGGTCAGACAGCAATCCACACGTACTCCATGAGTCATCATTGCATCCCGAAAAAATTACGGTTTGGTGCGGTTTATGGGCCTGCGGCCGTACTTCTTCCGTGATGATCAAGACCGGCACGTTACTGTGAATGGGAATTGCTACCGTTCAATGATAACCGAATATTTTTGGCCCCAATTGGATGATATGGACTTGGAGGACATGTGGTTCCAACAGGACGGCGCCACAAGCCACACAGTGAATGTCACAATCAATTTATTGCAAACCAAGTTTGGAGAACGTGTTATCCCACGAAACGGTCCAGTCGATTGGCCGCCTCGGTTGTGCGATTTGACGCCGTTGGACTATTTCCTGTGGGCCTACGTCAAATCTATGGTCTATGCCAACAAGCCAGCGACGATTGATGAACTTTGTACGAATATCGGCCGATTTATGATTGAAAACCGTCGAAAATTGGGTGCAGCGTCTGGACTTCTACAAGCGTGCCCGTGGTGGCCATACAAAAGAGATCGATTTCCATACATAATGGCATCGAACGTACTTTCACAGGAATAAAGAATTTCATTGATATCCAAAACCGTTTTTGTTTTATTTAAAAAAAACTTTTGTAGCGCTCTTATTGAAGAACCCTTTACTTGACCGGAGCAGTGTTGCATTTCATGTAACTACGAGGGAAGTTCGAAAAGTCACGAACTTATTGATCTGCCCTCGTAAATGAGCAAATATTTGATAAAAAAAATTGTTGCTTTAAATACTAGATATTCAAATTTTAGACAGAAAGGTTAATAGTGCCTTGCGCACAATAAATTTTTCACTGTTCTACTTTAGCCATATTACACTTATGTGGAGTCTACAGTATGGTGTTTTGTGTATATTTTAAAGTGCAACACCCACATCGAACAACACTTAAGTGTCGTAGATATAAATATGGTTAGCCTACTGCTATGAATGGTCTCATTTTGCCAAAGTCTTTGCTAATTAATTTTTTGTTTTCAAATGAGAAATAATATACGGTGCTAAAATAAATTTAAACAAAATTGTTAATAAATTAATGTCTTAATTATAAATATATGGATTCAAAATAATTTGACGGTCATGTTATATCTATATTAGTTTTTTCTATGTTTTTTTTTTTTTTTTTTTTTTTTTTTTTTTTTTTTTTTTTTAAGAGAAGCAACACTCAGGAAGTTCTTCCTATTAATTAACGTGTTGCTTCCTTTGGAAGGGATATAGAAGAAGTTAAAGGTGGTGAAAGATGAAGGGCTTCATATATGGCAACACTGTAATTGCGCGAGATGTTGAATTTTTTAGAACAGTTGTTGCGCGCCATCTGTCGGTGAGTTGGCGAACTTTGTTGAAGCTTTTTAGTTCATAGCCCTCCCAGCAAAAACTTGGTAATGACTGGTCATTACTACATGCATTACTTAGATCTCATATCTCATTACCCATTGAATTACTTTTAAACTGAATGTAATGAGTTACCGATAATTATACCCCACACATTACTATTTCACAATAGCTGAAACCAATAATATATGTTCTAAATCATTAAAAACCATAACTATGGCGTAGCCTAGTGGTTATCGTTTTTGCCTGACAGACATGAGGATCGCTGCTCAACTCGTGTTAGCTTCCATTTTTGTTTTTTTTTTGTAATTTATATTAAACATCTATTTATAGAAATGTTCATGTTCATTAAGCAGTATTTAATAACAACAAGTTTTGTGAAAAATAGACATGTATAACAGTTGCCACAATAAATGTGTACATAAGTTAAAGCATTAAAAATCATAGTGATGTCGTGGTCTAATGGTTAGAGTATTTGCCTGACAATCGTGGGGTACGCTGATCAATACGTGTCAGCTCCTATTGGTTTTTAAATTTTTATATTTTTTTAAATTTATATTCAACATCTATTTATAGAACAGCTGATAAACTACTTACAGGTAACATCAGTGTAATGACTTTCCTCCAATGACATCACCATGTTAAAATAAGTAGTTTAGTAATTAAAAGGTAACTAGTGAACACTTAAGATTTCAATACCTAAAACTCATTACATGGTAATGAAAGGTTTTGCTGGGCTGTTATATTATTTTACTTCGGTGGGGTTAAGTGCTACGCGAACACCGAAGGAGGACGCTGCGATATTTATGAGGGATAGAAAAAACTCATACATATTACTATTTTTCATAAATTGATGTTGCCTTGGTTGGGGCTCGAACCCGCAACCTCACGTGTAACAGTCCAACGCGCTAACCATTACACAACAGCGCCCACACTTACTTTTATCACTATGCAACACTAAAGGTGGTTGATTCTTTCGCTGTATAAAACTGAAGATTTTACTATTAAAACACTATATTATTTTTAGTCATTTCTATTGACATATTATTTTGAGTGTAGGTGCTAACATTTCACATCTGGAAAAGGGGATATTATATAATTTTTATTTCACCTCTATTATTTTTATTTATTTCAATACATAATAATTCTGATTTATGATCAAGCTATAGATTTCAATTAACTGCAAGTTTGTCAAAATGATCATAAATGATTTGTAATGTAAACAATCATTTCAATTAATAAATTAATTAGTTATGTAAATTCATATATCTCTTAACAATGTTGCATGAAAATATATACACACATAGTTAGGGTGTAGTTAGACGATGACAGGAATGGATAAAGAACACAAAAACAAGAACACTTCTCCAAGTTACAGACTGTGTCTGTTATTCTGTTCAGGTGTTATAATTAGAACTTCTAAACACACAGTTATGAAGGCTAACCAGATATATTTAATAACATGCATAGTAACATACACACAATATGTGATTGCGATTAAATCGCATTTATTTGTACGTATTATTTTATTTCGTACTCGTATTAATTTTTAGTACATACTTAAATACATTTTATTATTAACAAATATTAATCTAATTGCAAGAAGTCCCGCCCTCAGAAAAATACAAATTGGAAAACAGCTGGATCAGTTTGAAGTCGGGTTAAAGGAGATAGGCTGATTTAAAAGGATTAAAGATATTGGTAAATTTTTTGCACACATTTATGAATGAACATATGTTACACTCAAAAAATTGTTTACCAAATATTAGGTAATTTGAACTAAATTTTTATAAATTTGGGGATAATTTGGCTTTAACAAAAATTTAACTTAAAACAATTACACACTTTTCTTTAAAACTAGTAAAAGCCATCAACATAGTAGGAAATGCCTTAGATTCTGTTTTATTTTTTTATGGCGAAAACATGAGATTCAGAGAATTTTTCCTATAGTAAAAACTTCTGATTTTGAGAGTTTTTACTTTACTTTTTTTCTACAGGAAAAATACCTTAGATGCTATTAAAAGAAGATCTCGGAATCTGAGGGTTTTCTATTGGAAAAAGTTGTCACAGTTGGAGGGTTTTCTGTAGAAAGTTCTCGAAAAAATCCCAGGAATCTGAGGGGTTTGTATCTGAAATTGGGTATTCAATTAATAGACTTTTTATTTTTATCGATTAATAGTGCAAATAATTATTCGTGTTTTTTTCTTAACCGATTAATCGAATAAAATTTTAAAATTTATCTATTGAACAAAATTTAATATAAACTAATACATAATTTTATTGTATTTTTAATATTTGTATTTAAAAAAGAAAAATAATTTCAGTAAATCTTCTAAAATTTATAAAATTAAAAAAGTATTAGTTGAGTTCAGACTTTGTATCTTTTCTGCCCCTTCTATCACGCATTCAAATTTTTTTCCAAATTAGTTCTTTCCACTCAGGAGGCCTACTTTGTAAATTTTAAATTTCACAACGCTAAGCCTGGATTAGCTAGATGTAAACGTAGCGCTATTTAATATATTCAATGAGTTAAATAAGAATAGAGCAGCTCGTATTTTTATTTTTGGTTTGAACATACTTATAAAAAATTATTGTTTAGTTCTTTCAAGAAAAAGTGAAGAAACTAGCTAGTGTCATACGGGCTTTACAGTTGTTTTTTTCTGTTAGTATCTTTGCAAGGCAATCTACTAATTTCAGCAAAGAACCTAAATTTTTAACTAATATTTAGTAGCTTTAGCATAAATTCTTACAGATTTTTTCTATTAGTGAACATATATTTTGATACCCTAAAACATAATCAGAGCTTCGAAGAATTAATTCCCTAATTCCATTTTTTTGAACTGAATTTATATTTTTGGAATGAATTCCCTGACCAAACTTAAGGAATTGAATGAATTCCTTTTTTTTCATTCGATTTATATTAAAGGAATTCATTCATTTTTTTTTCTAATGCCTTCATAAAATTTTATGAATTCATTTAACAAGGAATTCATTCAATTCTAGTTAATTCAACTTTTGGCTAAGGAACTCATTCAACTCTGCACTTAATTCAACTTTTGATCAAGGAATTCATTCAATTCTAGTTAATTCAACTTTTGGTCAAGGAATTCATTCAATTCTAGTTAATGCAACTTTTATTCAAGGAATTAAATGTATTTCGTTTAATTCAAGGAATTGAAAACTTAATTCAGGGAATTATACGAAAAAAATTTAATTCCTTGACTAAAAGTTGAATTTACTAGAATTGAATGAATTCCTTGACTAAAAGTTGAATTAACTAGAATTGAATGAATTCCTTGACCAAAAGTTGAACTTGAATGAATTCCTTGACCAAAAGTTGAACTTGAATGAATTCCTTGACCAAAAGTTGAATTAACTAGAATTGAATGAATTCCTTGACCAAAAGTTGAATTAACTAGAATTGAATGAATTCCTTGATCAAAAGTTGAATTAAGTGCACAGTTGAATGAATTCCTTAACTTGAATTGAATGAATTCCTTGATTTCAAATTGAATTAACTAGTGTTGAATGAATTCTTTAGTGAATGAATTATTTAATTTTAATTCTTTACGCTTTGGTCAGCGAATTCATTCTATAAATTTGAATTCTTTGAATTCATTCACAGGAATTAATTCCTGCTTATGTCTTATTGATGAATTCATTCCTTGAATTAAAGAATTGAATTAAATTTTTGGTAATTCATTCCAAAAAGGAATTAATTCTTTAAAGCTCTGAACATAATACCAAATTCATTGAAATCGAATTTGAGAATTCGTTAAATCGCGTATCAGCTGTAAAGTTATCTGTAATGAAGTGTGTACGAATAAAGTTTATAGATAAATACCACCAGACAGATTTGATAATCATTTGTCTTTATTAGATTTATGTTATGTACAAAAACTAGTAATGCTTTAAGCTCAGAATACCGAAATAAAATAAACTTTGAAATGAAGATGAAGCAGCAGAGAAACAAAACACAATGGGGTAGATATTCCAAAAAAGAAAAGATATCTGCAAACTAATGCTTTTAAAATAAACCGACAGAAGATAGGTTCTAAAACCAGTGGAAGTAGCTTGATAAAATATCGATTTAAATTATTATTAATGTTGGAACCACGTTCTGAAATTAACCCATTCATACACAGAGAAAACAGATTCGCGCTTATACCCAATTTGTTGCCAATCGAATGTTTCGGTTATGGTAATCGAATTTTTGATTTGCAACAACTGAATATTAGTAGAGTTAATAGTCATTTGATAATGGCAAACATAACTTCTCTATAATTCGGTAGTCATAATCTTTTTTTGCTGGGTATAAATTGATATCAAAATCTGCTGACCAAAAATAAATTCTTTTCCTATAGTGCAAACCTTAGGTATTCGAAGAACTGAAAACAACTCAAATATCAATAGTTTAAATTATTTATTTTTTTTTTATTTATTAATTGTTTACATATTGTGTTCTTATATCCCATTCACATGAACGAGGTTTAAGTTATCTTGAAGATTTTTGCATTATATCGAGATTTTCTATATTGTAGATATTCTGTGAATAATCACTTCAATTTGATGAGATAATTTATGAAACCCCTCAATTATCCCTTCAAAGTCAGGGTTCGAAACTATTGTTCTTGTATTCAGAGTTAATTTTTCCATTTTAGCTTGCAGTGAACATTAGAGAGTACCACCTTACAGGCAACAAAGTGCGCCGTACACCCTTCAATATAAAGTATTTTTGCCAGGAGGTTTCAAAAAATTTTTTTTTGTTCTTTTTGCCGATTTTTCGCGATTTTACATTTTTCGTTATATCTTTAGCATTTACAGTCGGATCTTAAAGTATGATACATCGATGTTTTTCTCTTGAGGAGACCAGTGTTTTGCTCTAAGGGCCATTGAGCTCAAGTATCCTGTTCTAGTAGTTACCCACCAGATCTCAGTTGCTGCAACCCTAATGTACAACCCTAATGTCAGAAAATTAAAGCTCGCAAAAAATTATTAAACTTTCGCTAATGAAGTTTTTCGATAAACCCAGTAGAAATTTTTTTTATATATTGGTTGCCGAACGTAGGGGTCGCCTTTTTGATTTTTTTTTCATTGGATTTTTCCTTTATAGCAACACACTGTTCTCCTTGAGGCGAAAAAATCGATATATCACACTTTAAAATCCGACTTTAAGTGCCGAAGCTATTACGAAAAATTCAAAAAGGCGACCCCTACGTTCGGCAAAAAAAAAATTTTTTTTTAATTGCCTTGCAAAAGTACTTCATATTGGAGGGTGTACGGCGAACTTTTTTTTTGAGGTACGGTCTAGTGAACATACTCCGTAATGGCATAAATGTAAACAAAAGAAATCTTCAGTTATATAGCAGAGCTTCGAAAAACTTAATTCAATTTAAGCTTAATTCACGAAAAATTAAATTCAGATTTTGAAAATATTCATGTACCATTCCCTTAAACCATTCGTAAATAATTCATTCATAAACTTCATTCCCAAAGCTTTAATACGAATTGAATGAATTCCTAACTTCAATCATTCAAATCGCATGTTCATTCACCATTTTACTAATTGAATGAAGAAATTTTATTACCATTCACTTAGTGCAGTGTAAGTTGAAACTAACATATAATCAAAACCAAAGCATACAAGCTATAACAAAGCATACGATACTATTTATTTCTGTTAGATGAATTTTAAACGATTTTCATGCTAATATTTCAGCAATTACATGCAAATTTAAATTTTTCATTTGATTAAGTGAATGAAAACAAGTAATTTTTCATTCACCTTTTTGTTAAATGAATTCAAGTAAATTGGGTTTCATTCAGTTAGAATTCAATCAAAATAGATAGAATTCATATAATTTAAAGCTATAGGGAATTAAGCTATCGAATTAATTCCATAAGAATGCTATTAAGGAATGAAATTTAACCCAAATTTCATTAATTTTTAAAAAGTGAATGAAAGACTTAAGCTTTTTAAACCTTTGTTATATAGTAATTAATTTTAATTTCTATGTAATAAAAATTAAGAAAACTGAAAGGTAGATCATTTTAAAATGTGCATTTCAATTCACTTGTGTTAAAATTAACATCATTACTACTTCCAGCGAAGAAATTGTATGCAAACAGATCTTCAAAAGCTGCAGTCTTGCCCCGAACAAAAAATTAAAAATTTCAACTTTAAACTGTTTATCCCTATTCAAAAAGGTTTTTCACATCAATTATAGCGTTGTATCTTATCGAAAGTAAATAAATATTGTATTCTGGCCATAAAGAATATGCTTTTTAAAATATTTTGTTAAATTTTTGTTTAGATTATAAGTGTTTTTTGTTTACAAAAATAACAAAACAGCTGTTAACGAGATAATGAAAACCCCTTCAAACTTAATGTGAACAGTTTTGTTTAGTTTCCAAATCTAACTGCTAAATCACCTAAAAAACTTACTTGTGAATGGGGTATTAGACCATTTTTTTTTTGGTTAAGTGATGACGTATGTTTGTAGTTGATAAATAGTGATAAATTAATATATTAGCTAACACAAAGTATAAAAATATATTAATATATTAGAAGTTTAGCTACAACTTTTTACGGGCCTTTTAAAAATGACAAAAAACTAAAATTCAATTTAGCATCTTTTAAATTAAATCTGGAAACATAGTTGGGAGGTAATCAGTATTTGATTCCTACAAAAAGTACAAAAGTTATGAACATAAAAAAACAAACCCCTCAAGCGTTTATGAATTTAGGGGAAAATATTTGCCAAGTAATTAGGGGCATTTTAACTAATAAAGTTTTTCCCAAATATTATGCGAAAATCAAAATCATTTTACCTAGTTTTTAGGTTTTTCTACTTAAATTTTGAATAATTTATGCGAAAAAACTCTTCTAGCTGAAATGCTCCTAATTACTTAGGAACAATTTTTTGTGTAGATTGGTAGTTAAAAAATATAAATAAGTATATTATACATAGTTGGTACTCAATAACATTATTTTTGATTACTTTTGAAATATTTACTAGTGTACTTGTCAAGTACCTTGGTCGTTATAAACTCAATCGACAGCGTTGTGGATTCTGGGTCCATTGATACCAATGACTATAGATTTGACATGTTCCGTTCCAAGTTTATATGCATTTCGAGGTACACAGTTTTTTTTTTAAGTATTTGCAATCAGTACCAACTACGTTCCAAATACTTCCCAATAAGCACATAGGTTTTAAAAATTCAAGTTCTTTAAATTTTGCTTGAAGTAAATATTTTAACAAAAATATTTAAAACTTGAATTTTTGTTTCCCTTTTACTGGAGTATGCTATTGAAATAAAATGTAATAAAAGTTGTATTCAATCCTTGAAACTGGAAAACAGGGCTGGAATTGAACTTGATTTCAACTTGCAAAATTTTGGAAAAAAAGTACCAGTGCTTTAAATTTTGAAATACGGTACAATATACTTGTACTTGATACTCTGTATTCTTATGCCCAGCTATGCTAAGAAATACTAGTTATTTATAAAAATATTGTTTGATGATTTTATTATGATTTCATGTTTTTCTATTGCTTAAATCAGCAAACATTTCAGCTGTCAAATTAATAACAACTTAACTAGAAAAATTTTAAATTTTTTAAGAATTTTAATAGATTTTTTTCTGTATAATTAACTATTTTATGTAAAAACAAAAAAAAAAAAACAAATTTTAGTCCATCTAAATCAACACTAAGATACACTACACCATTGTACTATTTAGGCTGTATTTCGGGAAGTAAATCAAATTCCGGAAAGGATCCTGATAATTTTTATATAGGCGAAACAATATAAATAACTGGTACATAGTTTATATGAAGATTAACGTGCCTATTCCTACGAAAAGTCTGTGACTCTTAGTTGTGACTGTATTTCCCATGTATTTGTTGTTGCAAAGTCACAATAAATTACACTATGCGACAGTCAAAATCGGGATGGGATGAAACCAACGGGAAATGCTATATCGGTCAAAAACAAGTAATACGTGTCCCGGCGTTTCGCTGGGTCAAACCTAGGAATCGAGATATATCTTTTTTTTGACATAACTCGAGAACCACTAGTCCGATTTTGCTCAAACAATTTTAAAAAAATTAAAAATTACAATTCCTTTAATCTGTTCATATAACGTTTTTCTATATACTCAACAGTTTTGCCGGTAAAAATAAATGTTTGTTACCGCTACCATAAAAATCAAAACCTTTTGTTTATTACTTTTTTTTAATATTTTAGGCAAAAAATATTTTTTTCTTCATTCATTTATTTTTACCGGCAAAACTGTTGAGTATATAGAAAAACGTTATATGAACAGATTAAAGGAATTGTAATTTTTAAATTTTTTAAAATTGTTTGAGCAAAATCGGACTAGTGGTTCTCGAGTTATGTCAAAAAAAAAGACCAAGAAAGGTCAAATCGATATATCTCGATTCCGAGGGTTGACCCAGCGAAACGCCGGGACACGTATAACTTCTTTTTTACCGATATAACTTTCCCCGGTAGTTTGAACCCTTCCCGATCACTGACCCCTACCATTTGTCTCACAGTGTTTTATTTATTAAAATTTTTGTTTGAAAACTTCAAACAAATTAAAACCCGGTATCGACACAATCATAACTTTGACAAATAATATTTGAATTTTTTGAATTTTATTGTTGTTTTGTATAAAAATAGTCTTATGACGGTCACAACGAATCACAAGTAGGAATAGGCACCTAAGTCAAAAGTGGTTCGCTTTTCTTGGTAATATAATTTTGTTAGTTATTTTACCTAGTTTATGATTCATTTTATTTACAGCCAAAAACAATTGAAATTGTAAGTGGAATGGGCTAAACTGCAGTTTACGGGGTTTCGTCAAAAATATAAATAAAACATATGATCCCGTCTAGAATTAAAAAATTTAACCGAAATTATTTTTGGGAGGTGCTCGGACTCAGGAGGCCCGTGGGGGTCAAAAACGGGGGAACATAAGTGTGGGTACTCAAATTAATGGAAATTTTCTCGATTCCAAAAACTACAGCCATTTTAGTTTAGTCCCTTAAGAGGGGGGACCTAAAATTATGAAATATTCTTGTATGGTAAAATGGTGCTCAAATGATAGAAAATGTTCCCACGACTTCAACAATTTTTTTTTAATAATCTATAAACGCATTAAAAATTTAGAAATTAAAAAAAAAAGTTTTTCCCTGCGGCGCAATGGAACTACATCACATCTGAAATTGTATTTTTAATCAAAAAGTGTCATTTCTATATCATTGACAAAAGTTTTGGTATAGCTAAAAATCGCGCGATTTTTACTAGTAAAATTTTGCTTGCGGCGCAGTTAAACTATATCTGTTTTGAAATTGCATTTTTCATCAATTAAAAATTGATTCTTTTTGTGATTTCCATTTCCAACTGCCTTTTACGTTCAAATTTTTTAAAATAAACAACAAAAAATGGCCATTTACAGGGTTTTACTAAAACTAAAATAACGTGATTTTAGACTTTTTTAAATTTTTCGAGGGCCTAAAATTTAAAAACATGCTTCTAATTCGATTTACGCCCAACGGATTAGTTAAAAAAACCTCATTTTTGAAATCGTGAAAAAATTTCCTATCATTTGAGTACCATTTTCGTTCGTATTAATTTTAAAATTTTTTCGACCACCCCTATTGGTTGGTTTTATGGATATAAAAAAAATGACCTTTTTGGAATCGTGAGACAATTTCCTTTAATTTTAGTACCCACACTTACATATTACTATCATCCGTTTTTGCCCCACGGGCCTCCCGGGCCCAGCCCCTCCCAAAATTAATTTCGGTTTTTTAACGATGTGAATCTTCCATTTTTTAGGATGTGTTCAGTTCCCTCTTTAAAAAGGGACTATAAAATGTCCACAATAATGTTCCTCGTAGTGTTTTACATAAGTTCGCTTAAAATGGAAGATTCACATCGTTTCATATGCCGATTCAAAATAAACATTTGCAAAAGAGGGGAAACTTTAACCCCCCCAGATATGAACTTTTAAAACGCCGATACACGTGTACTCTTTTTTTGGTACCCCTACTAGAATCAGTTGCCAGAACCTTGATAATTTTTTTGCGTTGTAGGTACAGTATTATTGTATTAAGATACAAATTAAAAAAAATATAAGAGTTCAAAAATTCATATCTTTTTAAAAAGAAAACGCCCGCTTGAAAATTTCAGAATCTTTTAAGATCAGTTAGAGGTTTTATATAAAAAAAATTTAGCAAAAAAAAATAGGTTTCCGATTTTTAAAATTATAAAATTTTAATTTTTATTAGTAAAGTGTTGTTTTTTCAAACGCGTCGAATAGACCAAATACAATTAATATTGTCATTAATATGTATTTTTATTAATTATAATTTAGTAGGTTTGAGGTTAAGAAGAAGAATAAACCTTCCTCAAAAGTTATAAGCACATTAAATTTGCAAATCAGACTAGATCTAGTTTCTGCCTTTTTATGGACAGGCTTCATCAGTGATCTTCCATTAAATTGTATTATTGTTTATATTTTTATTGTCAGATTGTCTCTATATGAATAATTTCAGAAGTGATCAAACAGACATATACAAACATTCTACTTCAGATTTTCTCTGTTTATCTTCTTATTTCGATTTTTTTTAATTTATATTTTTTTATATCCCTAAATATTCTCTTTAAAACAAGATAATTAAAATTTTTGTTGTAGCTATTATAGTTTTCGAGGTATTCAAAAAATAAATTCGTAAAAAAACAAAAAATGCGAAAAATTATGGCATTTTTTGAAATTTTAAATATTGCATATTTGCACTTTGGAAAAAAAATTTTATAATTTTTTTCCTTTGTCAAAACTTCGTTATATGATGAAAGAAAAGTTCTGATCAAAATTGGTCCAAATCGAAAGGAGTCGATTCCAACCATTGGTCGATTTGAGATGGATTTGAGATGAGATTTGGAATGACCCATATAAAATTTGAATTTAACTGTTGGCTAATTTTTAACTCGACCTTCAGTAATCTGGCCTAAATCTTATAAGAAACCCAGCGTAGAAACGGTAATGACATATCATTATTTTTTGGACTACCAGTAATGACACCCACTTACCTCCTGCATTATTTTAAAACATATAATAATGAGTTACTGATAATGACTTATTTTTATCATTATTTGAAATAGAAAATAATTTTCGAGATTTTTTTGAAAAGTTTTTGAAATCTATTTTTAGACTCAATATTTTTTCAACATTGGTAAGGGTATATGTCACCACATATTTTTTTTTTTTGATTTTTTGTATGTTGGCGAGTAAGCCGACTTGTGTGCAGCAGGTCAATTATGTTTTTATCTATCAAACATTACATGCCGATATAGCTCAGATGCTACAGCTGGCTACAGCTATTGACTGGCAACCTGGAGTCCCAGGTTCGATTCCCGCACTATAAAATTTTATTAAAAAAAAATTTACAATAAAAAAATATTTTTTTTATAAATTTTTTTTTTTTGAAAATCTATTTTTAGACTCACTCTTTTTGTCAGTACTGGTAAGCATATAGGTAATTACAAATTTCTAGATTTTTCGTATGCTGGCGTGTAAGCATAACTCATTATTTTTCGCGACATCGCCATACAAAGGTAATAAGAAATGTAATAGGAAAAGTAACTATTTAGTTACCACACTGTGAAACGAAGGTTTTCTTCTCAAGACCGTCAGGAGATAAAAATAGGGGACAAGTGTTTTACCTCTGCAATCTCACATTTATGGGTTAAAAAGTGAGGTAAATAATGACACAATTTTTTGTTTCTCGAGGATTCCTAAAATTGTATGTACCCATGTGAAAATCGAAATATATATGAACCTACATGATCATACATGGACTAGTATATGATCATGCATACATGACCATATAAGTCAATGAATAGTTCAATGTATGACCATATATTATCTCATATATTTCCATATATCTGCGGATCCGAAATTTGAGGGTATATGACCATACATGTTCATATATGACCATATATGCTCACATATGATTCATGTATGCTCATATATGATCATATATGGCCATATACCTCCATATACCTTCAAATTTCGGAGCCGCAGATATATGGAAATATATGAGATAATGTATGGTCATACATTGAACTATTCAATGACTTATATGATCATGTATGTAAGTATCTGCATAATCATATACTACCCAAGTAAAAAAGTTTTGATATAGTCATATATTATCATATACAATTTTGTATAATTATATATTGGAACATATATACTAAGATATACTTATATACAATTTTACGAAATTATATCCTAAATATATAACTATATCTTGTTATATATTGCACAATATATAGCGCAAAATATTACAATATCCAATTATATATAGACCTGTATATATTTACATATGCCTCATATAATTATGTATAATTGTATCGAATTATATACCATTACATCTAGTTGGATATGACTATACTAGCGGGCGCAGCTTGCTACGTTGTTAGCGTGCCTTAAAGGTTAAGAGGGGGGGGGGCTGCGCCACCCACAATTTTTATTAAATTCGTTTTTTTATTTAAAGTTTTTTTATTTAAAACCTTCACCCAGCCACCACAAATAAATAATTCTGCACAACAATGGGTTTAAAATAAATAAATATTTGATCACTTTTTCTCATGAAAGTGGATTGTTAGTAATGAATCCATAATAAATTGCAATATACGTGTGTATGTTAAGATAATTTGGTAAAGTGCGAACTTAGGTAGATAGACCCGTAAGTAGTTTTGTTCATTTGTGTTTTGAATGAAAATAAATAACGTAAAGCAGGGTTGGAAAGCATTTTATAATATTAAAAATAGCGGGCAAAGCTACGTTGTTAGCGTGTCTTAAAGTTTTTTTTTTAATTCCAGTTTATGTGAAGGTAGACCTGGCAATTCAAGTAAATTCACAAATTCAGTTGGAAAATTTACTGCGTCGGTTTCTTCCACCGGTGCTTCGTTACATCAAGTTTAAATATCGGAATATATAAGTTCCGTTCCTTTTCTAAGGTTTTTTCTCTTTCAGAAAATTTGTTTAACTTTTTGGAGAGTATGTTTCAATGCTACATAAGTTTCATATTCCGTTGATAGTGTTTGAACAGGTAATTCCCTCTTCCAATCCATTTGCATTGTCTATAATTTCAATTCCACTCGTTCAACGTTTATATCCATTTCATTCCACTTGTGTAGTGTTTCAATCCCACTCGTTTCCTATTTAGTTTCGTAATTTTAGTGTTTCATATACACTTGTTCTTTAAGTTTTAGGTTTCTAGCTAAAGACGCAGACGTTAAGGGGGGGGCAATTTTCCCCTTTTGAACCACCATTTTTACCACGTTCCTGTCCAAAGTCCTAGAAATGCCTTGTCGATAAGTTAGCCCATACTCCAAGGAAAACATATTATATATTACAGGTTTCTAGCCGAAGGGTTCGGTTAGGCCATCAAGGTGGAGAATTATTCTGTTTTTACCCCTCCCGGTAGGAATTTCCAAAAATTCCGTCTTAGAGGACGTCTGCGTTGGAGGAGGAACCTACTACATACATAATTTTAGGTCTCTATATCCAGCAGTTTGGCCAGGCCATCAAGGGGGAAGTTTTTTCACTTTTTACCCCTCCCGGTATGAATTTCCAAAAATACCATCTTAGGGGACGTCAACGTTGGAGAAGGAACCCAATTTAAGATCCCTTGTTCCAGCAGTTTGGCCAGGCCGTTAAGGGGGAGACTTTTCCTGTTTTTGACCCTACCTGTAGAAATTTCCAAAAATCTCATCTTAGCGGATGTCTACAATAGAGGAGGAACTTTAATACCAAATTTCAACTTCCTACCTCCAGCGGTTTGGGCAGGCCTTTAAGCGGCACTTTTCGCTTCATTAATCCCCATTTTTGCAATGTCCCTGTCCAAAAAGCACCGTCTCGGTAAGTGAGCAGATACTCTAAGTAACATATGTTTTACATTTCAGGTTTCTAGCCAACTTTTACTATTTGTGCCCCTCTCGGTAGGAATTTCCGAAAATCCATCGACAGGGAATTCCAGCTTCCTAGTTCCAGCAGTTTGAGCAGGCTGAGAGGAACTTAAGTACCGAATTTCAGCTTCCTAGTTCCAGCAGTTTGGACAGGTCGTTAAGGGGCAACTTTCCCTTTTTGAGCTCCCATTTTATAACGACCCTGTCCAAAATTCAAAAAGTATCTTTCTAATACGTTAGCCCTCACTCCAGGGACCCACATTTTAAGCTTCAGGTTTCTAGCCGAAGGGGTTTTTACCGGCCCCCAAGGTGAGGCTTTTCTTCTTTTTGCCCCTCCCTTTAGGAATTTACAAAAATTCCATCTTCGCGGCTATCTGCGTGGATGAGGAACATTCATACCAAATTTCAACTGCATTGCCTAAGCGGTTTGGGCAGGCCGTTAGTGGGGACATTTTTCCCTTTCAACCACCATTTTTACTATGTTCCTGTTCCAAAATAGAAAAATTACGTTGCCGGTGAGTTAGTCCTACTCCAAGGAATACATATTTAAAATTATAGGTTGGCCAAAAGGGATTGGGCAAGCCGTCAGGAGTAGACTTTTACCTTATTTCCCCTCCCGATAGGAATTTCAAAAATTCCGTCTAAGCGGACGCCTACACAGAAGGAGGAACTCACATACCGAGTTTCCTTTTGGGATATCCTGTAGGGAATTCCAAAAATACAAACTTAGTCGATGTCTACTACAGTGGAGGAACCTTTATACCAAATTTCAACTTCTTACCTCCAGTGGTTTGGGCAGGCACTTTTCCAATTTGTGAGACTGTTTATGGGGAGACTTTTCCCCTTTTTGCCCGTTCCGGTAGGAATTTCCAAAAATCCCGTCTTAGCGCACGTCTATGCCGAATATCAAGAAACCTTGTTTTAGTGGAGTTATCCGTGGGTGGAGGAAAAAAAGTAGTTTTTTTTAAATTATATATTATTTTAAATGGTACTTTTTGGAAAAACGAAATTTTTTGGAAAAAGATACTTTGTTTTTACAAAGTACTTTATTTGTACTTTTTTTGCAAAAGGTATTTTTTTTAAAAAAGTTGTTTTTTTTTTGGAAAAATGTATGTTTTTTGGAAAAAGGTACTTTTTTTGGAAAAGGTACTTCTTTTGGAAAAGGAAAATTTTTTTAGAAAAAGGTACTTTTTTTTGAGAAAAGGTACTTTTTTTTGAGAAAAGGTACTTTTTTTTGGAAAAGGTACTTTTTTTTGAAAAAATGTATGTTTTTTGGGAAAAGGAACATTTTTTTAGAAAAAGGTACTTTTTTTTGGGAAAAGGTACTTTTTTTGGAAAAGGTACTTTTTTTGAATAAGTTATTTTTTTTGAAAAATGTATGTTTTTTGGGAAAAGGTACTTTTTTTTTTGCAAAAGGTACATTTTTTTAGAAAAAGGTACATTTTTTGGAAAAAGGTACTTTTTTTAAAAAAGGTACTTTTTTTGGAAAAAGGTACTTTTTTTGGAAAAAGGAATTTTTTTTGGAAAAAGGTACTTTTTTGGAAAAAGGTACTTTTTTGGAAAAAGGTACTTTTTTTGGAAAAAGGTACTTTTTTGGAAAAAGGTACTTTTTTCGGGAAAAGGTACTTTTTTTTGGAAAAAGGTACTTTTTTGGAAAAAGGTACTTCTTTTGAAAAAAGGTACTTTTTTTGGGAAAAGGTACTTTTTTTGGAAAAAGGTACTTTTTTTGGAAAAAGGTACTTTTTTTGGAAAAAGGTACTTTTTTTGGAAAAAGGTACTTTTTTTTGGAAAAGGGTACTTTTTTTGGAAAAAGGTACTTTTTTGGAAAAAGGTACTTTTTTTGGAAAAAGGTACTTTTTTGGAAAAGGTAATTTTTTTGGAAAAAGGTACTTTTTTGGAAAAAGGTACTTTTTTTTGGAAAAAGGTACTTTTTTGGAAAAAGGTACTTTTTTGGAAAAAGGTACTTTTTTTGGAAAAAGGAATTTTTTTGGAAAAAGGTACTTTTTTGGAAAAAGGTACTTTTTTTGAAAAAAGGTACTTTTTTTGGAAAAAGGTACTTTTTTTGGGAAAAGGTACTTTTTTTGGGAAAAGGTACTTTTTTGGAAAAAGGTACTTTTTTTGTCCCCTTTTTGCCCCTCCCGATAAGAATTTCCAAAAATGCCGTCTCAACGGACGTCTACACCGGTCGAGGAACCTACATACCAAATTTCAACTTCATAGCTCCAGCAGTTTGAGCAGGCCGTCAAGGGGGAGACTTTTTCCCCGTTTTGCCCGTCCCTGTAAAAATTTCCAAAACTCCCGTCTTGGTGGATGTCTACGATAGTGGAGGAACCTTTATACCAAATTTCAACTTCCTACCTCCAGCGGTTTGGGCAGGCCGTCAAGGGGGGCCTTTTTCCCCTTTTTAACCCCCATTTTTACAACGTCCATGTCCAAAATTCTAGAAAGTACTTTCCAGAAAAGTTAGCCCCTACTCCAAGGAACACATATCTTAAATTTCAGCTTTCTAGCCAAAGGGGTTTTGGCAGGCCGTCAAGGGGGACACTTTCCCCCTTTTTGCCCGTTCCGGTAGGAATTTACAAAAATCCCGTCTTAGTGGACGTCTACCCCGAAAGAGGAACCTACATACCAAATTTCAACTTCCTAGCTTCAGCGGTTTGGGCTGGGCGATGTTGAGTCAGTCAGTCAGTCAGTCAGTCACGTTATTCTTTTATATATAGAGATTATATTTGATACATTTGGATGAGGACAAAATCCGGATAAAATTGTATCAAACCATATCTTATTCCATCAAAATAGATATAATCGTGTCAAATTAGATCTAATATGACCATAATACGATCTAATTCGATACAATTATATGTTCTCATTTTTCGGATGTAATTATATATAATATCAAAACTCATATAATTTTTTTTAGTAGGGTAGTACTAGTACGTTCATATATATTTCGATTTTCACATGGGTAGTTAAAAAATGGGAACATATAAGGGGATTCTGGATACACTCAAAAAAAATGTATGAACTAAAATTAAGTTTTCATCTCACTTTATGTGTATGAGTTTTTAATAAAAATAAGTAAAATTACTTTGCAATAAATAAAATTGTTTTCAAATAATGCAAATTTTATTTGATTTTAATTTATTCAAAAGTCTTATAAACTAAGAAAGAATAACACGTTTTTCTTAAATTTATTTTCTTGAATTCCCGAGTAAAAAAATTATATATAATCATATGTGACATATATTACAATGTATAATTAGACATGTCGTTATGTATATCCATATATAATTATATATGACGTCTTTTTCCAAAATTTTTCTTTATATTATGCCATATATAATTTCATCTATTTAGATATCGGCCTTTATAATATGAGATATGGTATATATGATTATATATTATATAGCATGGCTGATCTTATTGCATATATGCCCAGACAGAAAAATACAAACGGGAAAGCGGTGGCAAAGCACTTTAACAGGTGGTATAAGTACTGGCAAAAAGTGCTTTCCCATTCCTAAAATGATAACATCATTAGACAAAAGGACCGGCTGTTCAAAAAGCGCCGGAAAAGCACTGGAGGAACAAAATTTTTAAACGTTGGCAAAACGCTGGCAAAACCAATAAATAGGTGGTTTGAAATATATTTTACAAAATAAAATTTAAAAAAAGTTCATATGTATTTTTTTTGGTCCTGCCGTGATTTGAACCCAGGCCGTCAGATAGGCAGACGATTGCTCTACCCACTGAGCTAACGAGACATATAATATTTAATGGCTAAACACATAAATGAGTGATAATAGCTGGACAACTACTGGCTGTGCCAAAATGCTAGTACGGGCAAACATTTTTTGTAACTAGTATGCCAGTGTTGGTAGGGCAAAAAAAAAGTTGGTCTTGAAGGAGCTTTCCCACAAACAAAAAAATTGATTTTGTAAAACAAAAAAAATTTTAAATTAAAAAAAATCCAAAAAAAATTTTTTGCTTGCAACCGGATTTGAACTCGGAACCTTCCGACTACAAACATTTTTTAACGAAGCGTCAGCATTTTTATAAAATCATTAGTTTTCCAGTAAATTGATTTTTGTACGCCTGGTAGCATTGGCTAGGTAGCACTGGATAACCACTGGTTATCACTTGGCATATCACTCTAAGCCAATTCTTTGCCAGTGGTTTTTTTTATAAACCACCGAAACTTTTGTAAAACAAATACTGGTAAAACGCTTTTCGCAAACGCTGGCAAAGCGTCCCATATGAGTGTTCTGCCAGTCATTTATTTTTAATACCGTGGTTACCCAGTGTTATGCCAGTGCTTGAGGTGGTGGCATTTTAGCAATATATAGTTATATATGGTATATATTAAACAATATATAACTAATATATAGTTATATATGGTATATATTAAACAATATATAACTATATATGGTATCATTTAAACAAAATATAACTATATCTGGTGCCATTTAAACGATATATGGTCATATATGGTACCTCATTATCAAAAATTTTAATACAGTTCCAGATATCATAATATATGGTACTATATATTTATATATGGTGTTATTTAAGCAATATATATTACCATATATGGTGCCATTTAAACAATATATGGTACATCATGAACAACATTTTTAATTCAGTTCCAGATATGATAATATATGCTGCTATATGTATATAGTACCATATACTTTGATATATCGTATCATTTAAACAACATATGCTATATATGGTGCCATTTAAACAATATATTGTCATATATGGTTACATTTTAACAATATATGGTCATATATGGGAACTCATCAGCAACTACAATATTAACTGTATTTCAGAAGCTAATATAAACTTATAAGAATTTCTTATTGTAATAAGTTAAGCAAGGAATTCCATGCAAATGCATGTTTTTCCTCGATAATCCAAAATTGATATGGACTAAACATTTATCCGAATCATCAAATTTAGAACAAAATGGCATCGATTTGAAGTTGCAGATTTTGACTTCAAATGCATATTTGGGGCCTTTTTAATGCATATTTTGCGCTTTTTAATGCATGTTTGTGCATATTTTTCATTTTAGGACCGTTTTTTATTTTGTTGAAAAATACAAAAAATTTATACGTTTTCATATTTTGACTCAATTAAAATATTAATTTTTTCTCATTATTTTTAAAAATAAATATTCTTAAAAATTTTATTGACCTATGGAAAATCTTCGAGTTCTGTGTCTGTTTGGAAAATAGCTAACTTTAATATATTTTTATACCCTACACCACTACGTGGTCAGGGTATAATAAGTTTGTGCTGTTGTTTGTAACACCAAAAATATTGGACCTAGACCCACCTTATAGTACACCGATCGACTCAGAATTTTTTTTTACTTCGTGGGTTATTTTGTAAAACGCAACGCCTTGCGTTGCGTTGATTTGTGTGTAAATTGTTATTGTTACAAAAACAATTTGTATGGAAAACAACGCAACGCAAGGCGTTGCGTTTTACAAAATAACCCCCTTCGATTTAACGATGTCCGTCTGTCTGTCCATGCATTCTTGTGCGCACTCTACAGGTCGCAAATATTAAGATATATTGATAAAATTTTGTATACCGACTTATGTCGGCCCAAGAACGAAGCCTATTGATTTCGGTTAAAATCGGTTCATGTTTAGACCTAGTGCCCATATAA
Source organism: Leucophora obtusa (assembly GCA_949987735.1). Classification (NCBI taxonomy): domain Eukaryota; kingdom Metazoa; phylum Arthropoda; class Insecta; order Diptera; family Anthomyiidae; genus Leucophora; species Leucophora obtusa. The sequence goes on from OX465295.1 coordinate 76,769,421, forward strand.
GGTTCCCCCCAAAATTATATTTTTTATACGCTGCAAGTCGCAAATATTAAGATATTTTGATGAAATTTGGTACACCGACCTATGTCGGCCGAAAGACGAAGCAAATTGATTTTGGTTAAAATCGGTCCATGGTTAGACCTAGTGCCCATATAAGGGTCCCCCCCAAAATTGGCTTTTTTACACGCTGCAGGTCGCAATTACGAAGATATTTCAAGAAATTTGGTTCGCTGACTCACATGATCCCAAGAACAAAGCCTGTAGATTCTAGATAGAACCGTTACATATTTGGACCTATCGCCCATATGGGCTATATTAACGATTTTCTCTTCTTTTATCATTTTATAGAAAATTTTGACACAAGTCACATGTTAAACCATTTGAATTTCGGATCCAAACATTAGTTCGCTTTCAACCAGACTGCACTGAACCAAAAGTCGTAAGTGAAATCAACATAAAATTTTTGTTACTTTTTGATGAAACGAATTGTTAAAACAATATATTTTTTATTCAAATTAATGTGTGTTTTTTTTAAATCAACTACTTTTTTTTGAAATGAACATACTTATTTCCGTCAATAATTCTCTACAAAACAATTGTTGTTTTGATAATTTTTTTTGTCCATTTTTTAACAAAATTTAATTTGTTAACTCTAAAAAATTTTGTAAAAAGGCTGCAACGTAAATTTGATATAATTTTTCTTCAATTAAATCTGTGGAAAAAAGTTTAGTGAGGTTAGTTTTGTCGCGTCATTACTCGTGCTAGCATGTGTATTTGTAATTGTCGGAAATATCAATAAATTGACATTAAGTGTTTATGTTTTTCAAAGTATAGATAGTGATTTAAAGTGAATTGCTAATTGAAGATTTATTAATTTTAATTCAATTAAATCGTACATTAAAATTTCTGTCATTAATTTTGATATTATTATCTATCTTTTTGTTATTTTGTTTAAGGCAAACTATTAATGAAAGTTATATAATGTATTTGAATTATTAATTTAAATAAAGTTATATGTTTTTGTATATAAAATGGTACATGTGTTTTAAATAAAGAGTTTTTAGTATATGCTATATTATAATTTCAATTTTATATTTCATTATTTTTTATATTTTATCAAATTCATTATAAAAAAGATATTGTATGTATATTGCTTAAAAAAATTTTAAATTGGTGAAAAATAATATAAAAATAATGAAATATAAGTTTAAAAATTAATAATAAATCGATAAAAAATTAATTAATTAAATAAAATGCATTGTTGAATTTAATACAATGCATTGGAAAAACAACAAAATCATTATGCAATTTAATTAAATATAATTGTTAAGACAACTAATTTTTGTTAATACATTTGACGATATTTTGACAAAATAATACCACATAAAATAGTTAAACGTCAAAATATAAATCTACTAAACAATGCGTTAAATTGATGGACAGGTTTTGTTAGTTGTATAGTGATCACCCATTCATCAATTTAATATGGATTTTAGTTGATTTCACAGCTGTTTTTGGTTCAGTGTGGTGTGAGGTATTGTATAGTCGGCATAGCCGACTTTAACCTTTTTACTCGTTTTTTATGAAAATATGCCTGCAAATCTGATATTTTTTTAATGTCTTAGAATTAGCATTTTTTTTAATGCAAAATTTTTCTACGGTATAAGGAGTTTCATCGGAAAAAGTTTTAGAATTTTTAAATTATCATTTAAAAAAAATCTGAGGGCCAATATTATAGTAAAGACTTAAATAAAACCAAATACTTAAGTGACACTTTTTTCCAAGATTTATAGATTTCAAAGTGTTTCTGAGCATTACTTACGGTTGAGATCCGAAGGCAATTAAATTTAAAAAATTATTTAAGAAGTCCACTTAAGAGGTTTACTTAAATCTATCTAAGTTTCTGACAAGGAAACTGGTCTAAATATTTATTTTTCAGTGAAATGCCTCAAAACATTTGTATAATTGCAAAAAGTGGTTAATATATATATATATAAGTTCCCGTAGTTCCTATACGGAACATAGGGCCACCAAAAAATGGTTAATGGTTTCATTGTAATTCTGTAACAAAAAGCTTATTATAAAAAAAATTTTGAGCACTATATCTAAAAAAAAGAAAAATGTGTCATGTTTTCTGAACAAAAGAAATTCTTCAAACCAAGGATCTACACAAAATCACAAAATTAAATATGTTTGTTTAATGAAAATTAATATCTGTTTACAAAATTAATTATGTTGACCATTACAGTATTATTAGGAAAAAAAAAAAATTTGTTTTGGTCCTCAAGGGGGGAGAGGGGTTTTGCCCCCATATAGGGGGGTATAGTTGATATTAATATTAATATTTATATTGCTGAGCAGAAAGTCAGAAAAAGAATTACCATTTAGCAGGTTGACTGGGAAAGAAATTAAAAATATTTTATAATAATTTAAAAATTTTTATAAATAAAATGTAAAATTTTCATGATCGTGAAAAGCTCAATTGGGTTTTCTTGGAATTTTCGTAGTGGGAAAGAATTAATTTTATATCAGAAATTATATAAGTCAATTATATACATATTTTTCAAAATTGAATAAACTGAACCTAATTTTTAGAAAAATTTGCCCGTCAAAAAAAAAATTAATACAGAAAATAATTTTAGAAAATGGAAAAAAATTTTAAAATTATGGGAACAAATTTAAACTTGCTTGAAAATTTTTAAAAATCAATGGAAAAATTTGTCTTTATTTCTGTACAGAATAAATGCGATTCAAAATTTTTTATACAACCCATGTGAAAATCGAAATATATATGAACACACGTGTAACGGGGTTTTCTTCACAGGCTGGGGTATACATACATTGATTTGTATATGGTCATACATGGGCATGCATAGTCATATACGTCCATGCATAGTTCAATGTATGACCATACATGATTTCATATATTTCCATATATCTTTGGATCCGAAATTTGAGGGTATATGACCGTACATGTTCATATATGACCATATATGCTCATACATGATTCGCATATGCTCATATATGATCATATATGAGCATATACCTCCATATACCCTCAAATTTCGGATCCAAAGGTATATGGAAATATATGAGATCATGTATGATCATACACTGAACTATGCATAGACGTATATGACTATGTATGCCCATGCATGATCACATACGAGCCAATGTATGATCATGTATGTTCATATATATTTCGATTTTCACATGGGAAACACTATTTGAGTGGCTTGTTCTAATCAGTGTGTTCTGTTACTCGAAAATTTTACTACTTTCACATTTGGTTACTTTTTGAATTTTTCCAGTTGTGGTAAAAGTAGCAAATGGTAGTAAGTAAACGAACAAGCCTAATGTAAAATGTTTACTATTTTCAAAAGGTTAAAAAATTTTGCTTAAGAACATTTGAAATAATTAACTTTATTATTTTAAACTGCATTTTTTGAATTCCCGGGAATTCGGGAACTGAAAAATGCTTAATTTCCCGGGAATCCCGGGATGCATTCCCTAGGTATGATTGAATACAGAGTTATTCGAGGAAAGCCCATTAAATATAATTTCTTTATTAGTAGATCGTGGTTGACTATATCAAAAGCTTTGCTAAAGTCAGTGTATATAACATCAGTTTGTTGTCGATTCGTAAATCCACGATTAACTATAGTGGTAAGTTGCAAAAGATATGTAATTGCTGAACAACCCTTTCTGAAGCCATGCTGATATGGTGTAAAATAGATGAAGCTTGATGGCTCAGAGAATCTGTAAGACATTTCTCAAAGAGTTTAGGTATAGCACTCAATTTAGCTATCCCTCTATAATTGTTTACATTTGATTTGTTTCCAGATTTGAATAACGGTATTACAAAGAACTCCTTCCAAAATTGTGGAAAATTACCATACTTTATTGATGCATTAAATATATTAAATATAAGGCTAAGGTAAGATAACAGTTTTTTAAAATTCAACTTGGAACACCATCAGGTCCGCTAAGAAAGGATGATTTTACGTTTTTCATATACTTTATGATATGCGAGGTATTTACTGAAGGATATTATAGAGGTTGGTGTTCCCCAATTGGATATGGGTAAATTTTAGAGCTGTCATGGTTTGGAGCCAAATCATTCCCAAATTTCTTTAAAATTAGTTCAAATAACATAATATTTGGTAAACAATTTTTGAGGGAAGATAAGAAAGAATGAACAATTTTGTGGAAGTACATAAAGTATATAAGTATAGTATAAAGTATAAAAAAACGAAAAATTTTTTTTAGCTGTTTTTAAAAGTTGAGGTAGTGATGACAATCTACTGACCGGTGCTGGAAATGTTAGAGACGACTTTCTTAAAATATGTTATCATTTATGCATTACATTTGTATGAAAATGTTAGCAGGTGTCTATAGGTATTTTGTATGGAAGCGCATCAGCAAGTCACCAAGTCACCAATGACAACGACATATCATTAAGCCGCCATGAAGACTTCTTCACAAAATTTCCAACTGGGTCACTGATTTTGGAAAGTAAGAAACTAGTTTAAAAAATCGCGCGATTTTTTTTAACCACACCAAACAATTGCAAATAAAAAAATTTAATTAGATATAGCATCTGTAGTGACATATATATCGATTTATAATTAGATATTGTCATATATTGCACTACCTGAAGTGTGATCTAAAGAAATATATATTTTAATATTTAAGATATAATGTTATACAATGTAGTATAATTTTATATGAATATATATTTTGCAATATATAACTACAAGTACTTGTACAAATTATTATTTAATTTTTTGGAGACTATTTTATTGGGGGTTGTTTAATATTTTACTTTGGGAGTTATTTCTTTATGAAATAATACCCAAACTTTGGAGATTATTTAATTTTTTCATCTGGGGATAATTTCATCCTTTTTTGTGTTATTTAATTTTTTGCTCTTGGGACTTATTTCATTTTTATATTTGGCGTCTATTTCGTTGGGGGTTATTTCATATCTTCATTTGGGTGTTAATGTTTCCAATTTTAGGTTTTCATATTTTATTTTGAACTTTTTATATGTAGTATGCATCTCTCACAACTTTTTACGAGTTAGATTAGAGCTCATTTTTATGTAAAGTTAAACGATTTCCTCCTATACGAGTATAATATAAATTTATTTATATTATGTGATGAGTTTTTGGTGATGATCAAAAATACTAATACACTCACATACATCAAACATTTCTGGGTAATACCCAATGTTTGTTGGGCTGGTGTGGTGTTGGTAACAAAAGCTCGTAATAGACCAATATTCATATCAACAAATATATCGTCATCTAACCTGAAAAAGGCCCTAACAAATTTTTTTTATATTTAGTAGGCTTGAGGTTAAGAAGAAGAATAAACCTTTGTCTCTAAAAATTATAAACACATTAATTTGCAAATCAGACTAGATCTAGTTTATGCCTTTTCTCTATGGACAGTGATTTTCCATAAAATTATATTATTGTTTATATTTTATTGTCAGATTGTCTCCATATGATAATTTTTCAAGAACCCGTCGCACAGTGCTTCGTCACCATATAACGATTGGACAAAAATAGAAGGAGTGGAGACAGAGTTTTGAAATTTGGTATACTGACATAGAACCCCTTAGTTAAGAAAAATATAAATTTTTGGAAATATCGGGCCAAGGACACGCCCACCTACCATAGGTCCTGAAATTTTAAAATAATATCTTAGCTACATAAATGGGCGTAAAATTACAAAAAGTATCCATTGAGATGCACATAAAACTGGAAACGTTTGTGTCAATTTTTATCAAAATCGAACGAAGGACTCTTAGTCCTGCCATATATCCTTTATTTTAAAATCTTTATAAAACCTGAAAAAATTATCCGATTGCGACGAAATTTAGCACGTGAATTTATATATTTTTGTCCCTTTTTAAAAAGGTCCCAAAAAATTCCCTTTCATTGAAGAGTTAGAGGGTTAGAATGTTCCACAAAAATGTTTCTCGTAGTGTTTTATAATAGTCCGCTCAACACATGCTATACCTAAAATGGAAGGTTCACATGGTCCGAATACTAAACACTCTTAAATGCGTGAAATTTGTGTAAAAATCATGAATTTAGGCATGTCAAAAAATCGATTCTTTTGTAATTTGTGGTAAAAAATAGAAATTAATTTTTTAATGATCTATTATATAAAAGTATAAACTTACAAAAAAGAGAAAAAAATCTAATTTTATATAATTTTTTTTTATACTCGATCAAACTTAAGTAATTTTTGGATTTTCAACAAAAAAAAAAAAAATGTGTTTTTCGGAGCAATAAAAACTAATTAAGGTTGTTCATAAGGGGTGTGCTATCTGTTGTATCGTTGTATCGTCCTAACAAAAAACAGAGTTGTTAAAATTTTTATTTGTGTTTAACAACGATTTTCTATTCAGTTTTCTATCTGTTAGCACACTCAAACATAGGACACTAAACATACCTAAAAATGGTGTATCGTGCTATTCTCAAATGTATTTTTTCAATTTAAATTCTAACAACTCTGTTTTTTGTTAGGACAATACGACGATACAACAAATAGCACACCCCTTGTGAAAACCCTTATTGTTTTGCAAACATATACTAAAATCCATATTTTAATTCAACTACAAATGTATTGAAGTAATTAAAAGAAAAATCTTGGAACAAGTTTTTAGAAAAAGATATTTTTGAGAATTATTTTCGTGAAACAATTAAAACCTATTTTTCTGTTAAATCATTTTTGCATAAAATTCTATGAGTTTAGCGCCCTCCCTTGGCGGCAAAGGCAATCACACCAAACATTTATTTCACATTTGTTTGAGTTACTTTCTTATCTTTAAAAAAAATCCTTCTTTAATCACAATTTGAGACAAAAAATATTTTTTTTCGTTACCATTGTTTCAAATTAATGTTAATGATTTTGGAATTTGATTTCATTGAATAATGACAATGGTTTTTAATTTCATAACCATTGATAATGTATCAATTTAAAAAAATAATTACCATTGGCAGATAAGCTTTCCGAGGAACGCAAAAATGTAGAAAATTCACTGAAATCAGGGTTGGAAATTGTCAAAATTTGAAAAAATTTTCAAAATTGAAAAAAATCACAAAAATTGGAAAATAAATCGTCAAAATTTGAAAAATCGTCAAAAATTCAAAAAAATCGTCAAAATTTGAAAAATCGTCAAAAATTTCAAAAAATCGTTAAAAATTTTAAAAATCGTTAAAATAGAAAAAATTTCCAAAATTTGAAAAAGTTTCCAAAATTGAAAAAAATCATAAAAATTGGAAAAAATCGTCAAATATTTAAAAATCGTCAAAGTTTGAAAAATCGTCAAAAATTAGAAAAAATCCCCAAAATTTCGGTTTTACAAAATTGAAAAAATCGCCAAAATTCATTTATCGCAAAAATTGAAAATCGCTTAAATAAAATTTTAATTTTCCATATCTCGAAAACTATAAGAGCTAGAAAAAAAATTACTGCACCAAAGGTCAAAACTCACTACCAATACCCCGATAGCGAAATTAGATTTTGACTTGTATTGCTAGATTTTAAAATCGCGTTTTTCTCGCAAACTAAGCCTCGTAGAGAGAAAAGGGCTTTTATTTGGAATGTCCCCCATATCTCGAAAACCAAATGAGTTAAATGAAAACGGACAACGGTTTTGGAACAAGGAAGTCATTGTGAGTCATCTGTGGAAAAATAAGTGCCAAAATCGCTTAAATAAAATTTTAATCGTCCATATTCCGAAAACTAGAAGAGCTAGAGGAAAAATGACTGCACCAAAGGTCAAAACCCACCACCAATACCCCGATACCGAAACTAAATTTTGACTTGTATTGCTAGATTTTAAAATCGCGATTTTCTCGAAAACTAAGCCTCGTAGAGAGAAAAGGGCTTTTATTTGGAATGTCCCCCATATCTCGAAAACTAAATGAGTTAAATGAAAACGGACAACGGTTTTGGTACAGGGAAGTCATAGTGAGTCATTTGTGAAAAAATAAGTGCGAAAATCGCTTAAATAAAATTTTAATCGTCCATATCCCGAAAACTAGAAGAGCTAGAGGAAAAATGACTGCACGAAAGGTCAAAAGTCACTACCAATACCCCGATAGTGAAACTAGATTTTGACTTGCATTGCTAGATTTTAAAATCGCGTTTTTCTCGAAAACTAAGCCTCGTAGAGAGAAAACGGCTTTTATTTGGAATATTCCCCGTATCTCGAAAACTAAATGAGTTAGATGAAAACGGAACAAGGAAAAATAAATGCGAGAAATAAATTTTGATCGATTTTTTCTAATTTTTGTCGATTTTCACAAATTTTTACAAGTTTCTCAATTCTGGCAATTTTTTCCAATTTTTAACGACTTTTTGAAATTTTGACGATTTTGGTAATTTTTTTCAAATGTTGACAATTTTTTAAAAATTTTTGCGATATTTCGCAAGTTTGGCAATTTAGTCTAATTTTTGACGATTTTTTTTTTTAAATTTTGACTATTTGGGCAATTTTTTCAAATATTGACGATTTTTTCAAGTTATGACGATTTTTTTCAAAATTTTTACAAAATTTTTCAATTTTGGCATTTTTTAGATTTTTTCCAATTTTTGACGGCTTTTTGAAATTTTGACGATTTTGGTAATTTTTTCAAATATTGAAAATTTTTTCAAGACGAATTTTTCAAAATATTTACGATATTTTGCAATTTTTGCGATTTTGTCTAATTTTTGAGGATTTTTTTTAAATTTTGACTATTTGGGCAATTTTTTCAAATATTGACGATTTTTTCAAGTTATGACGATTTTTTCAAAATTTTTCTGGTATTTGAAACTTTTTTTAATTTCAGCGATTTTTTGCATCCATGTGCGCGCACATGTGCATGTGCGTTCCGCTTTTTAGCTTTTTAGAAAAATGTTTATATTTTTGGCTCGCTTGAGGGCTTTTCCATCCCTGATTGTAGCTTATGTTATATATTAAGATTTTTGTAAACAAATGGTTTTTTAATCAATTGTAATTAGTTTTTTTTTTTACATTAGTGTGATTTCATTACCATTAGTAATGATTTTTCTAATGAAAAATATTTCATTACCATTAAATGATAATGAAATTTTTTTCATTGTCATTAGTATGAACTAATGGTAATGAAATTTCAATGGTAATGAAAAATTCCCATGTATGGATAAAACATATTTATGTATTTGGATGATCGAATTTGTTGCTAATCGAATGGTTTGGTTGACAACAGAAATTTTGTAGAATAGTCGAATTTATTTCCCCTCGATTGTGGTAACCGTGGTAACCGAATTTTTGCGTTGTAATAACTGAAAATTAGTTGAAACATTAGTAATTTAACTATGAATACCGAAATTTAGTTCTCACAACATTAATTCACTAGTCACAATTGAGAAAGTCTGTAATAGTGGATACAATTTGTGGGACTCCCGTAACACAGGGCCAGAACTTGTGGTTATTGGCCATAGCCAGCCCAGCTTGTTGAAATTATTAACAAGGGGGTTTTTGAGGACAGAGATTTTAGAAGTTAAGTCAGAGGTGTAAAACTCGAAATAGCGCACAAAATAACACATCGGCTGATGCCACATAAGTAGATGGCGCCAATAATGAAAAATCCATATGATTTTTTGGAACTACCAACCTTCAGATGATATCTGTCAAAATTTAATGACAATTCGTTCATTAGTGAACAAGTTACAGCTCTTTTAGTGATGCTACGTTTGCGATTTTTAAAACAGTGCATTCAAAGCAATTTCGTGTGTTGATTTATCATTGCTTTTTAATGGGAAAAAACACCGTGCAAGGCAAATCTTGGTTTGATAAGTGTTATTCGGACCCTGCTCCATAAACGTGGTCGTACTAACACCGATGACGCCGAACGAACACCGATGATCGCCCAAAAGAGCTGGTGATGCCGGAAAACATTAAAAAAGTTCACAAAATCATTTAAAATTGCAGGTGATAGCTGATAACTTAAATATATCGAAGGAATATGTGGAGAAAGCTGTTTTCGAAATGGGTGCCGCGTTTGCTCACAGTGCACCAAAAACAACAACGTGTCAATGATTCTAGGAGCTGTTTGGTGCTGTTTCGGAAAAACAAAAATGTTTTTGCATCGGTATTTAACAATAGACGAAACTTGGATCCGCCAGTTCACTCTAGAGTCGAATCGGCAGTCAGCTGAGTGGGCAGCAACTGGCGAACCTCGCCCGAAGAAGCCAAAAACGCAACAATCAGCTGGTAAAGTTATGGCATCAGTATTTTGGGATGCGGCTGGAATTTTGTTCATTGATTACCTTGAAATCATTGATTCCCTGGTGAGTTTGAAGGAGGAAATCGCAAAAAACAGCTCCATATGAAGAAGAAAAATGTGCTCTTGAAGAAAAAACTGCTCTTGCTCGTTGGCTATCATGGCCAAATTGCACGAATTACACTTTCAATTGCTTCTGCACCCACCGAATTCGCTAGATTTAGCTTTCAACGATTTTAGCTGTTTTCCGACTTCAAAAAAATGTTCGCTGGAAAGAGATTTGGTTCGAATGAAGCGGTGATTGCCGAAACAGGTGCCTATTTTGAGGCCAAAGATAAATCATTCTATAAAAAGGTATCGAAATGTTAGGCGTTGGAGTGATTGTATCGCTCTTGAAAGAGACTATGGTGAAGAATAAAGTCGAATTTTGCCAAAAAAATTGTTGTTTCCTACGAACTTTTCAGCCGAGGTGTTACATGTGAGTACTGAATTGCAGTGCACCTTTTGCATTTGTTTAATAATTACTTTTATTGATGAGAATAAGACAGAATATCTCGCAATGAGAAGGTGGTGTTTTTGTAGTAGAGAGCTAGACTAGTAATTTTGAGGTCGTAAGTTCGATACCCGGTGGCTTCAATACAAAAAAATTTTAAAAATAAAATAAGTATAATTTTTGTTTGCGAAAATTTCTCTTTAAACTTTCAATTGATAAAAAAGAGTTTCCTTTGCACGTCAGCTACGAGCAGTGTTGCCAAAACTTTCATAAAAATGGTAAAAAATGCTAAAAACTAAAAAAATATTCTAGAAAAAATATGCTAAAAAAATTTTTTTAAAAAAATGTTTCAATTTGTTAAAAAAAAAAGTATTTTAGTGACTTTTTACAATTAAACTGAAAATAAGTCATCTATAGTCGTGAATTCATTTCTTTTTATTAACTAAAATTATATAAAAGTTAAATTAAAAACAACTCAAAAGTTGATTCTTGTAAAAAAAAAAGTTCAAAAGTCCTTTATACTACTTTTATACCTGAGCAAAAACTACCTAGTTTTTGGCTCTTGTAGTTTTTAACTTGTCAAAACTCATACAAAAAAACAATCTAGGTGGTTTGTGCCCAAGTATAAATGTAGTATTAAAATAAATTTATTATTATTTGATTTCCCAACTGTGTCATTGAAAATATGTTATCTCAAAAAGTTACAGGCGGATAAACAAAAGTACCCCAAATTTTGGCGGGGAAAATGAATTTCCCATTCTGCCTTAACTTATCTACTCCAAATCAATTTAATGGTTTTTATTGCACGCTCTGTTTCCCGTTTACAAATTTCTACATCTTTGGGCTTATCTTCATGAAATTCTTTAAAAAAAATAATTTTCTCGGTCAGGTTTAATACTTTTTGTGGTGTTGGTTTACATTGTAACACCAAAATTCATAAACGCTTTACAAAGTTACAGGAGGTTTATTGAACAAATTTTGTATGAAAAATTTGTTTTGTAAACCTCCTATATCTTTACTAAGTGTTTATGAATTGAGGGGTAAGATTTTTGGTATGATTAAATGAAAAAATGTACAGGTGTTACAGTAAAAAATTAAAATCCACTGAAATTCTTAAAAGATAGGAAAACGCTATTTATCACAAACGCTATCCACATTACCATCTATGACCCAAACCTAAAAAAAATCATTAAAAATAGCAAAGATTAAAAACGAACCTTATGAACATTTTGCAATTCTATTAATTCTATTTTAAACTCCATTCTTTAAATTATTATTATTTTTTTTTTTACCGAAATTGGAGTATTTTTGTATAAATCACTCCTTCACCATAACAACAACAAAATGTAAAACGAGTAAAAAAGTTAAAGTCGGGCATGCCGATTTAAAATTTTAATATTAAAGTACCATAAAAGAATATTTTTATACTTTTGGAATCATTTTTAAATTTCAATCAATCCAACTCGGTTATATACAATTTTTGCTATTTTTTTCGAAAGAAATTTGTTTTCTTAACTCTATTAAATATTTTTCTAAAACCTATAACAAACAAAATAACATAACATTGTACTTTTTATTTGGAGAAAAAAATGTTTTTGTAAAAAAAATTATTGCTTTATTTTATAATTAAAAATGATCCCAGAAGTATAAAAATAATTTTTTTTGGTACCTTAGCGTTAAAATTTTTAATAGCGAATATCGCCAATACGAGCGCTAACTTTCAAAAACTGCTATCACCATTGAATTCAGCGTACTCGAATTAGCTTTACCAGTAGGGTTCCCAGCTTGTTAAAATTTGCGACTAGCACAGTGTAATTAATGTGTACGTATAAAAATAGTTCCTAGCACTTACTCTAAAAGTAAAAATAATATTTCTTTTTCATATTCGGTTACATTTAAACTTAAATTGTAAAATAACAGATAATTATTCAAAAACAAGGGTTAGAATAAACTGTGATTTTGAATTATATATTTCAAAATAAATAATAAAATTTGGTGTTATTTTTAACTATATAATGCAGAGAATATAATAAACAACACAAAGAAAACGTAAAATTTAATTAAAATAGTTTTTAAAAAAATAAAAATAAGTAATTAAAAGTACCACTTTTAAAATGTTATTAAAAAAATATAAAAATCCCAGTTCAGTTGTTAAACGAGAACCGTGGAAAAAGGTGATTTAATACTGTTGTTGCGTTTTTATATCGGAAACAACATCAATAATATTTTTTATAGCAAAAATTCAAATTAATGCAAAATATTCTAAAAAAAACACAAAATAGGTCCATTCGATTACTGGATAATTTGTACAAATTTGTGCAAATTTTTACTGGATGGCGTTCGTTTACACAAATACTCAGTAAACAGAAAGAAAAAAGAGAGAATAAAGTGACAGTTCTATGCTGAGAGTTTCTAAGTCTTCTTCTTTTTCTTGCAAATTTTTACTTGAAAATTTTTTGCCAGTAAGAATTTGCAAGCAGAAAAAACATATGTTTCGAAAACATATGTTATTTTATTGTAAATAAAAAAAATTATTTTCCAATTATGTTATTTTATGGAAATGCAAAGCAGTGAAACTTTCAAAATAAATTATGGGAAAGATAAAAAACCTTCTAAAAATGTTCTGCTTAAGGTTTAACATCAAAAATTCTCTTCTTTCATAGCGACTAGATAAAATTTATTTGTATATTTGGTGTTGTAATCAGTTGTGTCTACAAACTTGCAAATTGTTGCAAATTTTCTGTTCGCGTACATGTTTGAGAAAATTTTATTTTGAGAGTAAATCTTGTCTTACTCTCTGTAAGTTTGTACTGAGTAATTCTTACTGGACTTGACTGAGAAAAGTAATCGAATGGACCTAATAAAACTGTAAAAAATGCTAAATTTTTTTGGAAAAATGCTGAAAAAAATGCCATATGTTAGATGCATTTTTTCCATGCTAAATGATTAAAAAAAATGCTAAGTCTAGCATTAAATATGCTAAATTGGCAACACTGGCTACGAGTATAACAATATCTAATTTATATGCTGTTATATAGAGCGATATCCTACTATATATATTTATGTTTATTAAATTGTTTCAGCCGTATCAATTAGGGTTAAAGCCATTACATCGCCGAGTAAAAAGTTTTGATATAACCAAATCATTTTTTTTTATGACTGTAAATGTGTTTATGTGGGACCATATGAAGCCATTATTGCGCCTTATATAAGTATATATAATTATATGTGATGGTTTGAAATTATATATATTTCTATTAAATTTAAAGAATTATATTGGGAATTATATTATATGGGCATTTCCATCATGTCGAACGGGACCGTCGTACACCTTTAAAGTGAAAAAAAGTCAAAATAAAACGGATTTTTATTTTGACAATAGGCTTTACTTATATCTTTTTATTAGCCCTACAATTGGTGCTGAGGTTGATTTTTAGCAATTTTTCGTTTTCAAGATAATTGTAAAAAAACAAGGCATTCGCACGGGACAAAAACAGAAGTGGTTTTCGCGGCTAACAATTAAAATGCCGATTTCAGCGAAACCTGAAGCAATATTTCAATGTGACTAATTTTACACTGTTGTGCATTGATGTCCTTTAAAAATGGTTGTAATTTTACCCAAAAACGATTCATATTATTTTTTTAATTTAATTTTATTCACTGTCGCACGTGACATGTCGCACGGGACATTTTTTTCCATCATGAGATTTATGTTGTTTCTGTTGCTCTTTTTACGAAATTATATATAAACAAGCTTAGTAAAAATGTTTTCAAATCGACAGAAGTATTCAAGGTATTTATTTTAATATAATAACCAAAAACAAACTTAAAAGAAATATGTAGTATGAATTAACCCAGCAAAATTGTGGGATGGAAAGAACCCATTGTAGAACAACTTGTACGTGCATGCAACCTGTTATAATTTACGTTCTATCATCGGTGATTTTTGTTTGAGTTTGTCCCAAAAGCAACAAGTTCTTTTCCTCCAAACTAGAACAGGTTCCTTTGGAACCGGTTCTAGCACCAGTTATAGAACTGGTTCCGCGACAGTGAAACCTTCCATTTTGACTCCCAGGAATCAGTTCTAGAACCAGTTCCACGTAACTGGTGGTAAAACACCTGTTCTAGAACACATTCAGAGGAAACCAGTTCAAAAAACTTTTGCTGGGAAGTATTTATTTATATGAAAATATAAAACACAGTTTTTTTTTGCTTTTACTTCTTGACCATGGTGCATGCCAATTTTAAAAAAATTTAAAAGTATGTATTTATATAAATAAATCATTTACATAAGAAAAAAAAATTTTTAATTTTTAAATTTCACCCTTACGATGTCGCACGTGACCAACTGTGTATAAGTACCAAGATCACAATTCTTCTTATTTTTCAGGTACGTTTTTTTTATTTTAATTGTATAAAAAATCTCTGTTTGTAATCAATATTTGATGAGCTTTCTGCGTGTACTTTCGACGCACTGATAACAAATGTTGTTTTTCAATGTCGCACGGGACATCGAAATATGCGACAATGCAAATCAAAAACTTACAGTTATTTTCAATCGCATTGTTTATTATGCATTCTTTTATGACTCTTTGTACCTTTAGAAATATTTTAGAAAGCAAAAGTCAATGCATAACGTCTCTGTTTAAAAACTTTTATCAAAACAAAATGTGCAATAGAAATATCCTAATAAGAAAAGATGCGCTTGTGCGACTTTGCATTCGAATACCTCGAAATGGGTTATAAATAAATGCGAAATCTTTTTACGTTATTTAAATTTGATTGTTTCCCTATGAAAATATGATAAAACAAAGTGTTTTCAAGAACTTTTAATATTTTAGTCTCGGTGGACCTTTCGGTGGAAATGCCCATATATAAAATTTTATAAAATTAGTTCTTATTTATGCAATAATATCCAGCATTTTTCGGATTAATCCGTTTAAACTTTTTTATAGGGTCTGGCGGAAATTAGATCCATTTGTATCTAATATTATTTGACGAGATCTAGTTCTATACAATTAAATTGTATTCTATACAATAGGATCCAAATGGATATTTTTTGATTAATACGATTTAACTAGAGGAAATGAATTTTGAAAAAAAAGTGTTGTTAGGTCTTTTTGTATTTTGCGTGACGACATGCAGTATGTACCTACTACTATATACATACAGTATGAATAGATAATGGATAGACAGATAGATGGAGCTACTCTATAACAAAAAACTAAACCAACAAAATAAAAGTGTAAATAGTTTTTTTTTTGTATATAAAAGCTCAAATACAACACCAAAAAATAGTTCAATGACCGCAGCAATCACTAGAGTCTACATAGTTTTTAGTTTTGATTTTTTTTTTCATATATTTTTAGTATCTAATAAAAGAATATGAAATATTTATTTCTATTTTCAATGATATGAAAGAAAAGACTTTAAATAGATAAGAATGGGGAGGTAAAAAGGGGGGACGTTTTTATTTATGAATATCATCTGTTTTTTTCTTTTTTGGAAAAGAAGACGTTACATGTTTTTTTTTTTGAAGAATTCTTCTAATTCTCAATCCAAAAAGTACACTTGGTAACAAAATATTTTGCTTATACTATTATTTTAAAAAACCAATGAAGCTGGAATTTTTATTTTATTTATCTACTGAAATTCCCTGTATAAAAATGTGAGATTTGTGTGCCTATGACCATCATATGATTAGTTTATAAAGAATGACCATCATACGCTTAGTTTATAAAGAAAATTTTTTTTTTATTGTCGTTAAATTCAGTTGTTCAACCTAAATTTAAATTTATTTTCAAACTAATGTTTAAAGATTTTTTGTGAATCAAATATGTATCCAAAATAAATATATTCCTTAAATTTTATCATGTAAATTGTTTCACAATTGTTTTCTTCTCACATGCACATGTTTCTCTCGGTGGTTCTGTCGTCGTCTACGAAACGAAGCCAGTGTATATTATTCATGAATGAGTGCTACAATTAAATGCAATATATTCTACAAGGAGTGATGGAATTCTTGATGTTCTTTGTGATTTTCGATTTAATTCGTGTTTTTTTTAAGTTCGTCACTGGGATTTAAGATTACCTTTCTTGTTGGTTTGGTTAATTTAAAAATTCTGGTGCAAGATGATGCAGTTGGTAATAACCAGGGCAAGGACTTTCATGCACTAAAAAATCGAAAATATGCACTTAAAATATGCACTATAAAATAGAAAATATGCACTTAAATATGCATTTATAACGAAATATGCACTAAAAACCAAAAAATATGCAATTAAAAATAAATGTTTTTTTAAATTAACTAACATAAACGTAAAAATTCAGGTATCGGTTACAATAAGCTTGTTCGTTTACTTACTACAAGTTACTATATTTACTATAGCTGGAAAAATTCAATACAAAAAGTAAACAAAACTTTGCAATTGTAGTAAAAGTAGTAAGAAATTCGAGTAAACGAACACACTGAATATGTCTTCAATTTAGTGAAAATAAAAAGAAATACAGTCGATTGTAAATATTAAGGGTGTGTGTCATTTTACCTGAAAAAAAACTTTATTATAAAATAGAACTTAAATATGTGTACTATAAAATCATACTCACTTTCGTAACTCAGAGAAAAAAGTGGCAGAAATTAATGCTCGGGGACAAGTTTCCTTAAAATAATTTTTATAAAATTTTTCAACTTTCTGTTTGTGAGCAATAACACCCGAAAACGTTAATTTAAAATTACATCTATAAAAAATGTGTTAGTGGATGACAACATATTGTATACTATGTGTTTCTCTTTCTAGTGTAGTGTTATATTACCAACAGAGCTTCCAAATAATTAATTCTTTAGAATTTTTTTTAGTTTTATAGTACGAATTCGTAAATCGAATTTCATATTTAAAAATATTAAAAAAATATGCAATAATGTGCAAAATATGCAAAAATATGTAATAAAAATCATAAAATATGCAATAAAATATGCACTTAAAAGCAAAATATGCAACAACAAATCGATGCCATTTTTTTGAAAATTCTTTGATTCGGAAAAGTATTTGGTCAAAATCACTTTTCGGCCACTGACTACAAACATGCATTTGCATGAAAGTCCTTGCCCTGGTAATAACAGTAACACAACATTAGATTCCTCGTATTTTGATAACGATACATCTTGGTTAAAGGTATATTTAGGGAATTACGAGTATGTTGGAAGAATTGACTAAAAATGACAGTTAGAACAACTACAAATTTAATAAAAAAAAAACGATCACGGTATTTTTCCTATAAATTACTGATGTTGTAGTCAGTTTTTGTTTATGAAAAAAACAACTACAATATTGTCAAAATAACTTCAAAATAGCCAACACCCAGTTAATAGTCTAATTGTGAAAACAAATACAAACACAGTTAAAATTAACTGAAATTTACTATAATAAAGGCAAGTTAATCCTTTGAGGACCATACATTTTTTGACGAAGCGATTTTGAAGATTTTACGATTTTCATGATCTGTGACCTAATAATAGTTATGCCAAGAAAAATTGGCTCCGATGAACCCCTCCTTTCCACTCATTTCGCTTGCCAAAAATATTTGCCATTTGACGACCCCGCCATTCCGGACGAAGCGATTTTTATTATTATTTTATTTTCGTGATCTGCAACTAAATTAAAAATATTTTACAAAAAATTGGACACATAGACCCCTTACTTCCCCTTCATTTCGCTTGTCAAAGTTTGTGCTTTTTACCCCCCAAATGAAGAAATCTATTTAGTTTACCAACTTTGAGGGCTAGCAAGGGGAAAGTGGAACCAGGTAGGGATTTACCGCCTACTACACTTTTGTTGCCTCAGCCCTTCTTTACAAATCAGCTTTGGATATATTTACTCTTTCTTTTGTCTGGGCAATTATAAGTGCGAAAAACCCTTTGTCAAGCATACTTGCCTGTGGTCGTCAAAGGGTTAACAGCCAATATTAACTGAAATACATGAAAGAGTTTTTATTTATAAATCTTTTTTAATAAAAATTCACATAAAGCTAAGAATGGCTGGCAAAATCACTAACACACCGTTATCGATCCAAATCCCTTTCAATTGGCTACCGTTATCCTTAAAACACCATTACCGAAATACCGCTTTCCTTAAAATATCGTTACCGAAACATCGTTACCCTTAAAATACCGATAACGTAATAAATGATTTGTCGATACCATTAAAATACGGTTGGCGAAATGAAAGAAATAAAAGTTTCCTTAAAATACTGTTACGGGTACAGTGATTTTTCATTTTCTGATTTCGGTATTTGCAAGTGGTTATTCAGCATTTTATATACGCAGCAAACAAAATTGGAGCTCGTGCTTTAAAAACTATTTTTTTATGCTTTTTACTGCTTTTTTGAAAGTAATTCTGAACAATTTTAAAAAATTCTCTTCTTCCATTGATTCCAAAGTATATGTGCTTCTTCCCATTAGTATATTTTTACAGATTTTTCAGAAGTAAATCTGAACAACATCCAAAAAATCACTTAAATATTGCTTCCATAGCGTTATTGCCTAAAAGTGATCCTAAAAAGTGGTTTTGATAGGGTTTATTTGCAAATAGATGATTGCGGGTTCGATTTCTTGTGCAACCAATATTTGAAGAAAACTTTATTTATTTATTTTTTTTTATTTTTGTTAATACCCAGCAAGTATGGCAATACGAAGAAGATTCCCCGATCATATTGCCAGGAAGAAAACATTTATTGCCGGCAATATCAATTTCGTATTGCGGAAGTTTCTCCCGTCGGAAATAACTGTTACCCGAAAGCAATAATTTCAGGCAACATGAAAGCAATACCCCAGGAAGATAAATCGGCGATATCGCTAAGTTATCATCTGGAAGATAAAAAGGTGATATCGCCAAATACACTCCCCGGTACAATATAAAGGTTTTATTTTTTCATTATTAAATTTAAGCCTGAAAAAGAACATCTGCATACATAATCCATTGACCAACACATTAATTATCTTGATTTCATCGTAGCCGATTTTTTCCGCGCATTAAATCTTGATTTTTCGACGAATTTCTTTCCTATGTGTTTGTTGATTGTTTTTATACAAATTTTGTTTTAATTTTTTTAAAAAATAAAAAAGAATTTCAAACAAATTTTCTTTATCTTCCGGAAGATAAGAAGGTAATATTGCCGCAATATCATCAAGAAAACCTATGACAAAAAATTCAATTTTTGAATTATTTTTTTCAAAATATCACCAAATTATCTTCCAAATAATAAAAGGAAGACAATTTTAAAATACTACTTGATTATTTTCATTCAAATGAAAAATAGATGATGTCGCTTTAATATCTTCTTGGAAGATATCTTCCAAATGCTTGCAGGGTATTTATAACCAGAATTTTTATACCCTACACCACTATGTGGTCAGGGTATTATAAGTTTGTGCTGATGTTTGTAACACCAAAAAATATTGGTCGTAGACCCACCTTATAGTATACCGATCGGTTCAGAATTTTTTTTTATTTCGATTTAACGATGTCCGTCTGTCCGTCCGTCCGTCCGTCCGTCTGTCTGTCTCTCCATGCAATCTTGTGCGCACTCTACAGGTCGCAACTATTAAGATATTTTGATGAAATTTGGTACGCAGACCTATGTTGGCCCAAGGACGAACAAGTTTGATTTTTTTGAACATCGGTCCATGTTTAGACCTAGTGCCCATATAAGGGTCCTACCAAAATTATACTGTTTATATGCTGCAGGTCGTAAATATTAAGATATTTTGATGAAATTTGGTACACAGACCTATATTGGCCCAGTAACGCAGCCTATTGATTTTGGTGAACATCGGTCCATGTTTAGACCTAGTGCCCATATAAGGGTCCTACCAAAATTATATTGTTTATATGCTGCAGGTCGTAAATATTAAGATATTTTGATGAAATTTGGTACACAGACCTATATTGGCACAGTAATGCAGCCTATTGATTTTGGTGAACATCGGTCCATGTTTAGACCTAGTGCCCATATAAGGGTCCTATCAAAATTATACTGTTTATACGATGCAGGTCGTAAATATTAAGATAAGATATGATGAAATTTGGTACACAGACCTACATTGGGCCAATAACGCAGCCTATTGATTTTGGTGAACATCGGTCTATGTTTAGACCTAGTGCCCATATAAGGGTCCTACCAAAATTATACTCTTTATACGCTGCAGGTCGCAAATATTAAGATATTTTGATGAAATTTGGTACATAGACCTATGTTGGCCCAAGGACGAAGCCTATTGATTTTGGTGAATATCGGTCCATGTTTAGAACTAGTGCCCATATAAGGGTCCCCCCAAAATTGGCTTGGTTACAAACTGCAGGTCGCAAATATTAAGATATTTTAATGAAATTTGGTGCGCTGACTCACATTATAGAAAATTTTGACGTAAGCCCCATTTTAACCCATTCGAATTTCGGATCCAAACAATACACCAGACTGGTGTAGGGTATTGTATAGTCGGCATGCCCGACTTTAACCTTTTTACTCGTTTTTATTTCGATTTAACGATGTCCGTCTGTCCGTCCGTCCGTCCGTCTCTCTGTCTGTCCATGCAATCTGGTGCGCACTCTACAGGTCGCAAATATTAAGATTGATGAAATTTGGTACGCAGACCTATGTTGGCCCAAGGACGAACAAGTTTGATTTTGGTGAACATCGGTCCATGTTTAGACCTAGTGCCCATATAAGGGTCCTACCAAAATTATACTGTTTATACGCTGCAGGTCGCAAATATTAAGATATTTTGATGAAATTTTGTACATAGACCTATATTGGCCCAATAACGCTGCCTATTGATTTTGGTGAACATCGGTCCATGTTTAGACCTAGTGCCCATATAAGGGTCCCACCAAAATTATATTGTTTATACGCTGCAGGTCGCAAATATTAAGATATTTTGATGAAATTGGGTACATAGACCTATGTTGGCCCAAGGACGAAGCCTATTGATTTTTATGAACATCGGTCCATGTTTAGAACTAGTGCCCATATAAGGGTCCCCCCAAAATTGGCTTGGTTACAAACTGCAGGTCGCAAATATTAAGATATTTCAATGAAATTTGGTGCTCTGACTCACATTATAGAAAATTTTGACACAAGCCCCATTTTAACCCATTCGAATTTCGGATCCAAACAATACACCAGACTGGTGTAGGGTATTGTATAGTCGGCATGGCCGACTTTAACCTTTTTACTCGTTTTTAAATAAAATTTTCTAGTGCGGGAGTCGAACCTGCGACTCCTGGTTGACAGTCAATAGCTCTACCGTTTGAGCTATCTCGACATGCAATGTTTGATAGATAAAAACATAATTGACCTGCTGCACGCAAGTCAGCTTACTCGCCAACATACCAGTGTTGAAAAAATATTGAGTCTAAAAATAGATTTCACAAAATTTTCAAAAAAAAAACCTACAAAATTACTTTCTATTTGAAATAATGATAAAAATAAGTCATTATCAGTAACTCATTATTATATGTATTAAAATAATGCAGAAGGTAGAGGGGTGTCATTACTGTTAGTCGATAAAATAATGATATGTCATTACCGTTTCTACACTGGGTATCTATATCGCAGAATAAGTGCTCTTTACCAGTTCTCCGGTCTCTTATCTTCTCTCAAAGAGTGTCCGACGCAAAGGTTACAGCAAAGATTTTCTGTTTGTTAGAGGTTATAAACGTACATGCGAAATAGTTTGACAGTTACTACATGACCGTTGCTTGTGTCGTAATCAGTAGTTATTGTTTTTAACTGTAATTATAGTTGTTTTTCCATGGAAAAATACAAAACAATTGTTATGCCAATTATTTAAGTAAACAACTAACGAAAAGTACTTTAATTTCGTAACAGTTTTTTAAAACAGATAATTTTAATATCATAATAAACAACTATCGAAACAGTCTTTTACAGTAGATAGTTATTTTTGTTTGTTTAAGAAATCAACAAAATAAAGAAATAAACAAAATTTTTTAAATATTTTGTTGATTTCTTTAAATTCTCGTTTAGTTAATATTTGATATTATTGATATATTTTTAGTTTGAAAATGAAAATGGACTTTTTACTTAAAATTTCAGTAATGACACATTTTTTTTATAATCAAAAGAAACAAATTTCTTTTTTTTTTTTTATTAAGATATACTTTTCTAGTATGATACCAAATAGTAATCTTAGCAAAAGTTTTGCTAACATTTTGTCGATTGAAATTGCAAAAAATACTTGCTGAAATCAATAAAACTTTTTTTGGAATTTTAGTAGACTGAAAAGAAACTCAAAAAATTTGTAGAGAAATTACACTTCGGTTACTTTATTTCGAGAAAAATTAAGTCTAAAATGTGTGTTTTTGTGATTCTTCGAAAGTGAACACAAAAAAAATTAACCAAACGACTGGAAAAAATGTCTGTGATTATATTTCATATAATCACTATTTATAAACATTTTGCTCAAACATTCACTTTTTATCTTTATCTTCACTAAATTTATATATTTTATTTTGTCTATAATTAAAATCATATTTTATCTTATCGTGTTTTATTTTTATGCATATGCATATTTTAGCGTCCTTTTCTTTTGTGTATGGAAGACAGAAGATACAAAAAACTTTCACGGTTGTATTTTATATACGTCTTAGAGGAGTTGGGTTTTTATTATCATTTCCTTTGTACACACTTATAGTGCGGACATCTACATCTTGTCTGTATGGTTGTTGTCCGCACTATAAATGTGTTTATAGGCACAATTTTGGTAGGAAAATAAATTAGTAAAAATTAGTTTAGTGCTAAAAAAATATACCTGAAACTTTTGTTGAAAATACAATTTCAGTAAAAAAGTGCTGAAGACAGCTGATATAAAAGACGTTTTACTAATTTTTCTACTAACTCATTTTTTTGAGTATAGTTTTCACCTATTTTGTCAGTTGTTTTAACTTTTTGTAGTAACAATTTTTCAGTTAATTTGACGACATTTTTAGTTATTTTTAATGAATTTGTTAGTTATTTTTCAAAAGTTAAAAATAACTAAATTTTTAGTCATTTTATCGATAAATACCTTTGTGTCCTTTGGAACTACATATTCCTTTGGTTTAACTGTAATTTTCAGTAGATTCTACCGACAAATTTTTTCAGTGAGGTTCATTACTCCTGTTGCATATGATAAGCTTAGTATCAAGCGATGTATTCTAATGCGTTCTCTCCGATTTTAATGAAATTTGGGTATATGATAGAGGAGAAAAAAATATGAGACCTGTATTTCATTTCAGCAGCCCAATTTCACTTTTAAATTTAGTTGAAATGACCTAATATTTGGGAAAATATTTTTTACAGAAGGGAGATAAAAGTAGCATCAACTCCAGGTTCTTGTAAATTTTACTTTTATTTTTAAATTTCTCGACTTTTCGGTGAAATTCGTCATATCCTTCTTGCAATTGTAAAATATAGGCACAAAAACATACATTGCATTTTGTCGCCTAATTTGAATATGTTTTTATTTTTATTGAAAAAAACTATGTAGTATATCGACTATTGTGTTACCGTCGGTAAAAAGTGTTTTGCAATAATTTAACTCAAAATATATTCTAATCAATTCATTAAGACGTCTTTTATTTGTACAGTGAACCTTTAACGCTAAAACAACAAAGGGGTCATTTTGAACTCTTCGCTTGCTTTCTTAACTAAACAAAATATTATATTTAAAAAAATGTGTCAATTAATTTTTATTTACATGTGTATTTTATAGGGATGTGCGATTAATCGATTAATCAAACTTCCTGATTAATAAAAATTCTGATTAATCAATTAATCCATTATTCAGCAATTTTGATTAATCAAACACGTGATTAATCGATTAATCAGTTATTTCTAATATTCAAAATAATGATTAATTGATTAATCATGATTTTGATTAATCAAATTTATGAATAATTGAATAAAATCTTGTTTTTCTCCGTTGAAGACGCCTTTTAACTCCAGTTCAATACAGACACATGAAACTTAAGAATGGACATTGATCAAGTGTGACCAGTGAGTGAATAGTCTGTCTGATTTCCTTTATTTGGAGCTATATAAGGCATCGCCACAAAACAAAGACAAACTTGCTGTAATTTTTCTATTTTTAAGCATTTTTTTTCGATATTAATGAAAATTATTCAAGTTCTGATTAATCAAAATTGAAATTATTCGATTAATCATAATTCTGATTAATCAAATTTTCAATTAATCAATTAACTGATTAATCAAAGTTATGATTAATTATACTCTTTGATTAATCGATTAATCGCACATCCCTAGTATTTTAGTTAAATCCCAGTGTAGAAAACCATTGCACTCATAGAAATAAATCTGTAAAAATAGCAGAAAAAGCAACTAAAATTTAGTTGAAAATGACATTGCAGAAAAAACTGCTGAAATTAGCAGAGTTTTTGCTAAATACTAGTAAAATAAGAACAGCGAAAATAAAACTATTAAATTTACAGAATTGTAGTTATATTTAAGTAAACTTTTAGTTAATTAAAAATGACAAATTATACTGTAAAATCTGCAGAAAATTTTGATAAATATTAGTAGACGATAAATAGCAAAAACAAACTGTAATATCTATAGTTGAATGCAAATAGCATTTCATCCTGCTAAATTCGGCAGAAATATTTGGTACTATGTGGTACAAATAGCAATCGACATCTCCAAAGTAGGCATTTTGAAAAATCTTTAAAATTATTTTAAAAAAAAAAACACGTTTTTACATTTTTATCAAATTTTGGATTCCAGGCTAAAGTGGGTTAATGATATCCGATGAAGTCAAAATTCCATGTCTGAATCATTTTGAATATACCCTACGGGGAAAGAGACCGGTCCCAGATGACACGCAGGATAGGTCCCAAGGGGGCGGAGACCGGTCGTTGATCGGTCTTTTTGTTTGAAAGAGACATATCACTTTAAAATGGCGTTGTCATTGGAAATGACCAATTGCCACAGTTTAGACACCTTGTGACAGTAAGGTGGTGTGTCTAAAAATAGCTTTTCAAATAAACTAATAAAAAAATAAGAATTAAAAATAATCTACTTGGCGTCGAAGTAGGGCTCGATAACACAACCTCCTGCTTGTAAGGCAAACGCTCTACCGTCTGAGCTAATGTTGCTTATGCGTGATGGCTGGCTAATGGTAAAGTTATATATTTTTCGTTTCTCTTCAAATAAAAGAGAAAAAGAAAAAATAAACACTACAAGCAAATAAAAAAAATTGAAAAGAAAAAAATAGAAAAGAAAACAACACTAACACACACACAAATATAGTGGAAGTGCCTTCAGTATGCCCCCTATTGACCAGTCACGGGATAGGTCCTTTAATGGCAGTTGACTCGTTTTTTGCGTTGGCCATAATTAAATTAAAAAATCAATTAAAAATTTGAAAATTACCTCAAAAACTCTGATAATATAAATAAATATTTAAAAAATTGCCTTAAGTTAAAAGGAAAATTAAATGAAATACCAATTGTTAAAACTAAAACAGCTTTAAAATTAAAAATACAAAACTTAAAATTTTTTAGCAAAAAATTATAAAAATTTAAAATAAGAGATAAAATAAGCAAATCGTAAAAAAATAAAGTTCAAAATAAAAAAAAGAGTAAAACAAATAAAAAAATATTTTAAAAAATATGCCCGAATTTTGTTTTTTATTTCGGTATCGGTCAAGTTTTTTTAAAAGCAACAGTGAAAATAACGGATCAGAAAATACTTAGAAAATTAATTAATTTTCTTTTGTTCATATTTGTACTAATTTAGTAATATGCCTTCGGTTGACCGGTCACGGGATAGGTCCTTGGAAGGCAATTGACTCCTCATTCCCCGTAGGGTATTAAGTGAATAAATAAAATAAAAAATTTTTTTTTTCCAAATTTCTAATTTTAAGAATTTTTATCATTAATACACTTTTTTCCAAAATGGGTCATTTTCGTCCAACCTTCGGCACGGGTTAACGTTTTCCAAAAAAAAATCGATTTCTTCCATTTGGGACCATTTCCAATAAAACTTCGTGTGTAATGACAAATCTATTTTTAAGGGACACTACATTTGCATTCAAATCAACTGCTTTACGAAGTTATTTTAACTGTTAAAAATCAACTGACAAATGTAGTAAAAATAACTACAAGTGTAGTGAAAACAACAGTCATGGAAATTAATGTAAAACTGTTCAAACAACTACAAATGTAGTTAAAATCATAGATAATAAATTATTTTAAAACTGCAAAAACTACTGTTTTTGTTAGTTAAACTTACTAACACCAATTGCTAATTTAATAAAAACAAACTTTTGCAAATACTTTTCATTTCATTTTATTCTTAAATATATGAAATATATCAATTAAGACAAAATTTTTTTCTTTCACTTTTATTACTCACTTTTAATACACTGTCTGCCGTGAGGGAAACATATTTGGCTTCCTTTTTTCTGCAGATGAATTTGGGATAAAAATATAAAGCTGAAAGAAAAGAAATACAATAGGGGTTTTCATATAAACTCGTAAATTCCTTGTAAACCTTGTATAAATACAAACCATATTTTTTATGTATGGAGTTTGATATTAAACTCATAAACATACCAGGTTTACACAGTTTACGAGTAGAATACGAGTTTATATGAAAACCCCTAATATTTTATAATATTAATGAAAACGAGTAAAAAGGTTAAAGTCGGGCATGCTGACTATACAATACCCTACACCAGTCTGGTGTATTGTTTGGATCCGAAATTCGAATGGGTTCAAATGGGGCTTGTGTCAAAATTTTCTATAATGTGAGTCAGCGCACCAAATTTCATTAAAATATCTTAATATTTGCGACCTGCAGTTTGTAACCAAGCCAATTTTGGGGGGACCCTTATATGGGCACTAGTTCTAAACATGGACCGATGTTCACCAAAATCAATAGGCTTCGTCCAACATAGGTCTATGTACCAAATTTCATCAAAATATCTTAATATTTGCGACCTGCAGCGTATAAACAGTATAATTTTGGTAGGACCCTTAAATGAGCACTAGGTCTAAACATGGACCGATGTTCACCAAAATCAATAGGCTGCGTTATTGGGCCAATATAGGTCTGTGTACCAAAGTTCATCAAAATATCTTAATATTTGCGACCTGCAGCGTATAAACAGTATAATTTTGGTGGGACCCTTATATGGGCACTAGGTCTAAACATGGACCGATGTTCACCAAAACCAATAGGCTGCGTTACTGGGCCAATATAGGTCTGTGTACCAAATTTCATCAAAATATCTTAATATTTACGACCTGCAGAGTATAAACAGTATAATTTTGGTAGGACCCTTATATGGGCACTAGGTCTAAACATATTCCGATGTTCACCAAAATCAAACTTGTTCGTCCTTGGGCCAACATAGGTCGGCGTTCCAAATGTCATCAAAATATCTTAATATTTGCGACCTGTAGAGTGCGCACAAGATTGCATGGACAGACAGACAGACGGACGGACGGACAGACGGACATCGTTAAATCGAAATAAAAAAAAATTCTGAACCGATCGGTATACTATAAGGTGGGTCTACGACCAATATTTTTTGGTGTTACAAACATCAGCACAAACTTATAATACCCTGACCACATAGTGGTGTAGGGTATAATAAGTATAATTTTCAATTACAAAACTCACTTTATTATTTTCTTTGTTTCATAAAATTTCTTACTGCTAAATTTTCAGTCTGCTTTCTTCAGCATCGTTTTTTTTTTGACTAAAGACACAAGAGAAATATTATTCTCCTCATACTCTTTCACTAGAAATTTCTAAACGCCATATCTTTTGTGTGTGTGCCACATATTTGAATATTTGAACGAGGGGCAAACACGCACAGACTTGAAAATAAATGTGTTTGTTAAAAAATCCAAAACAACTGCATAAAGCAACTGTAACCAAATTGCAGTAGTTTTTGTGGGTTGTTTAAAAAAATATTCTAACTGTCAAAAACATTGAAATTTGCTTCCCAGGATAAAACAATTCCAATTGCAGTTAAAATAACTACTAACTATAAAATACCCGAAAAGCACTGAAATGGCAACACTGAAAATTACACATATCTCTCTTTTAACTTAGCAGTGACGGCGTTTTAAATTTGAAAATTTTGGAGAAAACTTTTGCCCAATAATTTAGATATTTTAGATAATAGCAACAAAATCACTTCGGTTTTTTTTAATTCCGATACAAGAGGTTGTTTTCCAAAAATTCTGTAAAACTTCGACAACGTTAACCCTTTCTTTGAAAATGAAAATTTTGAAATTTTTCGATTTTTCCTAGAACTATATCAAAACAATGTGTTGTTTTTTGCGGAATTTGGTCAAAGTTGTCCAAATAACTATGTTAACACCAAATTTTATATATGTATAGTAATAAAAAATTATAAATTAACCCTTATAGGCACATGGGGTCAAATTGACCCCATATTTTTAAAATGCTACATAAAAGCACTTTTTAGAAGAAAAATGGTGTCAAAATGACCCATTTTTTATGTTAAATAACGCTGGTTGCCTGAAAAATTTATGTAGAATACAAATTGGTATACACTAATAGAAAAAAGTCCGTAAAAGATTTAGTTAAAACTACTACTAGTATTAAAATACACCAATTTGTATTCTATTCATACACTCATAGAAATAAATCTGTAAAAATAGCAGATAAAGTTGCTAAAAATTAGTTAAAAATTATGCTGCAGAAAAAAATGCTAAATTAGCAGATTATATTTGCTATATGTTAGTAATATAGGAACATCAAAAATAAAACTGTTAAATGTACAGAATTTTAGTTATATTTGAGCTAAATATTTGTTAATGGAAAATAGCAAAATAGTAGCCTAAAAAATTACCAAAAAATTAAAAATTTTCGATTTTTTTTTAATTCAGACGAAAATCCAGCCTTTTGAAAACAGCAGTTTACAATTTTTTAGCAAATATTTTTGCTAATTTTAGCAGAATAGACTGCTATTTGCATTCAACTAAATTTAACTTAAAAATAGCAAAAATTTTGTAGACATAACAGTTTATTTTTGCTTTTTTTAGTTTACTAATACTTAGCAAAATTTTCTGCAGTTTTTACAGCACAATGTGCTATCTTCAATTAACTAAAATTTAGCTTAAGTATAACTAAAATTCTGTAAATTTAACAGTTTTAGTTTTGCTGTTCTTATTTTTCTAGTTTTTAGCAAAAAAAGTCTGCTAATTTTAGCAGTTTTTTCTGCAGCATCATTTTTAACTAATTTTTAAGTACTTTTTCTGCTATTTTTACCGATTTATTTCTATGAGTGTATGAATAGAATACAAATTGATGTATTTTAATACAGTTTCATATTTGGTCGATGAAATATTTTTTTAATTTTTTTCACTTGCAGCCTAGAGGTCATGCGCGGTTCCAGCAATTAATATTTATAAGGGGAAAAATCATACGCCTCAGTGGGCCACTCAATGTATTTGTCTACTGTGGCGTATGATTTTTCCCCTTATATTAATTGCTGGAACCGCGCATGCTAGAGGTCCATAATTATATCCACCTAAATTTTTCCACCACATTTTCTTTGCAATTAATGAAGATGTTAAAATAAGCAACATCATTGTATGAAATATTCAGGGGTGATTCTAGTGTTAACGCAAATGTATTGCTTGTCACAGTGTACTTTGAATAGAAAACATCGTGTATTTTATGAAAGCCTTATCGCAATAACCAAGTACGTGTAGGGACAAGGGGCAAAAATGCAAATGGAAGCGTGAGTGAATTTTTACTCACGCTTACGAACGAAAAATAATAATCATTCACTATTGATGCACGAACAATTTTTTTATAATCACGATCACTCACGTGCACATGATTAATTTTAATTTTAATCAAGTTCACGAAATACTCATGCCCACGAAATATTCACGAAAAATACGAAATTTGATTTTTATTTTAATTTTTTAAGGAAACTTTCTTTATTGAACATATGTTTTATTTATAAACTTAGGTAATTAAATAGAATTAGAATTAGTTTAACTACAATTAAAAAAAAAAATGTTGTTAAATTTTATAAAATTGTTGTTAGTCTAACTGAGTTGTGTTTACATTTGTTTCACAGTCAATATAAATAGATCATTATCAATTATTAACCAATAAAGGCATGTATACTGAAGATGGGCCTGTAGCGGGACCCGAAAATATGTATTCTATATTGCTGGCCTTATCGAAATTTTTTCAATTTTTTTTCTCTGTAATTTACATTTACGATCCCAAATCTAAAAAAAAACGAGTGAAAAGGTTAAAGTCGGCCATGCCGACTATACAGTACCCTACACCAGTCTGGTTAAAAGCCAACTAATGTTTGGATCCAAAATTCGAATGGGTTAAAATGGGACTTGTGTCAAAATTTTCTTTAATGTGAGTCAATTTTCATTAAAAATATCTTAATATTTGCGACCTGCAGTTTATAACCAATCTAATTTTGAGGGGACCCTTATATGGGCACTAGGTCTAAACATGGACCGGTGTTAACCAAAATCAATAGACTTCGTCCTTGGGCCAACATAGGTCTGTGTACCAAATTTCATCAAAATATATTAATATTTGCGACCTGTAGCACAAGAATGCATGGACAGACAGACGGACGGACGGAGGGACGGACGGACAGACGGACATCGTTAAATCGAAATAAAAAAAATTCTGAGCCGATCGGTATACTATAAGGTGGGTCTAGGACCAATATTTTTTGGTGTTACAAACATCAGCACAAACTTATAATACCCTGACCACGTAGTGGTGTAGGGAGTAAACATTCATTTACCAATTAAAAGATCAACTATACATACATTCATACATTTTTAAATGATTAAAAAAAATTCACTGCAGTTTTTGTGGGGCAACAAAATTTTGTCAACCTTTTGTCCAAAAAGTCGATTTCTTCTTTCCTCAAGAATTCTGGCAGAAGAAGAAAACACGTGTTCGCTAGTAGCTGAACTGACTGGAACACACATTATTTGTGTAGCCAGTTGTTAAAGGAGGACAAGACCTCTGACATTTTAACTCACGCTCACGCGTGATTCCCGTGAATAATTTAAATTTCGTGTCACGCGCCCTTCTCTAGATTGTATTTAGAATATTTGTATATAAAATATTGACAACAACTT
This sequence comes from Leucophora obtusa, assembly GCA_949987735.1. Taxonomy (NCBI): domain Eukaryota; kingdom Metazoa; phylum Arthropoda; class Insecta; order Diptera; family Anthomyiidae; genus Leucophora; species Leucophora obtusa. Next base: position 76,801,373 of record OX465295.1, read on the forward strand.
TAACAATTTAAAAAATAAAGAATGTAAAGGGTTTTTCAATAAGAGCGCTACAAAAGTAAAAAAGTTTAAATAAAACAAAAACGGTTTTGGATATCAATGAAATTCCTTATTCCTGTGAAAGTACGTTCGATGCCATTATGTATGGAAATCGATCTCTTTTGCATGGCCACCACGGGCACGTTTGCAGAAGTCCAGACGCTGAACCCAATTTTCGACGGTTTTCAAGCATAAATCGGCCGATACTGCTGCAATTTCACGTTCGATATTCGTACGCAGTTCATCAATCGTCGCTGGCTTGTTGGCATAGACCATAGATTTGACGTAGCCCCACGCTCAATTGTTGATCTGCTAGGACGATTATGACGACCATAAATTGGACGTAGCGCTCTTAACGTTGAGGCCACTGACTCCGAATTTCGGTAGTAAATTTTAATAATTTCGACTCATTGTTGGCTCGTATATCTTTCCATCATGAAATGGCAAACCTTACTGAAGAGAAATGTCAAAAGAGCAGCAAGAAATATGGCGTCGTTTGCTGTCCCTGTCTTTCTACTTTTGTAGCGTCCCTGTTGAACAAACCTTTATTTAGATACAACTAAATAACGGATGATATTATTTTTATAAATTTAACACAAGTCACGTTGGTAAAGCAAATGATCTTAAATACTAAAGTGCTTATGCTTAATAATTTGAAAACATTTATAAAATGAATTTTGTATGAAAAATATGTTTTATAAATGACTTATAAATTTTAAAATTGCTTATGCATTTGACCATAAATATTTAAATGATACAATTTTTCCATTGTGGCAGGAAGCAAACTTACGAAATAGTGAATATATTTTTAGTAATTGTACTATAAAATGTAAATTTTTATTCAGTATTGAAAATTTCTGTGCACTGTAAATGGAAGGAAAACCTGCAGGTACCTTCAAATTTACTATAAGAAATTTTAGGCTTAAAAAATAACATACATATACATATGTATATATTTTATATTTCTCAACTAGGGTTCTCAATTTTCCAACATTTTTGAATTCCCGTTAATCGGGATTTTTTTCGAACATTGCCGGGATTTCCCTGGGAATATGAAGTATCATATTTTAACAATTTGACGAAAACTGATAATTCATAAATTTTGTTTACATTTTATCTCAATGAAAAAGATTAAAACAACACTGTACTAAAATTCATTATAAAAATGCCCTGTTGGTAGTCCGTCTCCAATATACACAAATTGCCTGAACTTGAACGGAAAAACCATATGTCAGTGTGGCAACATTTGCGAAAAAGGAGACACGGAGGAGATTGGAAGATAAACGAAAATCTAGAAGTGGAATGTTTGTTATGTGCTTGTTTGATCACTTTGAAAATAAAAAACAACAACATAAAGCTGAATAGGAAAGAAAACTATGAATTAGCTACTTTGCATTCAGGGCCTTAATTGGGTGAGATGGCTAAACAGTCGCACTTTAGTATAGTTACGTTTGTAGTATATGAATGTGCACAGGTTCGATTCCTACAGCCGGCGGGTTGTTGAAAAATTATCATATAGAGAGAATTTGAAAATAAAATATAAACACTAATACAATTTAATGGAAAATGACTGATGAAGCCTGTCCATAGAAAAAGGCAGAAACTAGATCTAGTCTGATTTGCAAATTAATATGTTTATAATTTTTACACAAAAAGGTTTATTCTTCTTCTTAACCTCAGACCTACTAAAGAAAAAATTTTAAATTATATGATTTCAATAAACTTATAATGTAAATCTGAATTATATCTGGCTTCTTCCAACAAAAATATAATTTAGGATGGGGATCTCCTTAAAAAAGTTAAAATACATAAAGGTTTTTAAAGATATGCGGGGTTTTTTACCTTTTTCTGCGGATTTTTATAATTAATTTTATCCCGGAAATTCCCGTGTTAAAAACCCTATTCACAACTCTAAAAACTGAAATTCCTTATAGTCGATTTCTAAAAATCAGTTACTATCTCTTTTATTTTAAATAACAGAAATATATCTAAGCTTAAAGGTTAAAAACAGTTAGTACATGATAATTATTTGTGTAGTAATCAGTACTTAGTTGTGGCATTTAACTGCACATACAGTTGTTTTTCTGTGGAAAATACAATACAACTATTGCGGCCCTATGTTCCACTGGGAATTAAAGGATTAAATATATATATATTATTATAGTTATTTAATTTTCTGAATTGTTCACAAAATATTCAAATTTGTTTACATTTCTGAGTAATTTCTGAACCATCTTTTGGTTTTATTAATTTGGCTCAAATTTATTTGTCTTTTATGATTCATTTTAGAGGGCTCATATTTTCGTCCAAAATATGTGCAATTTTTGACAAAAAATTTTAAAATTTCGAGAAAATGAAACTTAGCAATTACTTCGAAGTAATTACTTTGGGCTTAGGAATGGCTTTTAACTCCAAATTTACCAATTGGCTGGTAGAATAGCATGAAATGTAAACGAAAATTAAAAAATTAAATTTCTAGTCTACTCCCAAGCAGACTAGATTTGTTAAGTAATTGCAGCAGACTAGATTTGTTATAACCCCTGTATTTCCCCCTATTAGTAATATCTATTTTTTATTCATATGAGCCAATGAATAAGTTTTGACTCATCGAATAAGAACCCTCAAAAAAGTATCCACATTTTTCTGGCTGGGTAATCCAAAAAAAAAAAAAAATTAAATTTGGGCCCCTCTAATGTACATATGACATATTTTATTTTTTATATTGTAATGCTGGAGGCTATAAAACAATGTTTATATCAATTATTACACAATAATAATAATGAGTTTAAATAATAACAAAATCAATATCACAAAATAATTGAGAAGGCGTTAAAATTGTATTTAAAAACATATTAGCTTTGTTCCATGTATGTTACCGCGTTTAGTAAATTTTACAAAAAAGCGTTTCCAGTGTCAAAATATTGTGTAAATTGTTGTGGTTTTAGTTAAATTCGGTTCTCAGGGGTACCCGCGGTAGCGACATTGGAACAGACCTATTATTATTAAAACAAAAATACAATTAAACACAATAAATAAGATGAAACAAACAAATTTAAAAAAGTGTTAATAAAAGAAAATTACGCAATTCATTGCACGCTTTTTGTGCTTTTTTGGTTTAGTTATTTTTTTTTTTTTAATAACTTTTAATAATTTTGCACTTGTATTGATTATTATTTATTGTATTATCACAATTGTTTCTGCTTTTTTGCAGGTTTTTTTTTCGCGTTAAGTGTTTTAAAAAGTAATTAAAGACTGTTTTAATTGGTGGGAGGAGGATGTTGCAGTAGAAACAATTGTCAACCAACTAATTAAAAATAGGTAAGTTTTTGTTTCATTTCTTATTTAGGTTTTTAAAACAAATACTTTCAAAATATAAAACAGAGCTGGGACTTCTATAATAAAAAATTTATAGTTGAATTCATTACCGAAATTAATTAAAATACAACAGTTTTCAATTAAAATAGGAAACTGGCTCTATGCAACGCTCTTCAGCATTTCAAGAAGTTGAATTACAGTTAATGGGATTAGTTTTTTTTTCTCATATTTTTATATTTTACATTCTTATTGGAACAATTTTTAATATTTACTAAACTTAAATCTGAAAACTTAATCTATCAATTTCCCCAGGAAAAAACGTGAGGAAAAAGAAGTAGTAAAAACATAACAAAAGTTGAATGGGGAGTTGTGAAAATTTGTGGTTTTCACTGATGAATTTAACATTGGCTTGTCATGGGAGGGAAGTTGTTCTTTTTTGAAACAAATTATGTATATTTGAACCAATGAAAAGGAAGTTCTTTTTCACTTGTTTTTATTTTAATTTAATTATAAAAAAAAATCGTCATGCATCGTGTGGGGTTTGAACCCACACTCGTTGGCATTTCAAGCAGACGCTCTACCCACTATGCTATCGCTTGTTATAACTGATAGCTGACTTTTAGCAGACTTGTTCAGTAAATTGTTATCTTTATTTCTTTCTATTTTTATAAACAAAAATATATAACATATTGGAAAATATATAAAGTTGATTTTTTTTAAGTGTTTTTTTTATAAAAATAATACACTCAGAAATGAAGCTGTAAAAATAGGAGAAAAAGCTACTAAAAATTATGTAATTAAAAATGACCTTGCAAAAAAACTGCTGATATTAGCAGATTGTTTTTTGCTAAATACTAGTAAGAATAAAAATAGAAATAAAAAACAGTTTTTTCTGCAAGGTAATTTTTAACTTATTTTTACTAGTTCTAACTAAAATGTTTACAGGATTTTTCTTTTTCTGTTATATTTAGTTTCTAAATACATTTAGTAAAAATTTGATAAAAATGGATTATTTAAATTACAATTTTTTAAATACAAACAAAATTGTAATATTTACCTTTTTGTATTTTAACAAAAAATATTTGAAGAATTCATATTTATTTAGAACTTTTATATTTCCATAAAATCTAATTAAAAATTAATAGAAAATTTAAAAAAAATTTAAATCATTTCAAAAATGAATTTTTGAGTGTACCAAATAGAAAAAAATAAAAATTTTACAGTGAAAACTACAAAAAATTATTAATTGATTGATTAATTCGAACCCGCAATCCTCTGATTTCTGTGCCAGCACGTTCCTATGTAACCCCCATACAAAATATTAACTTCATATCACCCATGAAAAAGAACTTCTGACTAGCATATATTCATTGCAGCATTAGATGTTGTTTAAAACCCATTCCTAAGGGAGTAATTCTTTGTGATGTAATGAAGGAAGAAATTCATTTAGAAGTCATTCCATTTATTTTTGCTGGGTTCATAGGCATATCTAGACAGTTTTTCTGGGTTGGGAAGGTGACCCATTTATGTTCGGCTATTTATTTGTCCATTGTCAGACCCTTAATGTAAAGAACACACTTTTGACATTATGCTTTTGTCGAAATTGTTTTCAATGGAATTATTCGGTTGTAGTAATTCCGCAAATGATCATCTTCTACTAAAACTTCTTGAAATGTCAGACAGAACCAGTTAACAGAGGTTGAAATGCATTCATGCTATAACAAAAATTTGTTACTTTAAAAAACATTTATTCCTGTTTTTTGGCTTAAAATAAAATTTATTGATATTAAAACATTTTTTGTTAAATTTAACAAATCTAGATTTAAGTAAAAAATTAGTAAAACTACAATTGAATTTGTAATTATACTGAGTCGTAAATTATACTGGGTCGTAGTCCATACCCAGCAAAAAACCTGCTTCGCTGGATGCAGCTTTGTAAGGGAATAAATAAAATTAATCCCTTACAAAGCTGCTTACGGAAGGCATGATTTTTCCATAAAAAGGGCCCGCTGGGAAGCACGTTCTTTTGTGAGAAAAATCGCATTATTCCCTGCTGAAAAATTGCAGTAAATTCATGTTTTTAGTAAGTGCATTTAACCGCGAATAAATTTATGCACTTTTTATTTGCTGCTGAAAAAATTCATGATTTTTCATTGAGCGCATTTAAACACGACTTCTTATGAAAATAAATGCATTTATTTGGCGACTTCAAAATGCAGACTGACTCATGTTTATGTGGCGTCTCTACATTAAACTCTAGTAAGGCAATCCTACTAAAAAAGAGTAAAACACGATTGAGATGATTCAGATTTCGTGCGCATTAATCGTTGGATAACTTACATTTTATTTTACTCCCTTACAACCTGCTTCGTCGTAAGGGAATAGCGTAGCACTATAATTTTTTAAATAACTGGCTTAAGATTTGCTTCGTTTAAGGCAGTTTTAAAGGGTATACAATAAAATTGCAAAATTTTTTATGTATTGTTTACGCATAAAGTGGCGCAACTCTGTAAAGCAGAATTTGTAGCGCTTTTTTAAGCGCTTCGTATTTTTACTGCTTCCAAAATACTAAATTTTTTTGCTGTGTATCATCTAAGGGCATATTAGGACACTCCAAAAGAGCAAAAATTTTGTCCTTTTTGCTCTATCTCGCTTAGTTGTCGAGATATGAGCCATTTTATGAAGTAGAAAATTTTTTTCGTTCGATCTGAGATCATATATATTATATCTCTTTTTATATTATTTTTAAATTAAGGAAAGATGATACAATTTTTGACAAGTAAATTACTGAGAATAAAAATTGAAAGAATTCGATAAGCCATCGTCAGTGTCGTTTTCCTTGATGGGTTAATAATTGATAATGGTCTACTTTTGTTAAGTGGAAAACAAATAATATGTTAACAACTCAACTAGACTAACAATAACGAAATCTAACAATGCTATTTTAATCCTTTTGTTATTACTGTTTTTTGCTTTGAACTTTAATTCTTAAAGTATCGTAACTGGTTCTATTCAACTCTGTGTATGATAACACAGATTTGTGAACGACAACGAACCGTTAAATTTAAATGCATATTATTACCATTTTTAAACTACAACATAAATCCATGTTGATAGTAAACAATTACACATATTAAATTATATTTTTTGACTGTATCTAGTGTGTTAAGTCGATGTGTAAATGAATGTGTTTCGTTCGATTTGAGATCACATATATTATATCTCTTTCTTTTTAAATTATTTTCAAATTAAAGAATTAAATACAATTTAATGAAAAATCACTGATGAAGCCTATCCATAATAAAAAAAAAACACAGAAACTACACCTTTTACAACTGTAATTCAGAAAATATCAATTGAAATTCAGAATTTCCATTTGAAATTCAGAAAATATCAATTGAAATTCAGAAATTCCATTTGAAATTCAGAAAATATCATTTGAAATTCAGAAAATATCAATTGAAATTCAGAAAATATCATTTGAAATTCAGAAAATATCAATTGAAATTCAGAAATCATCAATTGAAATTCAGAAAATATCAATTGAAATTCAGAAAATGTCAATTGAAATTCAGCAATCGTCATTTGAAATTCAGAAAATATCAATTGAAATGCAGAAACCGTCATTTGAAATTCAGAAAATATAAATTGAAATTCAGAAAATATCATTTGAAATTCAGAAAATGTCAATTGAAATTCAGAAAATATCATTTGAAAATATCAATAGAATTTCAATTGATATTTTCTGAATTTCAATTGATGTTTTCTGAATATCAATTGATATTTTCTGAATTTCAAATGATATTTTCTGAATTTCAAATGATATTTTCTGAATTTCAATTGACATTTTCTGAATTTCAAATGATATTTTCTGAATTTCAAATGATATTTTCTGAATTTCAATTGACATTTTCTGAATTTCAAATGATATTTTCTGAATTTCAATTTATATTTTCTGAATTTCAAATGACGGTTTCTGAATTTCAATTGATATTTTCTGAATTTCAAATGACGATTTCTGAATTTCAATTGACATTTTCTGAATTTCAATTGATATTTTCTGAATTCCAATTGATGATTTCTGAATTTCAATTGATATGTTCTGAATTTCAATTGATATTTTCTGAATTTCAAATGATATTTTCTGAATTTCAATTGATATTTTCTGAATTTAAAATGATATTTTCTGAATTTCAATTGATGTTTTCTGAACATCAATTGATATTTTCTGAATTTCAAATGATATTTTCTGAATTTCAAATGATATTTTCTGAATTTCAATTGACATTTTCTGAATTTAAAATGATATTTTCTGAATTTCAATTGATATTTTCTGAATTTAAAATGATATTTTCTGAATTTCAATTGATATTTTCTGAATTTCAAATGATATTTTCTGAATTTCAAATGGAAATTCTGAATTTCAATTGATATTTGCTGAATTTAAATTGATATTTTCTGAATTACAATTGCAAAAGGTGATTTGCAAATTAATAATGTGTTTATAACTTTTGAAAAAAATGTTTATTCTTCTTCTTAACCTCAAACCTACTAAATAAAAATTAATAAAACTGCATTTTAATTACAATATTAATTGCAGTTGGTCTATATGACGCGTTTGAAAATACAACACTTTACTAAAAAAAACTTTATTATTTACACTATTTCGTTCAATGACTGACTAAGTAAGAGTAAATGATAGATGTTTACCCTGCAAAATGCCATATAAGTTATTAAAGACACAAACCATGTGTAAAAGATACGCCAACTGTTGTGAATCCCGAATTTTTAAGTTATACGCATAATCAATTTACGTTATACGCGAATAAATTTTTATAATATCGGTACAACAACTGGCTTAAAATCGCCTTGGTTTGCTAATACCATTTAAGATCAATACATTCAAGCTCAGATAGGACCTTTCGATGACTACTAGGTCAAAACATGGAACGAATTTAACCATTTGTTCTTAGGTTAATACAAACGTATGTAGCATATTTCATCCAATTATCTTTAGAACTGCGGCCTATAGCTTCATTACAAAGGCCGTGCGTTTTAAATGGACAGACGGACGAACATAGATCGCTAAATATACTAAAATAGTGATTATGAGATCAGACTATATTAGATTAATTTTGATTTGTTTAGATTAGAATAGATTCTGTCCTCTTATGCGAGGTTGTCCCCTTATGCGATTTCTTGCACTGGACCTATATTATTTATGAATCATATGTGCTCATTCTGGACAAAAAAAACCTCTATCCAATTTTGAGTCAGGTACATATTTTTTTTGTAGTTTGTTTTTTATTGACTTATACAAAAAGTTCAACAATATGTTTCCCTGTATTTTAATTGATTCTTCAATTGAAAACAAACTTTACATATTACTTTTCAAATAAACCTCAATTGGTTATGGAAAATATATTGTGAGTGTACCAATTTGGAAAGTACTTTTGAATGCCTGACCCGACTGGAAAGCCAAAGGTAGAATTTTAATTCAAAATAAGCCATTAAAAGCCATAAGTGTTTTTGCTGTAGTAAATACACCGAATTTCTGAATTCAAATACTGGCAAAAGCAAAAATTAAAACAAATTTGTTTTTAACTCCACAATTTCCTTGAGCTTAAGGTTTGTTTTTTTATATATAAAAAGTTTTTTATTTTAATTAAAATAAAATATTAAAAATTTTGAACAGCAAGCATGTCAAAAAAAGGAATATAATTTAATGTAAAGAAAGTTGTCTTAACCCCAAAAATACGGTTGTCAATTAATTCGGAGGCTGCACTGTTTTCTGGGTGTTTGACAAACCCGTCGTATCCCTTAAATTCGTCCTGAGGTTTTTATACCCTACTCCACTAAGTATTCACATAAGCTCATGAACAAAGCGTATTGCTTTGATTAGAGTCGGTTCATGTTTGGACCTAGTGCCCATATAAAGGTTCCCCCTAAAATTGGCTTTTTCGCATGCTGACCAAGGACAAAGCCTTATGATTTTAGGTAGGATCGGTCCCTATTGGCGCTTATCACTCATATGGACTTTATTTCCGATTTTCTCTTAATTACACCTAACATTAGGTAAAATCAAAATTTCTTACCGTTATTTTATTTTTTTACAGAAAAATTTTGACTCAAGTCCATTTCAACCCATTCGAATTTCGTATGCAAACATTAGTTGGCTTTCAGCCAGACGGGTGAAAGGGTATCATAAAGTCGGCATGCTCAATTTAAACTTTTTTATTCATTTTAAAATAGTTTTATTTGAAAGTATGAATAAACCACTAAAACCCTGAACTTACTTTTATTGGAGTATTTTTTTTTTTTTATTTTGCCAATTTATAATTTCAAACCTCTAAGACCATAATGTAATTTGTGAGCCGTCATTAAATAAAATGTTTTTTAAAATTTAAGGTTAATTTGTTAAAAAAAAAGAAAACAATTTTGTTGTCCAATCCAAATCCATTGCAGGTGTAAATTTTTCTAATGATAACGATATGGATTTCCAATTAGATTTAATATCCATTGAACATTTAAACCACCCAGTGTAGAAAATCATTACCAGATATGTGGTTATGTAACTACATACTTGGTAATGGTAACTAGTTACTTTTGTTATTACATTTCTTATTACCTTTATATGGCGATGTAGCGAAAAATAATGAGTTATGGTTACACACCAGCATACGAAAAATCAAAAAATATATCGTTACCTATGCGCTTACCAGTAGTGACAAAAATAATGAGTCTAAAAATAGATTTTCAAAAAAATAAATTATATAAAAAAAAATATTTTTTATCGTATTTTTTTTTTTTAATAAAATTTGCTGGCGCTGGAATCGAACCTGGGTCTACAGATTGCCAGTCAACAGCTCTACCATCTGAGCTATATCGACATGTAATATTTAATAGATAAAAACATAATTGACCTGCTGCACACAAGTAAGCTTACTCGCCAACATACGAAAAATCAAAAAATATGTGGTTACATATATCCTTACCAGTGTTTAAAAAATATTGAGTCTAAAAATAGATTTCTAAAAATTTTCAAAAAAATGTAGAAAATTATTTTCTATTTAGAATAATGATAAAAATAAGTCATTATCAGTAACTCATTATTATATGTTTTTTAATAATGCAGAAGGTAAGTGCGTGTCATTACCAGTAATGTCCAAAATCCAAAAAATAATGATATGTCATTACCGTTTCTACACTGGGCATATAAATGCGATATTAAACGATTGCTAATCTTACAACCACATATTTTATATTAATGCTAAATGTTTTGGTTAAGATGAAAAGAAACATTTCTTTATTTGAGTTTGAAATAAAAGGTGAAATCTTTTTACTAATCAAGAGTAACAAAACTTAAATGAATTGAATAATTTGCAAAAGAAATCTATCGGCAAAGTGAACGACAACCATATAGACCGAAAGACAAATAGACTTTAATCAATGAATACGAGAAATGCGTGCATATACTTGCAAATCAGTGTTTCAATAATAAACTTCCTCTTAATGTTTTGAATTTTACATTGGTTAGAGTTTAGAAAACCAATATCAACAATACTTTAAAATAATCACCAAATATCATTTATAAATTCAAATTTAAATTCATAAATACACATATAAACATCAAATGCAACAAATACAAAAAATACTTTATGAAAACGTGCACCTTTCATTCAATAAAACTCTCTGGAGGTCAATGACATGGACTACTTTTATTGTAAAATACAAACAAAATATGTAGTTATATTTAGCTTTTAGTTGTAAAGAAATCATTAAGTTGTCGTTTAAGTTGGAGAGAGTATTTTTCGTTTAAAAATAAGTTTACTGCCAAAAGAGTGATGCCAACTGATTCGAAGATAAACGAGGCAAAATATTGTCTTTAAGACAACGCCCAAACCTCTTTGGCTGTAAATTGGAAGTTTAACTAACATAAGTGTTTTGTACAGTCCCAGCAAAAACTTGGTAATGACTGGTCATTACTCATGCATTACTTAGATCTCATATCTCCTTACCCTTTGAATTACTTTTAAACTGAATGTAATGAGTTACCCATAATTATACCCCACACATTACTAATTCACAAAAGCTGAAACAAATAATATATGTTATAAATCATTAAAAACAATAACTATGGCGTAGCCTAGGGATTAGCGTTTTTGCCTGACAGACATAAGATTCGCTGATCAATTCGTGTCAGCTTCCATTGTTTTGTTTTTTTGTTTTTTTTTTGTAATTTATATTAAACATCTATTTACAGAAATGTTGATGTTCATTAAGCAGTATTTAATAACAACAAGTTTTGTGAAAAATAGACATGTATAACAGTTGCCACAATAAATGTGTACATAAGTTAAAGCATTAAAAAGTATAGCGATGTCGTGGTCTAATGGTTAGAGTGTTTGCCTGACAATCGTGGGGTACGCTGATCGATACGTGTCAGCTCCTATTGGTTTTTAAATTTTTATATTTTTTTAAATTTATATTCAACATCTATTTATAGAACAGCTGATAAACTACTTACAGGTAAAATCAGTGTAATGACTTTCCTCCAATGACACCACCATGTTAAAATAAGTAGTTTAGTAATTAAAAGGTAACTAGTGAACACTTAAGATTTCAATACCTAAAACTCATTACATGGTAATGAAAGGTTTTGCTGGGGTGTGGCCTAATTCACCGGTAAGCTACATTTTTAAAAAAATGGGGGATCAAAATGGAAAAAGTAACTCTATATTAATGTAATTTTGTTGTAAGAGTTTTAATTAAATTTTGCATTAAACTAATATAGTTGTCTTCACGAAGTGAATGAAAAATTTCCTAAATTTTATGAAAAAGCTTCATAAAATTTATGAAACTATTTTTAACGAATTTTTTAATTGGTTTCATAAAATTTTATGAAAAACTTCATTAAATTAACGAAAAGTTTTAATGAATGAATTCCAGCGAAACTTCATTGAATTAATATAGAAGTTCATTAAGAGCAGTTCATTAGGGTGGAGTGGAAAATGAAAAATTTCGATTTTGATCCGATTCTTAGGCGGAATATTAATTTCTAACTAAGCATATTACACATGTAAAATTCCATTTCGATTAGTTGAGATATTCAGGGTAAAATTCAAAAATTAACATTAAAAAAATTATGCGGAATTATTCAATTAAAAATAATTTTCCTAATACATTTCAACTCAAATACGTAGATGCGAAATATAAAATTTTTACGATATCGTTAACCTGTTCTAATATTATAAGGCAAAAAAACACAAATATTTTGCATATTTTTCAAATCGCTAATTTTGAATATTAAAAATATTTAATCATTAAAATTGCAAAAAGTGAATTTTTTTTCCTTGAGTTTATTAATTCTTATTGAGAAATAAAAAAAATTCGTATATAATAGGAATATTACTTGTTTTAAATTTTCGTGTGGAGTGATTTGATTTCACCAATTTTCGAGGAAAGTCGCGTTTTTAAAACATTTTTTATTTAATTTTATAATACTAGAAATTAGATAAAAATAACATAACCCGTGTAAAAAAGATCAGATCTGGCCAGATCTGAGTAGATCTTACCTGATCTAATTAGATCTCAAAATTGGGGACAAATTTGAGATCTAATTAGATCTGATCAGATCTGGGCATATCTGGCCAGATCTTAGTAGATCTTACCAGATCTAATTAGATCCCAAAATTGGGGACAAAATTGAGATCTAATTAGATCTGATCAGATCTAGGCATACCTGGCGCAATTGTCCAGATCACTTTAGATTTGAACAGATTTGACACTAGATCTGATCAGATCTTGCCATAAGGTATTATCACATATGCCATATCTGATCATATTTGATGAGTTCTGGTACAGGATCTAATTAGATTCAATCATATCTATTTAGATCCAAAAAGATCTGATCAGATCTAAACTTTTTTACACGGGAATTTATATTTTTTTTGTTTTTCTGCACCACCGTATTACATTTTTTGACATTTGCACTGTGGGACAAAACCAAAATATTTTGGTCTAAAGTACAATTCAGGTAAATGGAAAATACACTCACAATATTTTATCGTTAAAAACAATCTAGAATACATATTAAATTAATTGAAAACACAATTAAAAAAAGGGCTACTAATTTTTCATTATATTCAAACCATTATGCTATTTATTTTCAAACATTGTTTAAACAATCCATAAAAGAAATAAAAATAATTGAAAAGTCTGTTAAAACAATCATCAATAACAAAACGTAAAAAAAAAAGATTTTGTGGTTTGTTTTTTCATATTTTAAGGTTTTTTTTTGTTTAAATTTTCACCTTCATATTTTTATGTATGTGTGTATGAGTAAAGAGTTTCTTGTAATTTGAATGGAAATAATTTTGTATATAAACAAACTATTTTAACAAAAAACAAAACCGAAAATATTTGAATTTTTTGTTGTAGGTAAAACAGAAAATAAAGAAATTATTTAAATTATTTTTTCTGAAAATAGAACATTTGACTGAAAACATCAACTCCTACAGACGATACATATTTTTTTTGTGGTTTGTTTTTTATTGACTGATAAAAAAAGTTAAACAATATGTTTCAATGTATTTTTATTGATTCTTCAATTGAAAACAAACTTTAACTATTATTTTTCAAATATACCTTAATGGGTTATGGAAAATATATTGTGAGTGTTCAAAATCTAGAAATCTTCAATATTTTATGAGTAAAATGTTGTATCATTGTGGGTAACCTTGGCAAGAGATCAAAATTCAATTTTGATTTTATTGAATTATTTGGTTTACGATAAATATTAAATATAATTAACCTGAAGATGGCACTCGAGGATTGTCGAAATATTAAGAAATAAATGTTTAAATATTATACTAATTTTTATGAAATCTATTTATTTATTTTTTGGAATTTATTCAAAATTCATTGCCACCCAGTCTAGAAACCCAGTCTATTTAAATAGTAATGACTTTTTGAAACCATGCTCTCCAATTTATAATCTGTATAGCATTATTTTATAACAGGACCTGTTCGGAAATTCATCACTGCTTGGCATGTGATGCGTAGCGTGTTCGTAAAAGCATCAGCTGGCAACAGTGCAATTGTCAGAGGTTCGAAAATGCATTATCAAAACAGATGATGCGCAAATTAATGTCAAACACGCATCACAAAAATGTCTGATGCAAAAGCATCAGCTAATCACACACACAGAGAACCAAAATAGAAACCAAAATAGGCTTAGCAATTCGGTTGGCAATTTTTTTTCCTGTGTGCAACTGCGCAGCAAATGCAGAACAGTGATACATTTCTGAACAGGCCCATAGTAACAATTTTTGTGTTCTTTTTCCACAAAATTCTTTAAGACTCATTTTTATCGACTCTCTAATTAAGTCTTCGGTCAAGAAAAGTTTTTAATCTTATATTTGCATATAATTGCTGCATGGTTGGCTTGTTTTCTTCTCAAAATAAATCAAAATCAATCTCTTAGAATTTCCCAAAAATTAATCAATTAAAGAAAAACGCTAAAATAAACTACAAAAAACTAATTAGGCATCACTGTTACAACAACTTTTAACATGAGAGACAAAACAACTTGTAGTAGTAGCTAAGAAAAAATAATAAAACAAAAAAACCACATATTAAATTCACTTTCTATTCCATTGAAAATCAAAAGTGAAACAAAAATGAAAACAACACCAAATCACAAACAAACAAAAAAAAAAAAACAACTAAAACAAACCCAACTGTATGAAAACAGCTTAAAACCTGAACCAAAAAATCTCCAACCATCATCAGAGTAAAAATTTTTATTTAACTGACAAACGAAAGTCTTTGAGAGCAAAAGCAAAAGTGGATTTTAATTCAAGAAATCAATGGAAACTTACAAACTCCTACCAACTGCTGCTGCAACGTCAATATCTCTGAATTTTTCTAATCATTGAAAGTGTTTTGTTCAAATATTGTTTACTTTGTTTTTCTGAACGGTTTCCGTTGATCACCTTTGAATTTTTTTCTTCTTTGCTGACGTTGTTGTTCAAATGTATCATGTCTTATTGTTTGTTTTCTGTTTTGCCTCCAAAGAAAAGTTTCACCTTTAAAATGCGTTTTAAAAAATATCTATTTTTGTTTGTCTTTAATGTTATTGTAAATTGTAAATTTCTCTAATTTGAATTTTTTGGCAAATTTTGTATTGAATCTACCGCAGAAATCACCAACCTGTGCCCTGCCTAAAATATTGTAAAACAACATTGTGCATTTGAGTTTTACTGCTTTTTTGAATTTAATTCTAAACAAATTTGAAAAATTACTTCTTTTATTGCTCCCAAACTATTCGTCAGTATGATATTAGTACAGCTATTAATGGTATGGCCTTTTTCAAGGTAATCAATGTACAAATTCTAGCCACGTTCCAAAATACTGATGCCATAAATTTACCAGCTGACTATTGCAATTTTCGTCCATATGTTACATACCGACGCAAAAAGTCCTTTTTATCTCACTAAAACAGCTCCAAACAGCTTTCAGATTCATCGCCACGTTGTTGTTTTTGGTACACTGTAAGCAAACGCGGCACCCTTTTCGAAAACAGCTTTCTCATGGACAAATATGTTTATGCAAAATAAAGCCGACACGTTCCTTCGATATCTTTAAGGTATCAGCTATCTCCTGCAACTTCACTTTACGGTCTGCCAAAACGATTTTGTGACCTTTTTTGATGTTTTACGGTATCACCACCTCTTTTGGGCGACGAGAGCGTTGGGCGTCATCAGTGTTGTTCGATCACATTTAATGTCAGCAAATCACTTTTCTACCATTTGACTCGATGGAGCACAATACGAATAATAGTTTTCAAGCCAAGCGTTGGTTTGAACCAGGCACGTAGCTTGGCGTCTCGAGCCCCCTCCCCCGTAGTGATTTGCCAAATTATTAAACTTAACAAAATACGTCGAAAGTAACAATGGTTTTTTTTAAAAATTTAGTAAAAAGTATTTCTTTTCTGTTGAAATCAAATACCAAGTCGCCAAGTTTCTGAAGTTTCCATAAATAAAAAAGACTCGAAATCCAATTACGAAAAATCTTTTCTTAAAAATATTTTATGCTGTTTGGTGCCCATTAGAGCGTGCCACCTTACAGGCAAAAAAAAAGTGCGCCGTACACCCTCCAATATGAAGTATTTTTACAAGGAGGTTTCAAAAAAAAAATTTTATTTTTTTTTGCCGAACGTCGCCATTTTACATTTTTCGTTATATCTTTGGTATTTACAGTCGGATCGTAAAGTATGATACATCGATGTTTTTCTCTCGAGGAGACCAGTGTTTTGCTCTAAGGACATTTTGACCTCAACTATCCCGTTCGAGTAGTAGTTACCAAAGGTTTAAAAGGCTTAATTCTTTCCTTCACTTTTTAAAAATTAATGAAATTTGGGTTAAATTTCATTCCGTAATAGCATTCTTTTGGAATTAATTCGATAGCTTAATACCCAATAGCTTTGAATTATATGAATTCATTCATGGGAATTCTAACCCAATTTATCTGAATTCATTTAATAAAAAGGTGAATGAAAAATGATTTGTTTTCATTCACTTAATCAAATGAAAAATTTAAATTTGCATGTAATTGCTAAAATATTAGCATAATACAAATGAAAAACGTTTAAAATTCATCTAACAGAAATAAATAGTATCGTATGCTTTGTTAGTTTCAAACTACACTGCACTAAGTGAATTGTAATAAAATTTCTTCATTCAATTAGTAAAATGGTGAATGAACATGCGATTTGAATGATTCAAGTTAGGAATTCATTCAATTCATATTAAAGCTTTGGGAATGAAGCTTATGAATCAATTCTTTACGAATGGTTTAAGGGAATGGTACATGAATATTTTTAAAATCTGAATTTAATTTTTCGTGATTTAAGTAGGTAGTTACCCACCAGATCTCAGTTGCTACCACCCTAATGTACACCCTAATGGCAGAAAATTAAAGCTCGCAAAAAATCATTAAACTTTTGCTAAGGAAGTTTTTCGCTAAACCCAGTAGAATTTTTTTATATATTAGTTGCCGAACGTAGGGGTCGCCTTTTTAACTGGTATGAGCAAATAATTTTTTGTAATTTGAATTGAAATAATTTTGTATTGAAACAAACTATTTCAACAAAAAAGAAAACCGAAAATATTTGAATTTTTTCTTTTAAAACAGAAAACAAAGAAATTATTTAAATTATTTTTTCTAAAAATAGAAAACTAAAAATAGAACATTTGACTGAAAATATCAACTCCTACAGACGATACGTATTTTTTGTAGTTTGTTTTTTATTGACTTGTACAAAAAGTTAAACAATATGTTTCCATGTATTTAATTGATTCTTCAATTGAAAACAAAATTTTCCTATTACTTTTCAAATAAACCTCAATCGGTTATGGAAAATATATTGTGAGTATATATTATACAATTATTTATGTAATAGAGACACGATATAGCCATTCTTTTCTTGTGAAGTTTCCAAAGAATACATTAAAAATCTGTGATGTACACTAAAAGGACAGTAAAGTACTAGCAAACTACTAAATTTGTTATTAAATGTACTGTGATAATACCATAAAAATAAGCGTTTATTGATTTTATCATTTCGGCAACATTCCAGTACAGTGAAAGTTTAAAATCCGATGCATTGCCAGTACATTTACTACCGTCTCCAATACTGGTCCGACATGGTGCCGTTTGTACTTTTCTACCTGGGTACTATCCTTCGAAGTTTTGTCAGAAAACTCGCACGGGATCCATGCTTTGCAAAAAAATGGTTAAAACAACATACTCCTTATCAGAAACGGATTGCAGAAAATTTTAAATGTTGAAAAAAAAACTAAAATTTTTGAAAATTTAAATTACCTAGAAATCAAATAACACTTGAAATATATGTATAACTTTGTTTAGAGCTTAGAAAGTGCGTAAAAAATTTAAATTTCTTTTATGGTTATTAGCCATTCTTAATTGTAATACTCGTATTTAAAAAGTTTCAAAAACCTTTACCTTTTTGCGCTCTTACAGACTCTTTTTTTTACAAAATTTTCAACCTCTATTTTATAAAAACACATTTTTATATTGAAATTTTCGTTCTTTCTTTATCAGTATTAGGTAATTAATAAAAGAAATTTGTCGGTTAATTTTTCTGCTGAATTATCACACAAAAGTTCTGTTCCTTAATGTTACCGTGGGAACCATTCTTATCAAAAAAGCGTTCCCGCGCTCGAAAATTGGGAAATGAGCGCGCTCAAAAGAGGGAATATGTGTTTCTCTTTTTACTATTAACTTTGGAAAATTGTAAAAGGGACAGCTAATATAATAATAAACAAATAAAACCATTGTGAAAAAAATTTTAAATTTAAAATAAGCAAAAAAATACGCAAAATAAAACTTCTACATATAAAAATTAACTGAGCAAAGTCAAAAAAGCTTTTAAGTCGCACAGATATATATATATGGATTTTTCATTTGTGGCGTCACCCTTGTGTCATCCTACGGATTTTCCAGCCGATGTGTTATTTTATAGCTGGTCCGCTATTTTTTCAATGGTTGGTCATACTGGTATTGAATTTAATTGCTCGTAAAAAAATTCACGTGTCAAAATAGTTTATTTTTGTGGAATTTTATTAGTCATTTTTATTATGGTAAACAAAATATTTATATTTTGTGTTGCAACAAAAAAAAAAAAAAAAATCGCATAAGTAGGTGATGTTTTTTTTTTTATAATAAACAACTATATTTTTACAAAAATTAGCCACAAACAATTAAACACAAAATATTTTCTAACTATGTACAATAGAGGGTACCACCTTACAGGCAAAAAAAAAAGTGCGCCGTACACCCTCCAATATGAAGTATTTTTGCAAGGAGGTTTCAAAAAAATTTTTTTTATGATTTTTTTTGCCGAACGTAGGGGTCGCCATTCTACATTTTTCGTTATATCTTTGGTATTTACAGTCGGATCTTAAAGTATGATACATCGATGTTTTTCTCTCGAGGAGACCAGTGTTTTGCTCTAAGCACATTTTGACCTTAAGTATCCCGTTCTAGTAGTTACCCACCAGATCTTAGTTGCTACCACTCTAATGTACCACCCTAATGGCAGAAAATTAAAGCTAGCAAAAAATCATTAAACTTTTGCTAAGGAAGTTTTTCGCTAAACCCAGTAGAAATTTTTTTTATATATTGGTTGCCGAACGTAGGGGTCGCCTTTTTAAATTTTTTTTAATTGGATTTTTCCTTTATAGCAAAACACTGGTCTCCTCGAGGCAAAAAAATCGTTATATCACACTTTAAAATCCGATTTTAAATGCCGAAGCTATAACGAAAAATTGAAAAAGGCGACCCCTACGTTCGGCCAAAAAGTTTTTTTTGAAATCGCCTTGCAAATATACATCATATTGGAGGGTGTATGGCGAACTTTTTTTTTTTGAGGTACAGTCTAATGTACAATAATATTGTAGCAACTCGTATGAGGCGTATGAGTGATGTTAACTCTGTTTTTGTTGAAGTTTTGATATTGTAAAAGGACATTTTATAGTTTACTAAAATTTTTCATGAAAACTTGAAAAAATTTAAAACCTAAAGGACTTTTATTTATTAATAAATGTTTTATTTGATTCTTGGTGCAAAATAAGTTAATATCCCAGCAAAAAAAGGATGCCGAATTGATGATCTAGATGTACTTCTTTTTTAATATAAACAGTAATGATTTTAAAATTGAGTTGTCATAGGAGAGGCGTACTTCCACTTCAACATTTTTTGAGTACTTTTTGAATGAGTGCAAAGGAAGCTCTTTTTTAGCAATTAAAATTAAAAAAAAATTCTTCGCAAAAAAAAAATTATATTTCTTTTATTTTACAAAAGTTTTTTTATTGCCGCCACCGGGTATCGAACTTGCGACCTCACGATTGCTAGTCTCTACCGCTGAGCTATTCTTTGCTATGAAAGTTGACTGGCTTAAAAACACCACCTTGCTGCTGCGAGGTATTGTTTCTTATTCTCTTCAATAAAAATATTTATTAAACAAGTGTAAAAGGTGCACTCCAATTCAATATTATTTTCAAAACTCTTTCTACTGCTGCATAAAAAGCAATTTCTCATAATTTTTTTTATATATACATATTTTTAAAATTTAAAAAAATATTGACTTCAAACAAATTAATTACACTATGCGACAGTCAAAATCGGGATGGGATGAAACCAACGGGAAATGTTATATCGGTCAAAAACAAGTTATACGTGTCCCGGCGTTTCGCTGGGTCACCCCTAGGAATCGAGATATATTTTTTTTTGACATAACTCGAAAACCACTAGTCCGATTTTGCTCAAACAATTTTAAAAAAATTAAAAATTACAATTCCTTTAATCTGTTCATATAACGTTTTTCTATATACTCAACAGTTTTGCCGGTAAAAATAAATGTTTGTTACCGCTACCATAAAAATCAATAACCTTTTCTTTATTACCTTTTTTTAATATTTTAGGCAAAAAATATTTTTTTCTTCATACATTTATTTTTACCGGCAAAACTGTTGAGTATATAGAAAAACGTTATATGAACAGATTAAAGGAATTGTAATTTTTAATTTTTTTAAAATTATTTGAGCAAAATCGGGCTAGTGGTTCTCGAGTTATGTCAAAAAAAAGACCACCAAAGGTCAAATCGATATATCTCGATTCCTAGGGGTGACCCAGCGAAACGCCGGGACACGTATAACTTCTTTTTTACCGCTATAACTTTCTCCGGTAGTTTGAACCCTTCCCGATCATTGACCCCTACCATTTGTCTCACAGTGTTATAAATATAAAAAAAAATCCCAGCAAACAAAGATGATCATTAATGACTCACAAATGAGCTCCAAAAACATAAACATTTTTCCACTTTTTCCTATGAAAGTGGTCCGTCCAAAAGAGCCCCGTGTGTACTCAGAAATGACTCAGAAAAAAGAACGTATGAAATCGAAATTTTCCTCATAAATTTAAATAATTTTGTAATCTTTTTTGAGTCCGAAAAATGAACCCTCATTTTGAGACAGCTTTTTTGATTGTAGAGACAACTTTTTGGGTTGTTTTTTACCAAAAAAAGAGTGTTTTCAAAAAAACAATAATCATTTCTGTGATCCATTTAAGAATCTTATTTATGAGCGCTCCGAAATTGCTGGCTGGGATAATAAATTTAAAAAAACATTTTTGGTCCCGCCCGGAATCGAACCCGCGATCGAACCCGCGATCTTCCGGATCACTTTTACAGCAATTATCCTTTAGAAGCAATACTTAAGTGATTTTTTTGATGTTTTTTAGAAGTAATTCTAAAAGAGCTGTAAAAATATACTAACAGATACTTTGGAAGCAATGAAAAAAGTGATTTTTTGAAGTTGTTCAGAATAACTTCTAAAAAATCAGTAAAAATACATTAACGTATACTTGTTACTTGTGAAGCAGTGAAAGAAGTAGTTTGTGACGCATTATTTCCAATTTTTTTTGCTGAGATATAATAAATTAATACTGGGAGGATATGAGTTGTACCACAGTGTCGCTTCGCAGCCAAAAATATTGAAATTCAGTGTGCAGGATCTGAAATAACCGTGTCACCACTTGATAGCTAACACATTAGTCAATAAATTTCAAAAAAAAAAAAAAAATTAACGGTTCGTTGTAATTCAAAAATCTGTGGTTATCATACACAGAGTTGAATAGAATCAGCTGAGATATCTTAAGAATTAAGGTTCAAAGCAAAAAAGATTATAGGATAAAAATAGCATTGTTAAATTTCGTTGATGTTAGTCTAAGTTGAGTTGTTGATAACAAACCCGATTTGCTTTCAACAGCCACATAAGTAGACGATTATCAAAATATTAACCCACTCAAAGGCGAAAGGCACTGATGATGGCCTTGTAGCGAAAGCCGAAAATGCGCATTCTGCCTTGCTGGTCTTATCGAATTTTTTCAATCATTTTTATTCTTTGTAATTTACTTGTAAAAATTGTATCATCTTTCTTTGATTTGAAAATAATTTAAACAGAAAGTGATATTAATTTATGATCTTGAGTCAAACTAAAATAATATTCATTTACTTAAAATAACAGATCAACTAAAAACATTTCCCTCATTCAATTTTAAATATATTCAATGTTGAGGGCGTTGTAGTGTCATGAATAGCCAGATGGACTGTTGCACAGAAGGTTGTGGGTTCGATCCCCAATCAATTTCGCAAAACAATATGTATGAATTTTCTATTCCTTATAAATATTGCAGCGTCCTTCTTTGGTGTTCCCATAGCACTTAATACCACCGAAGTAGCTTTAAGGTAATTTTTTATTTCAAGGACATGTAGTATTAGAACGCATCCTTGCTTAGAAATTAATGATACAAACACATTTTTAATTATATGCTTAACATACATGCAACTTTTCGTTCGATTTCAATAATCTCTGTTACTTTTATTCTATTTTTAACTGCTAGGATATATGGCAGGTAGGTGTACATTTGCTACAATTTTGTTAAAATTTTATATTTCCAAATTTAATTTTCGAAAGACAAATCCTTAAATTTTTGACCGCTCGTTATATGAATTTACGACACTGTATAGCGTATGAGTAATATTAGTAATAATAATTTTAAAAATAATTAAAATTCATTTTTTACAATTTCAATTAAATTACCAATGTATTAGATATTATTATAAACCACAATTACAATTTTTGTTTTTTATTTTTAAAGAATTTTGTTAAAACTATAATTGACATCTAATAATTCTTTCTGCATAATAATATGTGCAAAGAAATTGTTTTGTCATTTCTTTAAAAACCTTTAACAGACATGCAACTCTTGATAAAAATCTTTTAAACATTTTTTTTTATGTAATAACAACCATTAGCATACATTTTCATATATTTATATATAAATTCTTTGAAACTCTATTTGAAATTAGCAAAAATATTTTGCAAAACACGTACATTTGAAAAACTATCAATGTGCCAACTTTATATTTTTTAACATTAAATGGAAAAGTGTTTTTCTTCGCTTTTGTCTATTTATTGTTATTTTTCTTTATTTAAACATTTCACTTTTTAATTTGTACTTGATTTTTATTTTCATTACGCAGAAAATTCATATAACTATTTTTTTTGTATTTATTTAAGAATTCACTTATTACAATTGTTAAAGTAAAGGCTTGGCATATTAATGTCTTGTGTTTTTTTTAACTAATTTATTTTTACCTTTTAGTATGCATTTCTTATTTGACTTTTTTTTTTTTTGTATTGTAATTTTAGTAATATGGGCTGTGCCTTATTGGCCTATTAATTAAATGCTCAATAGTTTTACCACTTTCATATTCTAAACATAAATTGAATTGCATATTATTGGCATAATGCCAATTTAGGTCTTGAGAAGTCGATGTGGAAACCCCAATATTTAAGGTGGCATAAAGTTAGTAAGTAACGAGCATTTGCTTTGTTTTTTTAGTATAATGATTATTAAGTCAAGTGCATTAACATAAATCAGGTAGAAAATTATAAAGAATTAATACGTTTATATAACTTTAAATCTACACTTAAAATAATACGGCATTTAAAAATTCTGTCAAAAGGCTTTCAAATCGATTTCAATAATTTTTAACAAATTTTTAGTTGAAACACTGATTTGGGAAAAGATTTTAGTTATATTCATTTAATCCTCAGTACTTTAACTAATTTTAAGTATTAATTTTCAAAATTATTTACAACTAATTTTTAAGAACACACATGTTAAATTTTATACAATTTGTTGTTAAAATCTGTATTTCTCTTTCTGCTATTATGCGGTAGATGGCACCACCTGTGTATAAGTAATTTTAAAGATAGTGAAAATTCTTCCCTTCCGATGTTTTAAAATGACCCTTATACGCACATGAACGACGTTTCAGTTATGTTGAAGATTTTTCCATTATCTAATGTATTATCTCGAGATTTTCTATACAACTATTCTGTTAATTATCACTTCAATTTAATGAGATAATTTATAAACACTGAGTTGTCATGGGAGTTTAGTACTCCCACTTCAACATTTTTCAGTACCTTTTTGAACGAGTACAAATGAAACTCTTATCTTCATCAATTAAATAAAATTTCGCAAAAAATATTTTCTTTTTATTTTACAAAGTTTTTTTTTTATTACCGCCCCGGATATCGAACTTGCGACCT
Source organism: Leucophora obtusa (assembly GCA_949987735.1). Taxonomy (NCBI): domain Eukaryota; kingdom Metazoa; phylum Arthropoda; class Insecta; order Diptera; family Anthomyiidae; genus Leucophora; species Leucophora obtusa. The sequence goes on from OX465295.1 coordinate 76,825,930, forward strand.
CAAGATTGCTAGTCCAGCTCTTTACCGCTGAGCTATTCTTTAATATGAAATTTGACTAACATAAACACACCACTTTGTCATTGCGAGATATTGTGACTTGATCTCTTCAATAAAAGTACTTATTAAACAATTGGAAAAGGTACAGTGTAATTCAGTATCTTTTTCAGTACTATTTTTTTTCAATACTATTTTTTATTTCATATATTTTTTAAAATTAAATTGATTGATTGCCAATAAATTGTATCAAAGTTACTTTTTCAAATTACTTTTAGACCATAGTGCTTTAGAAGCAATACCTAAGTGATTTTTTGGATGTTGTTTAAAATTACTCCTTAAAACTCTATAAAAATATACTAACGGATGCTTTGGAAGCAATGAAAGAAGTGATATTTTGAAGTTGTTCAGAATAACTTCTATAAAAGCAGTAAAAATACACTAACGGATACTTGTGAAGCAGTGAAAGTAGTTTGTAAAGCATTACTTCCAATGTTTTTTGCTGGGTAGCGATATATAATTCTAAAAAATCATAAATGGTTAAATAAAAAATATTTCTACTCGTGCCATATACACTCAAAAAAAGTAAGTCAGCAAAAAATGTTGCTGTGTCAGCAAATTTTTAGTCAGGAGTGTGCTTGCAAAAAGTTGGTAATTTCAGCAAAAGGTTTGCTGAAAATCAGCGAGCTGATTTTTACCAAAAAAATAGTAATCTTCAGCAAAAGTTTTGCTAACACTTAGTCGACTGCAAATAAACAAAATCCTTGCTAAAATCACTAAACTTTTTGCTGAATATTAGTAGACTGAAAAACTCAAAAACTTGTGGCGAAATTTTTATTTGCTGAAAATTTGAATATAGAATATGTGTAGAGTTGTTTTTCTTTTTTGGTCATTTCTGTTTCCAGACGAGCTGCGACATCTACATCTTGTTTATCTGGTTATCGTCCAAACTATGAATGCGGTTATCAGCACAATTTTTGTAGTAAAATAAATTAGTAAAACATTAGTTCAAAATTAGTTTAGTGCTAAAAAATATAACTAAAATTTTTGCTGAAAACGGAATTTCAGCAAAAAAAATTTATGAAAACTAGTACCCCTGATATACAATACTATTTTTCTACTAACTAATTTTTCTACTAACTAATTTTTCTACTAACTTATTTTTTTGAGTGTAGTAGTCATTTTTAAGTTTTTGGGCTCACAACTATAAATTCCAAGAAACACTTTCTATTTCTAGAAGTTTCCAATAGTTTCTTTATCTCAAACTCTTTTAAAGAAAAATATGAATTTTATTTATTTTTAACAAAACATTCCAGTTTTTGACAGCTTTTTTAATGGTTTTTTATAAAACAACTCATTGATCTACTACACTTCTGACCTAATTTTTTTTTTTAAAGATTTTTTGTTTGTTTTCTTATTTAAAACAAACAAACATGCAGACAAAATAATTTGTTAAAAAATATAAAGACTAAAAAAAAAAATAAACAATCAACTGAAAAACATCAGCAGCAGCTTTTTTTTAATGAAAACAAAAAAATTTCCATAACCACAAGCAGAACTTTCTAAGTGAAAGTTACAAAATATAAGAAGTTGTTATATTGTATTAATGCCGGTAACAGAGCTTTAAAAGTATTCATTTGTACACTTAAAATAATACGTCAGTAGAAAAATCTGTCAAATTTTTAACAAATTTTTTTTAACAAATTCATTTAACACAATACTAAAAATCCTTAGTACTTTAACTAATTTTGAGTGTTAATTTTCTAAATTATTTAAAATAAATTTTTAACGGTGGATCTCATACTGCAGGTTTAAACTTAGGTTAATAGTTAACCCAAAAATTTGTTGTTGTTTTATGTACATTTTTTTGACATTTTATTTTGTTTTTAGTTAAGTTAAAGTTGAACCTACAGTATGAGAACCACCGTAAGAACCCATTCGTTAAATTTTACAAAATTTATTGTTAAAATGTAATATTTTCATGTTATTGTTATTACCCGGTAGATGGTGCTACCAATGTATCCGAAGTTTTAAAGATGGCGCTATTTCTTTCCCTCCCGATTTTTTTAAAATGGCCCATATTTTAAAAACTAAGAGAGATAGAGTAAAATTGATGAAAATTTCGACTACCCCTAACCGTGTAATACCCCGAAAGGGGTTATCTCTATCCAAAAATGGGCTTTGGCGGGGCCTTGGACCCTCGGAAATTTTTAATAAAAATTTTTCACTAAATAAAATGGCCCATATCTCGAAAACTAAGCGAGAAAGAGCAAAACGGACAAATTGTTTGCTCCATTGGAGCACCCTCACATGCCCTCACATAATATGGGCTAGGGAGGGGTCCCGAGGCCCTAAATTATAATAAGTTCTAGGACAGATAAAACTGTAGTTTTTCAAATTTTTTACTTAAATTTAGATTTGTTATATTTAACAAAAAAAGTGTTAAAATCAACAAATTTTATTTTAAGCCAAAAGACAGGAATAAATTTTGTTAAAACAACAAATTTTTCTTTAGTAGATTTGAGGTTAAGAAGAAGAATAAACCTTTTCTTCAAAAGTTATAAACACATTAAATTTGCAAATCAGACTAGATCCAGTTTCTGTCTTTTTTATGGACCAGCTTCATCAGTGATTTTCCATTAAATTGTATTATTGTTTATATTTTTACCCTACACCACTACGTGGTCAGGGTATTATAAGTTTGTGCTGATGTTTGTAACACCAAAAAATATTGCTCCTAGACCCACCTCATAGCATACCGATCGGCTCAGAATTTTTTTTTATTTGGATTTAACGATGTCCGTCTGTCCGTCCGTCCGTCCGTCTGTCTGTCCATGCATTCTTGTGCGCACTCTACAGGTCGCAAATATTAAGATATTTTTATGAAATTTGGTACACCGACCTATATCAGCCCAAGGACGAAGCCTGTTGATTTTGGTTAACAGCGGTCCATGTTTAGACTTAGTGCCCATATAAGAGTCCCCCCAAAATTATATTGTTTATACGCTGCAGGTCGCAAATATTAAGATATTTTGATGAAATTTGGTACACCGACCTATGTCAGCCCAAGGACGAAGCCTGTTAATTTTGGTTAACACCGGTCCATGTTTAGACCTAGTGCCCACATTATCGCTGACTCACATTATATAAAATTTTGACACAAGTCCCATTTTAACCCATTTGAATTTCGGATCCAAACATTAGTTGGCTTTTAACCAGACTGGTGTATGGTATTGTATAGTCGGCATGCCCGACTTTAACCTTTTTACTCGTTTTATTGTCAGATTGTCTCTATATGAATACTTTCAGAAGTGATCAAACAGACATATACAAACATTCTACTTAAGATTTTTTTTTTTTTCTGTTCAGTCAACAGAATTATTATTTTGAGTGTAGTGATGAATGTAAATTTAAAGAATAAATTGATGACCAAAATTTAACGAATTAAGTTTCCTTAAAAGCTTTCAACTCTATATATGCTATAAAGGATCAAAGCAAATTTACAAGACTTTTAATTTCGTGATGTGTAAACTCCCCCGCTCGAAACTGGAAATTTTAAATATATATTTTCTAGAGTATGTGCTATACTTTCTGAATGGAAAATGGTAAAAATTTAGGTTCAAAAAGGGTCCTCAAAGGACTACCTAAACCTGACAAACTGACGATTTCCTTAGGCAAAAATGAAATCCGGATTATTTTTTACAATTTGTTAAATACGTTTGGGATTTTAGCACATTAAATTCCTTTAATGCAATTAATGTATATCCCGATAAAAATAAATTTATAAAAACTTTAATTTTTAAATCAGACTAGATCTATTTTCTATTTTTTTGTATGTACAGTGAACCGTAACACACAAAAAAAGTTCACCGTACACCTTCTAATCCAAATTATTTTTGCAAGGCAGCTTTTTAAAATTTTTCGTTTGATCTAAGGGCCATTGACCTCGGTTATCCAGTTCCAGTATTAACCCACCAGATCTCAGTTCCTACGAACCCTAATGTCAGAAAATTAAAGCTCGCAAAAAATCATTAAACTTTTGCTAAGGAGGAATTTCGATAATTCCAGCAGAACAATTAAAATTTTTTTTTTATTTTTTTTTATTGCCGAACGTAGTGTTCCCCTTTTTAAATTTTTTGTCATATCTTCAATATTTTATTTATTGTCAGATTGTTTCTACGCCGTTGGCTGTAGGATTCGAACATGCGCATATTCTACATTACAAACGTAACTATACTAAACTGCAACCGCTTAACGATCTCACCCAAGTAAAGCCTTGAATGCAATGTAACTAATTCTTAGTTTTCTGTACTACTCAGCTTTCTGTTATTATTTTCTAATCAGAAGTGATCAACAAAGACACATTCAAACATTCCATTTTTAGATTTTTGTTTATCTTCCCATCTCCTCCGTGTATCTTTTTTCTCAAATGTTGCCAAATTGACGTATGATTTTAACGTTCAAGAGCAGGCATCTTGCGTATATATTGAGATGAGTTTCCACGATGCAATTTTAATAATTTATTTTAGTACAGTATTGTTTTCAATACAATTGATATCAAATCAACGCTAATAAAACCTTTAATTAATTAGTCACACCATATATTTTCTATGCCTGTTATGCTTTTCTTGGATTTTTGATAAAAACCTAGTATAAATGGGAATTTAAAAAGTAAGAAGAGTCCCCTCTAAATACCTATGCCAAACCTCTCTTTTGAAAAACTTAAAACAGTCTGTAAAATTTACGGAAAATTCTGTCATTGTTACGGATATGTTAACTAATTTTAGACCTGTTAGATAATTTTAGCAAAACGTTACGCAAATTTGAAATTGATTTAGTAAAATCTGAAAATTTTTTTTAATAAAAAACACTGTACAATAAAATTAAATTTTTTCTACAATAATAAGGTTCTGACAACTGATTCTAGTAGAGGGGACAAAAAAATATATGTGCATCGGCGTTTAAAAAGTTTAGGTCTAGTCCTATGCTTTTTGGGGGGCATAAGAAACCATGTGAATTTCCAATTTCAGGTATAGGATGTGTTCAGCGAACTTGGGTAAAATACTGCGACGACTGTTTTTCTCGAACATTTTAATCCTCTAACTCTTCAAGTTACGGGTCTTTTTTGTCCCTTTTTAAAAAGGGGCAAAAAAATTCCATTTCATTGAAGAGTTAGAGGGTTAGAATGTTCCACAAAAATGTTCCTCGTAGTGTTTTAAATAAGTCCGCTCAACACATCCTATACCTAAAATGGAAGGTTCACATGAATTCCTATACCGCTTTTAAATGAGTGAAATTTGTGCGAAAATCATGAATGTAGGAATTTAAAAAAACACATTTTTTTTTTTAATTTGTGGTAAAAAATAATAACTAATTTTTGAATGATCTATTATATAACAGTATAAAATTACAGAAAAGGAAAAAAAATATTTAGGCCCTGTGCAAGGTGGCTAAATAAATTCTAAACTAAATACAAATTGACAAAAGAGTTTAAAATTTCTATGAAAATTTTTTGAAAAGTTTTTCAAATTTCATAGAAACTTCGAAACCTGAATTTAGTTTAGATTTTATTTAGCCAGTTCGCACCCACCCTTAATATAATTTTTTTTATACTCCATCAAACTTAAGTAATTTTTGGATTTTCAAAAAAAAAAAAATGTCTTTTTAGGAGAAATAAAAAATAATTATTTTGCAAAGGTATACTAAAATCTATCTATACAGATATATTGATGTAATTAAAAAAAAATCTTCGAACCAGTTTCTAAAAAAAATGTATTTTTGAGAATTATTTTCGTGAAACAATTAAAACGTATTTTTCTGTTCAGTCATTTTTGTATAAAATTCTCTGAATTTAGCGCCCTCTCGTGGCGACAAAAGCAGTCACACCAAATATTTTTTTTCACATTTATTTGAGTAACTTTATTATCATTCAAAAAATGTGCCGTTAATCTTAATTTGAGAGAATTTTTTTTTGATTTTTGTCCATGGGGCGAAGCACTTTGCTACGATTTTAGAATTTCTATAAAAATTTGTTAAGTTAAATTACAAACTCAAGGAGAATTTCTTATTCTCGTCTAGGAGCGTTATTAAATTATTAGTTTTTTATAACTTTCTGTTCGGTATCATGCCACAAGTTTACTAAATTTGCAGTGGCAGTTTTTACACAGAGTTTCCAAATTATTCCAAAAGAGTTGTAAAATTTCCGTTTGAAAAATTTCAATCCATCAATGTATTATTTTCATATATATTATTTACCGACCTTTGAGCCCTATTTTCGCCCATAAATTCCCATAATTAAAATGGATATATTTCGACTTTATGTTTTGTATCAAATATTTCAGTTAAACTAAAATCGAAAATTTAAATTTGAAATTTAAAGAATTAATTCCTTAAATATCTGTTTGGTATCCATTTTTTGGTTGGTTGGATCATAAGAGTAGATAAATTATTGTGTTGGTACCGATATTGAATGAAATTTATGATGATGATCAGCAGCTCATCATGATGAAGAAGACAATTCTGTTAATGGTTAAAAAGGCACTGTTTTCTTGACTTTTAGTTCATTAGAATGATTATAATCATTATTATCATGATCTTTATTTTTATATTGACTTAATTGTATGGCATGGTTTTTCTATATCTTATTACGTTAAGCCCCATATCACAATGTCCTGTTAGCTGTTAACTGACACTTGTTGTTTTCCATATACATTTTAAATTTAACTGTTGCTTAAACTTTAACGGGACATTGTGTTATCGAGCATAACTAAGAGTCAAAATAATAAAACTTAACTTCCCACTACAGCTGAGACTTAAAAAAATCATCAATTCATTCAAAAATCCCATAAAACACCCATGCTTCTTCGTATCTATACAATATTCTCTTACTTTTTATGTTTTCATTTTTTTTTTTTTATTTAAGAAATTTTAAATTTTACTCATATATTTTTTATACCATACACATGATTATAACTTGACCTACATTTTAAAATCAACCTAAAGTCAAAATGAAACAACTACATATAGCCAACCAAACAACCAACAAACAACATTAACTGATTCAAAACTTAACTGTTGTTGTTACTGCTGCCATTGTTTGTTTTTTGACGTATTCAATCGTTCATATTATGCTCGTAGTAGTTAGTAGAAGTTGCTGTATTTAATAAGAGAAAATAAAGAAATTTCCAACGGTGCTTTTAAAGCTGATTCATAACTAATTCATATTACTATTTTTACAGTGGTACACAAACTTTTTCATACTGAATTTGAGCGATGGCACGTGTTATGTCATTTGTCGTTTATTGGCTTAGACCTGTGATGTAAGAAAATCCCTTTTAAGAAAATATATAACGGGGTCAACTCGTAAGTTATCAATGGCCAGTTCACATTGCCTATGTGTAAGACAGCCCTCAAATCCGTCGTGCAGAATGTTTATTGTGGCATCAGCTGCATTGGAACCACATGTCGTTCACATCCATAACATCCAATTATGGCCAAAAGAAATTGGTTACCATCGATCAGTAGCGCTATCCGTTGACGGAGATAGCATTGCCATCAACGTTTTTAGAGCAGTACGGACCGATGCACAGCGCTTTGTCCCCTAGACAAAAATCCAAAAAAAATTTGTATCTCCGATTTCGACGAAAATATTTTTTTTGTATATATGGGTGAAATCAAAAAATGTGATAAATTTTTGGGCCAAATTTGTGAGAAGCAAAAAGTGTTAATATTTCGGTTTTTTCTTAATGGAATCAGTAAGTTTAGTCATTATAAACCTAATTGCAAAAAATCTCATCTACAAATTGTCGCAATAACTTTTTTGGCACAATTTTAATTTTTTTTGTTGTAACGGAGTTTACATTTCTGTAAGCAAAACATATAACAAAAAACATTGCGTACGAATTTTCTTCAATTTATTAGTTTTTCGTATTTGGGTTTTCAACTTGCTTTCCAATGATATATAATTTGTGTTTATCAAATTGGCGGTTTCGCGAATAAAAATACAATTCATTCCGCGAAAAAAATTTTTATTTTTTTTTAAATTTTGTATTTTTGGTCTTTTTAAATGCTTTTCAAAAATATAAAATTTTTTAAAACCCAAACAGCGGTTGCGCAGTTATAAAATAATATATTAAAAACATAACATTTCGCGATCAAAAAAATTCTTAAATTGTGTTAAACAAATTTAATTTGTCAAACTAATGTCAGTAATGACTCAAAATATCGATTCAAAACCAATCAAATGCAAAATGAATCGTTTTTCGCTCCAGCAGCTTAGGGTAAAAAACTGATAACTGTTTTTGATTTGACGCAAAATTATTAGTTGAATCGTCTTCTGACGCATAAATATTAGTTGAATCACCTCTGTTTATGGTTATTTTAAAATATTTTAAACATTTATCTACATTTATTTGAATGAAATCTGATGCAAACAATTGTGGTTACGGAGTTTGCAGTTACGGAGTTTACATTTGGTTACTTTTTTCGTTTTCTTTCAGAAACGCTTTGCCAGAATCCAAATATGACATTGTTTTTCTTACTCGTTAAATAGTTTGGTGTAAAAATTAGGAACGGAGTTTACAACATTTTTTCAAATCTTATTAAAGACATCTTTTTCATCTCGAGAATGTTATTTGCTGCAGAAAAGCTTCAAGTCTGTTATACTGGATGATTACTTACAGTCCAACGATCATTTGAGTATAAATAACATTATACTTTTCGCAATATAAATAATAGATAACTCCAAAATTCTGGTATATGCATTTTTATCAAAAATTATGACGAAAAATCGTTACAGAGTTGAAGTCGTGATAGCTAAGATAGACGAAAAAGTTTGTAAAATGTATTAATTTTTATTAAAAACGGCACTTTTCCTCTTCATAAAAATTCTTATAGTTAGTGTTTAGTTTTCTTGGTTATTAAAATATAAGCTATTAAAGTTACAAAACTTTATGAGTTACTTGTTACGGAGTTTACATTTGGCCTATAAAATTGGTCACAAATTTTATGTATTAACCAAAAATTGGTCAGATTGTTATAAATTTTGTAAAACAGGTGACAATGCGCTGATATATATCGAAATATGTAACTCAAATGTAATCCATGCATTAGAAATTAGGTGGTTACACGGTTTTTATCACATTTTTTGATATCACCCATATACTAAAATTACTTAATCTGGTAAATATTATCCTTTCTGGTATTACTCATTCTGTCTACACTAGAGGTCGCTATAGTCGCTAAATTTTCAACATAGCATGTAATGCAAAAATATGAATTTTTTGGATCTTATATAAAAATAGGTACAAATTAATTTTTGGAGGTATCTTTAAAATTTTTCTTTTTTTTTAATATTTGAATATATTCGAATCAATAAAAGACAATAAAATTGTAAAAAAATCTGCAATTAACATATGAAATTATTTTTTGAATTTTTACAATAGTTTTGCTGGGAGCCTAAAAATATCAAAAGTTAAATAGAACTTTAAAAAAAATTATGTTAATTGATTTTAAAATTTTAAATTTTTTTGTCATGCTCTTATAATTTTGTATAAGAAAAAATAAAGAAAAGAACCAATTTCTTAATTTAACTATAAAAAAAAAACATTTTTCCAAGTGTCAAAAAATGTATTTTTGTAATTTCATCTTTTATGGGTCACGAAAAAGTTTCCAACTTTCTTAGATTTTAATAAAATGGTATATTATTTAAAAAAAAATTAAGATATTATTTAAAAAAAAAAGTATAAACTTTGGCAAAAGCGCTTTATCTATTTCATTAATAAATCCTTAAATATACCTAATTATTGGTTAAAATATGTTAATTGATTTTCACATTTAGCGTGTTTTTTAATCACCTAGATTTAGAATTTTTCATACATAAAGTGGATTTATTAAATCCAGAAAAAAAGCTGGATTTAATAAATCCATAATAAAAGCACAAATATATGAAACAGCCTATTAATTTAATGTCAGAAAAAAATACGAATGAAAATTAAAAGAGAAACAAAAAAATTGAAAAACTAACAAATAAAAGGTTTATATTAAATTTTTTTATGAAATATGTTTAGAAAAAAAACTACACCTCACCAAATACATATTTTTAATCTTGGACATGGAGAAATAGCTGAAATAGAAATGGCAATTTTTCACTCTACAGTAAGTAATTTAATTAAATCCAATTAGTGAATATTAAATATTGCAATGGAATTTTTCAATTGTGTAAAAATATAAATTGAAGTGTTAAAACCAAGGTTGGTTACCGAAACGAATAACGGTAAGGGTAACGGTAACGGTATCCAATTTAATTTGTTTCGGTAACGGTAAAGGTAACGCTATTTAAGACTGTTTCGGTAACGGTATACCGTTATCGAAACAGCAATACCGGTACGTACCGGTATTATAAATTATGTTAAAAACATATAAAAACAAGTAAAAACTTAACATATATTCAATTTTGAGTGTTAAAAATGCAGATTATAAGCTTTAAATTCAATGCTGGGAGTTTTTATAACTAAAATTGTTATCCATAAATTTTTTTTCTAGAAAAAAAGACTGAAGATCATTACAAAAAAGTTAAAAAATTTGCTTTTTTATATAAATTAATAAATACCGGTAAAATACCGGTAACTACCCATAAATATAACGGTATCGGTAACGATAACGGTAATTGTAAATTTTTTTAGAGGTATTAGTAACGGTATTCAATTTGAAACGGTATTTTAGCGATAACGGTATTATAGCGATAACGGTAACCAACCTTGGTTAAAACTGAAAAGGCAGACGGTTTATCGCTGTTTTATATAAAATATAATTAAAAGTTAAAGTTAAATCCTTCATCATCGAATTCGGTATTAAAAATTAGGGTGAAAGAAGTGTCGGACAGAAAATTCTTTTTAAAATAGGGAGAATCTAACCCCATCTGTTGAGCACTTTTAGAAATACGTTTTGGATTTATTAAATCCAAGTGATTAGAAAAAACGGCTATTATTATGTTTTTTTTTTTGTTAGGAATAGGCCTTTAGTTATTATCCCAGCAAAAAAGATTGCAAGTAGTGCTTTACAAACTACTTCTTTCAATGCTTCACAAGTATCCGCTAGTGTATTTTTATTGCTTTTTTAGAAGTTATTCTGAGCAACTTTAAAAGTCACTTCTTTCATTGCTTCCCAAATATCCGTTATTATATTTTTACAGCTTTTTTATAATTACTTCTGAACAACTTCAAAAAATCACTTCATTCGTTGCTTCCCAAGTACACATTATTACATTTATACAGCGTTTTTAGAATTACTTCTGAACCACATCCAAAAAATCACATAAGTATTGCTTCTAAAGAGTAATTGCTCTAAAAGTGATCGTAAAAAGTGATTTTGGTATCATTTGGCATTTCCAAACAGAGGGTCCGGGTTCGATTCCCGGCGGGACTAATACTTTTTTATTTTTTTTTAATTTTTTTTTATTCTATTAATTTTTGTTTTTAATATTTATAATTAATTTATTTAAATTCAATATTTTTAAAATTTTTAAAAATATATATATAAAAAAATAGTGAGAAATTGATTTTTATGTACCTGTAAAAATAGTACTGAATCCAATATTGAATTGGAGTGCACCTTTTACACTTGTTTAATAAGTACTTTTATTGAAGAGAATAAGGAATAATATCTCGCATTAACAAAGTGGTGTTTTTATGCCAGCCAACTTTCATATCAAAGAATAGCTCAGCGGTAGAGCACTAGACTTTATGCCAGCCAACTTTCATATCAAAGAATAGCTCAGCGGTAGAGCACTAGACTAGCAATCGTGAGGTCGCAAGTTCGATACCCGGTGGTGGCAATAAAAAAACCTTTGTAAAATAAAATAATATATTTTTTTTTTGTAAAGAATTTTTTTTTTAATTTTTAATTGGTAGAAAAGAGCTTCCTTTGCACAAGTTCATAAAGTACTGAAAAAATGTTAAAGTGGAAGTACTCCTCTCCTATGACAACTCAATGCATTGTAGTGCTTTTTCTACTGCTTCGGCATCTCTTTTTTGCTGGGTATATTTTAAAAAATATCTACCAATTTTTTTTATAGAAATCAAAATAAATGTATTTTTTTAAAGACTCTTTTTTTTTTGTCTCATTCACGTTATAAAAGCTAAATTTTTTAACTGAATTAACAGCTGACAAAAAAATTCTATCTTTGAACTTTGGGAGCAAATTCACTAAAGCTTCACCGCTAAAAACACTACGAGGAACATTTTTGTGAAACATTCTAACCCTCTAACTCTTCAACGAAAAGGAATTTTTTGGCCCCTTTTTAAAAAGGGACCCGTAAAGACCCGTAACTTGAAGAGTTAGAGGGTTAAATTGTTCCACAAAAATGTTTCTCGTAGTGTTTTACATAAGTTCGCTGAACATATTCTATACCTAAAATGGAAGATTCCCATGGTTTCTCCCTAAAATCCAGGTTTGTGCGACATTTGAGCGCCAATTGTCGAAATTAACCCTTAAACACATTTTAAGTTTTTACTTATTACTGGCACTGAAGTTAAATTTTCAATGCTGATGTCTTAAAAGACTTATAGTAGAATTTAATGACAAATATTTTTGTGGAACATTTTAAACCTCTAACTCTTCAACTTACGGCTCGTTTTTGTCCCTTTTTAAAAAGGGGCCAAAAAAGTCCCTTTAATTGAAGAGATAGAAGGTTATCCGAGCAATCGGATAATTATTGCAGATTTCATGAAGATTTTAACATAAAGGATATATGTCAGGACTAAGAGTCCTTGCTTCGATTTTGATAAAAATTGGCACAAACGTTTCCAGTATTTGTATCTCAATGGATACGTCCATTTATGTAGCTAATATAATATTTTTAAATTTCAGGACCTGTGGGAGGTGGGCGTGTCTTTGGCCCGATATTTCCAAAAATTAAAATTTTTCTTAAGTAAGGGGTTCTATGCCAGAGTACCAAATTTCAAAACTCTGTCTCCACTCCTTCTATTTTTGTCCAATCGTTATATGAGATCAAAGCACTGTGCGTTGGTGCCCTATATCCATCTTTATGAACATTCTACTAATTATTTCACAAATACTGTATATAATTATTATGAATAAAGGCAAAAAAGTATGTTTTTAAGATTTTTGAAAATTATATTCGTTTTAAAATACAATAGGGATTTTCATATAAACTCGTAAAACCTTTGTAAACCTTGTATAAATACAAACCATATTTTTTATGTATGGAGTTTGACATTAAACTCATAAACATACCAGGTTTACACCGTTTATGAGTAAAATACTAGTTTATATGAACACCCCTAAAATTTTTTGAAATTTTACGAAATTTTAATATAGTCATTTATTCTCGGAAGATTAAGGGAATTTTGTTTTCTTTTTTTTGCCCCAGTTATGATTATAAAATTTACCTTTGACGCATTAATGGGTGATTCCATGATAGCTGCCCAGAGGCATCCTTGAACTTTAGAGGGTAAAAAATATTAAGAATATGGATAAACTAGGAATCAAAAAATTTTAAATTGCAAAACTAAAATACTTATATGTATATTTAAATATTTATACCTATTGAGAATAACAAATTAAAAAATAATATTATACAAAATTTTTTTTTTAATTTTTTAAATATTTTTTTTTACGTGCCTATTCCTACGAAATGTCTGTGATTCTTAGTTGTGACTGTATTCTCCATGTATTTGTTGTTGCAGAGTCACAATAAAATATATTAATTAAAATTTTTGTTTGAAAACTTCAAAAAATTAAGACCTGCTATCAACATAAGAATAACATTAGCTGTGTTTTCGACTTAACTATATCCGTTAACTCATAAAAAACCTCAAAGTGCATAAAAACGATTTTAAGACAAAAACTAACACATTACTTTTCGTATGCACATTAACTTTCAACACGGATAATTATAAACGTTGAAAACTCAACGTTTATACAATTTCACATCTAACGTAACTTATTCGCGTTACTTCCTAGGAACTTTTGCTGACGTAGTTTCGATTATAACGGAAAAATTATAAACATAACCTGTTTAAAAATTTTTTATACTACAATCGGTTTAAATAAGATTTGCTTTAAAGACATGGAACAAAATACAGCTATTGACAAATAAAATTTGAATTTTTTAAATTTTATTGTTGTTTTTTATGAAAAGTTAAAAAGACTCTCAGTCACTAGTACGAATAGGCACCTTAATATGAGTATAATTTATGAACTAGAAACACTATACAACACAAAAAAATTAACAAGGTTCTAAAAACTAATTGTGGCAGAGGGGACCATAGAAAAATATACGTGTATCGGCGTTTTAAAAGTTTACGTCTGGCCCTATGTTTTTGGTGGGCTAAAGTTTTTCCCCATTTGCAAATGTTTATTGTGAATCGGCGTAAGAAACCATGTGAATCTTCCATTTTAGGTACAGAATATGTTAGAAAACTTATGCAAATTTAATTAAAATTACTTTTTTGGCGCCTTTTTAAGAAGCGACAAAAAACACCCTTAACTTTTTGAATAAATTTCTTTACAAACAATTTCTTATAGAAAAAGAGGAATTTCGTCCAATCTTTTTGGAAATTTATTAAATCGAGGAAACAAACTTCTGGTATTCCATCTATAGTTATATATATGTCCTTTATTCATCTGAATTACGTAGTAAAAAGAGATTACACATGATATTTAAATAAAAAGTTCACGAAGAAGATAGGGCGTCAGCGAATTCTCTCCATTTAATTCTGTCTCCGGAAAGTGATTTAATTTGATTCCAGGTTTTACGAGCTGCTCCAATTCGCTCCAATTCGGCCAGTATATTCGAAGGATCTTTCTCGAATATCGATTAATAAACGTTTGGATCTTTCCCGGTGTCAATTTTGTAAAGCTCCATGTGGTACGGCCATATAGCAATACAGATTTTAAGCTGCAATTAAATATGCGTATTTTTGTCTCTTTCAAGATGTTGTGTGCACGCCATATTCGGTGCAATTTGAAGAAAGCAATGCGAGCTTTATTTATCCGATCACAAATATCAGTTTCAGACCCGCCATCTTTTGTAATCTTGCAACCAAGGAAGTCAAATGATTCGACATCTTCAATTAAGGAGTTTTCTACTGTTAATGGGGTCGTTATATGGGTCTTTTTAAAGTTTATTCTCAATCCTTCTTTTTGGCGTTTTCGGAGAGTCTCTTTATTTTGGCTTCAATATCCACATGTCGATGAGCCATTAGACAAATGTCATCAGCGTAATCTATGTCGTTTAGGTACTCTGCCATATTCCAACGAATACCAAACGGCGCCTCCTTGTTAGTATCTTCCATTACACAGTCCAAAAGCAAGAGAAATAATGTGGGGGACAATATACAGTAGGGTTATGACTCATTTTTAACAAAAATTTTACCTATCACCACGTGATAGGCAATACTAAATTAATAATAAAAATCGTGTTTGCGGATCATTTCGGCAAAAAAAACCTTCCGCACCAAATGCAATTTCTAAAAATAATTTTTGCTCGGGGATTTTGTTTAATTTACATAACGAATTATTCCAAAAATTATTGTAAACGACAAAAAATGTATCCAAAAGTCCCTCCAAAAAGGTTTCCTAATTTTTACGGTAAATAAATTTTAATAAGCATCGTTTGGTTTCACTTGTTTAAAACTTCGGAGAAATATGTTAATTAAACTAAAACCATATAGACCAAATTTACTATTTTTTATGGCCTTTTTTTTGATTTTTGTAAAAAAAAATTAAAAATCATAACCCTAATATACAGCCTTGTCTAACCCCGGTTAAAGTTGTGAAAGGCCGACTTTCTTTACCATTAAAACGTACCATACAATGTGCATCCTTATAAAGTTCGCGTATAAGGGTAACAATCTTCTCCGGTATTCCCTTATTAATTAGTGAGGTCCACATAGAGTTTCGGGATATAGTGTCGAAAGCTCTTTCAAAATCCAAAAAAAGTAGGTAAAGGTGTGTGTTATATTCTGCCGACTGCTCAATAATTATGCGAACTGTGTTTATATGGTCGTCACACGACCTCCCGCGCCTAAAACCCGCTTGCTCTTTACGTGAAATATGATCGACCACAGGAGATATTCGATCCAATATCAGTGTCGCCATCACTTTACCAATTGAGTTGAGCAATGTAATACCTCGCCAGTTTTTACATAGTGTAAGATCACCTTTTTTGGGGATTGTGATAATCACACTTTCTTTCCAATTTGTGGGGATTTGATTATTTTCCCACGCACTTCTGATGAGTGGTGTTAGAAACTCCGCAAGGGCGCTGGCGCCATATTTCAACAATTCGGCCGCGATGTTGTCAGGACCTGATGCCTTGCCATTTTTCATCCTGTTTAATGCCGAAACAATTTCTTCATACGTTGGCAGATCTGTTGAGATATCTCTTCTAGGGTTGCGTCGTATACAAGAGATCAAATTTACGACCTCATTTTCATCATTTTCTGCTGAAGGTTGTGATGTAAAGAAATCCCGCCACCGTTCAAGTTGTCCATCAGTGGTGGCTAACTCAGATCCATCAACTGCCTTTAGAATCGCGGGGCCTCTGATGTTGTTTCCGCTCAGTTGCTTAATGGCTGAGTAGACTCCGCGAAGGGTTCCTGTATTTGCGGCTTGTTCGGCCCGTTCCGCTATGTCATTAAAATACTTTTCGCGGTCAGCACGCACCATGTAGGTAACTTTGCGGGCCGATTGTCTATACGCAAGTCTTGCCTGCTCTTTTAGTATTGGTGTTTTAGCCTGTATGCGTTCGTTGTGAAGACGTTTGCGGTTTTGGATCTCAGCCCAGGAATCATATCTAATCCAAGGTTTGATTTTATCTTGTTTTAGTCCCAGGACTGACTTTTCAGTATCCTTACATGTCACAGCAACTTCTGCCCATGTTTGGTGTTCAGTTAAGGCCAATTTAGATCGCAATGTCTGATTATAATTAGCAGATACAGCTGGGTCTCGTAGGCGGTAAGCAGAGCACCCAGACCATGCTTGCCCATTACAGCTTGTAGGTTATTGTTTTCATTTCCTACTTTGGCATTAAAGTCACTCAAATAAATTTTAATGTCAGCAACCGATAGAGAGCTTGCAATGGCCTCGAGTTGACCATAAAATTCATCCTTAACTTCAACTTCGTGAGGTTCAGTTGGTGCATAACACTGAATGATAGATATTTTCCGAAATTTTGAGTTAAACTTCGCTGTGATTATACTGTCGGAAATTGTCCTATATTCGATCATTGCATCTCTAGCTTTTGGTGACATGAGCAAGTCAACTCGGTTTTTCCGATGCATGGTATTGCCGGAGTATATGAAGCGATGGTAATTGAGTCATTCCGCTATTCAGCCATCGAACTTCACTAAGCCCTAAGATGTCAAGGTTGTAAGAGACCATTTCCTTACGAACTTGCTCGAGTCTTGATGTTTCAGAGAGCGTTCTCACATTCCAGGTACCAATCATAAACCGTTGTTTAAAGCCAAAAGTCGTCATCGTGGGGGATTGTTATTTAAATTTGTTAACGTTTCTATAATCATTTGGAGTTTAGGAGGATTGACTGGTTGGGCCAAAGCCTATGATCCTATTATTGGGGCTGCCAACACACCTCTAGGCCGATGAGCCGTTAGACGGCATAAATACAGCTGAGCGTCAGCGACTAGTTGTTTTCAGTTGTCACCTACTTCCTGAGATGCATCGGTGACAGCATGCCATTCAGGTTACTCAAAAACTGTACGCCTTCTCACATTGGCTGTATTCAGGCGGTTGCCTAAAATACATCACCAGACAACACTTGGTCAGAGACCGGAAGTCGTGAGTTGCTTGAGAATTTCTGACAAAGGAATCGCTTCTTGCTACCCCCAAGTGGATAGCAGACAGAGACTTTTGAACCTCTGTGAAAAACCGTAGTGAAATACGGCCAAAACATTTCCCAATCTTGTGATGACGCAGTAAACATGTTTGCAAACTTTTTCAAATCTTACTTTGAACCTTTGATGTCTAATGATGCTGTCAAGCTCTTTATCCATGCTGGATATTGGTTATTTGCTAGTCTCTGAAGAAGAAGTTTTTAATGGTATTATGAACATCAAGAATAGTTTTAAATCCGATAATGATGGTCTATGTGCTCATTTATTGAAAAAACGTGCCTCTTTTATTACGGAAGCTCTTACGTTTATTTTTAATTTATCGCTTATAGAAGGTTTTTTTATTGACCGATGGAAGTCGGCTATACTTACATCGGTTTTTAAGGATGGGAAAAGGGATGATGTAACTTCCTACAGACCAATTTCAAAGTTATCTTGTATCTCTAAAATTTTTGAGCATATTTATTAGAGGTTACTTTTTATTACTAAATCGTGGATTTTTCCTAATCAACATGGCTTTTTTCCGCTAGATCTGCTACAACAAATTTGGCTATATTTAGTGAAATAAATTAAATGAAATTCTACTGTAATTCTCTGCAGATATCAAAGTTGAAAATTTAACTTCAATGCCAGAAATTAGTCAACACTTAAAACTAAACCCCTAGATTGCAGGTTTGTGGGACAGCTCTTCCTCTAGGAGAAAGCTACATAAAGAAACTAGATTGGTGCTGACAACTGAATTTGTAGCCAATGTAATGGTTCCGTTTTGGTAACTGAATTTTTCGGATGTGACAACAAAAAATCAATTGCGATACGAGCAATTTGACTGTGGCAATAGAATTTCGGTCGCCTCAATAGCAATTCGGTAGTCGCAATCGAAATTTCAGTAACTGCAACTGAACTATTGTCAAAATGAAACTGTTTTCTAGGTCTACATAGTAAATTTAAAGTTCCTAGCAATCAGTCATATTATTACTTTATATATAGAGATTATTTATTAATACCTAATGTAAATGTATAGAGAAAAACTCAAAACGAATTTGTTTGAATTGTAACATTCAGCTTTTTCCGCTTAATAGCCATGCTTAATACGCCGTACAAACTCTCTACTGAACTCACTCATTCACTCGCTACACACTCCATGCTGTCATATGAACGAGGAAATCCAAAACTAGGTAAAAGGTTAATAACCTTCAAAAAAGAAAAAGAAATACATACATATTTTGTGGGCTTCTTTTTTGTTGTTGCTATAACCGTATAGAAAACATTGGTTAAGCTTTTTTTTTATTACATTGTAATTGTATACCCGTTTGCAGTCAAAGTAACCGGCCTCCTCCCTCCCGGCCTAAAGTATACCTGTTGGCATATTAAAGTTTCATTTTTGTTGTTGTTGTCTTTTGTGTCTTTTTAAGAAACTTGTCGATCATTTCATTTTAGTACGTAGGATAGGGTGACAGCGATTTGTATGGAAAATAATTTTTTGTACAATTTCGTGGATTGCC
Organism: Leucophora obtusa; assembly: GCA_949987735.1. Lineage (NCBI taxonomy): Eukaryota > Metazoa > Arthropoda > Insecta > Diptera > Anthomyiidae > Leucophora > Leucophora obtusa. The sequence goes on from OX465295.1 coordinate 76,845,299, forward strand.
AAATGGAATTTTGTGAGATTTTTTGCAGAAAAAAATAATTTTCGAATTTTTTATTATACACATCACTTTTAATTAATTTGGTGGTGATGAATACAAATATGAGTAAAGGTTTTTGAGATACCTATCTGAAGAAAAAAAAAATACTAAATATCGCCTTAAAACGGCCCATAACAACAATCGACCTAAAACTCGGTTTTAATTAACAATCCCAGCAAAAATAAATGGAATAACTTCTAAATGAAATCACTTCCTTCATTACATCATAAAGAATTACTCCTTTAGAAATGGGTTTTAAACAACATCTAATGCTGCAATAAATAAAGGGTTTTTCAATAAGAGCGCTACAAAAGTAAAAAAGTTTAAATAAAACAAAAACGGTTTTGGATATCAATGAAATTCTTTATTCCTGTGAAAGTACGTTCGATGCCATTATGTATGGAAATCGATCTCTTTTGCATGGCCACCACGGGCACGCTTGCAGAAGTCCAGACGCTGAACCCAATTTTCGACGGTTTTCAAGCATAAATCGGCCGATACTGCTGCAATTTCACGTTCGATATTCGTACGAAGTTCATCAATCATCTCTGGCTTGTTGGCATAGACCATAGATTTGACGTAGCCCCACGCTCAATTGTTGATCTGCTAGGACGATTATGACGACCATAAATTTGACGTAGCGCTCTTAACGTTGAGGCCACTGACTCCGAATTTCGGTAGTAAATTTTAATAATTTCGACTCATTGTTGGCTCGTATAGCTTTCCATCATGAAATGGCAAACCTTACTGAAGAGAAATGTCAAAAGAGCGGCAAGAAATATGGCTTCGTTTGCTGTCCCTGTCTTTCTACTTTTGTAGCGTCCCTGTTGAACAACCCTTTATATGCTAGTCAGAAGTTCTTTTTCATGGGTGATAACAAGTTAATATTTTGTGTAGGGGTTGCATGAGAACATGCTGGCATAGAAATCAGAGGGTTGCGGGTTCGAATCCTACCAGGTCGAAAAATAATTTTTTGAACTTTTTTACACAATTAATAATTTTTTGTAGTTTTCACTGTAATATTTTAATTTTTTTTTATTTTTGTACACTGAATTAATTTTTGAAACGAATTTTTAATGAAATTTTATGGAAATATAAAAATTCTAAATAAAAATATACAATAATTCTTCAAATATTTTTTGTTAAAATACCAAAAAGGTAAATATTACAATTTTGTTTGTATTTAAAAGATTGTAATTTAAAAAATCCATTTTGATAAAATTTTTACTAAATTTATTTATTATTAAATTAACAGAAAAAAATCCTGTAAACATTTTAGTTAGAACTACTAAAAATAAGTTAAAAATGACCTTGCAAAAAACTATTTTTTATCTACAATACTAATATGCTGCAAATTTGTTTGCTGATTTTATCAATTTAATTTGTTATTTTTAATTACCTAAAAGTTAACTTAAATGTAACTAAAATTTTGTAAATATAACAGTTTTATTTTTCCTATTCTTATCTTACAAGTATTTACCAAAAATAAAAAAAAAATCTGCAGTTTTTTCCAAGCTAATTTTTAGTAGCTTTTTCTCATATTTTTACAGCTCTATTTCTTTTTATGGGTGTATTATTTTTTATAAAAAATAAAACTTAAAAAAAACAACTTTATATATTTTTCCAATATTGATAATAAAAATTGAAAGAAATGAAGATAACAACACTTTACTGAAGAAGACTGCTAAAAGTCAGCTATCATGTATACCAAGCGATAGCACAGTGGGCAGAGCGTCTGCTTGAAATCACAACAAACCCCACACGCGGCTTAATGATTTTTTTTTTAATTCAAATAAAAAGAAGTGAAACAGAACTTTCTTATCATTGGTTCAAATATACATCATTTGTTTTTGAAAAGAACAACTTCCTTCCTATGACAAGCCAATGTTAAATTCATTGATGAAAAATCCGAAAAAGAACAACTCTCTATTCAACAGTTGCAGTGCTTTAACCACTTCTTTTTCTTCACTTTTTTTGCTGGGAATATGTCAAAAACCCGATTTAAGTTTTTTGCGTATTCGTGGCCAGCATTAAGAAATTAATAAAAAATAATGTGTTTTAGCCAGAGCTTTTAAGAATTAACTCCTTTTGGGAATGAATTCCCTGCATTTTAATTCAAAGAATGAATTCATTAATAAAAAATAAACAAGAATTAATTCCTGTGAATGAATTCAAAGAATTCAAATTTAGAGAATCAATTCTCTGACCAAAGCATTAAGCATTAAAATTAAAGAATTCATTCAACACGAGTTAATTAAATTTCTAGTCAAGGAATTTATTCGAATTAAACCAAAAAGTTAATTCCTTCAGGGAATGAGGTATACAATTGAATGAATTCCCAGGCAAAGCTTGACCAAAAGTTGAATTAACTAGAATTGAATGAATTCATTGGTGAATCAATGCATTAAACTTTATAAAGGAATTAGAACAAATTAATGAATTCCTTTAAGATAAATCGAATGAAAAAAGGGAATTCATTCATTTCCTTAAGGTTGGTCAGGGAATTCTTCACAAAATATAAATTCAGTTCAAAAAAATTTTAATTAGGGAGATAATACTTCGAAGCTCTGGTTTTAGCATTGATAAAATTTTTTTGGTTTGTTCGAAAAATCTGAAATTTTGATCGGTCTGAGCGGCAGGTTAGTGTTGTCCAAATTTCCAGCAAATTCAACCCGGCAATTCTCGACTATCTAAGAAATAAAAAAAATATTGTCACCCTAATATAGGTATATGACGGTTTATTTGAAATTTAATTTTTTAGCCCAAAGCTCTGGAGAAATCTGGAGGTTTTTTGTTTTTTTTTTTTAACTTTAGTGGATATTTTCTGTGATTGCTTATAATGTATTTAGTACATATTTATTTTCGGTAATTTTTTTTAAGTTTAAGGGGGAGAAAGAAGTTTCATTGTTTCCTGATATGATCGTTGTTGTTTGTGTAATAAATAAAAAACAAATTGATGCACATTTTTTGGGTGAAATGAAAGGATGATCAGATAATTTAAAATTGTAATGATTTTTATAAACCAAAATATATATTATATCACTAATATTACTAATTGTTGGGTTGTTGGGAATAAGGATTGTATTTACTAGGCTATAATTTACTATATTGATCGTAGGACAAATTTAAATGAAGAAGAAACTATAAAGTTGAAGGTTTTCGAGGCAAATATGTTAAAAAGTTAAGATTTTTCGGCCAGGATTTTTGTCTTAAATATTTACGGAGTAATAAATTTTTAAATGAAATTTTATACGCAAGAAATATTTAACACATCGTTCTTAATTCAGACTCTAAAACTGACCCTACATACACGTAGGTTAAGCTTCCCAGAGAAGTCAAATATTCTGCTCGGTCTGAGTACCCAAATATCTCTGAGCCTCTTATCACAGATAGCTGGACATCCACGTGAAAAGTGCAGGAATATATCATCCCGTATTTCACAAGACCTGAAGACGTTGCTAAATGAAGGACCAAGTATTTATAAACTGGTGATACCTAAGGTATCCATGTGCAGTAAGATATTCCGTTAGCACTCTAAGATCCCCCTTAATGAGAGAAAGTAACCTGTGGAACCTTCCCCCAGATATTGTTGGCGAGCAAATTCACCTTTTAGTACTAAAAAAAGACTGAACTGCAATGCATCTTTTGCAGTAGTTTAATAAGTACTTTTATTGAAGAGAATAAGGCACAGTATGTCGCAATGACAAAGTGGTGTTTTTATGCCAGTCAACTTTCATATCGGAGACTAACTCAGTGATAGAGAGCTAGACTACCGATATTGAGGTCAAAAGTTCGATATCAATTAACTTATTTGTGTAATTAATTAATTGTAGTGTAATTTTTGCACTGCCATTTTTTAATTAGTGATATTGGGCAGATTTTCCAAAGAAAGAACATTTTTTAGTAGTGGATTAGCACTCGTAGTAGTTGAGCATCTGGTAAAAGCAGCTAATGACTTGAATTGAATTGATTTCATTGATCAATGGTAATGGCCTTTTCAATTCAATTACAATTTATTATTCATCAATTAAAAGAACAATCAGGAATGGAAAATGCTCGCTCAGGCTCATGCTTGTTCTAAAAAATTAACGAGCCAATATAAAAATTTATCGATATTAAATTCCATTCCAAGCTAATTTTTATCCAGGTAAAAGTGAACGAAATAGAATGGAACAGGGAGCTAGTAATATTTTTAGTGTTTCAATTTCACTCGAAATGGAATAGAATGGAAATTTTTATTATTTGAATGTGTTTATTTGCATTCTTAAATAAATTATTAAAATAAATGGGGCACCCTGTAGCTGATTCATAAAACAGATCTCTCGGTAGTCCTCGCAGACATACCTGATTTGTATAATTGGAGTTTGAGCGTTGCCCACAAAATCCAGCTCTATCTCGCTTAGTTTTTGTGATACTGGACATTTTAAAAAATGGTAATTTTTTAAAAATGGCCTGTATTTCAAAAACTAAGTTGACAAAATTTTTGATCCATTGGTGTATTATTACACTCCGGGGAAGCTCCCAATTTTATTCAACAGTCACAGGGTTGCATTTTTAATTTTTGTTTTAAGCCATCTACGTTATAATACAAATTATCACTCTCCGATAATGGATTGGAACATCGATCTCAATCGGTGTGAAATGGAATGAAATGAGGAACTAGTGAAATTAGATCACTTGCTATAGAAAACGAAATGGAATGAAATGGGGAACGAATTTCGCATTCGTTTTAATAGGGTACGATATATTAATTTTTATTATCATATAAATTTAAAAAAAATGGGTCACCCTGTTGCTGTTTCACAAAAATGCATTCCGCAGGATCTCTCGCGGACCTACCGCATCTAAATACAAGTGACAACTAAGCGAGATAGTGCAAAATGGAAAAAATGTTTGCTCCATTGGAGTACTAGCATCCTATAATACAAATAGGCCAGGTCCAGGAGAGATTCCAAGGGATCCATTTTTGTAAAACAGCTAATGTAAAGCTATTTAAACAGCCTTTTTTGTAAACAAATGTTTTTATGGCAATTTTAATTACCCAGTGTAGAAACGGTAATGACATATCATTATTTTTTGGACTACCAGTAATGACACCCACTTACCTTCTGCATTATTTTAAAACATATAATAATGAGTTACTGCTAATGACTTATTTTTATCATTATTTCAAATAGAAAATAATTTTCTAGATTTTTTTTTTAAAATTTTTTGAAATCTATTTTTAGACACAATATTTTTTAAACACTAGTAAGGATATATAACCACATATTTTTTGATTTTTTGTATGTTGGCGAGTAAGCTTACTTGTGTGCAGCAGGTGAATTATGTTTTTATCTATTAAATATTACATGTCGATATAGCTCAGATGGTAGAGCTGTTGACTGGCAATCTGTAGACCCAGGTTCGATTCCCGCACCAGGAAATTTTATTAAAAAAAAAATACAATAAAAAATATTTTTTTTATATAATTTATTTTTTGAAAATCTATTTTTAGACTCATTATTTTTCTCAGTACTGGTAAGCACGTAGGTAACGATATATTTTTTGATTTTTTGTATGCTGGTGTGTAACCATAACTCATTATTTTTCGCGACATCGCCATATAAAGGTAATAAGAAATGTAATAACAAAAGTAACTAGTTATCATTACCAAGTATGTAGTTACATAACCACATATCTCCTAATGATTTTCTACACTGGGTAGTTTTTAAGGCTTTAGTGCGATTTTATTAGCATTAGTAAGACATATTCTAAATGATAATGGCATTTTTTTGGCATTACCATTATTCCACTAATACTTATAAAAGTTCAATGCCAATGAAAAATTTACAAATTATAGTAACCATAAGTTAGAAAACCCAGTTCATTAAGCTTCTGTAGCAGCTCATATATTACCAGAGTCCACAAGAAAAGCGAGAGAAAGTACGCCTCCTTGTGGACAGCTCCTTGTCGCCGTTATCATCCTTTATGAGCAGCCAAGATCTAGCCATTTAACCGTGGATGCAAGAACCTCCAGTGTCTAATTTATTATCACTAGTGAAATATCCTCCCTTACCATCGTCAGTCTAATAGCGTTGTAGTAGGTATTGTCAAACGCACCCGAACTAAATACGAATCTGATTTAGGTTAATGAAATTGAAAATGGCGGATTCAATATGGCGGATAATTTTTTAAAAGGAGGTCTGATTTGTTTAAAAGGATTTACCAGAAATCTTGTTAGAGTCGCTGAATTCATATTTGTTTTTGAACCTAAAATGACGGACCCAATATGGTATATGATTTTTATTAATACCCCTGAGTGAGTGTAGAAATGGTAATTACATATCATTATTTTTTGGACTACCAGTAATGACACCGACTTATATTCTGCATTATTTTAAAACATAATAATGAGTTACTGATAATAACTTATTTTTACCATTATTTTAAACAGAAAGTAATTTTATAGATTTTTTTGTAAATTTCTTGAAATCTATTTTTAGATTCAATATTTTTTCAACACTGGTAAGGATATATGTATGTAACCACATATTTTTTAATTTTTTGTATGTTGGCGAGTAACCTGACTTGTGTGCAGCAGGTCAATTATGTTTTTATCTGTCAAACATTACATGTCGATATAGCTCAGATGGTAGAGCTATAGACTGGCAACCTGGAGTCCCAGGTTCGATTCCCACACTATAAAATTTTATTTGAAAAAATTTTACAATAAAAAATATTTTTTTTTTAAATTGTTTTTTTGAGAATCTATTTTTAGACTTATCTTTTTGTCAGTACTGGTAAGCATATAGGTACCCAGTCAGAAAAATACAAACGGGAAAGCGGTGGCAAAGCACTTTAACAGGTGGTACAAGTACTGGCAAAAAGTGCTTTCCTATTCCCAAAATGATAACATCATTAGACAAAAGGACCGGCTGTTCAAAAAGCGCCGGAAAAGCACTGGAGGAACAAAATTTTTAACCATTAGCAAAACGCTGGCAAAACCAATAAATAGGTGGTCTGGAAATATATTTTCCAAAATAAAATTTAAAAAAAGTTCATATGTATTTTTTTTGGTCCTGCCGTCATTTGAACCCAGGCCGTCAGATTGGCAGACGACTGCTCTACCCACTGAGCTAACGAGACATATAATATTTGGTACCTAAACACATAAATGAGTAATAATCGCTGGACAACTACTGGCTGTGCGAAAAAGCTAGCACTGGCAAACAGTTTTTTGGAACTGATATGCCAGCGTTGGGAGAGCAAAAAAAAAGTTTGTCTTAAAGGAGCTTTTCCACAAACAAAATAATTGATTTTATAGAACAAAAAAAATTTAAATTTAAAAAAATCCAAAAAAAAATTTTTTCCTTGCAACCGGATTTGAACTCGTTTTGCAAACGCTGGCAAAGCGTCCCAAATGAGTGTTCTGCCAGTCATTTATTTTTAACACCGTGGTTACCCAGTGGTATGCCAGTGGTTGATTTTTTGTACCACTGGCGATTTCTGACTGGGTAACGACATATTTTTAGATTTTTCGTATGCTGGTGTGTAAGCATAACTCATTATTTTCCTCGACATTGCCAGGTATAGTTACATAACCACATATCTGGTAATGATTTTCTATACTGGGACGAATATTATATTGGATGCCACATGCTAGAATACTACACTCAAAAAAATAAGTTAGTAGAACAATTAGTAAAACGTCTTGTATATCAAGTATACTAGTTTTCAGAAATTTTTTAGAAAGTTTTAGTTATATTTTTTTAGCACTAAAATAATTTTGAACTAATGTTTTACTTATTTATTTTGCCACAAAAATTGTGCTGATAACCGCATTTATAGCGTGGACGACAACTAGATAGACAAGATGTATGTAGATGTCGCAGCTTGTCTGGATGTAGTACAGACAACGGAAACGATAATTAAAAAAAAAAACAACTACACAATTTCTATATTTAAAATTTCAGCAAATAAATTAACTAAGGTAAGATTTCTTTACAAATTTTTTGAGTTTTTTTCAGTCTACTAATACTCAGCAAAAAGTTTAGTGATTTAAACAAGGATTTTTTTCATTTGCAATCGACTATGTGTTAGCAAAACCTTTGCTAAAATTACAATTTTTTTTTGAAAAAATCAGCTCGCTGATTTTCAGCAAACACCTTTTGCTGAAATTACCAACTTTTTTGCAAGCACGCTCACGCAGAGAAAAGATATGGTTGCAATATGATCACGGCTACAAAACTATGATCCCTACTGCCATACATGGTTGTTGCAATCATACTATTAATGTATTAATCATACTTTACAAGTTATATGGTCGTCTGTAATCATTTTATAGTTAAAATCTCTTATCATATTTTTCTTTGGGCTACAATCATATATTATCCGGACAACCATATTCCTCTCTTCGAATTACAATCATATTATTATTTGTACTGAGAGATATCATGTTCACAATCATTGGTATGGTTTCGACAACTATAAGATGGTCAGTATATCTTTTTATGAGCGTCATTGACCAGTTAGCGTCATTCTTGTTTAAGATTTTGTGAAAAGAAGTTATAAGACGCAATCAAAGAAAATAATACATAATAAAAAAAAAAAACAAAAAATAGCAAACAACTTACTGATATTCATTTTAATAGTGACATTGTTTGTAGAAGAAAGAATTCGGTCTAACCAGGAACCTTCAAATTAGATTTTACTTTGAAGTGCTCAGTGTTATAAAATAAGTAAAAAGTGATAAAAAAAAGTGTTTTTTTTTATTTTTTGTACTCGCGTAGACAACTTTTGTACGAAAATCAAATTGAAGAAATGTACAAAATTGAAGAAAATGTAAAGAGTGCACAAAATAATCATAATATATTGGGAGAATTTTACAATCATAGTGTGATAATTTATTGACCATATTATGATAAAAATGAGGTAAGAGTATGATTGGGCCAACTATGTAATAACATGATTGTCGCAATCATAAACCCAAAAATGTATGATGCTCTTAGAATATGATCATCCCAACCATGTTTTTCTTTGCGTGTTCCTGCCTAAAAATTTGCCGAAACAGCAACATTTTTTGCCGACTTTTTTTGAGTGTACATTGTATCCACGATTTTAAAAATTGGATATTCTAAACCAGATTTTTATTAAAAAATAAAAAAATTTACAATGAAACCGATAACTTTTGAAAAGAATTATCCTCGACCGCGGATCCGTCATTTTTCCAAATCTAATATCAGATTCATATTCAGCAACTTCATATTTTGAATTTTTTAAATTTAATGGCAGATTCGATTTCAGCGACCCCAAAAACCATAGAGTATTTATCTTCAAGCAGATTCGGAAATTAAAGACGTTAACGTCGCTGAAAATTGTATTTTAACTCGCACCTCCATATGGGCTCAAACATCATTGCCACCATATTTCGCCACTTGACTTTTAAAAGTAGGGAGACTCACCTACATTTTAGGTCGTGATAAATTTTGTACAACGAGTGCTCTCCCTTACATATTTTATTTAAAGAATTCTCAATGGTTGAAATTTTTTATTTATTGCACTAATAGAAGAGTTGCGTACATCGAGGGTTACGCTAATGTAGGTGACACCGTATTATATTAATTTTACCTTATCCAACATATGGTATACGAAAATAACGCGATAAGTTAACCCTGTAACTACCGATTTTTTGTTTGTTGTTAAGAGTCCTCAAATTAAAAAAAAATATGTAATATATTTTGCCCCCTCCCCCTCCTATAAACTAAAAATGACGTTCGAAAATCGATTTTTTGAAACTTCTCAGCCCCGTTTTACCCCTTAAAAATTCGAGTAGCCAAAAATCTTTTAGTTGGTCTTTTTCTCGTCATAAAACGAAGCTATGTATATTAGGGTGGGTCGATTTAGCAATCGATATTGTGCCATAGATTTTTCAATAGCTTTGGCATGAGGAAAAAAAAGTTCCACTACGACAAAAAAAAAATCATTTTCGAGGCGCCCAAATTTCAATTTTTTTACTTTTCCTCAACTTTTATTTTTAAGGTTTTTTTTAGTAGGTAATCAAAAAAAAAACCGGCTGATTAATTTTTTTTTTTCAAATATTACCTTTCCAAGGTGAAATTTTACGCTAAAAACGATGGCGATAGCAGTGTTTCCAAGAAAATGTTTTTCTTGAGGTTTTGGACGAGTTTTTGTCGAAAAATCGACCTTTTTATGCGTTAATTTTTAAGATTTTTTAAGTAGGTATGTTAAAAAAAAAATTCGCCGATTTAAAATTTTTTAAATATATCTTATCCAAGGTAAAATTGTATGCTTAAAACGATGGCGATATCATTTTTTGTGAAAAAAATTTTGGGGTTTTAGACGAGTTTTTGTCGAAATTTGGGCGCCTCCAAAATAATTTTTTGATATGTCGTAGTGGAACTTTTTTTCCTCATGCCAAAAGCTATCGAAAAATCGATGGTACAATATCGAGAAATTTTTGTCCTTACAAATCGACCCACCTTAATGTATATGCCAAATTTTAATTATCTATATTTATTGGTTTAGCAGAAACACCAAAATCCCTTTTTCTCGGAGATTATGATATATTCAAAAAAATAGACTTCATTAACAAATATCACCATATTGAACTGCTTGCATATATAATGATTTTTATTCGAAGTCCAATATCCTAATAAACTTATTTACAGAAAGTATAAAGTTTTTTTTGCATTATCAAATTTTATATATTCTTTTAAATATGTGTACACTATTGTGTATAAGGGTAGTGAAAAAGTTAATATAACTGCAAGTATCGTTTAGCGCTAATATAGAGGTTTGTCTCATCTTACTACATTTTCCTTAACCATCTTAATTTTCAATTATTTCTCCAACAATATACCGTAGGGTTCCATCCGACTTTATTGCATTTTGGTTATGAGATAGAGGGCAGAGAAGAAATAAGAATATGCATCAAAAATTACCTGTCTACAAATTTTTTGGTTTTCTTTCATTTTTGTTCCAAAGAAATATATACAAATTGAAAGGAACTCACAACAGACTTTCCTTGTAAGGAATAAAAAAAAACAATTCTTAACTTATGTATGTTAATTTTTAGCTTCATAAGATAATATACGAGTATATAATAATAATAACAGCACAATCTATAATTGCAAATAGAAGCTTTGCTATAGCCTTGATTGCAGCCAAGTTTAAAATAACTGCAATATTTAGCTCGAAAAAAGCCATAAACATAACAAATACTTGATTAGAAGATTTCCCTGAACTTCACATTTGTTCGTTGAAAACAGCATTTAGATGTCACACACTCACACAAACATAAAATTTGTTCAAAACTAAACCCAAACCATAAAAAGCTTCTCTATCTATTTTTAGAAGCTGTCGCGAGCATATCCGACTCTAACAAAATCCAAATAGAGGAAAATAAATTAAATACTTCCTACTGCAAAGTTAAAACAACAAAATAGTTTAAAAGCCTCCATAGAAAAGATGTGGTTCTAGAGATTACAATAAAAGCTTAATTTTACTCTTAGTTCAATAAAAAAGCTTCTTGATAATGCAATTCTAAAATTGCAATGGGAGACAATAATTAAAGTTCAGAGAGAGAGAAGGAAATATTTAAGAGTATGCAATAGTTTACACACTTTGTTGTTATTTCAATAGAACATATGATTTGTAAAACAATTTCATGGTTTACTTGATATTATTCCACTGATCAGTGATCTTGTAATATAAGCTGAGACACATACTCATATATCATACGTTGTCGTCGTTGTTGTTGTTGTTACACACTTGATATTAGATTTTGTATTTGTCTAGCTTAGATGGCTGCTGCTGCAATAACATTGGTAGACTGACTGATCTTGGTGATCATGATGATGATGATGATATTGATCATGATCGTCATGATCATAGGTACATATAGGCTGTTATACCAGGAAGATATCCCTCCATGCATCAAATGTACTTGTATGTAACTATGAATTTATCGTAATAGATTCATACATATGAGTAGTAAAACTACTCTACTGGCATCTAAATAGTTAATACGAATAGCAAATATTCTACTCTGTACTTCAGGTGTGTGTGTGTGTGTATTAACCAAAGTTGTAGTAATACAAGTTTAAATGATATGAGTTACTTTTTTTTTTTTTTTTGTTTACCCTCCACCCTAAACAAAGGTGTGGCGTATAAATTTCATTACAGCTTTGGTAACACGTTGAAATATTTTTGTTGTAAAAAAAAAACTACAAGTACCTAATGCTTTACAAACTACTTCTTGCACAAGTATTTTTATTGTTTTTTAGAAGTAATTCTGAACAAACTTCAAAAAATCACTTCTTTCATTGCTTCCAAAGTATTCGTTAGTATATTTTTACAGATTTTTTAGAACTACTTCTGAACAACATCCAAAAAAATCACTTAAGTGTTGCTTCTAAAAATGATTATAAAAAGTGATTTTGGTATCATTTGGTATTTCTAAACAGATGATCGCGGGTTCGATTCCTGGAGGGAAAAATAGTTTTTAGTTAATTTTTAATTTATTTTTTTATTTTTATAATTAATTTGTTTAAATTCAATATTTTTTTAATTTTTCACTTAAAAATATATAAAATAAAAATGATGAAAAATTGTTTTTTATGAAAATAGATTTTAAAACAATACTTAATTGCAGTGCATATTTTGCGCTTATTTAAAAAGTATTTTTATTGATTTCTTTTTAACTTTTAATTGGTCTAAAAGAGCTTCCTTTGCACTCGTTCAAAAAGTATTGAAAAACTGTTGAAGTGGGGGTATTCCTCTCCTATGACAACTCAATGTTAAAATCATTAGTGTTTATGTTAAACAAGAAGTACATGTAGATCGTGAACCAATGTTCAATGAGCTTTCAAATATTTGGTCCGTTTTGCTCTATCTCGCTCAGTTTTTGAGATACAGGCCATTTTGTAAAATGGCTATTTTAAAAAATAGCCCGTATCTCGAAAACTAAGCGAGATAGAGCAAAACGGATAAAGTTTTTGCTCAGCCAATGTTAATATAATTTCAATTCCAATAAAAAAGGAATTGAAATTATATTAACATTTCCCCAGGAATCAATTTTCATGAAACAGCCTCCGGGTCACCCTTTTTTCAATTTATAGGATAATAGAAATTAATACACTATGATAATAAGAATTTCGTTCCCCGTTTCATTTCATTTTGTTCCCTGCGGCAAGTGTTCAATTTCTCCTCGTTCCGCGTTTCATTCCATATTGTTTCGATTTGCACCGATTTTGCAATGAATTGTCGGAGTGTGTTAATTTGTGTTATCAAGTAAATTGTTAAAAAATAAAAAATTAAAAATGTCACCCTGTGACTCTTGTATAGAAATGGATCCATCGGAAACACTACAAGATCCGGCCTATTTATATTATTGTGGTTTGTTAGTACTACAAAGGAGCAACAATTTTGTCCGTTTTGGTTAGTTTTCAAAATACGGGCCATTTTAAAAAATTGCCATTTTACAAAATGGCCCGTATCTCGAAAAGTAAGCAAGATAGCAAGATAACGGACAATTTTTTGCACGTTTCAGTCAATGTTCACCCTCCTATTACTCACATGAGGTAGGTCCGAGAGCGATTCCCAGGAATCAATTTTCATGAAACAGCCACAGGATGAACCTTTTTTTCCTTTTATAGGATATTAGCAATTAATACACTTAGATAATACGAATTTCCTATCCCGATTGATTCCATTTCGTTCCTTGCGTCACATTTTACAATTTCACTCGTTCCACATTTCATTCCATATCATTCCGATTTGCACCGATGTTCAAATCCATTATCAGAGTGTGTTAATTAGTATAATCACGTTAGATGTCAAAAACAAACATTTTTCTGTCTTCTCTACCACATATCCAAATATCATCCAAATCTGCGTGAAACACACACACGCAACGCTTTCTTGTAAGCGTTTTTGTTAAACGAAATTAACTTCAAAAAAATGCAGGCATTCAATACTTGTTAAAAAGTACTTGCAATATATAGTTTATTTGTCCAACAATACTCGTTAGTTGAATAAAACGATTTTTGCTAAGAAATACACACTTGATCCCTTGGGATAAAGTGTATTTTTTGAACTATTTGAAGAAAAAAAAAATAAAATTTTGCTGGAGCAGTGTCGATTTATTTAATACACAATATAGTACATGTAGCGTATGAGCAATATGAATTGCAATATAGATTATAGTATTTATTAATGCGTATACTTAATTAAATATTACGTATACGTCCACGCACCACTTTAGCACTTAAAATTGTACCAATGACACATTATAACTGCCCTACGGAAAATTTTAACAAACTGTCACCGAACTGGCCCCTTTATATGCAATAGACTGGTCACTTTTACATGACTTTGTCATAGGAGGTGGAAATTGACCCCTTGTGACATGTCAAAAGACAAATCCTAGGACAGGTTACTGAATTCTCATAAAAAACAAAGTTCAGGGACCTGTCTTGGGATTTGTCTTGTGACATGTCACAAGGGGTCAATTTCCCCCTCCTATGACAACGCCATGTAAAAGTGACCGACCAGTCTATTTCATTTAAAGGGGCCAGTTCGGTGACAGTTTGTTAAAATTTCCCGTAGGGTGATGACTGATTCTGGCAGAGGGGACCAAACCAGAATATACGTGTATCGGCGCACAGTGAAGTGAACGGTTTGCAAAGTGGCGATTAATTCAGGGAAGTCGTAATTTTAAAATATTATTATTTTTTATTGATGGATATTCATAAATACATAAAAACCCAGCATTTAAAAAACAAAAAAGGTGGAAAAAATTTGTTTAATACCTTTTATAAGCTTTTTTTGTATTTTGGAAAAAATGGTCTTATTTTACAATTTTCCCTGTAACTTTGGAATGAAAAACGATAAATTAGAAATTAAATTGCAAATTAGTGCATGCTTAATGTGCTTTTAGAAAAAAAAAAAACATTTAAAGAAAAAAAAAGCAATAAATATTTAATATGTATTTATATTTCTAAAATTTAAATTTAAAGTCCGATTTTTTTCTCCAAATTCCACAAATTTGACTCAAAAAAGTTACGGTAGAAAATATTAATATTTTTCATTGCTCAATATAAACACAAAACAAACAACCATTTCAGAGAAGAAAAAAAATAGAATTGTTAGGCTTTTTTATTTACTTCATTTCATTAACTTCAAAAGTATAATTTACGTCATAATCATCATTTACTTCATAATCATCAATAAATTTTTTAAAATAATCTTCATCGTCACCATTATTATTTTCATTGTGGGGAAAAATAAGTAACTCCAGTGCAGACTGTGGCATTTGCTCCATTTTCTTTTTACAACTATTCCTCATGCTTGAAATGAATGGATCAGAACTTAAAAGAAATCTATTAAACACGTCTTCTATTGTATTTTCCCGACTGCATTTATGCGAAAAGTGCTCCCTATAACTTTTGAAGTCCTTATTTCTAGCTTCCAGAGATTCTTCAGTTAATTGACCAATAGGCAATGGTGAAAGCTAAATAATTTCTGGCCCGTGAATAAAGTATTTATGCAGAGTAGGCCTGACAGTGTCATCAACGAAATTTGAAAATCTTTGAATATTGACCTCTGATAACCCCATTTGTAGTCAATCGCATGGTTCGGTTGTGGTAGCCGAATTTTTCAGTTGTGGCAACAGAAAACCAATTGAGACAAGACTAATTTGAATGTGACAACGGAATTTCAGTTGTATCAAGAATAATTCGGTAACCGCAAACGACAAATTCATTTGATGCAACTGAACCATTCGATTGGCAACAAATGGGGTTGTCAGCACCGAATCTGTTTTCTGGGTGTAGAAACAACTATTAATATTGTGTGCATATTTTTTTGTCAACTGTAAATCAATTTTTGTAATTTCTGCAGATACTTCGGCATTCCTAAAAAAACGCCTTGCAGTATTACCATCGTTTGAGTTTCCAAAGCCTGGTTTTGGTTGGTCAACAATCAATCCAATTTCCTCTCTAAATTCCCTTTGAATACGATTTTTTGCATCAGCAATAATTTTTTTTTTCATCATCATATCTAGTTTGCCACTTTTTAATCTGAAGTTTATATGACAAGTGAATAAGACACTCAAAAACCAGTGTACGTAACATAGAATTTTCTCATATAACTCTTATTTTTAAACGAAGCTTTGTATGTAAATTGTCCGTTAGTTTAGATTTCTAGATTTAAATGTGTAAACTATATATAGAGTAAGCTTTAATTATTTATGCATTAGGCTTTAATTAAATAAATATTAACTATTTACGGGATAATTTCTCGCTCGTGAGTGAAAATCAAACTTGTGATGTCATTGCAGCATGAGCATATGTGAAAAATTCTATTCGTTGTGAATAAATCAGAACTGTTTTTTTCGTGAGTGTGCGTGATTTAAAATTACTCACGCATCCATCTCTAATAAACACCACACTCATTAGCTACAACTAGCGGGCGCAGCCCGCCCCCTGATTGTCTTAAAATTTGCTTTTTTAAATACAGTTTTTTATAATAAAAGCCTTCACTCACCCATCCACCACAAATAAATAATTCTGACACAACAATAATTCTTGACAATATACGTGTTTATGTAAAGACAATTTGGTAAAGTGCGCACATAGGTAGATGGACCCGTAAATAGTTTTGTTCATTTGTGTTTTGAATGAAAATAAAAAAACATTTAAAGCAGGGTTGGTAAGCGATTTATAATATTAAAGATAGCGGGCCTTAAAGTTTAGAATTAAATTTCTTTTAGATAAAATAAAACACAATATTTGTTATTAAGATAAAATAATTGTTGAGGTAAATTTATTGTAATGTTTAAGTACAAACACTATTTTTTGCCTCTTCATTTTTATATAAATAAATTATTTAGTATACCAACACGTGAGCATGTACCAACTAATTGTCTGTTGTTCAAGCCATCGACGTAGATAGGTCGTATTCGTGGTTGGGTGGGTAAATTCGCTTTGTTTATTTAAAGTACAGTTTTTATAATAAAAGCCTTCACCCAGCCACCACAAATAAATAATTCTGACACAACAATGGTTTTAAAATAAATAAATATTTGATCACTTTTTCTCATGAAAGTGGATTGTTATTAATGAATCCATTACAAATTGCAATATACGTGTGTGTGTCAACATAATTTGGTAAAGTGCGAACTTAGGTAGATATACCCGTAAGTAGTTTTATTAGTTTGTGTTTTGAATGAAAATAAATAACGTAAAGTAGGGTTGGCAAGTGATTTATAATATTAAAGATAGCGGGCAAAGCTAAGTATCTACGTTGTTAGCGTGCATTGAAGTTTTTTTAATTCCAGTTTATGTAAAGGTAGACCTGGCAATTCAAGTAAATTCACAAATTCAGTTGGAAAATTTACTGCGTCGGTTTCTTCCACCGGTGCTTCGTTACCTGCAGTTTAAATATCAGAATATATAAGTTCCATTCTTTTTCTAAGGCTTTTTCTCTTTTAGAAATATTGTTTAACTTTTTGGAGAGTACACCTAGAAAAGAGATTCAGCTCTGATAACCGCATTTGTAGCCAATCGCATGTTTCGTTTGTGGTAGGCGAAGTTTTCTGGCAACAGAAAACCAATTGAGACAGGACTAATTTGACTGTGACAACGGAATTTCAGTTGTATCAAAAATAATTCGGTAGTCACAACCGAAAAATTCCGTTGATGCAACTGAACCATTCGATTGGCAACAAATGGGGTTGTCAGCACCGAGTCTGTTTTATGGGTGTATGTTTCAATGCTACATAATTTTCATATTCCGTGGATAGTGTTTGAATAGGTAATTAAAGGGTGTTCTTCACCCCTTTTTGTTCCTTCCAGTAAAAATCCCAAATATATATAATCTGCCTCAATCGCATGCGAAATTGCAAGTACAAACTCCGGCAGTTTGAGTCATTCAAATTCCATTCCATTTTGTTTAACAATTTCAGTGTTCCAATGCAATTCGTTCCAATTATCTGTTATTCCAATTCCACTCGTTCCCCATTTCATTCCATTTCGTTCACCATTCCATTGCATTTCGTTCCTATTACCTGTTATTCCAATTCCACTCGTTCCCCGTTTCATTATATTTCGTTCCTACTGTCTTGTGTATGGATATTGATATCAGTCGCATCTCTTTCCATTCCATTTCTTTGCACTTTCTCCGTTCCATTCCTCTTTTAACTGCAGTGTTGCAATTCCACTCGTTCCTCATTCTATGTCATCTCGCTTCTCATTCCATTTTGTTCTATAGTCCATTCCTTTTCGTTCCCTCTTCCAATCCATTGTCTATAATTTCAATTCCACTCGTTCAACGTTTATATCCATTTCGTTCCACTAGTGTAGTGTTTCAATTTCACTCGTTTCCTATCTAGTTTCTTAATTTTAGTGTTCCATATACACTCGTTCTTTAAATTTTAGGTTTCTAGCTAAAGACGCAGATGTTCAGGCGGGGGGGGGGGCAATTTTCCCCTTTTGAGCCACCATTTTTACCACGTTCCTGTCCAAAGTCCTAAAAATGCCTTGTCGATAAGTTAGCCCATACTCCAAGGAAAACATATTATAGATTACGGGTTTCTAGCCGAAGGGTTCGGTTAGGCCATCAAGGGGGATAATTATTCCGTTTTTACCCCTTGTGGTAGGAATTTCCAAAAATTCCGAGAACGTCTGCATTGGAGGAGGAACCTACTACATACATAATTTTGGGTCTCTATATCCAGCAGTTTGCCTAACTCGGCAAGGGGGAAGTTTTTTCACTTTTTACCCCTCCCGGTATGAGTTTTCAAAAATACCGTCTTAGGGGACGTCTACGTTGGCAGTTTGGCCAGGCCGTTAAGGGGGAGACTTTTCCTGTGTTTGACCCTACCTGTGGAAATTTCCAAAAATCTCATCTTAGCGGATGTCTACAATAGAGGAGGAACTTTAATACCAAATTTCAACTTCCTACCTACGGCAGTTTGGGCAGGCCTTTAAGCGGCACTTTTCGCTTCATTAATCCCCATTTTTGCAATGTCCCTGTCCAAAATTCCACAAGGCACCTTCCCGATAACTGAGCCCATACTCCAAGGAACATATGTTTTACATTTCAGGTTTCTAGCCAACTTTTACTATTTGTGCCCCTCTGGGTAGGAATTTCCAAAAATCCACCGACAGGGAATTTCAGCTTCCTAGTTCCAGCAGTTTGAGCAGGCTGTCAAGTGGGACACTTTTTCTTTTTTTGTCCCTCCCGGTTGGAATTAGGCTGGAAGAGGAACCTAAGTACCGAATTTCAGCTTCCTAGTTCCAGCAGTTTGGACAGGTCGTTAAGGTGCCACATTCCCTTTTTGAGCCCCTATTTTATAACGACCCTGTCCAAAATTCAAAATACTATCTTTCTAATAAGTTAGCCCTTAATCCAGGGACCCACATTTTAAATTTCAGATTTCTAGCCGAAGGGGTTTTTACAGGCCACCAAGGGGAGGCTTTCTTCTTTTTGCCCCTACCTTTAGGAATTTACAAAAATTCGATCTTCGCGGCTGTCTGCGATGGATGAGGAACATCCGTACCAAATTTCAACTTCATTGCCTCAGCGGTTTGGGCAGGCCGTTATTGGGGACATTTTTCCCTTTCAACCCACATTTTTACTATGTTTCTGTTCCAAAATAGAAAAATTACGTTGCCGGTGAGTTAGTCCTACTCCAGGGAATACATATTTAAAATTTTAGGTTGGCCGGAATGGATTGGGCAGGCCGTCAAGGAGAATACTTTCCCCTTATCTCCCTCCCGATAGGAATTTCAAAAATTCCGTCTAAGTGGACGCCTACACAGAAGGAGGAACTCACATACCGATTTTCTACTACATAGATTCAGCAGTTTGGGCAGGCCGTCCAGGGGGAAAAATCCCCCTTTTGGGATATCCTGTAGGGAATTCCAAAAATACAAACTTAGTCGATGTCTACTACAGTGGAGGAACCTTTATGCCAAATTTCAACTTCTTACCTCCAGTGGTTTGGGATGGCAGTTAAGGGGGACACTTTTCCAGTTTGTGAGACCGTCTATGGGGACGTCTATGCCGAATATATTTGGAAATACCGGTAGGAACTTCCAAAAATCCCGTCTTAGCGGACGTCTATGCCGAATATCAAGAAACCTTGTTTTGGTGGAGATATCCGTGGGGGGAGGAAAAAAAGTAGGTACTTTTTGTGAAATTATATTTTTTTAAATGGAATTTTTTGGAAAAAGCGAAATTTTTGGGAAAAATATACTTTATTTTTACAAAGTACTTTATTGGAAGAAGGTACTTTTTTTGAAAAAGTTATTTTTAGGAAAAATTTATTTTTTTTTTTTGGAAAAAGGTTCTTTTTTTGGGAAAAGGTCCTTTTTGGGAAAAAGGTCCTTTTTGGGAAAAAGGTCCTTTTTTCGAAAAGGTATTTTTTGGAAAAAGGTTTTATTTTTGGAAAAATGTATTTTTTTGGAAAAATGTATTTTTTTTCTTGGAAAAAGGTACTTTTTTTGGATAAGGTACTTTTTTTTTTTTTTGGAAAAATGTAAATTTTTTTAGAAAAAGGTACTTTTTTTGAAAAAAGGTACTTTTTTTGGAAAAATGTACTTTTTTTGCAAAAAGGTACTTTTTTTTGGAAAAAGGTACTTTTTTCGGAAAAATGTTCTTTTTTTGGAAAAAGGTATTTTTTTTTGGAAAAAGTTACTTTTTTTGGAAAAAGGTACTTTTTTTTTTTGGAAAAAGGTAACTTTTTTGGAAAAAGGTACTTTTTGTGGAAAAAGGTACTTTTTTTGGAAAAATGCACTTTTTTTGGAAAAATGTACTTTTTTTGGAAAAAGGTACTTTTTTGGAAAAACGTCCTTTTTTTGTCCCCTTTTTGCCCCTCCCGATAAGAATTTCCAAAAATTCCGTCTCAACGGACGCCTACACCGGTCGAGGAAAATACATACCAAATTTCAACCTCATAGCTCCAGCAGTTTAAGCAGGCCGTCAGGGGGGAGACTTTTTCCCCTTTTTGCCCCTCCCTGTAAAAATTAAAAAAAAAATCCCATCTTGGTGGATGTCTACGATAGTGGAGGAACCTTTATACCAAATTTCAACTTCCTACCTCCAGCGGTTTCGGCAGGCCCTCAAGGGGGGCTCTTTTCCCCTTTTTCCCCCTTTTTGCCCGTTCCGGTAGGAATTTCCAAAAATTCCGTCTTAGCGGACGTCTACACCGAAAGAGAAACCTACATACCAAATTTCAACTTCCTAGCTTCAGCGGTTTGGGCTGGGCGATGTTGAGTCAGTCAGTCAGTCACATTATTCTTTTATATATGTGACGCGCAAAATAGAAAGGGACCTAAGGTCCCCTTCTATTTTGATTTTTTTGTTTCAATATTTTCAAAACATTTATCTAAATAAAAAATAATTTATTATATGCTCAAATACCCGGTTCCATTATAAAACTTTTACTTGTAGATGTCTTAATAAAAAAAAAATAATCTCTTGAAATATCAAAATTTTCACTTTTAGACATCAGAGTTGAAAATTTAGCTTCAATGCCAGAAATAAGTCAAAATTTTGAAATAAACCCCCTTTTGCAAATGTTTATTGTGAATCGGCTTAAGAAACCATGTGAATCTTCCATTTAAAGTATAGGATGTGGCCAATGAATTTACATAAAACACTACGGCATTATTTTAATGGAATATTTTAATCCTCTCACTCCTCAATGAAAGGGACTTTTGCCACCTTTTTAATACACAAAAATGACCCGTAAGTTGAACGGTTAGAGGGTTTAAATATACCACAAAAACAGTAAGAATTTCAAGTAAACGAACACACTAATTGTGTTAAGTATATAAAATTCGACTTAACCCAATGTAATAAACTTACTTGTTTTTCTATTTCTATTTCAATTTTTTTTTTTTTTGAAATTTCTAATATTCCTGATCAGCAGGGCTAGAATACAAGTTAGTATATGATATAGATATTTACGTTTGTTGTTGTTATTTTGCTATTATTATTGTTATTGTTGTTGTTGTTGTTTTTGCAATTTTGTGTTATTATTGACCTAATCACTTGTGGAGCACAAACGATCATTGAACTTTTACTTCCGCATGCATTTTACAAATACATATTGTTGTTTTCCTATTGTGGCGATGAAAAAAATATAACAAAATTTAAGTGTAATATTTATTATTATACTTATTAGATTAGCAAATTTTGTAGTGGAAATGTAAATCGATTTTAATTTCGTATTATTAATTATTATTCAAAAGTAAGTCTATATTTTTATCTGTTTATCATAATGCATCCCAGCAAAAACATGGTAAATGACATACCAGCGAAACAAATACTCTCTTCTTTCCTTTCGAAAAATTAAGTAAAAGAAGGCAGAGTGTTTAATCTTGTTGTATTTTTGTTGTAATTTATTGCTTCTAAGTGGGTCATTAAGAACATAAATTATCTCAAATACCCGAAATAAAAGAAGCTGCTCCAAAAATTGTAGTAAAAAAAAGGCATAAAAACAATCTGATGATAGCGCTTGGTCGCATTTGAAAATGCATTAATTGTTAAACATTGGTTGTACGAAAGTTCTTTTTATAAGTTTTTTCTCTATTTGTTGTAAAATAAATTGTGAATTATATTTGAAATTTGTCATATTTGATCTTAAAACCGAAAAAAATAACACTGATTGTAATTTTGAAAGATTTTATTTCACATTCCTAAAGCATATAAAATTGTGATTCAAAATTTATGGAGAAATCTTGAAGGACATAATCTCAAGTGGTAACAATATTGATTTAAACTTTTGTTTTACAAATGTGTAGAAAAATCTACAGTTTTTAGGGCACCTCTAAATTTGATACAGTTCCGCTAAAATGTGGTACAGATGTTGCCGTGTTCTATTCACCACGATCCGGCCTTGAGCGCAAAAATCGGATTACGTCCTGTTTTCCCACACGATTTTGAAAAACCCTAATAACTATATTATACCGATTTTTTTTAGTCGGGTAGACCTGATAATATATGGTACGCTAGATCTACCTAGGTCTGTTCAGATCTAATTAGACTTCAAAGTTGTCCCCAATTTTGTAATCTAATTAGATCTGGTAACTACAATCAGATCTAGACAAATCTAAAACAGACAAATGAGAATTCCATGGATTATAATATTAAAAACGTTCCTAGGAAGATTGAGGAAAATATTTACTTCAATTTAGCAAATTTGACATAAAACTGTAAATCACATTTTCTGCAAAGCTTTTCTAAAAATTATCCATTTTGAAAAAAAATTTATTAGGCTTTGAAATGAATATCAGAAAATTTTATATTTTAAAATTTTTGCTAGAAGCTTCTACTCGTTTCAAAATGACAAGCGAATTGGAAATGCGAAAACACATTGTGGAAACTTTTCAAAAACATCCACAGTGGACATATAAAAAAATAGTTTGGGAACTAAAAGTTGGCCCGAAAACGATTTCTAGAGTTTTAAAGAAGTTTAAGGATGACTTGAAGATCACTCGAGGGGCAGGTTCTGGGATTAAAAAGAACGCTGGTCTGAAAACTTTTAAAGTACCAATAGTTCCAAACAGGAATGCACTGTGGGCCAGGATCGCCGTTTTTTGGCCAAAAGTACAATTCAGGTAAAGGGAAAATATTTTTATATATTCAAAATCTAGGATTGTTGAATATTTTGAGAGTGAATTATTGTATCATTGTGGTTACTCGTTGTTATTTGGCGAGAGTCCAAAGTCAAAGTTTTTTAATTTTGTGACATTTTTTATTTTAAAATGCTACAATAAAAAAATCATAAATAAACAATAATTTGTTCCAAAAACAATTTCAAATTATAAAACTGAAACTAGTTCTCCAAAAAAAAAAAAATAAAAAATATAAACCTGTTAAGTATTTACGAAAAAAGTAACTAAATTATTAATTTTACCTCAAAAATGTTGGTTTGTTTGAAAATCCTAAATTTAAAAAAAAAGCTCCAAAATGTTCCAAGAGTTATTTGAAAAATTTTAATGCCAATGTGTTCCATAAGATGTCTTCTACCTACGTTTTTGCGACCGTTCATAAACTTTCGAGATTTTGCCCTCTAACTGCAAAAGTACCTTCAGATCTCGCTGATTTCCAGCATTCCACAGTTTTAATAAAAACTAAAAAATAGCACTAAAAATTACCTTAAATGATGGTTCCGGTTTTCTCACACAGACTAGCCCCCGAAAGTACAGGTTTGTGGGACATTTGAGTGCCAATTCTGAATAAGTATGAAATTAACCCTTAAACACATTTTAAGTTTTGACTTATTTCTGGCATTGAAGTTAAATTTTCGACTTTGATGTCTTCAGGCAAATATTTTTGCTGAACATTTTAACCCTCTAACTCTTCAACTTATAGGTCTTTTTTGACACTTTTCAAAAATGGCCAAAAGAGACCCTTTAATTGCAGAGTTAGAGGGTAAAAATGTTCCACAAAAAATTCCCTCCTAGTGTTCTACATAAGTTCGCTGAACATATCATATACCGAAATGGAAGATTCACATGGTTTCCTATACCGATTCACAATAAACATTTTCAAAATAGGGGAAATTTTAACCCCCCAAAAACATAGGGCCAGACGAAAACTTTTAAAACGCCGATAGACTTATATTTTTCTTTGGTCCCTCTGTCAGAATTAGTTGTCATCAGAACGTTCTTTTTTGTACAGTGTAATTTATTTTTCAATACATAACAACTTTAACATTAAAGGAATTAAATATGCTAAAATCCCAAACGTATTTAATATATTCTAGGAGCGTTATTAAACATTTAAAATATCAAACAAAAAACAAAAACAACAACAAAAAAATTTCCACAATTTGCTTTGTCATCTTCCAATGTACTACTAATAACGCTCCTAGACGAGAACAAGAAATTCTCATTGAGTTTGTAATTTAGCTTAACAAATATTTCCAGAAATTAGAAAAACGTCGTCCCCTGGCGATTTCCTTAGGCAAGAATGAAATATGGATAGGGACATGCCTACAATGGATTATTTTTACAATTTGTTAAATACGTTTGGGATTTTAGCATATTTAATTCCTTTAATGCAATTAATGTATATCCCGATAAAATAAAATTAAAAAAAAAACAATTTTAAATTTATGGCCGCCATAATGGATCCGCTATATTGAAGTTTTATAATTTGATTTCAGATTCGTAATCTGCTATTCAAAAACTTCCCCTGGTGGAAATTTGAAGTAAATCAGGCGACATAAGAGATTTAATGAAAACATTGTTTGTCGCCATATTGGATCCGCCATTTTGAATTTCAAAATTTTAAGTTCAGATTTTTAATCAGCGGATACTGGACGGTAGGATAAAAAAAAAATTCATATGAACTTTTTTTAATTTTATTTTCGAAAATATATTTCCATACCAACTATTTATTGATTTTGCCACCGTTGAAAATTTTATTTCCCAGTGATTTCCCAGTGATTTTTGAACAGCCGGTCTTTTGTCTAATGACGTTATCATTTTGGGAAACGACTTTTTGCCAGTACTTGTATCACCTGTGAAAGTGCCTTGCCCTTACTTTCCCTTTCGTATTTTTCTGACTGGGTAGTTTTACAATATAATAATGTTAATAAAAACAGGGTTGTAAAATAGTTTTTATTTTTAAAATTTAGTGAATGGTTCAGCAGATTTTTTAAATTGTGTGATGGACTACTTTTTCAAACGCAGTCCTTACTTGGTTTAAAGAATTTAAAATGTTTAAACTAAATTGAAGGAAGTTCTCTATTTAAATTTTGGTTTTTCATACAATTTAAAATTTCTTAATTTTTTGTTCACCCGGAGCAGATTGGAAGATAAACAAAAATCTAAAAATATGTGTCTGTGTTTGATCACTTTTGAGTAAAGACAATAACAGAAATCTGAATCGGAAGCAAATCGATGAATTAGTTACATTGCATTCAAGTACTTACTTGGGTGAGATACCTAAGCTGTCGTCGAACTTCAAAATAGTTTCGTTTGTAATGTGGGGACATGTTTTTGAATCCCACAGCCGACAGGTTATTGAAAAAAATTATCATAGAGGGACAATCTGACAATTAACAATTTAATTGAAAATCACTGATGAAGCCTGTCCATACAAAAAGGCAGAAGCTATGTAGATCTAGTCTGATTTAAAAATTAATGTTTATAATTTTTAGAGAAAAAGGTTTATTCTTCTTCTTAACCTCAAACCTACTGAATTCTGTTACATTTAAGGGTTTCAACAAAAACAAAAATACGATTTTCAACAGTTTTAAAATATATTGTCCTAATTTAAGAAAATAAAATTGAGGAAAACTTCTTATTATTTTTAGTCAATAAGAATGTTCAATTAACTGAAATAAGATTTTCATTGTTTGTAAACAATTTATTTATTTGAAGGGAATTTTTCATATTTTTAATAAAATCATATACCTACATAATTTATTATTATTTTTATAATATAATAAGAATGTTGAATAAGCCAAAATCAAATAAAATTTTCATTATTTTAAAGTAATTTTATTTATTCTTAGTAAAAACTCATATACTTACATTGTTTTAATAAAGTATAAACTTAATTTTGGTTCATACATTTTTCTGAGTGTTGGTTCTAATTTACGTTATACAGCCGGTTCTCCTCGTATAGAGTTTGGCCTATTAAAAATAGGTTCCTTTTCTCCGAAATAGAACAGGTCGCTTTAGAATCGGTTCTAGAAATAGTTATAGAACTGGTTGTGGCACAGTGGCCGCTATATTTTGACTTTAAGGAATTACTGCGAGAACCTGTTTTGTGGAACCGGTGAATATCTGGAGTAGATTCAGAGGCTGCGGTCTAATATGTACAAACCTTTCGGATCACATGACTTTTTAATTTTTTGCTGGGATATTACTCACATTGTTAGTTTTTCCTTTTTAGCCTGCAGCTTTTCTTATTAGTTTTATCATGTTTTCTTTCATAATTTTTTTTTCAAATATGTATGTTTACTTATTAATTGTTTTCGCTTAGAGGTATAATATACATTTGAGTGATACCTATTATGCTAAAGAATTTTTTTAATAACCCAGCAAAACTTTATGGTTTAAATACAAGAGTTTTATGGAAACATGTTTTTTTTCTATTTCTATCCCAAATTACAAGAGAAAGTCTTAAGATTAGATATAGGGAAACTTGTTTATTTCATAAATTAAAAAAAACAATTGCAACTAAAACTTTTGCTGGCATACTCTTACCACAGTAGAAGAAAAACTAACACATTCTATACATCAAACACCTTGTAGTTTTTCCTTGTTTATATAAAAATTGCAAAAAGAAGAAGAAGCAATTTAATGTATAAATAATTTGTTCAATGTGCATAAGTTAAGAACTTTAACACCTTCATGACAATGTTTGCAGCCAATATTAATAATTAAAAACTCTGCATAGAATATTAAATATGAGAAGGTTTATCGAAGGTGTGGAGGACCTTTCAGGCTTGCTTATATATTATAGGTAACATCTCACAATTACCTGTATGATTCGGTGACATTTTGACAATGTGTGTAACCAAATTAATATCTCCAGGTAGAAATTATGGGTGGTAACATTGTTGCTAGATATCTTTTTTCGTTATTCCCAAACAAATTTGAAAATAACCTCAAAAAATCCCCAACTAACATTAACATTAGCCGCATAATAACTGTAGAATTAAATATAAAAACTATCACTTAGAATAAGAACTGATTTTAAGGGGAAACTTCGGATTTTTCTTTCCTTACTCACCCATGTGAAAATCGAAATATATATGAACGTACATGATCATACATTGACTAGTATATGATAATGCATATGCATACATAATCATATACGCCCATGCATAGTTCAATGTATGACCATACATTATCTCATATATTTCCATATACATTATCTCATATATTTTCATATACCTTCAAATTTCGGACCCGCAGATATATGGAAATATATGGAATAATGTATGGTCATACATTGAACTATGCATTGACGTATATGATCATGTATGCCTATGCATGATCATATACTAGTCAATGTATGATCACCCGGTGAAAAATGTTCATATATGAACATTTATGGTTCAACCATATATGTATGGATCCGAAAAATGAGGTAACACCTAAGTATATGTTCATATATGGACATATATGAACATATACATTTATTAAATATATGCGAATACATGCGAACGTTGCTGTCCTTTATTATAAGGTTGTACGATAGATATAAATTTATGTATGACATTCAAATTAGGCGCTACATATGTTCCTTTTTTTTTATTCATGGCATTAAATATAATTCCATATTTATCCAAATATGAGTTCCTTTTACATATATGGAAAAATGTATTCTTCGAAATATGTTCATATACAAGTCCCTTTTGCATAAATTGAATAACATATACTTTCATATTTGTCCATATATGAGTGATATTTCCATATATGAAATAACAGATGCTTCCATATATGTCTGTATATGAAATTTTTTCCATATATGGAATCACATATACTTCCATATATGTTCATATAAAATCCATATATGTTCATAAAAAATCCATATTTGTTCATATGTGTCCATACATAAACCATATATGAACATGTTTGAGCGTATATGAACATTTTTCACCGGGCATGTATGTTCATATACATATATTTCGATTTTTACATGGGCAGCTATAAATCGACATATATGGATCCATACAGGTTTAAAGTATGTTTATGCATGCTCATAAACCTGCATTCATGATCATACATGGATACATACATCTCCATGTAATATCTACATGTGTGTACATTAGGGCGGGTCAAATTGTATGGATAAAAATTTTTTGATATTGCGTCATTGATTTTTCGAAAGCTTTTAGCATGTCATCAACATCATTATCATCATTTCATCATCAACCAGAAAATAATTTTACTTATATACTTTTACCTCTAGTTGCCACATTTGTTATCCGATTTTTATAAGTAATACCTTTCTGGAAAGGTTGTAATGTTATATTGTTTACAACTTTATTAGTTGTTTCAAAAAGCCACCTCAAGATGGCGCTAATCTAGCATTTATTAGAAAATTGCAAAAAATTTAAATTTGTGAGCCTCGAAAATGATTTTTTTGATATGTCGTAGTGGAACTTTTTTTTCCCCATGCTAAAAGCTTTCGAAAAATCGATGACGCAATATCGATTGCTAAATCGACCCACCCTAGTGTACATGTATGAACATACATGAGCACGCATGAACATGCATGATCATACATGTAGATTAGGGCGGGTCGATTTAATAATCGCCCAAGTGACAAGGAAAATCGTATTCTAGGGATCAAAATAAGAAACTTTGCCCGAGGAACCATAGCTCTAAAACGAATTCTGAATCCCCAACTTTTGATGTCCCAAATTTTTAAAAATTCCACTTTGACCCATTTAGAGTGCCCCAATCGAGTCCAAATGTATGACCGACCTCCACCAACTTTGGAGGGCCGACCCACCCATGCCAGTGGCACACACCCCCTGGGGGTTCCCCATACAAACATTTTTTCATATAAAGTGCAACAAATGGTGATTTTTTGAAATGTTCTAATTTATGTTCTACAAGTTCTATGGAGTTTGACCTAGAAGCAATAGGTTATTTTCCTTCAAACTGGATCAGATTGCTTTAGAACTAGTTCTAGAACTGGTTATAAAACTGATTCTGATATCTTACACTTTGTCGTTTTGCTGTCAGCTCCATGGAACCGGTGGTAAAAGTATTCATTTTGGAATAGATTCTTAGGTAACCGGTTCTAAAAAATTTAGCTGGGAAGTAAAAACACAAAATTCGGTTTTACAGAAATTTTTTAATCCTTCACAGTGTTATTCGCATATTTTTGCTGATAATACAAAAACATGTACACTCAGTAAAAATATTAGTAGAAAAAGTTGTAAATGGTTTTCAATTTCATCAAAGGAATTAAATATGCTAAAAATCCCAATTTCACTTTACTGTTTTTACAGTAATTGCTAGTCAAAATATATACTTTAATAAACATTTCTTTAATAAACATTTTCCTCTAAGTATATAATCTGTGTTTAATTTTAAGAACATCTGTTGGCTAGTTTTTAATTTAGAGAGATATTTGTAAAACGTATCCTGGCGTTATCCTGTGAGTCCTGGAGAAAAATTTTTAACTGATTTTACAATTACAGACTTTAAACTAGCTTTGTTATTATCGGTAATGTACGCCAGATCGTAAATGTATTTTTCGCAATTTTTCAAATATTTTTTTCTGTTTTAAAAAGTTAATTTTTTTAAATTTTCAAAAATTTCATTTTACATGCTTCTCGCTTGAAAACCGTTCCGTATACAAAGAAAAGTTCGAAGGCAAAAAAGTAGAGAGTTGAGTTTTCTATGGATATAATATAACTTGTTTAATAAAATATTGTTATTTAGCCAAAAACTATTTAAAATCTGAAGACCGCCTTTAGGCGGCCTTGTGCATTAGAGGGTTAAGTTAGTGAATTTGTTATTTAGAAACCAAGATTTTTTAATATCTTGATGGGGGGAAGAAAATGTATGTATGAAAAAGTAGCAACGCTGCTGCAGATCTGACTAAAAAATTACATAAAAATAACTCAAAATAATACCAAAAAAAAATTAAAAACAAAAAAAAAGAAGATGATTTTAAACCAACTAAAAATTAATTAAGAAGTTTTGTGTGGTCCTAATTTTTATTTCCAGCGAAGGATAACTATGGAAATTGCCTGTCTTCATCAAGATATTGAAAAATCTTGTGTATGGTTTGAACGTACTCGGAGATACTTGTGTATACCTACTAGAATCCCCTAGTGCTTTCAATCTTTACACACAAGCTGCCTTACTTTACCTAGGGTATGGCCGCCTAGTAATGGCCCAATATATTTCATAATTACACACAAGTATAGTTGCATGTAAGTTAGACAAAATTTTTGAAAAATTTCAAATATTTTTAGTTTCATATACAATTGTTATAAACAAGTATCCCATATCGTAAGTACGCACAATGTGAAGTACACAAAATCGATTACATTGTGTGGACTTACACATTTTGTGTTATTTTTAGTCAGACCTGGACCAGCGTTGCCACTTTTTCATACTAAAACTCTACAAATTAGACCTGAAAAAATTCTCAAAAATCTTTTGGGCTATAAGCATTTATATTCTAGCAGCAGTTGCAAAATTCGAAAGAAAATCTTTTTCGTGAAACAGCCGACTTTTTATTTTTGGTTAAATATTGGCACGTTTTTGGAACTGAAAAAAAATTATATTTTTTAACGCAATGAGCAATTTTGTAAGACACAAATTCCATGCCATGTCAAAAAAAATTGAACGAAGGTCTCCCGATTTATGTTATATTTTGCATACAGATAAATGCTCAATGGAGTCCTTTGGATAATTCCATTTTTATTTCCTAAAAATTACAAACATTCTAGATTTTCAATTTAAAAAAATCAGAAAAGTATAAATTGTCTGTATAATTCTAAAAACAATTTAATGCT
Source organism: Leucophora obtusa (assembly GCA_949987735.1). Taxonomy (NCBI): domain Eukaryota; kingdom Metazoa; phylum Arthropoda; class Insecta; order Diptera; family Anthomyiidae; genus Leucophora; species Leucophora obtusa. The sequence goes on from OX465295.1 coordinate 76,876,857, forward strand.
ACAGTCGTCCAATAATGCAAATGCAGTTTTTGAGTGCATTTTTCAATTTTTTTTCTCCTTTTAACATTTTTTAATTAATTTATTTGAAAACCTTGACAAACTAAATTCATCATGCCACTCCTTTGCAATTTTTTTAAATTATTTTTTGAAAACAAACATCTTATTTTTTTAATATAAGTCGTTTTTCGTTCGAGTTTAGATCATTTAAGAAATAAAATTCAAACAGTAGTAACAAAGGATAAAAATAGCATTGTTAGATTTCGTTGTTGTTAGTCTAGTTGAGTTGTTAACATATTATTATTTGTTTTCCACTTAGAATAAGTAGACCATTATCTTATTAACCCATCAAGACAAACGACACTGATGATGGCACCGAAAATACGTATTCTGTCCTGTTGGCCTTATCGAATTCTTCCAAATGTTTTATTCTCTGTAATTTACTGGTAAAAATTGTATAACCTTCATTCAAAATGCTTAATTTTTAAAAATTCTACATAATTTGTATCACGTTGGGCGCCACTTAATTTAAACTGCTTATAGCATCTCGGCAATTTAAATGCAGTATGAATGGTACTTTTATGCTTATTTATAAAAAAGTTTCTAAAAAAAATATTTATGATTCTTAACTGCACTCTAAATGCAACTGCAGTTCTAGAATGTATTTTTTCAAAATATTTTTATTGGAAAGCCTAAAATTTATACTCTAAATTTATATTCTTAATTTTTTTTTATACAGTGGATGTGAAATAATTTAAATACTTTTCTCAATATTTTCATAAATGAAAGCTTAAAATTGTTTTATAGTTCAAAGAATTTTTGAATAACAAAATTAAAATTAATGCACTGCATCTGCATGAAAAATTAGAAGATATAAATTTATCTAAAAATGTTAAGCTTTGCAATAAAATTACTTTAAAAGGATAATAAAATTGAAATTGTAGTTTTGCATTGATATGCTAAATTTGATGAAAATCAGAAGACATGTGATCAAAAAATTCTGTTTTTTATGATCTTTCCTGAAATTTATGACAAATGTAAATTTAGTGATTTCAGTAACGTTTTCAAAGTGAAACAAAAGAAACAATTTCGATACATCTTTGATTAAGATATTAATCAATAAAATTCTTAATTTAGTATTTTAAGTAAATGTCTGTTGTCGGGATTAAACAAAATAATGATGGCGCCCATAAAATTTTTATGATTTTTTTTTTATAGTTGTCAAAGCTTATACTCAAGACGATTATATGTAATATATTTTGTAATTATCTATCTCAATATAACAATTAAAGTCACTTATAGTAAATGTCATTTTAAAGCAGATTTAAACTTGTATTTTTCAAAATACATAAAAAACAACTTACTTTTCAATAATCCAAGTTATAATTAATATGTTAAATTTTAATTTCAACTTTTGCTATGGATACATATAAAAATAATGAAAACAAAGTTTTTTTTTAATTTTTTTTTTATATATATTTGTATATAGAATTTTGTGTTTGTATTTTTTGATTTATATAAATAAAAGAGTTTTGCTAAAAACTAATTAATATATAATAGATAAAAACATACAATAAGAAATGATAATTAATTATAAATAATAAGATAAAAAAGACATAATAAAAAAATAAATTATTATTATATTTTTTCAAGCAAATAAGGCATGAATTATTCATTAAAAAATAAAATTATAAAATTTTTTTTAAAACAAATAAAATCTTCAAGAAATTTTATGATACAAAAATGTAATTATGAAGAAAAACTATATAAACTGTTTTAACAATAGATTTTATTTTTAAGTAAATTACTTTTTTATAGAAATTAAAATAAATTTTTTTAAAAAATAAAAAAAAAATGGTTGAATAAATTGGCTCACACTAATATGACACTTAATGTAATACTATTTTTTGCAATAAAAAAAAAGTAGAATAAAAATATTTTATCAAAACTGAAAAATAGGAAATCTTAGTTTCTTAACTTAAAAAAATTTTAGGAAATAAATATTTAATATTTTAGTTTATTTATTTTTTGCAAAAAATTTATAGAAATTGTTTGAAAATAGTAACATTTTTGTTTTAAAGTAGATTTTTTTTATATAATAAATAGAATATATATATATTTTTTTCATTTAGTTGTTGTTGTTGTTTTTTAATGTTATATACTAAAAAAAATAAATTATAATCAGTACAATTTTCTTTAATAAAAAAAAAAAAAAAAGATTTTGGCTTTAAAATGTGATTATTGAAAATTTTCTTCTTTTACGACAACTGGAAGTCTCCTCACGGCCTCTTACTTGTAACCAAAGTGGTTTTAATAAATTTAAAAACTTATTTATGCCAAGCATTTTAAATATAGTTCAATTTGCTTATTAACAATTGAAAAAAGCAAATAGTTGTTGTTGTATATTATAAGGCAATAATGGTATTTTAAATAATTAAATTATCAATATTGTCCTGTAGGATCTAATAGATGATTTGATATGGTTTGTCGACGGTCATTTGAAGATGAACCGTTTGAGCCGGAGATGAGAGTGGATGTGCTAGGACGTAAATAGGTGCCAGTTGGATCAAGAATTGTCTTATTGTTGGCCATTGTAACAATATTTGAAATTTAAAAATATTTCTTTTTAATAAAATGTTTGAAATTTAATATTTAGAAGAATTTTAGATTTTGTAGGTGATGATGCAAATTAAACCTTAATTTAATAAGTACCAGTGGGATCTAAAGCCAAATCCATTTTTGTTTTCAATAATTAAATAAGCAGAAATAAAAAATTACAATCAAACTGTTAAATTTCTTTACAATAAGTTATTGAAAAAATTACAATTTCGTTAGATTTAAAAAAAAAATTTTTTTAAATTAATATTGACCAGTAGGATCTAAAGCTTCCATTTTATATAATATGTTTTTTAAAAAATTTAACAAAATATATTAAAAATATATTGAAATATGTGCTATAAAATTACTTTATTTTTGTGCCAAGAAAAACTCCTGTTTTTGTTCGATATCAGCTGATTTTGTCTGCTCTCTGTTTTGATTATTTGTTGTTGTTTTCTAAACAGCTTATGCTCTCTTTTTCTCCTTGTTTTATTTTATACGGCTTAGTATTGACCAGTAGGATCCAAATATTTAGCCATTTTAAGTGATTTTTTTGATAATTTTTGCCACAAAAGTTTTTCAAATATTTTAATAATTTATGATTTGTTTAAAAAAAAAAAAACAATAGTCTTTTGTTTTTAAATCTTTTTTTATGAAGTCTTTAAATATTTATAAAGAATTTAAAATTTGATTCAAATTATTGTCTATATTTTAATTGTCTTAAATATTTTGTGTTTTAAGTCACTGACACTTGAATGTTTTTAAGTATATAAAACAATTAGTTTTTAAATTAAACAATTTTAGGATTTTTATTTTTTTCAAAAATTTTAAAACACTTTAAAAATGTACTTTTTTCAATAAAACGTTTACGTATTTATTTACTTTTGTTTAATGATTATTTTTTAAAAATTGCTTAATGTTCTTTACTCTTAGAGTGTTGACGATATTGTGTACTGATTTGCTTAGCAACGTGAGTTTAAATCCTCTGTGAGAGCTTGTTGGTTGCACATTATCGGAGAATTGTGAGTAAACAAGAGCGCCTATATTAGCTACATATAAAGTTCAGTTTGCCAGTGTATTAGTGTAAAAGAGATACTAAATAGGCAGGTGTTTTTTGTTTCTTTTCATACACCAAATACTCTTATAGCCATCTCTATACCTATTCCCTACTCTTAATTGTTTTTTGTAAATTATTTTACAGAATGTTAGAATGAAATGAAAAGAGTGTTGCCACTCTCTTTATATCTATCACTATTTATTTTTATTTTTTTAATATTTCATTAACCTTCTATTAGAGACCGGTGTTATTTTTGCTCATTCAATCTGTCAGCAAAAAAAAAAAAAAAACAAACAGCTGTTTTTATTTGGTTCTCTATTCATACCTTGAATAGTACTTATAAATCTACCTGAATTTTACCTGGTGTTATTTTTGTTCCTCATAATTCTTATTTCTAATTGGTTCTTAATATTCTTATTATTTATTGTCAGTTTTTTTTTTGTTGGTTTCATCCTTTTGTTGGTATCCTTGCAGTTTGTGGTTCTTATAATTGACCTATAAGATTTTGATTTAAGTTTTAGGTTTGTGTTTATGGTTCTTTTAGCTCCTCCTACACTAAAAAGGTAGATGCTGTCTTTTCTAAGAATTAACTTAACTCATATTTAACAAAATTTTGAAGAAACGCGTACGAATTTCACATTTAAATTATATTAAAAACTTATAGTAAGTAATTTAATACATTTAAAAAATTGTTTAGGTGGGCCTTAGAGTTATTACATTTGTCTGAAATTTAGAACAAGTAATGGGGAAGGTATCGCGATGCTTGAATTAAGGTAGAACCACGAAGCTTATATAACTTTCAGATACAATCGGTATCGGATCGCACATCGGACAGAAAATTATGACCTTGTCAGACAACTCCAAGTTGTCCTCTGACAAGGTCATAATTTTCTATCCGATTTTCGATCCTATCTGCAATCCGATAGCAATTGTACCTCCTAGTTATACATATATGCTTCTTGGTAGAACCATAAAATTTGCGACAGCATGAAATTTACGGCGTATTTTACAAAATGCTCTCAAATTTTTAAAAATCTTTTCATTTTACCTTCAGGTAACAATGACATATGTCATTTTATGTAAATAGGGAAAAGCTGTACGGAGAGAATTTTTCTGGATGAGTTTCAATGGAATTCCTCAACAAACCATTGAAGTTTTTTTTTCACAGAGTAAATGAAATATTTCACCAAATTTGATGAGAAAACCTCATATGCCCTATGTATCCAGTTTCAATAAAAACTCCTCGATTGATTGCATGAAACATTCAATAAACAAAATGAAACCCTTTCACAATATTTTATGAAAAATTCCATCAGTTCAATGAAAGGCCTCAATGGGCGTATTCCAGGGAAACTTCAGTGGTTCTATACAAAAAAAAATCATTAATATCATGCAGAAAACTCTCAGTGCTTCAATAGGGAAAACGCTGCATTTCTGAATAAATCATGCAGATAACTCTCTCAATTCGTCATTGCAGACCCGTACGCTATACATAAGGGGCCTACAGATGATTCTTTAGATAGCCAGTTTTCTACTTGGTTCATCGAAGATCTATGTTCTTCTAAAAGAAATGTCAATTGGAGAAATCTTATCGGTTCTTTCATTCATCGCCACACCTTACCAACAAAAATTAAAACCAAAAACAGAAGAACCCAACCCACCATCCGTACAATAATATAGTCGTGCAGGCACTTGGGGAATTCCTGAAGTGCTTTCATCTCCTGCCAACGTGACTCATTAGTAGGATTTACCTATTAGTTCCTTGGACCTCTCAGTGAAACATAAACTCTGTTCACGAAACCCCTTCTACATTCGCCATTTCCCATGAACCCACTAATACCCCTTTCGCTCCCACACAACCCCAATAAACACCGAAAAAATTCCCAGTGCCCCATATACTGCCCGAATCTAACGAGTTCTCTAACCCCCTGCCGGTAAAACAAAAGTCCATATTGAAGTATCTTTCCGAAATAAATTACCCTACTTCATAATAATAATTCAAGACCAAAAAAATTCTAAAAATCAAATCAATACAAATCGGAAAATCTCCCCCAAATAACCATTTCAATGGGCCTTAGTCAAGAAAATACTTGCAGAGTTCCATCTCCATAAGAAATAAAAATTGCAATTGCCAAAAATATATTAATTGCAGACAAATCTGCCCAAGTCAATCATATTTGCATTGCTCCTATGAACTCGTTCAAAATATGGAACAATTTCAATCGATACTTACCAACTCAAACTTGAATTCCATCTCAATTGACAAATAAGGTTAATTTTCACCCACAACATCATCCCGTTACAAACAACCCATATCACATATCAAATTAATTGAAAACACAAATTAAAAAGATGACCACTGATTCACCTCCCACGAAAAACCAATAAATGGACGTCACCAATAAATTGACAAAAATTCAAATAATTCCTGAAAACCCGTCAAGAAAATATGATCAACACATCCACAGGACCTGAGAGGGATACCTACTAAAACCTGGACTTGTCCTTCAACTTTATATAGTCTATCGCATAAGAAAATCCATTGATGAATATGATTATTCCTTCAATTACATTTTCAAGGTAAAAATTCCAATAAAGTCAATAATCCCCATCTAAAGCACATGGGTGGTATGGGAGCCATCTCTGGAGTAATAATGGATCCCGTGAAATCCCTAGATATACATAGTCCGTACCTATGCAATAGAGACGGACACATGAAACATGACCGGAATAATGTTCCAATATCGAAAATTTTAATATACATACATTCCCAGAGTAGAAAATCATTACCAGATATGTGGTTATGTAAGTAGATAATGGTAACTAGTTATTTTTATTATTATATTTCTTCTTACCTTTGTGTGGCGGTGTCGCGCAAAATAATGAGTTATTTTTTTTCTATTTTTATCGGGACATACATTAATTGCATTAAAGAAATTAAATATTCTAAAATCCCAAACGTATTTTACAAATTGTAAAAAATAATCTTTTGGAGGCATGTCCCTATCCGGATTTCATTCTTGCCTAAGGAACTCGTCAGGGGACGATATTTTCAGAACTTCTGCAAAACATTATTAAGTTAAATTACAAACTCAATGAGAATTTCTTGTTCTCGTCTAGGAGCGTTATTAAACCTTCAAAATATCAAAGAAAAAACAAAAACAACAACAAATAATTTACCACAATTTGCTTTGTCATCTTCCAATATACTACTCTGTTGTTTTGACAGATCTAGCAATATAGTGACACCCATTCATGTCTAAACGCCAATAGAAAACAATAGCCGTTTTTTCTTATCACTTGGATTTAATAAATCCAAAAAGTATTTCTAAAAGTGCTCAACAGATGGGGTTAGATTCTTCCTATTTTAAAAAAATTTTCTGTCCGACACTTCTTTCACCCTAATTTTTAATACCGAATTCGATGATGAAGGATTTTACTTTAACTTTTAATTTATAATTATATTTTACATAAAACAGCGATAAACAGTCTGCCTTTTCAGTTTTATCACTTCAATTTATATTTTACACAATTGAAAAATTCCATTGCAATATTTAATATTCACTAATTGGATTTAATTAAATTACTTACTGTAGAGTGAAAAATTGCCATTTCTATTTCAGCTATTTCTCCATGTCCAAGATGAAAAATATGTATTTGGTGAGGTGTAGTTTTTTTTCTAAACATATTTCATAAAAAAAAATTTAATAAAAACCTTTTATTCGTTAGTTTTTCAATTTTTTGTTTCTCTTTTAATTTTCATTCGTATTTTTTTCTGACATTAAATTAATAGGCTGTTTCATATATTTGTGCTTTTATTGTGGATTTATTAAATCCAGCCTTTTTTGGATTTAATAAATCCATTTTTTGTATGAAAAATTCTAAATCCAGGTGATTAAAAAACACGCTAAATGTTTTCTAAAGTGTCAGTAACATTCAAATTTGCACAAGCAAATTATATTTTTTTAAATATATTTTTCATACACCAGCATATGAAAAATAAAAAAGTCGTTATCTATATGCTTACCAGTACTGACAAAAAAAATGTGTCTAAAAATAGATTTTCAAAAAAATAATTTTTGTAAAAAAAAGTAATTTTAATATCGTAAAATTTTTTTTAAATAAAATCTTTTTAAAGTTTTTTAAAGTTAAATTTATTGAGACTTCATTTTTTTTCATATAAATTTCTTTAATATTAAATCTTTCAACGTATTTTTGTATGGAATATTTAAAATTAAAATGTATTGTTTTAAAAACAGTTCTATGAAAATATACAGCAACACGCTTTGACATTAATATGTTTACAGAATATCTAACAGAAAAACAGGTATACTTGCTTGTTCCTGGCAATTGTCATTGTTTAAGAGTAGCTTTCCAAAAATAAATAACTTAAATCTAGATTAAAATTAATAAAATATAAATATCGCACTTGATCAACAAGAGGGTATTAACTCAAAATTTTAAAATTTTCAGTAGAGGTGAAAAACTATTAGTGGTTACAGTTTAAGAGAATTTGAAAATCCGAATACATCATAGTATAGTGCTGGTAAATTTGGTTACTTTTCAATACTCGATATTTTTGATTTGGATACTCGATACTACTCGATACTTTTAACGGTTTTTAAATTTGAAATTTTTTAAAATTTTTTGTAAAATTCTTTGAAAATATTTATGGTAATTCAATATTTAAATTTATAAACATATTAGTAAACTTTTTCACCAACTATTTATTGCGTTTTTCGTAGTTTTTAAACATAAAATTTTAAATATTTTACTTCGGATTTTTTCTTTTAGCAGAGTTGTAGTTTTGTAACAAATATTTTAGCAGAGTCACATTTTTGTGGTAAATATTTTAGCGGAGTCACATTTTTATATATTTTGTCTGTCCAAAATGTAACTCCGAAAATATCATGTAGTTGTTTTGAGTATCGAGTACCCAAAAAAACGACAAATGCTCGATACTCGATACCCAATACTCATATTTTTACCAGCATTATCATAGTAAGCAAATTCCATTTGAAAATATATTTACATTATTTTTCTTTTAAATTTTTGCAATTATTGCAAAAAAATCTATTTTTTGAGTTAATACCATTTTTCTTAAACTATTTGTTGATATAAAGGTAGCCACTCACTATCACGAAAATTGTCTCAAATGTGGTTTCCGAGATGAAAGAGTAATCGGAATACGTTTATAGTAGATAGATAGATATTGATATTGTTAGTTGATTTCTTGCAAAAAGTGAAATTTTAAAAATTTTGAGTTTATACCCTCTTGTTGATCATGTGCAATATATATAAAAACAAAGCTTTACTTAAAATTTAAAATAAAACATACAACAGTTAACCTCGGTGATTACCAGGGAGCATTTGAGAGTCATTCAAAGTGTCCATTGTCCTGGCGAGAGATAATCTGTGTTGCTCCAATTCAAATCTGTTTGGTCAGCCAAGACTTTAGTTACTAAAATGTTATCATATAATGGTAGTGTTTCTATAAATCGTTTCATAAATTCTTAACTATAAATTGATAATGGAGTTAAGTATGTTTACTGATTCATTTATTATGTTGTTCGAATACCATTTAGTATTATTAACAAAATGTTTATTGATACACAGTCTTAAGATTTTCCTCTCTAAGATTTCAAATTTCTTAATAATTAAAGGAAAGAACAGGACGAATACAGGTTTTATAAATTAATTATTTAGTTTCTTCAGGAAGAAAAGCCTTGTAAAATAATCGACCGAAAGAGCCTTTAATTCTGTATGCTTTTGCTAAAAACACATGAGCATTTTCATTAAACTTCATTAGTTTGTTAAAATAAACACCGAGGTATTTGAAGAGAATATAGCACAGTATCTCGCAATGACAAAGTGGTATTTTTATGCCAGCCAACATTCATATCAAAGAATAGCTCAGCGGTAGAGAGATAGTCAAGCAATCATGAGGTCACAAGTTCGATACCCGGTGGCGGCAACAAAAAACTTTGGTAAAATAAAGAGTTTTTTTAAACTTTTAATTGGTAAAAAAGAGCTTTTTGACACTCGTTTAAAAACTACTGAGAAAATGTTGAAGTGGGAGTACTTCTCTCCTATGACAACTCAATGTTAAAATCATTAGTGTTTATTAGACTCTCCCTTAAAATAGCGATTTGTCGATTTTCGTTCATTACACAGTTTTATTGGAAATGGTTCCAAATGGAAGAAGTCGATTATTTTTTTTTTTGGAAAACGTTAAGTTGGTGTTATTCTGTAAATTTCCTAGTATGGCGTTTTTGGCCAAAAGTATAAAAATTAACCCCATATAGATCATGTTACACAAAATAATTATTTTTATCCAGTTGTGATTTTTTTTTATAAATTTAATGGCTTTACAATGTCGTAGTCATAATTAATATTAAGTTCCATGGGTCTTTTCTGACCCCAGGCCACTAAGGGTTAAATTTTTTTTAAAGAAATGAAAAGATAATTTTAATCTATCCAAATTTGAGTGCTGTTTTTCCGAAAACCGTGTAAAATTTGATGAAAACATTTAAATTTTTGACAAAATGAGCAATTTTTGTAAAATGTCCTGAAAAGCAGTCGCTCCAAACACAAACTCGAATTATCATTTTTCCAATTTATTTTTTTTTCTTTAACATCAACTGTTATGTGGTACAAATAGCAATCGACATCTCCAAATTAGGAAATTTAAAAAATTTTTAAAATTAATTAAAAAAAAACACGTTTTTGCATTTTTATCAAATTTGTGGGTCATTTTGGATTCCAGGCTAAAGTGGGTTAATGATATCCGATGAAGTCAAAATTCCATGTATGAATCCTTTTGACTATATCAAATGAGTAAATAGAATAAAAAAGAATTTTTTTTCGAAATTTGGAATTTTGGGAATTTTTAATAGTAATACACTTTTTTTTCCAAAAGGGGCCATTTTCGTCCAACTTTGGGCACGGGTTAACGTTTTCCAAAAAAAATATCGATTTCTTCCATTTGGGACCATTTTCAATAAAACTGGGGGTGTAATGACAAATCTATTTTTAAGGGACACTCTAGTGTTTATGTTAAAAAAGAAGTGCATCTAGATCATCAATTCTCTTTCTCTTTGTTTGCTGTGTATTAATTGAAAACATAATTTGTAGATGCTGTTGACCAAATTGATTCGGTTGCCATAACCTCGTAATTGAGTTCAATTCTGCTCTGACAACCGGATTATCGGTTGCCACAACAGAATTACGAGGTTGCATCAACCGAATCAATTCATTTGGGAAAAATTCGGTAATGTGTAAACTTTTTTACTCGGGTTGCCTTTCAATTATTATGACTTTGAGAGCCCACCACATACAGAAATGATTAAATAGTTTAAGGCATTCTTCAAAAAATATTTATTTTAATTTAACATCAATGAAATATGATACTTTACAACTACTCTTTTAAAAACTTAATCCGAACGAACCCTTCTTTTAATCTCTAGGATAAACACTTTAAAAAGCCACATTAGTTATGGATTTATATTTGTTTAAAATCCTAATGATTTGGCAAATATTTTTAATATACTTTTTTACGGTTTCTACATTGAAACCCGAAGGAAAAAAAAACCATAAAGAAACTAATATTTAATCATGCCACAATCGGTCAGCTCAAAACCATTTAACACGGTATGATAAAATACTTATATGCATATAATTCTATTGCAGTACTTATTTATATAGTACGTGCCTTACAAAATTCCACTTAAAAATTTGTTTAAAGAAAGGATAATACTGAAACCTTTGTTTAAAGGCTACTTTAGTAGCCAAAAAGGACATGTAGCAAACAACAAAATTACCTGTTTGTGAAAATATTAGGAGAGCAATTATTTGTGGGGAATTATTTTTTCATAATTTCAAATTGAAATTTCGGATATCTAAACCATATAATACATACATAATGATGATTGCTTTATGAACTACCCTGCAAAAAGAGAACATCCACTTTTTTATGCATGAATTTTTTCTCTACATTCAAAATGAGATAATGCAAAAATAAAATAAAACAAATACAACAACACATAGAGACATGACGCACAAGCATAGTTTTCTACTGAAAAATTGTTAAATTTACAGCAGTATCGGTTCTTTCCTATGACACGGACGTGTTAAATTCATTGATGGAAGTGGCAAATTTTGAACTACTACCAGCTCCAGAAAAAACACAACTCAAAAATAAAAGTAGTTCAAATTTGGCATTTCCATCAATGAATTTAACACGTGCGTGTCATAGGAAAGAACCGATACTGCTGTAAATTTAACAATTTTTCAGTAGAAAACTATGCTTGTGTTGTTGTATTTGTTGTTGTATTTGTTTTATTTTATTTTTGTATATTATTTTGTTGGATGTAGATAAAATAGTCATTCTTTTTGAAGTAGTCCTTAATATTTTTGCTAGGTACATTATTATCTTATACACGGAAGAAGTGGACGCTGTGGTGTAATGGTTAGCGCGTTGGACTATTACACGTAAGGTTGCGGGTTCGATCCCCAACCAAGGCAAGATAAGATCAATTTATGAAAAATAATATGGTATGAGTTTTTTCTATTAGTATTTTCTATATATATCGCAGCGTCCTCCTTCGGTGTTCCCATAGCACTTAACCCCACCGAAGTAAAATAATATAACAGGGCTATTAACTAAAAAAAAGCTTCAACAAAGTTCGCCAACTTACCATCAGATGGCGAGCAACAACTGTTCTCAAATTCAACATCTCGCGCAATTACAGTGTTGCCATATTTGAAGCCCTTCATCTTTCACCACCTTTCACTTCCTCTATATCCCCTTTCCAAAGGAAGCAACACGTTAAATAATAGGAAGAATTTCCTGAGTTTTGCTTCTCTTTAAAAAAAAAAAAAAGTTATCAATTCATTTTAATGATTCATTGGCAAATTAAGTTTTGTTATAATAACAAACAAATTAATTGTATTTACAAAATTTATTTTTCGACAATTAAAATTGTAAATTACGACAACAATACAAAATAAATATATCCTTAAAGGAATTAAATGTGCATAAATCCCAAACGTATTTAAGAAATTGTGAAAAATAATCCGTTGTAGGCATGTGCCTATCCGGATTTCATTCTTGCCTAAGGAAATCGTCAGGGGACGACGTTTTTAGAATTTCTGGAAATATTTGTTAAGTTAAATTACAAACTCAATGAGAATTTAAAATATCGAAGAAAAAACAACAACAAAAATTTACCACAATTTGCTTTGTCATCTTCCAATGTCCTTGTTGAAGTAAAATAATATTACCTTAAAATATATGTTACCTTTATGAATGATCAATATAAAATACAATAAAATTTGCTAAATGTCGTCTTTCTTTCCTTTTTACTAGACTCCTTTTTTTCTAAATGTGCTAAAATAATAATGTTTGACAAGTTAATCTGAATATTAATGATTTTTAACATCATTGTATAAGCAGCCACCAACTGGCGTCATACAATATTTTCTCCTTGTGCCAAGAATTAAATGACACCAACACATTTAGAAGCATTTAAAAAAGAAAAGGATGTTTGTGATTTTTAAAGGCGTTTTAGTATGTTTCTTTTGTATTCTTACCCAGATAATCTATACTAAATGATTTGGCATTAATTATAGTATATCCTTCAGTTTTCTTAGAATTGTTACACACACAAAAACCAAGAAAGAGTTGTATCCTTTTTAAAATATTTTTTTTACACAAAAACTAATATATTTGTCATCAAAAACAGAAACAAAAAATGCAGATAATTTTGTACAAAATCTTATATATACTTATCAGCATCTGCATCATTCATATCTTTAAAAAAATTTCCAAAAATTTGCTTTTTTTGTTTAAAAATTTGTCATATGTTGTAATTTTTATTTTTTACGGAAATATAAATCCTTTTATTTTATTACAACATTTATAGCCACCAATTTGATAATGTTGTGATATTTAATTTCACAGTGTTTTCTTATAGAGGACTTCCGTTTGTTGTTTAGCGCTAAAAGGATATATTTTGGTTGCTTTTTGTTTTTTTTTTTATATTTCACCTTGGCACGTGAGTTTCGTAAGACAGATGTAAAAGGTTATCAAGGTTAATAGAAGAACCCTTTTTAAAAGGGTAACTATTGGCTTCTTTGATTGATCATTGATCAAAGAAGGGTAGTATTTTAAAAGCAGAGTGTGCGTTACACGTGTGAGTAAGGAGTTAATATTGTATTGAATTATAGGCTTCTTGAAATCAGTTTTTGTTTAAAGATTTATGTAATTTTATTGAGTAAAACGTTGACAACAAAGCACAATAGATTGAAAGTTATTCTTAGAGAAACTGTTTTTCATCAGGGCCAAAACTTAATTTTTTTTTAACCTTAAATATACTATTTAGAGCACTTAAGTGCACTCAGAGAATTATGTAAGTAAAATTAACTGCATTTGCAATAAAAAAAAGTGTTCACTGTAATTCAATTTGAATTAATAACAATTGCAGTTATTTTCAATTACAACTGTAGATTTTTTTAACTGCAATATCAGTTAATTTTAAATGCATTTGCAGTTTATACTTTTTTGTTGCAATTGCAGTTAATTTTACCGACATATTTCTCTTATTGTGAAATTTTGAAACAATTTTTAAAGCGGTTTGATTTTAAAATTAGTATTTCTCTAACGTAAGTAATGCTCAAAATACTTTACAAACTTAAAATCTTCACTCAAGCGTTACATTTTATTTAAGCGTCCTCTAATGATAGTTAAAACAAAGGTATGTACAGTAGAGTGTACCACCTTACAGACAAAAAAAAAAGTGCGCCGTACACCCTCCAATACGAAGTACTTTTGCAAGGAGGTTTCAAAAAAATTTTTTTTATTTTTTTATGCCGAACGTAGGAGTCGCCATTTTACATTTTTCGTTATATCTTTGGTATTTACAGTCGGATCTTAAAGTATGATACATCAATGTTTTTCTCTCGAGGAGACCAGTGTTTTGTTCTAAGGACATTTTGACCTCAAGTATTCCGTTCTAGTACTTAGCCACCAGATCTCAGTTGCTACCACCCTAATGTACAACCCTAATGACAGAAAATTAAAGCTCGCAAAAAATCATTAAACTTTTGCTAAGGAAGTTTTTCGCTAAACCCAGTAGAAATTTTTTTTATATATTGGTTGCCGAACGTAGGGGTCGCCTTTTTAATTTTTTTTAATTGGATTTTTTCTTTATAGCAAAATACTGGTCTCCTCGAGGCAAAGAAATCGTTATATCACACTTTAAAATCCGATTTTAAATGCCGAAGCAATAACGAAAAATTGAAAAAGGCGACCCCTACGGTCGGCAAAAAAAAATTTTTTTTTTTGAAATCGCCTTCCAAAAATACATCATATTGGAGGGTGTACGGCGAACTTTTTTTTGAGGTACGGTCTAATGTACAGTCACAAAGGCTACAAAGGTATTTTCCTTTAAAATAACTAAAAATATAATTATTTTCAACTGTTGGAAAACAACTAACAAATGCATTAAAAAAACTAATAATGTCTTTAAATTAACTGACATATTCTTTCTACAAAAATTTATAAAAACTTACAGAAAAGGTAAAAACTATTGTTTTTGCAGTTTATTTTTTTTATATTATGAAAGTATTCAGGCAGAAATCGCCAGTGGCACAAAAAATCAAGCACTATTCAACTTAAAAAAAGGGAATAAAAAAATTCAAAAGTTCATATCTTTAAAAAAAACCCCTCTTGAAAATTTCAGGATCTTTTAAGATCAGTTAGAGGTTTTATTTAAAAAAAATTGAACAAAAGAAAAATAGGTTTTTGATTTTTCGATTTTTAAAATTGTAAAATATAAAATATTTTTATAATATTTTTTTAATACGCCTAAATATCCTCTTTAAAACGAGCTAAGAACCATTTTTGTAGCTATTATAGTTTTCGAGATATTCAAAAAATAACCTCGTAACAAAGCAAAAAATTAGAAAAATTATGACAATTTTAAACTATTAATTATAGAGATAGGAAATCAAAACTTACACTACTCATCGATAGAGGGCGCTGAAATTTAGTATTACCTGAGCAAATATCTAGTATCGGTTTAATATCAGTTGAGCCTACCCAGTCAGAAATCGCCAGTGGTACAAAAAATCAAGCACTGGCATACCACTGGGTAACCATGGTATAAAAAATAAATGACTGGCAGAACACTCATTTGGGACGCTTTGCCAGCGTTTGCGAAAAGCGTTTTACCAGTATTTTTTTTACAAAAATTTCGGTGGTTTATAAAAAAACCACTGGCAAAGAATTGGCTTAGAGTGATATGCCAAGGTTTGCAACCAGTGGTTATCCAGTGCTACCTAGCCAATGCTACCAGGCGTACAAAAATCAATTCACTGGAAAACCAATGATTTTATAAAAATGCTGACGCTTCGTTAAAAAATGTTTGTAGTCGGAAGGTTCCGAGTTCAAATCCGGTTGCAAGCAAAAAAATTTTTTTGGATTTTTTTAATTTAAAATTTTTTTTGTTTGATTAAATTAATTTTTTTGTTTGTTGGAAAGCTCCTTCAAGACCAACTTTCTTTTTGCCCTCCAAACACTGGCATACTAGTTATTAAAAATTGTTTGCCAGTACTAGCATTTTGGCACAGTCAGTAGGTGTCCAGCTATTATCACTCATTTATGTGTTTAGCCATTAAATGTTATATGTCTCGTTAGCTCAGTGGGTAGAGCAATCGTCTGCCAATCTGACGGCCTGGGTTCAAATCACGGCAGGGTCAAAAAAATACATATGAACTTTTTTTAATTTTATTTTGGAAAATATATTTCCAGACCACCTATTTATTGGTTTTGCCAGCGTTTGGCCAACGTTTAAAAATTTTGTTCCCCCAGTGCTTTTCCGGCGCTTTTTGAATAGCCGGTCCTTTTGTCTAATGATGTTATCATTTTGGGAATGGGAAAGCACTTTTTGCCAGTACTTATACCGCCTGTTAAAGTGCTTTGCCACCGCTTTCCCGTTTGTATTTTTCTGACTGGGTATATTTAAAAAGTCAAAAACTGCTGAAAACTGCACAAAATTAGGAAAAAACAAGCGCGGAATATATTAAAATAATAAAATTCGATATATCTGTTTGTGTTTTTGCTTTGTTGTTTGTTATTATTTAAATTTAAATAAAAAAGAAAATTGTCAATTTTCGAACAAAGTGCCATCTACTGATAACGATGTCGTTATAACTTATTTTTTTGGTGATGCCATACCCCTGTTTTAAATATTGCATAACTTTCCTTTGGCAAAACTTCGTTATATGATGAAAGAAAAGTTCTGACCAAAATTCATCCAAATCGAAAGGGGTCGATTCGAACCATTGCACTGTGGGCCAGGATCGCCGTTTTTTTGGCCAAAAGTACAATTCAGGTAAAGAGAAAATATGTTTATATATTCAAAATCTAGGATTGTTGAATATTTTGTGAGCGAAATATTGTATCATTGTGGTTACTCGTTGTTAGCTGGCGAGAGTTCAAAGTCAAAGTTTTTTAATAATCAATAAAAAAGTCATAAATAAACAATAATTTGTTCCAAAAACAATCTCAAATTATAAAACTGAAGCTAGTTCTCAAAAAAAAAAAAAAATAGAACCCTGTTTTAAAAGTAACAAAATTATTAATTTTACCTCAAAAATGTGGGTATTTTTGAAAATCCTAAATTTTCAAAAAAAAGCTCCAAAACGTTCCAAGAGATATTTGAAAAACTTGAATGCCAATGTGTTCCCTAAGATGTCTTCTACCTAGGTTTTTTCGACCGTTTGCGACCGTTCATAAACTTTCGAGATTTTGCCCTTTAACTGAAAAAGTACCTTCAGACCTCGCTGATTTCCAGCATTTCACAGTTTTAGTAAAAACTAAAAAAATAGCACTAAAAATTGCCTTAAATGTAGGTTCTGGTTTTCTGACACAGAGTAACCCCCTAAAATCCTGGTTTGTGGGACATTTGAGTGTCAATTCTGAATAAGTACGAAATTAACCCTTAAACACATTTTAAGTTTTGACTTATTTCTGGCACTGAAGTTAAATTTTCAACTTTGATGTCTTCAGAGACTTATAGTAGAATTTCATGACAAATATTTTTGCGGAACATTTTATCCCTCTAACTCTTCAACTTATGGGTCTTTTTTGACACTTTTAAAAAAGGGCCAAAAAAGACCCTTTAATTACAGAGCTAGAGGGTTAAAATGTTCCACAGAAATGTCCCTCGTAGTGTTTTACATAAGTTCGCTAAACATATTCTATACCTAAAATGAAAGATTCACATGGTTTCCTATGCCGATTCACAATAAACATTTTCAAAAGAGGGGAAATTTTAACCCCCCAAAAGCAAAGGGCCAGACGAAAACTTTTAAAACGCCGATACACTTATATTTTTCTTTGGTCCCTCTGCGTGAACCAGTTGTCATCAGAACCTTTTTTTTGTACAGTGTAATTTATTTTCCAACACATAACAATTTTAAATTTATGGCCGCCATATTGGATTCGCCATGTTGAATCTTTTAAATTTGATTTCAGATTCGTAATCTGCTACCCAAAAACTTCCCTTGGTGGTAATTTGAAGTAAATCAGACGACATAAGAAATTTAATGAAAAAATTGTTTGTCGCCATATTGGATCCGCCATTTTGAATTTGAAAATTCTAATTTCAGATTTTTTATCACCGGATCCTAGACCTATATAATTGATTATTTTAAGTCCAATATATTAAAAAATAAAAATTAATGGATGCCATCTTGGATCCGCCATATTGAATTTTATATTTTTTATTTCAAATTCGTGATCAGCAACAACCAGACCCCCCTTTGTGATATCTTTTAGTTTCATATACTCAATATTCTAGTTTTGGCCAAAATTCGATGATGCTGGCACACTGTCTGTGCATTGATTTGAGATGGAATAACCCATATATAAATACCCGAGTAAAAAAAATTATATATAATCATATGTGGCATATATTACAATATGTAATTAGACATGTGGTTATGTATATCCAAATATAATTATATATGACGTTTTTTTCGAAAAATTTTCCTTATATTATGCCATATATAATTTCATCTAATAAGATATCGGCCTTCATAATATTAGATATGGCATATATAATTATATATTACATAACATGGTTGATCTTATTGCTTATATAGTTATATATAGAACTATATCTTAATATATATGGTGTCATTTTAGCAATATATAATTATATATGGTATCATTTAAACAATATATAATTATATATGGTGACCTCATAAACAAAATCTTTAATTCAGTTCCAGATATGATAATATATGGTACTATGTATAGTGCGATATATATTTATATGTGGTGTTATTTAAGCTATATATTATCATATATGGTGCCATTCAAACCATATATTATCATATATGGTACCATTTAAACCATATATTATCATATATGGTGCAATTTCAACAATATATGCCCATATATGGTACCTCAAGAACAATATTTTTAATACAGTTCCACATATGATAATATATGCTACCATATATAGTGCCATATATATTTATATATGGTGTTATTTAAGCAATATATTACCATATATGGTCCCGGTGAAAAATGTTCATATACGCTCAAACATGTTCATATATGGTTTATGTATGGACACATATGAACAAATATGGATTTTTTATAAACATATATGGATTTCATATGAACATATATGGAAGTATATGTGATTCCATATATGGAAAAAATTTCACATACAGACATATATGGAAGCATCTGTTATTTCATATATGGAAATGGCACTCATATATGGACAAATATGAAAGTATATGTTATTCAATTTATGGAAAAGGGACTTCTATATGAACATATTTCGAAGAATACATTTTTCCGTATATGTAAAAGGAACTCATATTTGGATAAATATGGAATTATATTTAATGGCATGAATAAAAAAAGGAACATATGTAGCGCCTAATTTGAATGCCATACATAAATTTATATCTATCGTACAACCTTATAATAAAGGACAGCAACGTTCGCATGTATTCGCATATATTTAATAAATGTATATGTTCATATATGTCCATATATGAACATATACTTAGGTGTTACCTCATTTTTCGGATCCATACATATATGGTTGAACCATAAATGTTCATATATGGACATTTTTCACCGGGGTGCCATTTAAACCATATATTATCTTATATGGTGCCATTTCAACAATATATGCTCATATATGGTACCTCATGATCAAAATTTTTAATACAGCTCCAGATATGATAATATATGATTCCATATATAGTGCCATATATATTTATATATGGTGTTATTTAAGCAATATATTAGCATATATGGTGCCATTTAAACCATATACTATCATATATGGTGCCATTTCAACAATATATGCTCATATATGGGGCCTCATGAACAAAATTTTTAATACAGTTCCAGATATGATAATATATGCTACCATATATAGTACCATATACTTTGATATATCGTATCATTTAAACAACCCGAGGAAAAATAGTTACATATAGTCATATATGTGATTAAGTTATATCTGTATAAATTTACAGTTTCATCCGAAGAATGGCCCGATATATTTTTATCAATTGTTTATCAATTTTTATCTAAATGTATCAGTTTAGATCTGACCTGATTCAATTATGTGTTAATCAAATGAAATTGTATCAGATTTTTGATCTGATACAATTTTATCGGTTTGATCGTAATTGGTTCAATTTGATATAAATAAAATATAATTGTATCCGACATTTACCTTATACAATTGTATCAATGTTTTAAACTGATATCAGGTCAAAATTGGGATATAACTATATAATTTTGTATACAAATATATCTATTTGGACCTAAACTGATACCATGTAATATAAACCAATAAAATTGTATCAGGTCAAAAATCTGATACAATTTCATATGACTAACACATAATTTAATCAGGTCAGATCTAAACTGATGCAATTAGATAACAACTGATACAAATAAGAACTGATACAATTTTATCGGGCCATTTTTCGGATCAAATGGTATATGGATGAATCTAAGTTATATATTACCATATAAAGCTCCATATTGGTGCCATTTAAACAATATATTGTCATATATGGTGCCATCATATATGGTAACTCATCAGCAACTACAATATTAACTGTATTTCAGAAGCTATTAATTGTATTTCAGAAATTTTAAATGTATTTTAGAAATTATGGAATGTATTTCAGAAATTTATTAATTGTATTTCAGAAATAATCAAATCTATTTCAGAACTTGTTGATGGTTTATCATAGTTAATAGAGAAAAATTTCTAAATTACATTTCATAATTTCTGAAATACAATTGATAATTTCTGAAATACAGTTTGATAATTTCTGAAATACAGTTGTGAATTTCGGAAATACAATTAATAATTTCTGAAATACAATTGATAAAACTGAAATTCAATGGACTAGTTCTGAAATACAATTCATAAATCTGAAAAATAATTGATAAGTTCTGAAATACAATTGATAAAACTGAAATTCAATTGATTATTTCTGAAATACAATTGATAAATCTTAAAAACAATTGATACAATTGGAAATGGTGTAGAGCGTTAAAAATAGGTAAATAAAATTATTTTTTAAAAAAAATTCAATTTAACAAACAAAATATAATTTTATAAAAACATTTATAGAAAATAAAATTATAATTTTATAAAAAGAAATTCTTTTGAATGGGGGAAATGTTTTTAGTTGATCTGTTATTTTAGTTTGACTCAAGATCATAAATTAATATCACTTTCTGTTTAAATTATTTTCAAATCAAGGAAAGATGATACAATTTTTACAAGTAAATTACAAAGAATAAAAATTATTGAAAAAATTTCGATAAGACCAGCAAGGAGAATGCCCATTTTTATAAAAAAAAATGCATAGCCGTGAAAGGTATCGAACTCGAGACCTTCTGAGTTTAAACCTTATTTTAACAAAATATTGTAATTTTTATAAAATCAGTGCTCTTCCAGTGTATTATTTTTTGAACTATTGTCAATATCTGTCTGGGATCTTATTTAATCCCAAATAAATGGAGATCTTACGTAGTACCCAAATATAATGCGGGATCTAATTTTAGCTATCATTTTTCTGGATAGTTTTAGATGTCAATCTCCAAATATATTGCTGTTTCTAATTCGATCTGCAATTTATGGGATAAATTAAGATCCTACCAAATCCCCAAATATATCACTGGATTTAATTCGATCTGCAATTTATCGGAAAAGTTAAGATCTTACGCAATCCCGAAGTATATTACTGGATCTAATTTTATCTGTAATTTTTTGGATAAATTTAGATCTTACTTAATCCCCAAATATATTGCTGGATCTAATTTGATCTGCCAATTTTCTATTCAATTTATATCCAAGTTTATCCACAAATATATTGCTGGATCTAATTCGATCTGCCATTTTTCAGATAAATTTAGAGCTAAGTTAATCCACAAATATATTGCTGGATCTAACTTGATCTGCCATTTTTCAGATCAATTTATATCTAAGTTTATCCTCAAATATATTGCTGGATCTAATTCGATGTGCCATTTTTTGGATCAAATTGGATCTAAGTTTATCCCCAAATATATAGCTGCATCTAATTCGATCTGCCGCTTTTTCGGATCAAATTAGATATACGTTTATCCACAAATATATTGCGGGATCTAATTTGATCTGCCAAAATTGAGATCAAATTAGATCTAAGTTTATCCCCAAATATATAGCTGGATCTAATTGGATCCGCCATTTTTCGGATCAAATTAGATCTAAAAATATCCGCAAATATATAGCTGGATCCGCCAATTTTCGGATCAAAATAGATCTAGGTTTATCCCCAAAGATATCACTGGACCTCCCAATTTTGAGATATAACTTGATCTTAGTTTATCCCCATATATACAATGGGATCTAATACGATATGATTGGATACACCCAATTTTGAGATCTAATTGCATCAGCTAGATATTACAGCAGATCTTAAACAATATCAAATTGGATATAATTAGATATTGCGCGAGATCAATTTTTTTTACTCGGGTATATATAATTTAGTTTGATGGATTAACACAATTATATAATCATATCTACTACACCTTTCAAATAACTACAAATTCCATTATTTTTAACTGTTGAAAAATAGCTAACAAATGTATTAAAAAAATACCTAACAATATCTTAAAAATAACTAATAAATTTTAACTACAAATATTTTAGAACAACTTTACAAGTAGGTACTGGCAAAAAATACTGTTGTTTTACAACTAACTCCTTTATATTATAAAAAAAATTGATTTTAAACCAAAAAAAAAGAAGATTTTTTTCTTTCTATTACAAAGAAATGTTTAAAATTATTTAAATTTGTTAAAAGTAGAAATTCCAAACGGGTCTCCAGATATTATTTACTTATGCATAGGAGATACAATAATATTTTCAGATTTTTAATTGTAACTTAAGAATATGCCAATAATGAAATATAAACTAAATAAAAATTTTAAAATAATCAACGAAAATTTTAATTTACTAAGGTCGTCTAACTTATACGCTTGTACGCTCAATTTAAGACTATCTAGAGTCATTTGAATGCAAATTTTATTCGTGGTTAAGGTTAAAGACTGAATTCACTACCTTAATCAAGAGTAAAATTGTCATCAATATAGCACTAAATAGTGTTAAAATAAGAATTATTTTAGATACGTTAACCGTCCTAACAAAAATAACTGTTTGCGGCAAGAAAACTGTTTTAGTATTTGTTTATTATAATATCAAGAATAACTGCTTTATATAGCTCTTACTAACTAACGTTTAGTTAGTTTTTTGTTTTTTATTTTGAATATCTGACATAGTAGTTGTTTTGTATTTTTCCAACCGTCAATGTTTTTTGAGTGCATTGTATATTGACTACGATAATTCTATTATGGGGCATGTAATAAATATTGCAAGTTAAAATACAACTACTGCTGGTAAAAATATAAAAAAGTTATAAAAAAGAGAAAGAAGGCATATATAATGTCTTCCTGGTATTGACCTGTATTTAGGTCACTCGAACTTGTTTTGCGGTTTAAAACCAGAAACTAAGAAACGATAAAAAAAGAGAGAAGCTTTGGATGCACAAAACAACTGTTTTGTAAAAGACGTTACACAAATTTTCCAAAAGACAAAGAAATTTATATTAAAAATTCTTTTTCATAGTGATTCTACTGGTTACACACATAATTAAAAAAGCTTATAGTTTAAAAGTTACTATTAATAAATTGTTTTTAATAAAATGATGTAATTTAACACTCGTTTTGACTTTAGATTTTTATATTTTTTTTTAAGTTTCAAATTGTCATTAACGAGGTTGTTTTTTTTTTGGTATTTTCCCCCTTGATTTTGTAAACAAATCCCGTTTGGTGGCCAAGTCCAAGAACTTAAGTCAGCAAGTACTTGACAAAGAAGTTGATTTTGCAGAAAATTAACAAAATTGAAAAAAAAACACTTAACAAGCTCTCTAAAATGTGATACCGCTGACCTACATTTAAGCCAAGTTAGCAAAAAATTATTTTTGTTATAAGTGAAGCAAAAAAAAAAATGTAAATAAATATTAAAATTTTGCAAATAAATGATTATTACGAGGCTACTTTTTAGCAAACTAATAAAAAACCAGTAAAAAAATAATACAGATGGTGAAGCCTAACTGTTTAATACCCTACACCTCAGTACGATTTGAGTCATAAGCCGGGAAGCGGACCATATTCCGGGAAGGGGCCCGATCATTATTATATGGCATAGCTTATGGTGGTATAACACATAATCCAAATAACAGCCAGATATCTCCGGTTTTGTTTGTCTAAATACAATTTAAGCGCAATTAGGATGGTCTGAATATGAACCGCTTCCAATCATTTTCAGTAGATATTGCCCAAAGGAAGCTCATGTGGTAACTTTTAACAAAATATTTTTATATTTATGATCTGCTGTTTGACACAAGATTTATACGGACACACGGACGCACATTGCTAAATCGATTCAGAATATGACTTTGAGTCGTTTAGTATACTCCAATACTTAAGCACAAACTTCTTATACACTCTCGATGATGTGGTGTAGGGTATAAAAATATTGTGAACATGTGTTGCTGGTTTCAAAATAAAACTGAAAGAAACTGAAAACACAGAGAGAACAAATTCATTTTGACAACCGATTTTTATGCCAAATACCTGCTTCGGTTGCAGCCACCGATATTTTTGTTTTTGTTGCGATAAACTTTCTGGTTGAAACAATTAGCGTTTTTTTTAATCACCTGGATTTATAATTTTTCATACAAAAAGGGGATTTATTAAATCCAAAAAAAAGCTGGATTTAATAAATCCACAATAAAAGCACAAATATATGAAACAGTCTATTAATTTAATGTCAGAAAAAAATACGAATGAAAATTAAAAGAGAAACAAAAAAATTTAAAAACTAACAAATAAAAGGTTTTTATAAAATTTTTTTTAATGAAATATGTTTAGAAAAAAAAACTACACCTCACCAAATACATATTTTCCATCTTGGACATGGAGAAATAGCTGAAATAGAAATGGCAATTTTTCACTATACTTTAAGTAATTGAATTAAATCCAATTAGTGAATATTAAATATTGCAATGGAATTTTTCAATTGTGTAAAAATATAAATTGAAGTGATAAAACTGAAAAGGCAGACTGTCTATCGCTGTTTTAAATAAAATATAATTAAAACTTAAAAGTTAAAGTAAAATACTTCATCATCGAATTCGATATTAAAAATTAGGATGAAAGAAGTGTCGGACAGAAAATCTTTTTTAAAATAGGGGGAATCTAACCCTATCTGTTGAGCACTTTTAGAACTACTTTTTGGATTTATTAAATCCAAGTGATTAGAAAAAGCGGCTAATATTTTTAAATTGATCCAGTAGTGGCATTCTCTAACATTTTAACGACAAAATTCGGTAGTTATTGTCAGTGTTGCCAACTCTTGAAGACAGGAAAGCACCGTGAGCATTGTGAAAACGGGTAAAAAGGGTAAAAATTTACCAAAAATGGAGTAAAAAAGCATGATATTAATTTTTTGAAAAATTTAAGTCAAGAATTTAAAAACGCATTTTAGCTTTGTAAAATTGTGTAAAAAGGGTTCAAAAAATAACCAAAAAGGGGTAAAAAAGCACCAAATTAATATTTCAAAATTTTCAAGTTTAAATATAACGAAGTTGCTATTTAAAATTGTACTACAAACATTGTGAAAAAATGTATTTTTTGTATAGTTCGTATAATTTTTTCAACTTTGACAGAAAATTGAATAAAAATTGAAAAAAAACGAGAACAAATACCAAAAATATAAACTGCACAGAAAGCACTAAAAGCACTGCCAGAAATCTGAAAAAGCACTGTAATACCCGCTTTTTTCAAACGGGTATTTGTAAAAAATCACCGGGTATGGGAAGGAAAAAAGCACCAAAAAATACCCGAAAAGCACTGAAATGGCAACACTGGTTATTGTTCTACCTCAAGTCCAAATTCTAATATGATATTGTCAGACTTTATTTGTTGTTTCAAAAAAGGTTGATAATTTTCATGATAGACAATACAATTGTTTCGTGGGCATCAACCCAACTCTTTAATAACTTGAATACACAAACCGGGACATTACATAATGTACAAAAATTCAACGGGACGAGAATTTTGTACTTTTGTTTATGAGCTATTTGATTTGATAAAACCAGTCATAAATCAACACTTTCTGAAAGCAACATTTACATAAAAGTACTTTTTGGCTACTATCAGGGGGTATCCATTAAAGTGTTTTAAGAATTCGTAAAAATTGCAAACATGAATGAGAAGAAAAACACAAAGAATTTGAAGAAATTTAACAGCGAACGAGAGAAAATGGAGGACGTCACGAAAAAAATAAATTTAATAAAAACGGGTTTACAAGCAAAAACATCATTAAAAACAATAAAAATATAATTAAAATTGATTATTTATTATTTATTTCACCCTTAAAGTTGTTTTTGTTACCGCTTTAGTCAATAATCATAAGAAACAATAAAAACAGTGCCCTGTTAACTTTTTAGGTTTTTCTTTTTTTTCTCTTATTCTTCACTGGAATTAACAGAATCCCAATCCATATAAATTTTAAGGGAACCAAAGAGTACACTTTTTTCGTATGGGAACTCTTAAGCCTTTATCCTCGTTGCTACTATTTATATGCATGTTTGTGTGTTAGTTGTCAATAATATTTGTAAAAACAACGAGATTTATCCCAAACTAAATAAATATTTTGCATGAGACTTAGCCGTGGTACGCTTGGACTTGATGTAGAACAATATTCTAACTAAATATGTATATGAAAATATAGAAAGTCCGGAAAAAATTTTTGTATTTTTAATGCAAAATTTAAAACAAATGTTGAACCAGGCGGTATTCGTCGCTCTCTTTCGAAGATTGACAATTTATATAAAAAATGTTAGCCTTACCAGACGTGTGTAATTCTTATGGCTGAATTTTCGATATAAATTAAGAAGAGAGTGATTTAACAGAGGTAGGGAGAGTGATTTAACAGAGGTAGGGAGAGTTGGTTAGTCTTTTAATGATATGGTCGTTGGTTGAACTTTCTAACATTAAAATTTTTAACAAAAAATAATTATATTTTTGAATAGTTTTAAGCAATCTTATGTTTGTTTAATTTTTATTTCTAAATTTAAAACCGAGTAAAAAGGTTAAAGTCGGGCGTGCCGACTATACAATACCCTACACCAGTCTGGTGTATTGTTTGGATCCGAAATTCGAATGGGTTAAAATGGGGCTTATGTCAAAATTTTCTATAATGTGAGTCAGCGCACCAAATTTCATTAAAATATCTTAATATTTGCGACCTGCAGTTTGTAACCAAGCCAATTTTGGGGGGACCCTTATATGGGCACTAGTTCTAAACATGGACCGATGTTCACCAAAATCAATAGACTTCGTCCTTGGGCCAACATAGGTCTATGTACCATATTTCATCAAAATAGCTTAATATTTGCGATCTGCAGCGTATAAACAATATAATTTTGGGGGGACCCTTATATGGGCACTAGTTCTAAACATGGACCGATGTTCACCAAAATCAATAGGCTTCGTCGTTGGGCCAACATAGGTCTATGTACCAAATTTCATCAAAATATCATAATATTTGCGAGCTGCAGCGTATAAACATTATAATTTTGGTAGGACCCTTATATGGGCACTAGGTCTAAACATGGACCGATGTTTACCAAAATCAATAGGCTGCGTTATTGGCCCAATGTAGGTCTGTGTACCAAATTTCATCAAAATATCTTAATATTTGCGACCTGCAGCGTATAAACATTATAATTTTGGTAGGACCCTTATATGGGCACTAGGTCTAAACATGGACCGATGTTTACCCAAATCAATAGGCTGCATTATTGGGCCAATATAGGTTTGTGTACCAAATTTCATCAAAATATCTTAATATTTACGACCTTCAGCATATAAACAGTATAATTTTGGTAGGACCCTTATATGGGCACTAGGTCTAAACATGGACCGATGTTCACCAAAATCAATAGGCTGCGTTATTGGGCAAATATAGGTCTGTGTACCAAATTTCGTCAAAATATCTTAATATTTACGACCTGCAGCGTATAAACAGTATAATTTTGGTAGGACCCTTATATGGGCACTAGGTCTAAACATGGACCGATGTTCACCAAAATCAATAGACTGCATTATTGGGCCAATATAGGTCTGTGTACCAAATTTCATCAAAATATCTTAATATTTACGACCTGCAGCATATAAACAGTATAATTTTGGTAGGACCCTTATATGGGCACTAGGTCTAAACATGGACCGATGTTCAAAAAAATCAAACTTGTTCGTCCTTGGGCCAACATAGGTCTGCGTACCAAATTTCATCAAAATATCTTAATAGGTGCGACCTGTAGAGTGCGCACAAGATTGCATGGACAGACAGACAGACAGACAGACAGACGGACGGACGGACGGACGGACAGACGGACATCGTTAAATCGAAATAAAAAAAATCCTGAACCAATCGGTATACTATAAGGTGGGTCTACGACCAATATTTTTTGGTGTTACAAACATCAGCACAAACTTATAATACCCTGACCACATAGTGGTGTAGGGTATAAAAACATTTATGTGTCTCCTCCAATGCATAAAAACATAAAAATCATAATAAAAGCTGGAGTACCGTTTGGAATTTTGGTTTTAAATTTTAAGTACAATATAGTAAAGTAATAACACATTTCTTTGGATTCGAAATAACAAAATTAGTTTTTTTTGTTAAAATAAATTATTATAATTTAAAAAAAGTTACTATAAAAACAAGTAGTTTTTTTTTATCAATTTTGTCAGTTGGTTCAAACAATTTTTTGTAAGAGTTTGTCAGTCAGTTTATGTTAGTGAAGTTTACTGCATTTGTTTGTTGTTTTCTAACCGTTAATAATAACTATATTTTTAATTATTTTAAAGGAAAACACTTTTGTCGCCTTTTTCCTTCCATATACCTTTTCTTTTAACTGTCTTTTTCAGTACATTAAAACGACAAACTTTGTTGAGTGTGTCTGCAATAACTAAAAATATAATTACTGGAGTGTCGTTTGTTATTTTGACTGTAAATTTGAAGTATGGTGAAGTAATCAAACATTTTATTTTTAATTGAAAGAAAAAAAGTGTTTTTTTACCCAGTTGGAAATGTTTTCGTGGCGGCTCAGCAACATGTCACTTTCACTGCTGACTTGCTGATCCCCTTCCATACTAAATACCAATAGACAACTGCTGACATTTTCATACAAATGTAAAAATATCAGCAAAGCAATTAAGAAGTAGGTCATTGTGGTGAATAAATGATGTCATGCAATTATGAAGTCCTAAATAACATTTCCAGCACGGGTCAGGAAGTTATCATCACCACCTAACTACTTAAAAAAAAAAAGATAAAAAATATTTTTGCGTTTTTCAACACTAAATTATTATTCTTTTTTACTTTATAGTTAATTACCTTCTATTTAAAATTCCAAATTTTTTTATTTGGTATCACATTTACTAAGATTTGAACCAGAAGCCTTGTGATTGGTAGTTCATCGCCTTACCTTATCTAAACCATATTAATACAAATTTTTTTATGAAGTTACTTATATTCCTTTTTTGAAATTCAAATATTTCAATTTTATTAAAATCTTCCTTTATTGAAATTATTCAGACAGTTGGAAAAAAGGAAAAAATTTAGTTATAATTTAAGGTATAATTAATAAATATCTGCACCTTATGGCTTGTAACCAAAAAGGTACTGCAGACATTATCTTTAAGAGATAATTTCCAGCTGGGTATTCATAATACTTAAAAAAATAGTAGTTTTTTGTCAGTTGTTTTAATAAATTTGTTTATTGTTTTTACGAAATTGTTAGTTATTTTTACAAAGTTGTTTAGTTGTTTTTTTTTCTCTTAAAATTGAGAGTTGGACGAGTGCAACCAAGTAGATTTACTGTTGTGTCTGAACCATCAAATATATGAAATTAAAATTTTTTGTAAGATGTCATTGACCCTGTTAAAGACAGTTATGCAACTCATCAAATTTTCTTTTCCTATCTTTCTATTTATATAAAATTATATAAAACAACACCAAAGCCATATGTCTTTTATTCAACCACTTATACCTATCAAAAGAATTTGCAAATTTCCTAAAAAATACCCGGATGTTTTCCATATGTTTTCACTTTTTTATGGAAAACACCTTGTTTAAATTTCCCCATTATGTATAAAAAAAATATAGCAAAAATCTTAATAATTTGATATCCTTAATATTTCATTGTTCGTATCCCCTCTCCAATAAAAAAACACTCACACAAATTTCATTCATAGACTATTGTTTACTTACCTACTTTCATCCAAAGCCAAATTGAATAGAAATAGAAATTTTTTTACTACTTAGTGACCGTAACCAAATAGAACATATGCATCCCTAAGGCACGTGTTATTTGTAAAAGATTCATTTTCAATTTGAAAACGGAAAAAAACAACTGCTACTATTACCGTACCTATTAATTAATTTGTGGGTAATCCGATATCTTCTTGAGAAAAAGTAGAAATTCACTTTTATATTTCAACAAACAAAATGATTTAATTTTTCTTAATGACTTTGTTTTGATTGCGCAATGTGTTGTATTATGATGATGATATTGAAAAGTGATAGAAAGTTTGATTTGTTTTAGGTATTTAATTCTAGAGAGAGAGTTTTCGAAAATGTTAATAATCTTTTCTTAAGGTGTGTTACAGGAAAAATTTATTTTTTATGTAAATATTTAAAAATTTAGTTATTATTTGGGGAAAGTACAGTTAAGCAAACATAAGAAATATGATTCGAAATAATAAAAATATTTTGTTGGATACGGAACTATCGGTATATAAAGGTTTTTTTTTTTAAATAATTTTATTTACAGTCTATTATTTATTTTTTTTAAGATTTTAAATAACTAAATTCAGGAGGACTTATTTAAAATTTCTAACTGAAACTTTTTTGGTGACATGCCTAAAAATTTACAAAAAAATCCCATTGTAGGGGATGTTGACACCTCAGAACCAACCTTAATGCGAAATTTCGAGCACTTACCTCAAGCGCCAAGCGCTCTGTGCTGGCTGATCTATCTCTAACTAATTTTTGTTTAAATTTACCCAACTAATAGTACACTCAACGAAAAATGTCTGTACTGGCTACTGAAAATTTTGTTGTTACTATGGGAAATTTAACTGTTTTGAGCCCAGCGGTATTTTTTGCTAATTTTAGCAACACATGTCTGCTGATCTGTAGTACAATAAAATTAGTAGAAAAATTTAATAGCCTGTACTAAATTTTAGTACAATTGTTGTAAACTGCAATTCAAAATCGTTTTGCTAAAATCAGTTAAAAAATTTACTAAATATCAATAATTTTAGTGTAATGAAATTAGCATAAATAATTAGTTGCTGCTACTAAATTTCAGTAAATTGTTGTAAACTGTAATTTAATCAATCATGCTGAAATGCTGAAATTAGCAAAAAAAATGTACTAAAAAATAAAAAAACTGTTAAATTTAAAAAAAATTTATAAAAAAAAACTTTTTTTCTTATAAATACTTTATCGTACTTGAAATTTTGATTCAAAATTTCAAACGGTTCTCCACCCAGTGTAGAAACGTTAATGACATATCATTATTTTTTGGAGTACCAGTAATGACACCCACTTACATTCTGCATTATTTTAAAACATATAATAATGAGTTACTGATAATAACTTATTTTTATCATTATTTCAAATAGAAAATAATTTTATAGATTTTCTTGAAAATTTTTTGAAATCTATTTTTAGACTCAATATTTTTTAAACACTGGTAAGGATATATGTAACCACATATTTTTTGTTTTTTTTGTATGTTGGCGAGTAAGCTTACTTGTGTGCAGCAGGTCAATTATGTTTTTATCTATTAAATGTTACATGTCGATATAGCTCAGATGGTAGAGCTGTTGACTCGCAATCTGTAGACCCAGGTTCGATTCCCGCACCAGCAAATTTTACTTTAAAAAAAAATACAATAAAAAATATTTTTTTTTATATAATTAATTTTTTTGAAAATCTATTTTTAGACTCATTATTTTTGTCAGTACTGGTAAGCACATAGGTAACGATATATTTTTTGATTTTTCGTATGCTGGTGTGTAACGACAACTCATTATTTTTCGCGACATCGCCATATAAAGGTAATAAGAAATGTAATAACAAAAGTAACTAGTTACCATTACCAAGTATGTAGTTACATAACCACATATCTGGTAATGATTTTCTACACTGGGCAGTTATAACCTTTTTATGCATTGGAGATACAATAAAATTTTCTGAGTGTTATTTCCAAACTAAGAATATATCAATAGTAACAAATATGAACTAAACAAGAATTATAAAAAATCCAAAAAAAAAAATTTTAAATTAGTATATTTTTCTGCTAAATTTAGTACTCGGTTTGGAAAAATCATTAAATGCTTTGCAGCGATAATTAGTAAAAAAATCCGTAATTTGTTTAAGAGAATAATAAAAATGATTACTAAAAAAAAATTGTACTAAAAATCAGTATAAAACGAGTAAAAAGGTTAAAGTCGGGCATGCCGACTATATAATACCCTACACCAGTCTGGGTAAAAGCCAACTAATGTTTGGATCCAAAATTCGAATGGGTTAAAATGGGGCTCGTGTCAAAATTTTCTATAATGTGAGTCAGCGCACCAAATTTCATTAAAATATCTTAATATTTGCGACCTGCAGTTTGTAACCAAGCCAATTTTGGGGGGACCCTTATATGGGCACTAGTTCTAAACATGGACCGATGTTCACCAAAATCAATAGGCTTCGTCCTTGGGCCAACATAGGTCTATGTACCAAATTTCATCAAAATATCTTAATATTTGCGACCTGCAGTTTGTAACCAAGCCAATTTTGGGGGGACCCTTATATGGGCACTAGTTCTAAACATGGACCGAACTAGTGCCTATTGACCAAAATCAATAGGCTTCGTCCTTGGGCCAACATAGGTCTATGTACCAAATTTCATCAAAATATCTTAATATTTGCGACCTGCAGCGTATAAAGAGTATAATTTTGGTAGGACCCTTATATGGGCACTAGGTCTAAACATGGACCGATGTCCACCAAAATCAATAGGCTGCGTTATTGGACCAATATAGGTCTGTGTACCAAATTTCATCAAAATATCTTAATATTTACGACCTGCAGCGTATAAACAGTATAATTTTGGTAGGACCCTTATATGGGCACTAGGTCTAAACATGGACCGATGTTCACCAAAATCAATAGGCTGCGTTATTGGGCTAACATAGGTCTGTGTATCAAATTTCGTCAAAATATCTTAATATTTACGACCTGCAGCGTATAAACAATATAATTTTGGTAGGACCCTTATATGGGCACTAGGTTTAAACATGGACCGATGTTCACAAAAATCAAACTTGTTCGTCCTTGGGCCAACATAGGTCTGCGTACCAAATTTCATCAAAATATCTTAATATTTGCGACCTGTAGAGTGCGCACAAGATTGCATGGACAGACAGACAGACGGACGGACGGACGGACAGACAGACGGACATCGTTAAATCGAAATAAAAAAAAATTCTGAACCGATCGGTGTACTATAAGGTGGGTCTACGACCAATATTTTTTTGTGTTACAAATATCAGCACAAACTTATAATACCCTGACCACATAGTGGTGTAGGGTATAATGACCACATAGTGGTGTAGGGTATAAATAGTAAAGTGCGATTGGAAACTGTTTACAAATTTTTTTACTAACTTTTTTATGTGAGTGTACACTTATAGAAATAAATCTGTAAAAATAGCAGAAAAAATTGCTAAGCATTAGTTACAAATGATGCTGCAGAAAAAACTGCTAAAATTAGCCGATTTTTTTGCTAAATACTAGTAAAATAAGAACAGCAGAAATAAAACTGTTAAATATACAGAATTTTTGTTATATTTAAGCTAACTTTTAGTTAATTGAAAATTGCAAATTGTACTGTAAAATGTGCAGAAAATTCTGCTAAATATTAGTAGACTAAGAATAGCAAAAATAAACTGTTATATATACAAAATTTTGCCTATTTTTTTAAACTAAATTTAGTTAAATGCAAATAGCAGTCTATTCTGCTAAAAGCAGAAATATTGGCTAAAAAATTGAAAACTGCTATTTCAAAAGACTCCATTTTTATTTGCATTAAAAAAAAAATTAAAAAAAACTTCGAAAATTTTAAATTTTTTATTGACTTTTTAGGCTACTAATTATTTAGCCAAATTTTTTGCAGATTTAGCAAATTAATTTGTTGTTTTCCATTAACAAAAATTTAGCTCAAATATAACTAAAATTCTGTATATTTAACAGTTTTATATTTGCTAATATTTAGCAAAAAAATCTGCTAATTTTAGCAGTTTTTTCTGCAGCAGCATTTTTAACTAATTTTTAGTTACTTTTTCTGGTATTTTTACAGATTTATTTATATGAGTGTAGCAAATAAGACTGCTACTATAATAAGACAAATTTATTCCCAGTGCTTAAAAAAATAAATTACACACAAAATTTGTAAACTTACATTGAAAATGCGTAAAAATTTTCAAAAAAGATGTGTAATTTTACTACATTTGTGCGTTAATTTACCAAATAAAATAAGTAATACCGACCAAAAATAAAAGAATTAAATTATTTTCATATATTTAGTTAGAATATTCTTCTACCTCAAGTCCAAATTCTAATATGATATTGTCATATTAGATTTTATTTGTTGTTTCAAAAAAGGTTGATCATTTTTCTGATAGACAATACAATTGTTTCGTAGCCATCACGCTAACTCATCAGTTGTCCACAATAAGAAAATGATAGCTTTACTAGACCAATCGCCACATTACATAAGGTACAAAAAATCAACGGGACGAGAATTTTGTACTTTCGTATATGAACTGTCTGATTTGGTAAAACCAGAAAATATAGAAAGTTCGAAAAAACAATTTTTGTATTTTTAATGTCAAAATTAATATAATTGTTGAATTAAATTATTTCTAAAATGTTTTATTTAATATAAATGTTATAACATTACACTGTACAACACAAAAAATGACAAGATTCCGACAAGTAATTCTGGCAGAGGGGACCAAACAAAGAAAATACACGTGTATCAGTGTTTTAAGAGTTAATAATTTGCCATATAATTTTTGGCGGGGTTAAATTTTCGCCCCTTTTGCAAATGTTTGTTGTGAATCGTCATAGGAAAGCATGTGAATTTTTCATTTTAGGAAGAGGATGTGTTAAGTGAACTTTTGTAAAATACTACGTTCATTATTTTTGTCGAACATTCTAACTCTCTAACTCTTCAATTATAGGACTTTTTTGGCCCCGTTTTAAAAAGGAATAAAAAAGACCCATAAGTTGCAGAATTAGAGGGTTAAAATGTTCGCAAACACATTTTTCATGAAATTCTAAGTTTCTTCTAAGTTTCTGAAGACATCAACGTCGAAAACTTAACTTCAATGCTAGAAATAAGTCAATACCCAAAACGAATAAAAAAGTTAAAGTCGGGCATGCCGACTATATAATATAATACCCTACACCAGTCTGGTTAAAAGCCAATCCGAAATTCGAATGTGTTAAAATGGATTGTGTCAAAATTTTCTATAAAACGATAAAAGAAGAGAAAATCGAAAATATAGCCCATATGGGCGATAGGTCCAAATATAGACCGATCCTATCTAGAATCAATAGGCTTTATCCTCGGGACCATTTGAGTTAGCGAACCAAATTTCTTTGAAATATCTTTGTATTTGCGATCTGCAGCGCGTAAACAAGCCAATTCTAGGGGGACCCTTATACGGGTGCTAAGTCTAAATATGGACCGATTTTAATTAAAATCAATAAGCTTGGTCCTTAGGCCGACGGTGTACCAAATTTCATCAAAATATCTTAATATTTGCGACCTGTAGAGTGCGCAAAAAAATGCATGGACAGACAGACGGACGGACATCGATAAATCGAATCAAAAAGTGATTCTTAGTCGATCGGTATACTAAAAGGTGGGTCTAGGTCCAATATTTTTTGGTATTACAAACATCAGCACAAACTTATTATACCCTGTCATGTAGTGGTGTAGGGTATAACTAACCCCTTTTTGTTTATATCACAACGGGAATACGGTTTGGCAGGACACACGTGAGCTGGCCACATGGTGGCTGCGTCTGAACCCTAACCCCCTTTTCCAAATGTTTGTTATGAATGGGCATAGTAAACTATGTGAATCTTCCATTTTAGGTATAGGATTTGTTCAGCGAACTTATATATAACACTATGGGCCACATTTTTGTGGACTATTTTAATCCTCTAACTCTTTAATTAAAGGG
This sequence comes from Leucophora obtusa, assembly GCA_949987735.1. Lineage (NCBI taxonomy): Eukaryota > Metazoa > Arthropoda > Insecta > Diptera > Anthomyiidae > Leucophora > Leucophora obtusa. Next base: position 76,913,513 of record OX465295.1, read on the forward strand.
AATTTTTTGGCCATTTTTTAAAAAGGGACAAAAAGACACGTAAGTTGAAGAGTTAGAGTGTTAAAATGTTGCGCAATATAAATAATTAGAAACAAAATCATAAAAATTATAGCTCAGATATATAGATCTTCAATTTAAAAGTAATTTTTGGAAAATAGTTATTGATTAAGAAATTACAGTGCTGTGAAAAAAGTGGTGAAGGACCCCCCCCCCCCCTCTCTATTCCACTTAAAATTATTCGAAGTTAACTGAAAATTTCTAAAAGTTTTTTTTCAAATGTTTTCTAAAAGTTTTTATGAGACTGCAGGATGTCAAATGTGCCCCAGGTGCAATCAATCCCAAAAAATTATATTTTTTACACTTTTCTGAAATTTAGTAAATGACATTTTTTTTAAATTTCTAATTAATATCAAAGAATCATAATAAAAGTTTTATTTTTTAAGTTTTATTTTTTAACACTCGAATTAGAAAAGTTGTCACAAATTATACTTACTTGCATACCCATGTGAAAATCGAAATATATATGAACATACATGAGCATACATGGACATACATAATCATGCACGGGCCTACATAGTCATATACGTCCATTTCTAGATCGATGTATATACATACATGATCTCATATATTTCCATAAAGCTTTGGTTCCGAAATTTCAGGGTATATGATCGTACATGTTCATATATGACGATATATGCTCATATATAATTCATATATGCTTATATGTGATCATATATGGCCATATACCCTCAAATTTCGGATCCAAAAACATATGGAAATATATGAGATCATGAATGCCCGAGTAAAAAAAATTGATCTCGCGCAATATCTAATTATATCCAATTTGATATTGTTTAAGATCTGCTGTAATATCTAGCTGATCCAATTAGATCTCAAAATTGGGTGTATCCAATCATATCGTATTAGATCCGATTGTATATATGGGGATAAACTAAGATCAAGTTATATCTCAAAATTGGGAGGTCCAGTGATTTCTTTGCGGATAAACCTAGATCTATTTTGATCCGAAAATTGGCGGATCCAGCTATATATTTGGGGATAATTTTAGATCTAATTTGATCCGAAAAATGGCGGATCCAATTAGATCCAGCTATATATTTGGGGATAAACTTAGATCTAATTTGATCTCAATTTTGGTAGATCAAATTAGATCCCGCAATATATTTGTGGATAAACGTATATCTAATTTGATCCGAAAAAGTGGCAGATCGAATTAGATCTAGCTATATATTTGGGGATAAACTTAGATCTAATTTGATCCGAAAAAGTGGCAGATCGAATTAGATCCAGCAATATATTTGTGGATAAACTTAGATATAAATTGATCTGAAAAATGGCAGATCAAATTAGATCCAGCAATATATTTGTGGATTAACTTAGATCTAAATTTATCCGAAAAATGGCAGATCGAATTAGATTCAGCAATATATTTGTGGATAAACTTTGATATAAATTGAATAGAAAATTGGCAGATCGAATTAGATCCAGCAATATATTTAGGGATAAACTTGGATGTAAATTTATCCGAAAAATGCCAGCTCGAATTAGATCCAGCAATATATATGTGGATAAACTTAGATCTAAATTTATCCGAAAAATTCCTAATCGAATTAGATCCAGCAATATATATGGGGATAAACTTGGATCTAAATTTAACCGAAAAATGGCAGATCAAATTAGATCCAGCAATATAATTGGGGATAAACTTGGATCTAAATTTATCAGAAAAATGGCAGATCGAATTAGATCCAGCAATTTATTTCGGTATTAAAATGGCAGATCGAATTAGAAACAGCAATATATTTGGGGATTGACATCTAAAATTATCCATAAAAATGACAGATAAAATTAGATGCCGCATTATATTTGGGTACTACGTAAGATCTCCATTTATTTGGGATTAAATAAGATCCCAGACATATATTGCCAACTGTTCAAAAAATAATAGACTCCCGAGTAAAAAAAATTATATATAATCATATGTGGCATATATTACAATATATAATTAGACATGTGGTTATGTATATCCATATATAATTATATATTACGTTTTTTCCGAAAAATTTTCCTTATATTATGCCATATATAATTTCATCTAATTAGATATCGGCCTTCATAATATTAGATATGGCATATATAATTATATATTACATAACATGGTTGATCTTATTGCATATATAGTTATATATAGAACTATATCTTAATATATATGGTGGCATTTTAGCAATATATAATTATATATGGTATCATTTAAACAATATATAATTATATATGGTGACAGTTAAACTAGATATTATCATATATGGTGCCATTTAAACAATATATGGTCATATATGGTACCTCATAAACAAAATCTTTAATTCAGTTCCAGATATGATAATATATGGTACTATATATAGTGCGATATATATTTATATATGGTGTTATTTAAGCTATATATTATCATATATGGTGCCATTCAAACCATATATTATCATATATGGTGCCATTTAAACCATATATTATCTTATATGGTGCCATTTCAACAATATATCCTCATATATGGTACCTCATGAACAACATTTTTAATACAGTTCCAGATATGATAATATATGCTACTATATAGTGCCATATATGTTTATATATGCTGTTATTTAAGAAATATATTAACATATTTGGTGCCATTTAAACCATATATTGTCATATATGGTGCCATTTCAACAATATATGCTCATATGTGGTACCTGATGAACGACATTTTTAATACAGATGCAGATATGATAATATATGCTACCATATATAGTACCATATATTTTGATATATCGTATCATTTAAACAACCCGAGGAAAAATAGTTACATATAGTCATATATGTGATTAAGTTATATCTGTATAAATATACAGTTTCATCCGAAGAATGGCCCGATATATTTTTATCAATTGTTTATCAATTTTTATCTAAATGTATCAGTTTACATCTGACCTGATTAAATTATGTGTTAATCAGATGAAATTGTATCAGATTTTTGATCTGATACAATTTTATCGGTTTGATCGTAATTGGTTAAATTTTATATAAATAAAATATAATTGTATCCGACATTTACCTTATACAATTGTATCAAAGTTTTAAACTGATATCAGGTCAAAATTGGGATATAACTATATAATTTTGTATACAAATATATCTATTTGGACCTAAACTGATACCATATAATATAAACCAATAAAATTGTATCAGGTCAAAAATCTGATACAATTTCATCTGATTAACACATAATTTTATCAGGTCAGATCTAAACTGATGCAATTAGATAACAACTGATACAAATAAGAACTGATACAATTTTATCGGGCCATTTTTCGGATCAAATGGTATATGGATAAATCTAAGTTATATATTACCATATAAAGCTCCATATTGGTGCCATTTAAACAATATATTGTCATATATGGTGCCATCATATATGGTAACTCATCAGCAACTACAATATTAACTGTATTTCAGAAGCTATTAATTGTATTTCAGAAATTTTAAATGTATTTTAGAAATTATGGAATGTATTTCAGAAATTTATTAATTGTATTTCAGAAATAATCAAATCTATTTCAGAACTTGTTGATGGTTTATCATAGTTAATAGAGAAAAATTTCTAAATTACATTTCATAATTTCTGAAATATAATTGATAAATTCTGAAATACAGTTTGATAATTTCTGAAATACAGTTGTGAATTTCAGAAATACAATTAATAATTTCTGAAATACAATTGATAAAACTGAAATTCAATTGACTAGTTCTGAAATACAATTCATAAATCTGAAAAATAATTGATAAGTTCTGAAATACAATTGATAAAACTGAAATTCAATTGATTATTTCTGAAATACAATTTATAAATCTTAAAAACAATTGATGCAATTGGAAATGGTGTAGAGCGTTAAAAATATGTAAATAAAATTATTTTTAAAAAAAAATTCAATTTAATAAAAAAAATATAATTTCCCGAGTAAAAAAAATTATATATAATGATATATGGCATATATTACAATATATAATTATACATGTCGTTATGTATATCCATATGTAATTATATATGACGTTTTTTCCGAAAAATTTTCCTTATATTATGCCATATATAATTTCATCTAATTAGATATCGGCCTTCGTAATATTAGATATGGCATATATAATTATATATTACATAACATGGTTGATCTTATTGCATATATAGTTATATATAGAACTATATCTTAATATATATGGTGGCATTTTAGCAATATATAATTATATATGGTATCATTTAAACAATATATAATTATATATGGCGACAGTTAAACTAGATATTATCATATATGGTGCCATTTAAACAATATATGGTCATATATGGTACCTCATAAACCAAATCTTTAATTCAGTTCCAGATATGATAATATATGGTACTATATATAGTGCGATATATATTTATATATGGTGTTATTTAAGCTATATATTATCATATATGGTGCCATTCAAACCATATATTATCATATATGGTGCCATTCAAACCATATATTATCATATATGGTACCATTTAAACCATATATTATCATATATGGTACAATTTCAACAATATATGTCCATATATGGTACCTCATGAACAATATTTTTAATACAGTTCCACATATGATAATATATGCTACCATATATAGTGCCATATATATTTATATATGGTGTCATTTAAGCAATATATTACCATATATGGTGCCATTTAAACCATATATTGTCATATATGGTGCCATTTCAACAATATATGCTCATATATGGTACCTGATGAACGACATTTTTAATACAGATTCAGATATGATAATATATGCTACCATATATAGTCCCATATATATTGCTATATGGTGTCATTTAAACAATATTAATATATAGACATATATGGTATCATTTAAACAATATATTGTCATATATGGCACAATTTAAACAATATATGGTCAAATTTGGTACCACATCAATATTTTGAATACAATTCCATATATGGTTTAATTTGAATAATGTAAAACTATGTATGGCGCTATAAAAAATATTATCAGATATGTTACTTCGTTAACAATATTTATAATACATTGTCATATATTGTAATATATGTATATCATTCAATATATATTGATGTAATGGTGTAATGGTACAATAATTCCAATATCAGTTGAGATACAATTTGTGGGTCCATATCAACAATTTGTTCACGTACATTTAACATATATATATGTACATTTAAGTTATAATTTATAAACACTTTATAAAGTTAAATAGTTCCATAAACCTCGTCTAACTGTATAGAATGTTTATTTAATATATAATAATTACAACTACAAATTGGTGCCATTATCTAAAATTTAATTTAATGTTAACTTATAATAAAATAAAAATGTATTTCCTAAAAAAAAATATAGTGTTAATTAATGTTAATATACAATAGGTTTAAGTTTAACATCCCAGACAGAAAAATATAATCGGCACAATGCTGGCAAACCGTTGGCGATGGTCGGTTATGCGTTGGCAGAACGTTGCATTAACTATCTTGGCAAAAAAATAGATTTCAAAAAACATTTTTGAAAAAATTGAGAAAACTTTTTTTAATATTTGCTTTTAAAAACATGAAATTTAACCCAGTCCACCAGATTGTCAGCCAAGACCTCTACACTCTAATCTAACGAGACTTGTTATAGATGTGTGATAGCTACAAATTAAATGAATGATAAAAGCATTTCGAGCTAACTTATAAGCATCGAAAAAAGGTATTCCATAAATTATTAAATGTATTTTAGAAAATTTTAATTGTATATCACAAAATATTATTTACACTTCAGAAACTACAATATTACGCAAATTTAATTATTTGTTTATTTAGTTGTGTCCAGAAATAATGAAATCTATTTCAGAATTTCATAGCTAATAGAGAAAAATTTCTCAAATACATTTCATAATTTCGGAAATACGATTGATAATTTCTGAAATACAGTTTGATAATTTCTGAAATACAGTTGTGAATTTCGGAAATACAATTAATAATTTCTGAAACACAATTGATAAAACTGAACTTCAATTGACTAGTTCTGAAATACAATTCATAAATGTGAAAAATAATTGATGAGTTCTGAAACACAATTGATAAAACTGAAATTCAATTGATTATTTCTGAAATACAATTGATAAATCTTAAAACAATTAATACAATTGGAAATGGTGTAGAGCGTCAAAAAGATGTAAATAAAATTATTTTATTCAAAGATTTCAATTTAATAAAAAAATAAATATATAATTTTATAAAAAAATTTATAGAAAAAAAAATTTTAATTTTATAAAAAGAAATTCATTTTGTAAAAGAAATGCATATTGAACTCGTTACCTTCTGAGTTTAAACCTTATTTTAACAAAATATTGTAATTTTTATACAATCAGTGCTCTGCCAGTCTATTATTTTTTGAACAGTTGGCAATATATGTCTGGGATCTTATTTAATCCCAAATAAATGGAGATCTTACGTAGTACCCAAATATAATGCGGCATCTAATTTTATCTGTCATTTTTATGGATACTTTTAAATGTCAATCCCCAAATATATTGCTGTTTCTAATTCGATCTGCCATTTTAATACCGAAATAAATTGCTGGATCTAATTCGATCTGCCATTTTTCGGATCAAATTAGGTCTTACTAAATCCCAAAATATATTGCTGGATCTAATTTTATCTGCCAATTTTCTATTCAATTTATATCCAAGTTTATCCACAAATATATTGCTGAATCTAATTCGATGTGCCATTTTTCGGATAAAATTAGATCTAAGTTAATCCACAAATATATTGCTGGATCTAATTTGATCTGCTATTTTTCAGATCAATTTATATCTAAGTTTATCCACAAATATATTGCTGGATCTAATTCGATGTGCCATTTTTTGGATCAAATTAGATCTAAGTCTATCCCCAAATATATAGCTACATCTAATTCGATCTGCCACTTTTTCGGATCAAATTAGATATACGTTTATCCACAAATATATTGCGGGATCTAATTTGATCTGCCAAAATTGAGATCAAATTAGATCTAAGTTTATCCCCAAATATATAGCTGGATCTAATTGGATCCGCCATTTTTCGGATCAAATTAGATCTAAAAATATCCGCAAATATATAGCTGGATCCGCCAATTTTCGGATCAAAATAGATCTAGGTTTATCCCCAAAGATATCACTGGACCTCCCAATTTTGAGATATAACTTGATCTTAGTTTATCCCCATATATACAATGGGATCTAATACGATATGATTGGATACACCCAATTTTGAGATCTAATTGGATCAGCTAGATATTACAGCAGATCTTAAACAATATCAAATTGGATATAATTATATATTGCGCGAGATCAATTTTTTTTACTCGGGCTGGCAGAGCACTGATTGTATATAAATTACAATATTTTGTTAAAATAAGGTTTAAACTCAGAAGGTAACGAGTTCAATATGCATTTCTTTTACAAAATTAATTTCTTTTTATAAAATTAAAATTTTTTTTTCTATAAATTTTTTTATAAAATTATATATTTATTTTTTTATTAAATTGAAATTTTTGAATAAAATAATTTTATTTACATCTTTTTGACGCTCTACACCATTTCCAATTGTATTAATTGTTTTAAGATTTATCAATTGTATTTCAGAAATAATCAATTGAATTTCGGTTTTATCAATTGTGTTTCAGAACTCATCAATTATTTTTCACATTTATGAATTGTATTTCAGAACTAGTCAATTGAAGTTCAGTTTTATCAATTGTGTTTCAGAAATTATTAATTGTATTTCCGAAATTCACAACTGTATTTCAGAAATTATCAAACTGTATTTCAGAAATTATCAATCGTATTTCCGAAATTATGAAATGTATTTGAGAAATTTTTCTCTATTAGCTATGAAATTCTGAAATAGATTTCATTATTTCTGGACACAACTAAATAAATAAATAATTAAATTTGCGTAATATTGTAGTTTCTGAAGTGCAAATAATATTTTGTGATATACAATTAAAATTTTCTAAAATACATTTAATAATTTCTGGAATACCTTTTTCCGATGCTTATAAGTTAGCTCGAAATGCTTTTATCATTCATTTAATTTGTAGCTATCACACATCTATAACAAGTCTCGTTAGATTAGAGTGTAGAGGTCTTGGCTGACAATCTGGTGGACTGGGTTAAATTTCATGTTTTTAAAAGCAAATATTAAAAAAAGTTTTCTCAATTTTTTCAAAAATGTTTTTTGAAATCTATATTTTTGCCAAGATAGTTAATGAAACGTTCTGCCAACGCATAACCGACCATCGCCAACGGTTTGCCAGCATTGTGCCGAATTATATTTTTCTGTCTGGGATGTTAAACTTAAACCTATTGTATATTAACATTAATTAACACTATATTTTTATTTTTAGGAAATACATTTTTATTTTATTATAAGTTAACTATTTAACAACATGTTGGGTTTTAATTTTTATTCAAAAAAATAAAAATTGTTTTTTCGACCTTTTTATTAATAAATTTCTAATTAACTATTTAACTTTATAAAGTGTTTATAAATTATAACTTAAATGTACATATATATATGTTAAATGTAGGTGAACAAATTGTTGATATGGACCCACAAATTGTATCTCAACTGATATTGGAATTATTGTACCATTACCATACATCAATATATATTGAATGATATACATATATTACAATATATGACACTGTATTATAAATATTGTTAATGAAGTAACATATCTGATAATATTTTTTATAGCGCCATACATAGTTTTACATTATTCAAATTAAACCATATATGGAATTGTATTCAAAATGTTGATGTGGTACCATATATGATAATATATGGTTTAAATGGTACCATATATGATAATATATGGTTTGAATGGCACCATATATGATAATATATGGTTTGAATGGCACCATATATGATAATATATAGCTTAAATAACACCATATATAAATATATATCGCACTATATATAGTACCATATATTATCATATCTGGAACTGAATTAAAGATTTGGTTTATGAGGTACCATATATGACCATATATTGTTTAAATGGCACCATATATGATAATATCTAATTTAACTGTCACCATATATAATTATATATTGTTTAAATGATACCATATATAATTATATATTGCTAAAATGCCACCATATATATTAAGATATAGTTCTATATATAACTATATATGCAATAAGATCAACCATGTTATGTAATATATAATTATATATGCCATATCTAATATTATGAAGGCCGATATCTAATTAGATGAAATTATATATGGCATAATATAAGGAAAATTTTTCGGAAAAAACGTCATATATAATTATATATGGATATACATAACCACATGTCTAATTATATATTGTAATATATGTCACATATGATTATATATAATTTTTTTTACTCGGGTGGTCATACATTGAAATATGCGTATATGCCTATGTATGCTCACGCATGATCACATACAGGCCAATGTATGATCATGCATGTTCATATATTATTTCGATTTTCACATGGGTTTATTAGTATTTTCTATATATACCCAGGTAGAAATTGCCGACGTTACAACAAAAATTGTACTGGCAAAGCACTGTTTTTTACTAAATGCCGGCACTACCTGAAATGTACTGAAAAACAGTACTGTTTTCTGAAAATTAACGAGCTTTTTTTTACAAATTTTACGTATTTTTACATATATTACAATATTATTTATGTAAGAGAGACATCGCCATTCTTTTCTTGTGAAGTTTCGAAAAAAAAATCTGTGATGTACACTAAGAGGACACTAAAGTACTAGCAAACTACTAAATGTATTATTTAATGTCCTGGGATAATACGAAAATATAAAATCTCAAGCCTGCGCCAACATTGGGATATAACTACGGCCAAGCGTTTATTGGTGTTATCATTTCGACAACATGCCAGTACTGAAAGTTAAACATCCGACGCTTTGCCAGTACATGTACTACCGTGTCCGATACCGGGCCGACATTGTGCCGTATATACCTGGGTATATTCCTCTAACTCCCACTGGAGCATAGGGCGCTAATATTTTCTAGCTGAAATTATACTTATGATAATTTAACAACAAATTATGATTGAATAACAATTGATGATTATTATATGATCCTAATGATAATAGTATTATCCTAACTGATAATAAAAGCATTATCAAAGATTGTAATGTAATCAGTAGGGCAAGGAATTTCATGCACTTAAAAATGGAAAATATGCGCCTAAAATATGCGATTTAAAAAGAAAAATATGCATTAAAAATATAAGAAATGTGCACTAAAAACTATTATTTTTGCAAAAATAATGCACTGTAAAACTTAAAAATGTATTTAAGTTAGTTATTTTGCAAACAGACACAGAACTCGAAGATTTCCCATTGGTCAATAAGGTTTTAAGAATATTTATTTTGATTGAATCAAAATATGAAAACGTGTCAATTTTTTATATTTTTTTACAAAATAAAAAATGCTCCTAAAAATTAAAAATATGCACAAATATGCATTAAAAAGCACAAAATATGCATTAAAAAGGCACCAAATATGCATTTAAAGTCAAAATATGCAAAAACATGCAGTTATGACAAAATATGCAAAAATATGCAACTACAAACCGATGCCATTTTGTTCTAAATTTTATGATTCGGATAAATATTTAGTCCATATTAGTTTTGGACTATCGAGAAAAAACATGCATTTGCATGAAATTCCTTGCCCTAGTAATCAGTAAGAATCATATGTATTTATTATCACTAGAATCATGTTAAACCATATTTTTTCTCTTCGTGTAGGTTATAGTAAATAAACACTTTTTATATGTTATTTTAAACAAAATCAAATAAAACATTTTTTTTTTTAATTTTCAGTTCAACACCTATACATATATGGTAAGTTAAAATTTTATTTATATATCAAACGTATTTTCTAGCAAAATATGCACATATTGTATATTTTCAAAATATTCTATTTGGAGTAGCATTTTGCAATTCTAAAACTACATAAAAACTATCGTAACATATGAGATATAAACAAAATTCTAGATTCTTCTTTTAAAGTTCTATTTTCATAAATGAGATCGCGATTTTGTAGTTGCCGTATAAAACTAGTGTAATGTATGTTAATTTAAAAAAAATTGTCATTGTATATCATATCCTGGCGCGTAATCAAAATTTGTGTAGTTCACATGCATGCTGCACGTTGCAATATACATATGTATTTGAAATAAGTTACGGTCAATGTTCTATAAAAAAGCTGAAAAAATTTACATTTTAGTATAAAAACAAAATGACGAAAATCATTTATTCGCTTTTGCTGATTTTTGTAAAACTACATAAATTAACTTTTATAAGTTACACAAAATTTGTATTTAACATACAACAATTATAAAAACAAATATTTCACTTGTTTCGATTTGTTAAAGTCCGTAGGACACTTGCTAGTTGCAACGCATTCACTTAGCAAAAAAAGTATGTGAAAATTGTTGCTAATGTTACTAAAATTAGTTCAAAAGGAAAATAAATACTAAAATCAGCATAATCTGTTTATTTAACATTAGTTACATAAAAACAGCAAGAAAAAATCTGTTGAATTTACAACTATTTAGCTATATTTAAGTTAATTGTAAATAGCATTTTGCCCTGCGAAGATCAGCATTAAAACATAGAGAATATTAGTAGACTAAAAACAAAACAAAAAACATGTTATCCCATGTGAAAATCGAAATATATATGAACATACATGATCATAAATTGACTTGTATATGATCACGCATGGGCATACATGATCATATACGACCATACATAGTTTAATGTATCATACATCATTTAATATACTTCCATATATCTTCGGATCCGAAATTTGAGGGTATATGATCGTACATGTTCATATATGACCATATATGCTCACATATGATTCATGTATGCTCATATATGATCATATATGGCCATATTCCTCCATATACCCTCAAATTTCGGATCCGAAAATATATGGAAATATATGATTGGATGTATGGTCATACATTGAACTATGTATGGACGTATATGATCATGTATGCCCATGCGTGATCATATTTAATTCAATGTATGATCAGGTATGTTCATATATATTTCAATTTTCAAATGGGATATTAAAAAAAAATTATAGATCTTTGTTTTAACAGAGTTATTTGTAGAATTTTCACCAAATTTCACAAGAAACAGCAAAATGTTTTGATATACTTTCAGGAAAAATCGAAAATTTTCAAAAATTTCACATTTGACCTTGGTAAAGGAAGGGTTAACATTGTCGAAGTTTTACACAATTTTCGGAAAACGATCTCTTGTATCAGAATTAAAAAAAAAACGGAAGTGATTTTGTTACAGCTAGCTAAAACACAAAAATTGATACTAACTATTATCTAAATTTTTGCCCAAAATTACAGTTTTCTCTAAAAATTTAAAATTTAAAACGCCGCCACTCCTAAGATAAAAGAGGGATATGTGTAACTTTCAGTAGAATTATTCTCTGAGGTATATTTAAAAAATGTTCTGCGTTGACCACTGTTTTTATATTTTGTTGAACAAAATTTTCAAATACTCAAAATTTAAGTTTTGCAAGTTTAAAAAAAAAATCACAGCTTAAGCCATACGTTAGCATAATCCAAGAGACACGAAAATTGATATGCGAATATTAATAGATATTGGAAATGAAACTAGAGTATAAAACTGCAAGTTTTTGAAAAAAAATATATATTACTTTTTTACGATTTTCTTAATTTATATCATTTTAACCCTACAATGGTGTGGGATAATTGCAAGTACTTAAATATTTTCCAACCGATTTTGGATTTTTATGCATTGCTAGAAAGGAGATTCAGTGTAAATTACGATTCTATTGACATTTGCAGAAATGGAGATATTTCGGAGCCAGTATTTTCAAAAGATGCCACAAAAGTATTTTTTTCCCCCTTGTTAATCATAGTTCGAATTTCAGAGCCGATGTGGCACGTGTTCCCGTTATACGATCACCTTAATTTTTTTCATTATGTAGGTATTTTTATACCCAAACAAATAATTAGTTAAAACTACTAAAAATTAGTTAAAAATTATACTGCAGAAAAAAACTGCTAAATTAGCAGGTTATTTTTGCTATATATTAGTAATATAGGAACAGCAAAAATAAAACTTTTAAATATACAGAATTTTAGTTATATTTGAGCTAAATTTTTGTAAATGGAGAATAGCAAATTAACCTGCTAAAATCAGCAAAAATTTTGCTAAATAATTAGTAGCCTAAAAAATCACCAAAAAATTTCAAATTTTATAAGTTTTTTTTAGATTTTTTTAAATGCAAATAAAAATCGAGAATTTTGAAAACAGCAGTTTACAAATTTTTAGCAAATATTTCTGCTGATTGTAGCAGAATATACTGCTATTTGCATTCAACTAAATTCGGCTTAAAAATACCAAAAATTTTGTAGATTTAACAGTTTATTTTTGCTATTTTTATTTTAGTCTACAAATATTTAGCAAACTTTTCTGCAGATTTTATAGAACAATTTGCTATTTTTAATTAACTAAAAGTTAGCCTAAATATAACTAAAATTCTGTAAATTTAACAGTTTTAATTTTGCTGTATTTAGTAAAAAAAAATCTGCTAATTTTAGCAGTTTTTTCTGCAGCATCATTTTTAGCTAACTTTTAGTAACTTCCCAGGAAAATTTTCTGTTCCAAAGAATCGGTTGTATAATAGCTACTTTTCATTCACAACCCCTTCTACTGTCAATTCTAACACCGATTATTTTTGTTTGAAATTGTCCCAAAAGCAACCCCTTCTATAGCTCCAAAGTGAAACCGGTTGCTATAGAATCAGTTCTGGAACTGATTCTACATCACCCACACCTTCCATATAGGATCCCAGGAACTGGTTCCGGAAGCAGTTCCATGGAATCGGTTACAGTGGAACCAGTTGTAGAAAGGGTGTGGTTGGCTACCATTTGTAAAAAATTTTCCTGGGTTTTTCTACTATTTTTACAGTTTTATTTCTATGAGTGTAAGAATAAAAAATAATCATATAAGTTTTTATGAATTTGATCCACAAAATGGGGCTATAAAATTATATCAGATTGTATTATTTTAGATACAATTCAATCTAATATTATACAATTGGATATACTCTGATGCAGCTGCATCCCAAAATTGGGCACATCTAATTGAATCGTATTATATCTAATCTGATATAGTTATATACTACTTAATACAATATGTTTGAATTGTAAAATTGGCATAAAAAATATTTTGACTTTCGTACTTTAAAGTTTTTCTGATTTTAAATAATATAAATTTTTATCAAAAATTGACTCAGAAAATATTTTAAATTAAGATTTCCCAAGTAAATAAATTTTTGATATAGACTTATAAGACTTTATAAAATTGCTTGTGGTAGTATATTGTAAAATATGTATTCATACAAATTATATTACATCGTATAACATTGTATAACGTTGTATATTAAATATATAAATATATCTGTCTTCATATTACACTTCATATAGTGCAATACATAATAGTATTCAATTATATATCTATCTATATGACACTACGTATGCCATACATATTTTACATATTTTTATATACGAGTATATCTAATTGAATATATTTGTATTACATTATATATAATTTAATACATTTTAGTGGGGACAAAATTCGGATCAAATTGTATAAAACTATATCTTAATCAATCAAATTATATCTAATTGTATCAAATAATAATCTAATTGTATTAATTTAGATCTTATGGAACCAATTTAGATGTAATATGATTAGGGTTTTTCTTTTCCAGGACTTTTTCATTTCCCGGGACAGCCGGATTTTTATTATAATTTCCCGGGATCCCGGGAATTCCCGCTCGTTAGAAAATAAATATATCCGGCGTATGTTGTACCTGAAAAACTCGATTTCTATTAAAACAACTTACGACAAAGTTCGGCCATTCGTAGTCATGAGAAAATCTGATTAATATATTCTGAAATAAGGGCTTATTATAAAATATCCATGTCTTCTACTTTTCGTCTAAATCTTTTTATAAAAATAGACACTAAGATATTATTAAATAGTTTTTTAAGTTTAGTTGGTATTTTTTGGACAGAAATTTTTTATGCCACAACTACTTACAAAAATTATTTAATTTTCATTGTTGAATTTTAAATTAATATAAAAAAAATCCAAAGTAATTTGAAAAAGCATCTGATGCATTATTTCAAAAATAATAGTAAGCTTTAAGAGCAGTGAGAAGTTTTTAACTCAGTGACGCTCAAAAATATATTTTTCAAATATCCCAGAGGATGATTTGCGATGGAAATCGAAATATCGGAAGAAAATAAAAAATAAAATATTGAAAAATAAAATTCAAAATATTTTGATTTTTTTTTTTAATTTATGACCTAAAGCCAAACAATAATACAAATATAACAACACCAAAGGTCAACAATATTTAATCTAACACATAAATAAAATTTAAAAAATACAACTGAAATAAAGGAATAGCAATTGAATTTTAAATGAAATTATTTGAAGTAATAAATACTCAAAACACATTAATTGGAAATACTAAAATATCAGTAATTTTTTTTTTAATTTTAATGTCGAGTTTTTTTTTTGGAAGTATTTGGAACTGAAATACTGATGTTGAAATATTGTATATATTGCTTTATTTAAACAAAGATCATCATTAAAAAAAAGAAAATTTCCGAGGTACGAGTATTTTTGTTGGTATTTAAACTTCATAATGACCAGGGCAAGTTCAAAATGGCACAAAAAAGTTGAAAATGGCAGGCAAAATGGCACGAAAAAATAGCAAAATTGGCACAAAAAACGCAAAAATGGCACTACAATAATGAAAGAATTTACCGTTGAACTGCTAAAGTGCATTCGCCGTATATTAGTATGATTTAAAAATCTGGAATTTTATTAAATGTTTAAAAAATATCTTTTTTTAATAAATTTTTTACAAAAATTCCCAGCCAGCAAAATTTAGATACTTTTTTGAGTGTTCTTATGCGATGATTCAAAACTTACTCAAATAAAACACATTTTTTTGAAATTTTCAAATTTTTTGTCAAAAATTGCTCATATTTTGGATGAAAATATGAGCCTTCTAAATGAATCATAGAAGACACAAACATTTGAGCCAAATTATTAAATCCAAAAGATGGTTCAGAAATGACTCAGAAATGTAAACAAATTTGAATATTTTGTGAACAATTCAAAAAAGGCTCAAAAAATTATTAATTTTAGAGCCTTTCGATTTTTTTAAATATTTGTTTTTGAGTCATATTTGAATCAAAAAAGAAGGCTCTTTTAGATGAACCACTTGCATACAAAAATTTGAATATTTAATAATATACTTTGAGCTTTTTTTGATTCATTTTTGGGCTTGTTTGCTGGCTGGGTTATTTACAAAGATTGAGTTTTTACTGAATTTTATAGCATTTTTTTAATGAAAAGTCTAAAAAAATAGACAAAATGGCCTTTTTTAGCAAGGATTTGTAAAAATGGATTTTTTACAAAATAAGTGAAAAAATGGCAAAAATGGCATTTAAGGCAAATGCCAAAAATAACTTGCCCTGATAATACCTACTAATTCATTTTATTAAATTTTAAATCGGATCTTTTAATTTTAAATATATTTTATTTGAATTATTTTCAAAAAAATCAATGTTTTTAATTTAAATAAAGCTTCCAAAATTTTAATATACTTGCTAAAACTTCTGTAAAATAATAAAAAAAATCCCGGGAAATCCCGCACAAAATTCCCGGGATTGCAGGATTGAAAAAAGGGCGGGATTCCCGGGAATTCCCATAAACCCTAAATATAATACGTTAATTCACAAAATACTTTTTTTTTGCATGTAAACTTATATATAAAATAACTTCTCAAGTAAAAAAGTTTTGATATATTATCATATGAAATTTTATATAATTTTATATTGGAACATATATACCAAGACATAATTATATAAAATTATATGAAATCATATCTTTGATATATAACTATATGCCACATATAGTTATGTGTAATTGTATCGAAGTATATCTAGTTGGATATGATTATATCTAGTTGGATATGATTATTTTATATTTCATACATTTGGATGAGGAAAAAATCTGGATAAAATCGTATTGAGCCATATCTTACTCCATCAAATTATATCTAATTGTACCAAAGTAGGTCTAATATGATCTAGTACGATATAATTTGATAAAATTAGATGTTCTGGTTTTTTTCGGATATAATTCTATATAATATAAAAAGTCAAATAATTTTTTTAGTAGGGTTAGAAAATGTTTTGGAAAAAAGTTATCTAAAATGACTTAGAAAATATCTAAAATGACTTAGAAAATATTTTTGGTAATTTATCATATAAATTTGTATCTAAAACAACTTTGAAATTTTTTTGATAAATGTTTATATTAAATTATATCTACAATGACCTAGAAAATTTCTTCGATTTGGATTTTTATGTGATTATATATTATGGATCAACCATATCTGATTCTATATAATTATGTGTATCATTAACATTAATACATTTTTGTGGTATATGATTTTATATGGGTATACATAAGAAAATTTCGGGAAATATTTGAAAGATATTGAAATATATGAATATATATGGATGCAAAGCCATTTTATATTACTATATGATAATGTGTATTTTTGTATTAAAAAGTATATTGTTATATGTATATGAACTTTTTTACTCGGGTTAAACATATTGTAGGTTTTGACTTATTTTTGGCATTGACAGCAAAGTTGAAAATTTTGAAAAATTGACAAGTATTTTTGCAAATATTATAATCCTCTAACTCTTCAACTTACGGGTCTTTTTGTCCGTTTTTAAAAAAAGGGCCAATAATGTTCTTTTTTTTGACGAGTTATAGGGTTAAAATATTCGGCGAAAATATTCCTTGTAGTATTTTACATAAGTTCGCTGAACACATCCTTTACCTAAAGTGGAAGATTCACATGGTTTCCTATGCCGATTCACAATAAACATTTGAAAAATGGGGTAAATTTTAACTTCCCAAAAAACATAGGGCCAGCCGCAAACTTTTAAAACGCCGATATACGTATATTTTTTTTTTGGTCCCCTCTACCAGAATCAGTTGTCAGAACATTGTTATTTTTTTTTGGTCCCCTCTACCAGAATCAGTTGTCAGAACATTGTTATTTTTTTTTGGTCCCCTCTACCAGAATCAGTTGTCAGAACATTGTTATTTTTTTTTTTTGTGTTGTGCTGTGTAACTCTTTCCAAAAATTTACTTGCAAAGGAGTTTCATTAAACTAACAACAAAGAAGATAAATGATTATTCATTTGGAATGGACAAATTTATGAGCCAAGGCAACATTAACCTACTTTCTACCAGCCTTAAAAATGGCTATAATCTTTTGTATGGACTCTGGAACATAAATATGCATATAATGAATTGTAACAAAGAATATAATTTGTCATACGCAGGGCAGCGACTTTCATGCACTTAAAAATTTAAAATATGCGCTTAAAATATGCAGTAAAAAATGCAAAATATGCACTTAAATGGAAATATGCACTAGAGATCCAAAAATAAATGCTTCAAAACCAAAAAATTAACTTTAAATTTATCGATTTTAAAAAATCATATTTATTACTCGAGAGGGTTTGGTTAAAAATTAACGGTGGGTCTCATACTGCAGGTTTAATCTTTAGTTAATAGTTAACCCAAAAATTTGTTGTTGTTTTGTGTACAATTCTTTGATATTTTCTTTTGTTTATAGTTAAGTTAAAGTTAAACATACAGTATGAGACCCACCGTAAATGTCTAAAGTGATGACAGCTTGATGTTTTCCTTCTAGATAAGTACTACATTAAGATATGCAAATTCTTCTTTTTCTTTATTTTTCATTAAATCTTAATTTTAGTTTTGAAAAAATATGCAAATATATGCAATTTAATGAAAAATATGCAATAAAAATCATAAAATATGCAAAAAAAATATGCACTTAAATGCAAAATATGGAAAAATATGCATTTATAACAAAATATGCAACAACAAATCGATGCGATTTTGTTGCAAATTTTTTGATTCGGAAAAGTATTTGGTCAAAATCAAATTTGGATTAACAACTACAAACATGCATTTGCATCAAAGTCGCTGCCCTGGTCATAAGGAACCTTAATTTTGTTAATTCTTTAAATTAGGTTGCCACAAAAAACATAAACTCAGAGATATTCACGTAAATTAATAAGAATCCCAAATGACACATGATGAGCTTAAGCCTTCGTCTAAAAAGAAATACAATATTTGTTTGTGTATTTGTTGTTGGTGTTTTTAATAACGGTTAACCTACATTTTTTTGTAAGCCAAAGTGATAATCAGCAAAATATACATACATATGTACACGACACGCACTCCACTCCAGAGGCGGTAAAGTAGGCAGTATGCACAATAGCACACACTGATGCACACGTGTACAGACATGAGTATGCATATCCCAGCAAAAACATGTTAATGACATGTCATTATCGTATATATTACCAAGGAATGATAGGATGTTATTTTTGCAAAACTTCAAAATAGAAAACAATGACTTACCGATAATGAGTTATAGAAGCACTTACATTTATATATATATGTATACCTGCAAATGTATTACTTATTGGTAATTGATTACTGCTCTACCTCAAGTCCAAAATCTATCTTAATTCTAATTTATCAAAGTTCTAATTTCTTTCGAAAAATTTTTCAGCTAAAAAAAAGAAATTTATTCGAAGCAAAAAGTTATTTGGCAAAAATATTCAGATTTTAAGGAGTTTCTACAAAAACGCTTAAACTTCTTTTAGATTTTCTTTTTTTTTATTTTTTTAAAAGATTTGAATTAATTTTTCATATATATTAGGATGTCCCTTAAAATAATGATTTGTCGATTTTCGTTCATTACACCCCCCCAGTTTTATTGGAAATTGTACAAAATGGAAGAAATCGATTTTTTTTTGGAAAACGTTAACCCGTGCCGAAAGTCGGACGAAAATGGCCCGTTTTGAAAGTGTATTACTATTAAAAATTCCCAAAATTCGAAATTTCGAAAAAAAATTATTTCTTATTTCATTTATTCATTTCATGTAGTCAAAACGATTCAAATATGGAATTTTGACTTCATCGGATATCATTAACCCACTTTAGCCTGGAATCCAAAATGACCCACGAATTTGATAAAAATGCGAAAACGTGTTTTTTTAAACTAATTTTAATTGGAGATGTCGATTGCTATTTGCACCAAATAATTAAACCCAGCAACATTTTTTTGAACTGGTTGCCTTTGAATCTGTTCTAGAACAGGTGTTTTTACTACCGGTTCCGTGGAACAGGTTCTAGAACTGATTCTTGGAAGTCAAAATGGAAGGCTTCACTGTCGCAGAACCGGTTGTATAACTGGTTCTAGAACCGGTTCCAAAGCAACCTGTTCTAGTTTGGAGGAACATAACCTGTTGCTTTTGGGACAAACTCAAACAAAAATCACCGATGATAGAACATTCGTTCTATAACCGGTTCTTTGCATCCGACAATTTTGATGGGAAGAAAAAAAAAATAAATTGGAAAAATAATAATTCGAGTCATTCCGAAATTATTGATATTTTTCCGAAAATTATAAAAGGTGTTATTCTGTAAATTTCCTAGTGGGTCGTCTTTGGCCAAAAGTATAAAAATTAACCCCATATGGATCATGTTACATAAAATAATTAATTTTATCCAGTTGAGATTTTTTTTTGTCAATTTAATGGCTTTACAATCTCGTAGTCATAATTAATATTAAGTTTCATGGGTCTTTCTGACCCCAGGCCACTAAGGGTTAAAGATTTTTTAAACAAATGTAAAGATGATTATAGTCTTACCAAATTTAAGTGATACTTTTCCGAAAACTATCTAAAGTTTGATGAAATCATTCAAATTTTGTTAAATTTTTGACAAAATAAGCAATTTTTGTAAAATGTCCCGGGAAGAAGTCGCTCCAAACACAAAGTCGAATTATCATTTTTTTAAATTTATTTTTTACCTTTAATATCAACTATTATTTGGTGCAAATAGCAATCGACATCTCCAAATTAGGTATTTTAAAAACTCTTTAAAATTAATTTAAAAAAAAACACGTTTTTGCATTTTTATCAAATTCGTGGGTCAATTTGGATTCCAGGCCAAAGTGGGTTAATGATATCCAATGAAGTTAAAATTTCATATCTGAATCATTCTGACTATATTAAATGAATAAATGAAATAAAAAATATTTTTTTTCTAAATTTCGAATTTTGGGAATTTTTAATAATAATACACTTTGTTCCAAAATGGGCCATTTTCGTCCAACTTCCGGCACGGGTTAACGTTTTCCAAAAAAAGATTGATTTCTTTCATTTGGGACCATTTCCAATAAAACTGGAGGTGTAGGTAATGACGAATCTATTTTTAAGGGACACCCTAATATACATACGTTACCAATTAATTCGCAATGTAAGTGTAACCACTTATTTCCTAACTTCTAGATAACTACTTATTCTATCTTTATGCGTAATCACTTATTCTTTCACTATCAGTAACTATGCTTGTAACTCATTATTCGTATTTTTTTGTAAGCGAGAGGGCAATGACCACCCCTGAGTTTAGGGACATCATCTGGGAACTTGGTAACTAGTGAAACTCTTTGTGTTCTACTTATTAGCTAAATCACTTGGTAATGCCTATTTTTGCTGGGATGAGCAGGCGCAAAAGCCATAAAGTTTTTTTTTTAAGTATAGAATGCGTCAGAATTTACGCATTACTGGCACTATGGGATGGAGATTTATGTAATGCAAGAATTGTGAGTTTTATAACACATATCCTTTGTTAATTTTTTTTTATGACACCTGGGCCCCAGTACAATGTTTATTTGGAGCCATAATATGAAAATTATATCTTTTTCAAAATGCTGAATTCTTTAATATTGCTGTCCTCAAAAAAACTTGTTGCCATTTTCTTATTGATGTGGACGTTTTGTTTTTTAGCCAAAGGTGTGTTGTTTTCTGATAAAATTTCAATGTTTTGCATTTACACTTTGTTGCCGCATTTGCTGCCTTCTTTGCTTTCTGCTTGTCTTTACACTTAAGTGCATTTTAATTGTTTTTCTTTGGAATTATATGTATGCTTGGCTAACATACACACACACACACGTTGTTGCACACACACACATACAAGTAAACATTTTTATTATAATGTAATCGTGCTTTGTTTTAACAAACTACCGGGTTTGGTATTAGCTTTTCAGTTTTAAAGTATGACAATTAACTTTATAGGTTGATGTTCATGTTGTTGTTGTTGTTGTGTTGATGTTGTTTCTGCTGTTGTTGTCAGTGGGTCTCAAAATTCACAAAAATGCATTACAGACATGAATGAAAGTTAAGCCATGCCTTATGCTATGAATGCAAATATATATCTATGTCTTAAAAGAAATATTTCTTTATAAACCTTGTGAATATTCTGGGTTAAATAAAATTAGAGGTCACATTTTTTTAGTAAACCATGAAGATAATAAATTTTCCTATCATTTACACTCCGAAAAAACCTCAATGTGTTTTTTTTATTAAAGTAATGCAAATTTTCTTTAAGAAAAAATTTCAAAACATCAGTGAAAAGCTTCATCATTTGCATGAAATTACACAAAAAAAGAAATATGATCTAATATGATCATAATAATGATTCTAGCTGCCCGAGTAAAAAATGTTAGATGTTATAAAATACAAACGTATCTTTTTTTGATATAGCCTAAACTACAATTTGATCCGAAAAGTGGTGGATCATAATGTATACACCTTGGATCTAACATGATGAAATACGATCCAAAAAATGGGTTTATCTTACTATATATAATTAGATTTAGTACAATAAAGTTACATTTTATTTGATATACTTCAAAGTTCGCTCATATTGCATTAAATCGTCCATTCTAGTTTTTGATTGTCATGATGTCACATCCAATTCTATATAATTAGATAAACTAATTTTCGGATCGTATTTGATCATATTAGATCCATGGTGCATATAATTGAATACAGCATGATCCACCATATTTCGGATCAAATTTTGTTTTGGGCAACAGCAGAAAAAGATATGATTGCATGTTGTACCTCATTAATTTTTTTAATAGGGTGATTATAGTAAAATTACAGAGGATTATTTTATCATTAATTAGAATCATATTATGAGCACTGGGATCCTATTATGATCATTACGTAATTTAATAATAACATGATACTCTCAAATTATCATAATATTACTTAAGCTCCCCAACAAACAATTCGTTCCGTTTACGCACAGTTTTCGGTCCATCATAAGTGGAATCCAACTCCGTTTACGTACCGTTTTCTGGATACGTAAACGGACCAGAAAACGGAACTTAAGGAACATCGAAACTGATTCGAATCCGTTGAAAGTCCGTCAATGACCTACCGTTTACGGACCGCTATGTCGTGTTAAAAACAGACAAGTCCGTTTAAAGTCCGTCAATGACGGACCGTTTACGGACAGTTATGTCATGTAAAAAACGGACAAGTCCGGTGAAAGTCCGTCAATGCCGGACCGTTTCCGGACCATTATGTCGTGCAAATAACGGAATGACTCCGTTTTTAGAATGCCGTTTCTGGTCCGTATCCGTACCGTTTTCTGAAACAAAAACGGACTTGTATATCACCTCAAATTGACCCTATTTTCATTAATATCCCAGTGTAGAAAATCATTACCAGATATGTGGTTATGTAACTACATACTTGGTAATGGTAACTACTTACTTTTGTTATTACATTTCTTATTACCTTTATATGGGCATGTCGCGAAAAATAATGAGTTGTCGTTACACACCAGTATACGAAAAATCAAAAAATATATCGTTACCTTTGTGCTTACCAGTACTGACAAAAATAATGAGTCTAAAAATAGATTTTCAAAAAAATAAATTATATAAAAAAAAATATTTTTTATTGTATTTTTTTTTTTTAAATAAAATTTGCTGGTGCGGGAATCGAACCTGGGTCTACAGATTGCCAGTCAACAGCTCTACCATCTGAGCTATATCGACATGTAATATTTAATAGATAAAAATATAATTGACCTGCTGCACACAAGTAAGCTTACTCGCAAACATACAAAAAATCAAAAAATATGTGGTTCCATATATCCTTACCAGTGTTTAAAAAATATTGAGTCTAAAAATAGATTTCAAAAAATTTTCAGAAAAATCTAAAAAATTATTTTGTATTTGAAATAATGATAAAAATAAGTCATTATCCGTAACTCATTATTATATGTTTTAAAATAATGCAGAAGGTAAGTGGGTGTCATTACTGGTACTCCAAAAAGTAATGATATGTCATTACCGTTTCTACACTGGGATGTACAAGTTTTTATGTTTTTTTATAAATTTATTAAACAGAACTTATTTTTTAATTTAAACTATATTTACATCTGGTGCAACTTACATTGTCTAGTATCAATTTAGCGGCCGACAATAAAATTCAATATCTGCAAGAAAAAGAACAATAAATAAGTTAAGGCTTAACTGATAGAAATCGCGCATGGTGTTTTGCATACGGTAAAGGTTAGCGCACTTTGCTATCAAAACAACTAAATGTGTCATATATTTATTTTTCAATTGCATTCGCTTGCAACAAAACCATATTTAAAACATATCATAATTTTAATATATCTTACCATCTGATGTATGAATATGGCTTGAAGTTGTTTGGTTGATGGGATGTTAGGACAGATTCACGCTATTGGGAATAATTTTTCGTCCCAGTATTATTTTCTAGCAACTGAAGGGCTGAGCTGCATTTTTTAAAATAATTTGACAACTTTTTTCCAAAAAGAAACTAACACCGATGAAGTCCGTATTTAACGGTAAGGAAACGGATACACCAAAACGGAGTTAAACCGTATTGTGTCCGAAATTCGATTATACGGTCCGTTAATGTTCCGTATACGCACAAGCTTTGACGGATACGTGCATTCGGACCGTTAATGTGCCGTAAAAGCCGGATTTATGATTCCGTAAATACCGGACAGTCCGGAAAAATGTTTCTTGGGTCTTTTCTCTGCGTGTATATTTTTAATGAAACTTTTTAATTGAGAGTACGAATTGCTTATTAAGGCCCATTAACTTTTCTCGAGAAGTTAACTTTACCTTAACCATGGGTAACTAACCAATACTAAATATTTATCCCTATGAAAATTTAACCATAATAACTTATCAATATTTTAACTCTGGGTAGTTAACCCTAGTATGAAATGTCAGAATAAAAACAAAAGGAAAAACAAAAATTAATAACAAAAAAATTTTTTTTTTCACTACGGGAAAATTAAAAGTTTTTCTCGCGGTTTTTTGTGTATTTCTGGTCGTAAAAAAAATAATACACTTGACCACGTCGTTTTTTTAAGATTTGCGGTCGCTAAATACTATAAAATGATTGTGGCTTTTTGCATACTACGAGAGGTGATTTAATTAAATCCATTTGGTAAGTCTATAAAATAAAAGTGGATTATTTAAACTATTAATAAGTATTTCGTGCTAATCGAGACAACCGTGGAAAGATTCGCGCATAAAATTAAAAAAAAAAAAAAATGGTGTAAATTTTGTGATAGATTATTAAATTAAGGCAATTTATGTGATCAGCACATCAAAGTGAGTAGAAAAATAATCTCTGTGCATGATTTTGTATCTTTTTGTAATTGCGAGTCAAAACTGTGGGTTGTCCAGGGGTTTCTCACATACTTTTAAACTATTTAAAACATGATTGGTTCACATTTCGTAAATTCGAGAGTGACTTCTATGCGTTTTTTTTAAATTTAAGAATTAAATTCAGTAGTCTTGTACTTCATTCAGTAGTCTTGAGCTTTGATACATGATTCATTTTGAATTAGATGCGCTGATTCCAAATTCTTAAATATAAGTTACCCAAAATTGATGGAATAATTGTTTTTCTGAGAGTGGTTTTCAAAAGAATTTTTTCCTATAACGGTACACAAATTAAAAAAATGTTGTCCTATGTATTTTAGAGAACAAAATTCATTATTTACTACCATCGTAATAAAAAGTCTTAAGCTATTTGAATGCGTTTTGCATAGTATTTTAAAATACGTAAAAAGCTATTTTTGGCGTTTTTAATCACGATTTTCTTAAGATAGACAATTCGGAATAGAGATTTGGAATCAGCAAGTAAAATACTAAAAGTATGTACCAAGCTTCTACCGACAGCGACTTTTCATTTTGTAGAGGTGTATAATTCGTGTCAAATTGTTCAAATATTGGTCACCATTTTTGGTTTTAATTATTCAAGACAGATTTTGGCTCCTTGAACCAATAAAAAAAGTAATTTTTCCTATTTCCTTATGTGAGGGCAATTTCTGTAAGCTATCACAGAAACCTAAATCCTAAATAGTTAAAATTTGTGCACGATTTTAAGTACTGATGCAATTTTGTAAGTTTTGGTAAAGTGGGGAAATGCACATCGAAAATACTTACATGTGTCATAAAAGATTCTTAGTCAAAGTTTGGTTAAAGCTGCGCTTTAGATTTTTTTTATTAATCATTACAAGTTTAATTTATTAAAATATCTTATGTAGGGTGAATTGTTCTAAAATAGCCTTGGTTAAGTTTCTTAACCACAGAAATTTCTATTATTAAATTTTAGCATTGTTTAGAAGAAATGCTTGGTTAAAATTTAGATAAGTTATTCAAAAAATATGTTTACCAGTGGTTAAGGCTAGTAGAGGTCTTAACCAGGGTATAAATTGAGATAAGTTAACGGGCCTAAATAAAATTGTATTAAAACTGTTAACGAAATTTTATAAATGCTCATTAAATAAAATAAATATAATTCGCTCAAAAAGGAGGTCTCCCACCAGAACACATAACAATAGTTAACAGCATTGCTGCGCACTTATTGAGACTATTAATTAATACCCTACACCACTGTGCAAAAGTTTTATTTTTCCAGCTCCCCGCTCATTTTCGTTTAGGTTGAGAGTAAGAGAAATAAGATCTGTGCAAAAATTGGGTTTCTGCGATGTAAACCGGACAGGCCGATGTAAACCGTTTACATTTATGTCCTCAAAATTACCCCAAAAAAGATTCATGGATTTATCCATCTATAAATCTTAAACAAGAAGCCACTGGTGACTAAGTTACATAGCTATTGGTTACATAATGAAAAGGCAAAGATTTTCTTTACACACTTTTAACCCTCTCATGAACGTTAGTAGTGTTTTAAGCGGTAAACAACAAAATTTGTGTCAAAACTAAATTTTGAATGTCTCTCATTTAATTTCGGAGATCTGTAAATACGTACACTCTTCATCACATGATAGGAAATTTAGCGTAGATTAAAACCAAAATAAATTCTTTTTAAATATTTCGTCCATTCCCTGACAGAGATCCCAAAACCTGATCCTGAGCTATGGACCTATTACACATGTGCACTAGGAAACCATGTGAATCTTCCATTTTGAGTATAACATGTGTGCAGCTAACTTATGTAAAACACTACGAGGTACATTTTGTGGAACTATTTAACCCTCAAACTCTACAATTAAAGGGACTTTTTTGACCCCGTTTCAAAAAGGGACAAAAAGACCCGTAAGTTGAAGAGTTAGAGGATTAAAATGTTCCACAGAAATGTTCCTCATAGTGTTTTACATGAAATGAAAGAGTCACATGGTTTCCGCTTAAAATCCAGGTTTGTGGGATATTTGAGCGACAATTCTGTATAAGTATGAAATTAACGATTAAACGCATTTTAAGTTTTGACTTATTTCTGGCATTGAACTTAAATTTGCAACTTTGATATCTTCAGAGACTTATAGTAAAATTTCATGACAAATATTTTTGTGGAATATTTGAACCCTCTACCTCTTCAACTAAAGGAACTTTTTGCCCCCTTTTAAAAAGGGTCATAAACGACCCGTAAGTTGGAGAGTTAGAGGGTTAAAATGTTCTGCAAAAATATTTGTCATGAAATTTTATTATAAGTATCTGAAGATATCAAAGTTTAAAATTTAGGTTCAAAGCCAGAAATAAGTCAGACTTAAAATGTGTTTAATAGTTAATTTCGTGCTTATTCAGATTGGCGCTCAATAGAGCACCCATATGTGCAAAAGTGTTAGTTTTTTACCTCCCCACTCACTTTCCGGTAGATTGGACGTAAAAAGTAATATCCCCATGAAAATTGATCCACTCGGAATAAAACAGGCCAGTCAACCGCGGCTTTTACCGCTAAAAATGGAGTCAAATTAGTTCAAATATTTAAGTTTTACGTTATATACAGAAGTACACTTCTAAGTATTCACATATTTTATTCCCTATTTAATTTTAAAGGACACGTTTATTTTTTTATATACATGTTACGAGTATTTTGGATTTTTGCTAACACTTGGCAATCATGTTTACGCATTATGTATATCAAATTTCATATTTTGAAGAATATATTTCTATATGCAGTTTTTATATTCGAATTCGTTAGTTTTTCACATGCTCCCGAATAAAAAAGTACCAAAACTTTCGGGAATTTTTTTAATGTATCATGTCTATTTCCAGGTGTGGCCGAAAACCCAGGACCGGTTTCTGAATTATTTTGTGTGGGACTACTTTACATTGAAGGCCTCTCCAAATTACATTATGGTTGAGAGTGTCGAATGCTTTTTCGAAGTCAATGAATACTAGATATAGGGGAGGCCACCATCCGACCGACTGTTCGACTATTATTCTAAGTGTGTCATGTACATGATTTGTTCGGACAAAACCCAGCTTGTTGCCTTCTGAGTTGTGGTGTTATAGTATCAAAAGCCTTTTTGTTATTGTATTTGTTTTGATCGATTGATCATATAGGTGATTATTTTGTTCACCATGCTGAGTAATGTTGTTCTTACGGCTAGTTAATTCACCTTTTCTTTTTTTTGTTGTATTTTTACCGACGAGGATGTATTATAGGAGTCCCAAAATCTTTCAAGCACAACAAAACACACAACATGGTCGTGTTCGCCAATTCTGAATAAGTAAGAAATTAAACCTTAAACACATTTTAAGTTTTTACTTATTACTGGCACTGAAGTTAAATTTTCAAAGACTTATAATAGTTATCTGATATCTTCAAAGACTTATAGTAGAATTTCATGACAAATATTTTTGTGGAACATTTTTTCTTTTATTCCAACCCTCTAACTCTTCAACTAACAGAAATATTCCTCGTAGAGTTTTACATAAATTCACTGAACATACTCTATACCTAAAATTGAGTATTCGCATGGTTTCATATTTAATTTTTTTTTTTTTTGTTTTAGAAAAATCATTTTAAGCGTTTAAAACCCATTTTTTGTGATAGGCATTTTTTTGGCACAAATATGGCTTGACCTTATATCAATTCACGTGCTAAATTTCATGACAATCGGATAATTTTAGCAGGTTTTATAAAGATTTTAAGATAAAGGATATATGGCAGGACTAAGAGTGCTTGCGTCGATTTTGATAAAAATTGACACAAACGTTTCCAATTTTATGTGTATCTCAATGGATACTTTTTGTAATTTTACGTCCATTTGTGTAGCTAATATAATATTTTCAAATTTCAGGACCATATGGGAGGTGGGCGTGTCCTTGGCCCGATATTTCCAAAAATTTAAATTTTTCTTAACAAAACTCTGTCTCCACTCCTTCTACTAATTTTGTCCAATCGTTATATGGCATCAAAGTACTGTGCAGCGGTGCTCCAGGCCGACATTCGACAAAGCCTCGTTTGTGTTAACAGGGCTCAGCAAGTCCGTTATGGACAGTGGGTAAGGTTGCCATTTTGAAAGGATTTGCTGTGTGAACAAAAATGTGATCCATTTTTATTCGAGTTCACTTTCCCATTAGACTTCAACCCGAGTAAAAATATTTTTTATATAAACATTTCTGATTTTATAAAATTATATGGGGGATATGAAAAAATGTGATAAAAACCGTGTAACCACCGAATTTCTAATGCATGGATTACATTTGAGTTACATATTTCGATATATATCAGCGCATTGTCACCTGTTTTACAAAATTTATAACAATCTGACCAATTTTTGGTAAATACATAAAATTTGTGACCAATTTTATAGGCCAAATGTAAACTCCATAACAAGTAACTCATAAGGTTTTTTAACTTTAATAGCTTATATTTTAATAACCAATAAAGCTAAACACTAACTGTCAGAATTTTTATGAAGAGGGAAAGGTCCGTTTTTAATAAAAATTAATACATTGTACAAACTTTTTCGTATGTCTTAGCTATCACGACTTCAACTCTGTAACGTTTTTTTGTCATAATTTTTGATACAAATGCATATACCAGAATTTTGGAGTTATCTATTATTTATATTGCGAAAAGTATAATGTTATTTATACTCAAATGATCGTTGGACTGTAAGTAATCATCCAGCATAACAGACTTGAAGCTTTTCTGCAGCATGTAACATTCTCGAGATGAAAAAAATGTCTTTAATAAGATTTGAAAAAATGTTGTAAACTCCGTTCCTAATTTTTACACCAAACTATTTAACGAGTAAGAAAAACAATGTCATATTTGGATTCACCTTGTAGGCATCATGCGATTTTGTTTCGGAAAAAAATTCTGTCAAAGCGTTTCTGAAAGAAAACGAAAAAAGTAACCAAATGTAAACTCCGTAACTGTAAACTCCGTAACCACAATTGTTTGCATCAGGTTTCATTCAAATGAATGTATATAAATGTTTAAAATATTTTAAAATAACCATAAACAGAGGTGATTCAACTAATATTTATGCGTCAAAAGACGATTAAACTAATAATTTTGCGTCAAATCAAAAAAAAGTTATCAGTTTTTTACCCTAAGCTGCTGGAGCGAAAAACGATTGATTTTGCATTTCATTGGTTTTGAATCGATATTTCGAGTCATTACTGACATTAGTTTGACAAAATATGAAATGTTATGTTTTTAATATATTATTTTGTAACTGCGCAACCGCTGTTTGGATTTTAAAAATTTTTATATTTTTGAAATGCATTTAAAAGGACTAAAAATACAAAATTAAAAAAAAAATAAAAAATTTTTCACGGAATGAATTGTATTTTTATTCGCGAAACCGCCAATTTGATAAACACAAATTATATATCATTGGAAAGCAAGTTGAAAACCCAAATACGAAAAACTAATAAATTGAAGAAAATTCGTATGCAAATTGAAGAAAATTGTTATATCTTTTGCTTGCAGAAATGTAAACTCCGTTACAACAAAAAAAATTAAAATTGTGCAAAAAAAGTTATTGCGACAACTTCTATAGTAGATTTTTTGCAATTAGGTTTATAATGACTAAACTTACGATTCCATTAAGAAAAAACCGAAATATTAACACTTTTTGCTTCTCACAAATTTGGCCCAAAAATTTATCACATTTTTTGATTTTACCCATATGTATATAGCTGGGTATTTTCATATGTATAGATTATCCAAAACCGTACCTGGTCCAAAAACCGACCTGTTTCCAATAATTTCTAAATTCGAATATACCAAAACCCGGCTATTATTTGTCGGTTAACCGGTTTTTTTAAAACATGTTTTTATCAAAACTGTTGTTAAGCTAATCCTTAGAAAATTCTATATTTCGACTGCATTTTATTTTTAAAGTATTATTTGAATTGAATTGAATTGAATTTAATTTAATTTATTTATTTGATGTCCTGTACAACAAGACAAAAAGTCTTATAGTTAAAGTACAGGATTATTATATGTAATTATTAGAATATATGTACAATAAAAAAAAGAACATATATATAAATAAATAGAAAGTACAAAATTGAAATTTTTAGAAAAAAGTAAAAAAAATAAAAAAGTACATCATTAGAATTAAGATTAAACATTAAAAATTAGAAATTATTACAATTTAAATTGATCAAAGTTAAACAGAGCAAAGTTTATAAATGTTTACACTTAATTAAACAAAATTTATATGTTAACTGTAAAATTCGTAAATTGATTTCTTAAACTGCCCTGCGTTGCTTAAAAATTGTATGTTTGGCGGTAGCGAGTTCCAAAGACGAATAGATTCTGTATAAAATTGCCATTCAGAGACCAGAAACTCATACAAAACGGGAACTATATTATTATTTCTTTCCGATTGTGAAAAGGATAATCGATTATAAAGATATTTAGGTTCACGTGTATTCACGATCTTATGCATAAGCGTAAGTGCCTTTATTTTCAAAAGATCACAGAGTCTTACTCCATATAGTTTTTTCTCATAGGGTGTAATATGGGAAAATCGTCTCAAATTATAAACATATCTCAATATAGCATTATATGTTGAGGTTAATTTGTTTAAGCTTACAGAATCGCAGCACGCAAATACTTCGCATCCGTATAATAGTGTTGGAATAAGGTAAGTTTTCGCAAGTAGTGCTCGTATATGGACTGGTGTTAAATGTTATTTTAATAGGCGATTACAATAACCTACCGTGCCGTTACAAATAACCAACTTATTCATATACCTAATGGAAATGTGATACCCCTAACAAACAATATATTTTCACTTGAATGGGCAAATATTCTAGTAATTCTCATTAGATTGATAAAACCTATTACTTATAATGGAAAAGTTGTATGGCCTAAGGGAGCTTCAATCCAGTTGGTGTTTTACTATACTTCGTCCCGCGGCCGAAGTATACAAGAATAAAGCCCAAATTAGTTTGGAAGTATCGTAAAAAAAAGTAACGTATCATTCACATAATGAATAAAAAGAGTAAAAAAACTAAAAATATTGTATTTTTTATCTTTTTCTTGTGCATAGAATTAAATGTCAAGTAATAAAATAGAACATTTCTATTTTCAACAGAACTTTTTTACGATTTTACTTGACAACAGTTTCAATGCATAGAAAAAAGATAAAAATATTTTTCTATGATATTTTAACACATTGAATTGATTACATATACGTTTTTTTACTTTCCGATTTGACTAATGAAGCCTTAAGCCAGCCCGATTACAGTTCCCAAATTAACCCGACTCACCTGCCTACTATTCTCGTGAGTCACTAATCGTATTTACCATAATCCCTCGTTTCCCCAAATTAACCCGACTCACCTGCTTACTATTCTTGTGAGTTATTTAAGGCTGAGTTACCCAACCGTAAACGTATCTGTAACGAATCAGCTTTTTCGATACCACACGAAGAAATGTATACGAATGGTTACTAACACATAAATGTAAACGAACTTGCCGGATCATTCTGTTGAAATCAGAATTTTCTATCCGGCATCGAAACAGCTGAATGATTTTAGTCGGAAAAGGTATGAAATGAATAAAGAAAATTGATTCAAACAACAAATAAGGAATAAAAATTAACAAATAAATGGAAAAATTTAGAATAAAATATAAAACCACATGAAATAGATGCTAAATAGTAATGTCGTTTACGATAATCTATAAGTGTACTTTTTGCTACGGCACGGTACAGTTACATCACATTTACGTTTACGGTCCCATAATCCGCCCTTTAGAAATATTTACTAATCGTATTTACCATATTCCCTCGTTTCACCGAATTAACCCGACTCACCTGCTTACTATTCTCGTGAGTTACTTAGAAATATTTACTAATCGTATTTACCCTATTTCCTCGTTTCCCCGAAATAACCCGACTCACCTGCATCACATACTGATTCCAGCAGTGTAGAATGTCCTTTGCGCTTAACTAATATTAAATTTGTTGTCTAATTGCATCTGATCGCGCTATCTTTGGCGTTTTGTAAGACCCAAAACTCGCATTTCGGCATCGCAGGTTGGCATCCATCCATCTGATAGATTTGAGAAAACAGTCTCTACATAGATCGTATTTAACTAGTACACAACTGGTTCAGAATGATTGTACTGAGAACTATTCTTTAATTACTAATCTTTAATTACTTTTTAGAAATGCCCTACGGGAAATTTTAACAAGCTGTCACCGAACTGGCCCCTTTATATGAAATAGAGTGGTCACTTTTACATGGCGTTGTCATAGGAGGGGGAAATTGACCCCTTGTGACATGTCACAAGACAAATCCCAGGACAGGTCCCTGAACTTTGTTTTTTTATGAGAGTTCTGTAACCTGTCCTAGGATTTGTCTTGTGACATGTCAATTTCCCCCTCCTATGACAACGTCATGTAAAAGTGACCACTCTATTTCATATAAAGGGGCCAGTTCGGTGACAGTTTGTTAAAATTTCCCGTAGGGTAGTTTCACCATTTGCTACGGGGCGTAATTACATTACGCTTACTCTGCCCACATTTTAGAAAAATTTTAAATATTGCTTCAATTTTTATTCGTACTATTCTATCCAAAAATATCTGGTGTTTAGAAATTCGAGGTGTTTAGTGACAATTTCTAATATTTTTAATGAAATTTTCAATTACTTCACAAAATTCAATTATGCGGAAAATATAATGCTGGCAATAAAAATTTTATTACAACACATCTTCCTCTATGAACTATAGCATATGTTACATTATTTACCCGGTAGTAAATAGCGAATAACTACACTAATAAAAAAAACATGTAAAAATTTTTGACAAAGCTAAAAAAATTTCTTACAAATACACCTGCCGAAAAAGCTAAAAGTAATAGAACTTTTTCAAGGCAGTTTTTGGTTACTAACATATAACATTTTTTTTTTGATTTTTCATATCTAAAATTTAACCCTAATATAACTAAAATTTCATAAATTAAACAGTTTGATTTTTGCTGTTCTTATCTTATTATGCAGGATTATCTTAAACTACTTTTAAGTAGTTTTTTTCTGCAATTTTTACATATTTATTTCTAGCAGTGTAGTAAATCATATTTATAAATTTTTAGTTTGAATGCTCTACAATACATACGTACATAGATATTATTGAACATACGCATATACATACGTATGCAAGTTTGTACAATATGATTGCTTTATCAAAATTAAATTATAAAAATAATATTTCATACAAAACTGGCAGCACGTGTAAACCAATAGAGTTCTTTGAACTTTTTGATGTATAATACTATTACAATATGAACAAAATTAAACCTATAAAAAAAGAAATAAAAAAAAAATATATGTAACATTTATAAAAAGAAATAATGCGATAAGAAAATTTATTACAAAATTTAAGAGAACGAAAAGCTCTTCATTTTAAAGTCAGGAGAAAAAGTTTAATGTTTATAAATATAAAAAAAAAAAAATCTTGGAAAATGTTAATTTTCTGAAATTATGATCATTATTAAAAAATATATGGTTCTCTTAATATTTGTCCTTTGCTTTTTATATAAAGTATTTCAATATTCTCTTAAATTTCCATAAATAATTTATATCTCTATACCAGGGTTGCGATATTTAATTTTCTTGTTTCTCAACCTCATCTATATATATATCTACAACTGGGATGATAAATTAGACTTTAAATAGGGTACTATTTTCATATAAAAATGTACTTTCTCATCTACAATATCATTAAGAAATATTTGTATAAAAGACCTGTAAAAATAGCAGAAAAGCTAATTAAAATAAGTTAAATCAGCCATTAAAAAAATTGTTTACCAAATACTTGATCATTCCCAGCAAAATCGCAGTAATGGGTGCTCATTACTGTGGGTGCTCATTACTCATTCGGTGTCAAAACTCATTATTTTTGTTCGACAAGGTCGTTTTTGTAAATAGTTGTCCATATTCGCTGCAGGAAAAAACGCATAAAATTTGTGCACCCGCTTACCCGCTGCATTACAAAAGTATGCAAAATAAGTAGTTATCAAAATAAGTAGTTATTCGTGTGCTTATACGCAGTTAAAAAATAAGTGGTTACAAATTGTTAAATAATACGACTTACTTATATACTTACTAGTGGTTAAAATATAAGTAGTTACCAAATTCACATTATCTTTATAAATAAATAAGTAGTCGCGCGTAAACTAGACTGCCCAGTCAGAAAAATACAAACGGGAAAGCGGTGGCAAAGCACTTTAACAGGTGGTACAAGTACTGGCAAAAAGTGCTTTCCCATTCCCAAAATGATAACATCATTAGACAAAAGGACCGGCTGTTCAAAAAGCGCCGGAAAAGCACTGGAGGAACAAAATTTTTAAATTGGCAAAACGCTGGCGAAACCAATAAATAGGTGGTCTGGAAATATATTTTCCAAAATAAAATTAAAAAAAAGTTCATATGTATTTTTTTTTGGTCCTGCCGTGATTTGAACCCAGGCCGTCAGATTGGCAGAGGATTGCTCTACCCACTGAGCTAACGAGACATATAATATTTAATGGCTAAACACATAAATGAGTGATAATAGCTGGACAACTACTGGCTGTGCCAAAATGCTAGTACTGGCAAACAATTTTTAGTAACTAGTATGCCAGTGTTGGGAGGGCAAAAAAAAAAGTTGGTCTTGAAGGAGCTTTCCCACAAACAAAAAAATTGATTTTATGAAACAAAAAAAATTTTAAATTAAAAAAAATCCAAAAAAAGATTTTTGCTTGCAACCGGATTTGAACTCGGAACCTTCCGACTACAAACATTTTTTAACGAAGCGTCAGCATTTTTATAAAATCATTGGTTTTCCAGTGAATTGATTTTTGTACACCTGGTAGCATTGGCTAGGTAGCACTGGATAACCGCTGGTTGCAAACCTTGGCATATCACTCTAAGCCAATTCTTTGCCAGTGGTTTTTTTTATAAACCACCGAAATTTTTGTAAAACAAATACTGGTAAAACGCTTTTCGCAAACGCTAGCAAAGCGTCCCAAATGAGTGTTCTGCCAGTCATTTATTTTTAATACCGTGGTTACCCAGTGGTATGCCAGAGCTTGATTTTTTGTACCACTGGCGATTTCTGACTGGGTGCTTATAAAAACGGCTTCTCCTAACAAAACTAACTAGTACTGACGCCGAATTATAAGTAGTAAAAAATTTTAGTTTCATTATATAACCACTTATTTGGTAATGAAAGATTTTTCTGGGTTGTCATAAATTTTCAGAAATTTGGAGATGATTTGGTTCCAAAACAATTTCAACCTAAATCGAGTACACACTTTTCTTAAAAACAAGTAAAAACAATAAACTGAAAAAAAGTAAATTTTTACTTATATTAAGTACAAACTTGTTCTTAAATTTAGTTGAAATATTTTAAAAACAAGTAAATTTTTCTCAAATTTTAATATGCTTGAACTTGTGTTAATGCAGAATAAACTTATTTTTATTTAGTAGGTTTGAGGTTGAGATGAAAAATAGACCTTTTTCTCTAAAAATTACACTATGCGACAGTCAAAATCGAGATGGGATGAAACCAACGGGAAATGTTATATCGGTCAAAAACAAGTTATACGTGTCCCGGCGTTTCGCTGGGTCAACCCTAGGAATCGAGATATATCGATTTGACCTTTGCTGGTCTTTTTTTTACATAACTGGAGAACCACTAGTCCGATTTTGCTCAAACAATTTTAAAAAAATTAAAAATTACAATTCCTTTAATCTGTTCATATAACCTTTTTCTATATACTCAACAGTTTTGCCGGTAAAAATAAATGTTTGTTACCGCTACCATAAAAATCAATAACCTTTTGTTTATTACTTTTTATACCCTACACCACTATGTGGTCAGGGTATTATAAGTTTGTGCTGATGTTTGTAACACCAACATATATTGGTCCTAGACCCACCTTATAGTATACCGATCGGTTCAGAATTTTTTTTTATTTCGATTTAACGATGTCCGTCTGTCCGTCCGTCCGTCCGTCCGTCTGTCTGTCTGTCCATGCAATCTTGTGCGCACTCTACAGGTCGCACCTATTAAGATATTTTGATGAAATTTGGTACGCAGACCTATGTTGGCCCAAGGACGAACAAGTTTGATTTTTTTGAACATCGGTCCATGTTTAGACCTAATGCCCATATAAGGGTCCTACCAAAATTATACTGTTTATATACTGCAGGTCGTAAATATTAAGATATTTTGATGAAATTTGGTACACAGACCTATATTGGCCCAATAATGCAGCCTATTGATTTTGGTGAACATCGGTACATGTTTAGACCTAGTGCCCATATAAGGGTCCTACAGAAATTATACTGTTTATACGCTGCAGGTCGTAAATATTAAGATATTTTGACGAAATTCGGTACACAGACCTATATTGGCCCAATAACGCAGCCTATTGATTTTGGTGAACATCGGTCCATGTTTAGACCTAGTGCCCATATAAGGGTCCTACCAAAATTATAATGTTTATACGCTGCAGGTCGTAAATATTAAGATATTTTGATTAAATTTGGTACACAGACCTACATTGGGCCAATAACGCAGCCTATTGATTTTGGTAAACATCGGTCCATGTTTAGACCTAGTGCCCATATAAGGGTCCTACCAAAATTATAATATTTATACGCTGCAGGTCGTAAATATTAAGATATTTTGATGAAATTTGATACACAGACCTATATTGGCCCAATAACGCAGCCTATTGATTTTGGTGAACATCGGTCTATGTTTAGACCTAGTGCCCATATAAGGGTCCTACCAAAATTATACTGTTTATACGCTGCAGGTCGCAAATATTAAGATATTTTGATGAAATTTGGTACATAGACCTATGTTGGCCCAAGGACGAAGCCTATTGATTTTGGTGAACATCGGTCCATGTTTAGAACTAGTGCCCATATAAGGGTCCCCCCAAAATTATATTATTTATACGCTGCAGGTCGCAAATATTAAGCTATTTTGATGAAATTTGGTACATAGACCTATGTTGGCCCAAGGACGAAGCCTATTGATTTTGGTGAACATCGGTCCATGTTTAGAACTAGTGCCCATATAAGGGTCCCCCCAAAATTGGCTTGGTTACAAACTGCAGGTCGCAAATATTAAGATATTTTAATGAAATTTGGTGCGCTGACTCACATTATAGAAAATTTTGACATAAGCCCCATTTTAACCCATTCGAATTTCGGATCCAAACAATACACCAGAGTGGTGTAGGGTATTGTATAGTCGGCTTGCCCGACTTTAACCTTTTTACTCGTTTTTTTAATATTTTAGGCAAAAAATATTTTTTTCTTCATACATTTATTTTTACCGGCAAAACTGTTGAGTATATAGAAAAACGTTATATGAATAGATTAAAGGAATTGTAATTTTTAATTTTTTCAAAATTGTTTGAGCAAAATCGGACTAGTGGTTCTCGAGTTATGTCAAAAAAAGCCCACCAAAGGTCAAATCGATATATCTCGATTCCTAGGGTTGACCCAGCGAAACGCCGGGACACGTATAACTTCTTTTTTACCGATATAACTTTCCCCGGTAGTTTGAACCCTTCCCGATCACTGACCCCTACCATTTCTCTCACAGTGTTATAAACACATTAATTTGAAAATAAGACTAGATCTAGTTGCTGCCTTTTTATATGGACAAGCTTCATCAGTGATTTTTTGTTAAATTGTATTATTCTTTATATCTTTTTATCAGATCGTCTCTATATTATAATTTTTCCACAACCCGTCGGCTTTAGGAATCGAACCTGTGACTATTCCTACATTACAAACGTAACTATACAAAGGTGCGACTGCTTTGCCATCTCACCCAAGTAAGGCCTTGAATGCAATGTAACTAATTCATAGTTTTCTTTTCTATCAGATTTCTGTTATTGTTTTTTACTCAGAAGTGATGAAATAAGATACATAGTACACTAATTGAAAAAAGTCTGTAAAAAATTTAGTTAAAATTAATAAAAATTAGTTAAAACTGATGCTGATTATGTTTGCTATATATTAGTAAGATGGGAACAGCAAATAAGATTGTTAAATATACAGAATTTTAGTTATATTTGGGTTAAATTTTTGTTAACATAAAATAACAAATTAACTTTTTAAATCAACAAACAATTTTGCTAAATAATTAGTAGCCTAAAAAATCACAAAAAATTTAAAAATTTTCGAAATTTATTTTTCGATTCAACAACAGATTACTTGCTCTGGAAAGTGACAAAAAAAAATAAATCACAACATAAAATTAAACCATCCAATTCGTAAAACAGATAACACTTGGACCAAAACCAATTTTGAAAAGGTCAGTACATTTGCTGAACATTTATGTAATGTAGTTACCTCGAACATCAGCAATAATCAAACCCACACTCCCACATATATTCACATGGTTTCCTATGCCGATTCACAGTAAGCATTTGCAAAAGGGGTTTAGTTTTAAGTCTTGTTTATTTCTGGCATTGAAGTTAGATTTTCAACTTTGATGTTTTCAGAGACTTACAGTAGAATTTCATGGCAAATATTTTTGCGGAACATTTTAACCTTGTATCTCTTCCACTTCCGGGTCTTTTCTTGTCGCTTTTTAAAAATGGGCCAAAAGAGTTCCTTTAATTGCAGATTTAGAAGGTAAAAAGGTCCCACAAAAATGTTGCTCGTAGTGTTTTACATAAGTCCGCTGAACTGATCCTATACCTTAAATGGAAGATTCACATGGTTTCATATGCAGATTCACAATAAACATTTGCTAAAGGGGGGAAACTTTAACCCTCCAAAAAAACATAGGGCCAGACTTAAACTTTCAAAACGCTACAAGCATATTTTTTTTGTCTATTCTACCAGAATCAGTTGTCAGAACCTTGTTATTTCTTTCTTTTTTTGTGTTGTACAGTGTTATCCCAGCAAAACCTTTTATTACCCGTTAATGAGTTTTGTAAGAAGAAAAAAAATTGTGGGTAACCCATTACTTTTCTATTATAAAAGTTTAACAACGGCATGTTCATCGCCGTAACTCCTTACATAACAACATGTTATCTTAACTTACATGTCACTCTCACTCATTACATCAGGCTAAATGTAACCCTGAAGTAATGAGTATTTTTTCATAAATTTTTAATTATTTCTATATTGGGCACTAAATTAAAATTAACTTATTTTTAAGAAAAAATTTTGCAAATTAATTTTTTTTTTTTATAAGTTTTGGTTATAAAAATAAACTTTTTATATAACCTAAGTATTATTTTAACAAGGGCATGTCCATTAGGCCTTGCAGGCAAAAAAAGGGCGCGTACACCTTCGAATATAAAGTATTTTTGCAAGACAATTTCGAAATTTTTTGATCAATGCCAATGCAATTTTTTTGGAATTACAATTGATTTTTTAATTGGCAATGCCCATAAACAACCAATTATAATTGATGGAAAAAGCATTTGTTTTCAAAAACATTTTGTTTTAGTTAAATTAAGAAAAAAAATTCAAATTCGTGTGCTTCTAATCTCAATATTCGCTATATCGTCCAGTTTACATTATC
This sequence comes from Leucophora obtusa, assembly GCA_949987735.1. NCBI lineage: Eukaryota > Metazoa > Arthropoda > Insecta > Diptera > Anthomyiidae > Leucophora > Leucophora obtusa. The sequence continues at coordinate 76,954,982 of OX465295.1, forward strand.
AGAGTATAACAGAAAAAACCTTGGTAATGGGTTGGACCTTTTTCACGCAGTGCTTGGCAATGTGTACCCCTTTACCCTTGGTTTTACTTAGAAACCTAAAGTAATACATTACTAATATTGTGATTTGGAGGCTTTAAAATAATATATTACTGAAATTGTGTTACATAATAACTCATTAATAGGCCAAAAATAATAACTTATTGGTATTGCTTATATAACTACCCAGCAAAAATAGATGGAATGACTTCTAAATGAATCACTACCTTCATTACATCACAAAGAATTACTCCCTTGGGAATGGGTTTTAAACAACATCTAATGTGTGTCATAAGATAGCGAATCAAGTTTAAAAAAATACAAAAAAAAAGGAAAAAATTTCGTCAAAAAATGAACCCGCTAGTTCCGCAACCAGTACGAAAAACATGGTTTCGAGATAAACGCATTCAAAGTTTGTGAACAAAGAAAAAAAGGTACGTAGGTAGCGCGAAAATTAAAAATGCGCTCTCACTAATCCGGCTGTAACTTTTGAACCCGTAGGAATTTTTCCATGAAATTTTTTTTCTTAGAATCTTAAGAATATTTATTAAAACAAAATTATAAAAAAAAGTCATGTCCCCCCTTAAAGCAAGATAATTGCAGAAAAAAACATTTTTTATCTACTAATATGCTGCAAAATTTTTTTCCGGATTTTATCAAGGTAATTCGTTATTTTTAATTAACTAAAAGTTAACTTAAATGTAACCAAAATTTTGTAAATTTAACAGTTTTATTTTCTTATCTTACTAGAATTTAGCAAAAAACATTCTGCTAATATCAGCAGTTTTTTTGCAAGGTAATTTTTAATTAAATAATTTTTAGTAGCTTTTTCTCCTATTTCCGGGGAATACACTAAGGAACATTCGTGAAAAATGGCCATTTTTTTACGAATGTTGATTTGCACATTCGTGCAATTCGTATTTACACAATTTTTTGATATTTGTTCCCTACTCAATGTTCCTTAATGTATTCGCCGCTTTATATATTTTTGTTAATAAAAAATGAAAGAAATGAAGATAACAACAATTTACTGAACAAGAATGCTAAAAGTAAGCTATCAGTTATAACAAGCGATAGCATAAGGGGTAGAGCGTCTGCTTGAAATGCCAACGAGTGTGGGTTCAAACCCCACACGATGCAAGATGATTTTTTTTTGTAATTAAATTAAAATAAAAAGAAGTGAAAAAGAGCTTCCTTTTCATTGGTTCAAATATACATAATTTGTTTTAAAAAAGAACAACTTCCTTCCTATGACAAGCCAATGTTAAATTCATCGGTGAAAAACCCGAAAAAGAACAACTCCCTATTCAACAGTTGCAGTGCCTTAACTACTTCTTTTTCCTCACTCTTTTTCCTGGGTACCTATTATGCGAAAGTACGATTTAATAAAAATTTATAATCTAATTACATTTCTCGGATCGGTATACTTTTAAACAAAGTCATTACTGGTAATGTCTTATTTTATTCCCCATATGTAACCAATGAAATATGTACATTAGTACATATGTGAAACGACTTATTTCACTAAATAAAAGTATATACTTATTTTAGCTAACTAGTGAATTTAATATTGCAAGTAACAACTTATTTCAGTACTTCCTTCGTAATCACTTATTTTAGCCTATAGCTGTACGATTAAGGTAACCACCCAGTCAGAAATCGCCAGTGATACAAAAAATCAAGCACTGGCATACCACTGGATAACCACGGTGTTAAAAATAAATGACTGGCAGAACACTCATTTGGGACGCTTTGCCAGCGTTTGCAAAAAGCGTTTTACCAGTATTTGTTTTACAAAAATTTCGGTGGTTTATAAAAAAAAACCACTGGCAAAGAACTGGCTTAGAGTGATATGCCAAGGTTTGCAACCAGTGGTTATCCAGTGCTACCTAGCAAATGCTACCAGACGTACAAAAATCAATTCACTGGTAGACCAATGATTTTATAAAAATGCTGACGCTTCGTTAAAAAATGTTTGTAGTCAGGAGGTTCCGAGTTCAAATCCGGTTGCAAGCAAAAAATTTTTTTTGATTTTTTTTAATTTAAAATTTTTTTTGTTTTATAAAATAAATTTTTTTGTTTGTGGGAAAGCTCCTTCAAGACCAACTTTTTTTTTGCCCTCCCAACACTGGCATAGCAGTTACAAAAAATTGTTTGCCAGTACTAGCATTTTGGAACAGCCAGTAGTTGTCCAGCTATTATCACTCATTTATGTGTTTAGCTATCAAATATTAATATGTCTCGTTAGCTCAGTGGGTAGAGCAATCGTCTGCTAATCTGACTGCCTGGGTTCAAATCACGGCAGGACCAAAAAAAATGCATATGAACTTTTTTTAAATTTTATTTTGGAAAATATATTTCTAGACCACCTATTTATTGGTTTTGCCAACGTTTAAAAATTTTGTTCCTCCAGTGCTTTCCCGGCGCTTTTTGAACAGCCGGTCCTTTTGTCTAATGATGTTATCATTTTGGGAATGGGAAAGCACTTTTTACCAGTACTTGTACCACCTGTTAAAGTGCTTTGCCACCGCTTTCCCGTTTGTATTTTTCTGACTGGGCATTTACCTCCAATGACACCCCCATGTTAAAATAATGTGTTATGCGCCCAAAGTTTAAGTAGTTACAATTTGTTGGTTTCTTATTCCATTTCCCTTTACCTGCACGCAGAAAAAAGGGATTGTTGGATATATTTACAGGCAATTATATATATGTTTATAAACTACTATACTTATGTTCGAGGTGTGTTTCCAATTATTTTATTTTTATCCTTATAATATGTATGTCTCCAGGCAAACACTGTAATGTTTAAATGTTAGTCATATTTTCCCACTTAAACAAAAATATATTTGCATTTTTATTTTATCATTATTATGTTTGTGGAGTGCAAATATAATAATGGTAAACATATATATATTTGCCTGCAAACATTTATATATTTGCGAGTAGATGTATTTCATATGATTCAAACATACATATGTTTACAGGCAAAAATATTATATTTGCTGGCAAACATATTATATTAAAAACATGGCAAATATTTTTTGACAGTTCTTCCAAACCAGCAAATATGTTTCCTGCAGGGCGATTTTTTTCAGCGTGTGGTAATAGGAGGAATGAGAAGTCAATTGCCCTCCAAGCACCTATCCCGTGACCGGCCAACCGAATTCATATTACTAAATTAGTATAAATATGAAACAAAGTAGGTTTGAGGTTAAGAAGAAAAATAAACATTTTTTCAAAGTTATAGACACATTATTAATTTGCAAATCAGACTAGATCCAGTTTCTGCCTTTTTTTATGGACAGGCTTCATCAGTGATTTTCCATTAAATTGTATTATTGTTTATATTTTATTGTCAGATTATCTCTATATGATAATTTACTCTCAGAAGTGATCAAACGGACATACAAACATTCTACTTTAGATTTTGGTTTATCTTCTTATCTCCTCTTTGTCACCTTTTTCACAAATGTTGCCACACTGACGTATGGTTTTTACGTACAAGTGCAGGCAATTTGTGTATATCGGAGACTGACTGCCAGCAGGGCATTTTTATTTTTCTAGTAAAGTATTGTTTTTTCAAACGCGTCATATAGACCAAATACAATTAGTATTGCAATTAATATGCATTTTTATTAATTTTAATTAAGTAGGTTTGAGGTTAAGAATCACAATATGAATTCAGTTTCTAAGTATTTTCGGACCGAAATAAAAATCAAAATTCGAGGCATAGTTTTAAAAATATTTTTTTATTTATTTTACTCTTTAATTTATTTTTAACTTTATTTTTACGATTTGCTTATTTTAGCTCTTTATACCCTCCATCCAACTGTGCAGGAGGGTATATATCATTTTGTCATTCCGTTTGTAACTCATCGAAAAAAAAATCTGGGACATAAAAAAAATAAATATTCCTGATCGTTATCAATAGCGAAACTGATATAGCCGTGTCCGTCTGTCTGTCTGTCTGTTGAAATCACGATCACGCTCAAAATAGTTGTGCTAGGATGTTAATTTTTAGTCAAAATTTTGGTCCAATTTCTTAAGCAGTTTGCTATTAAAAATGGGCATATTTGGTCCAGACGTTTAAAAGTTATGAATGAAAATGTAAAAGCACCTCTAGAATTTTCCATATTAACATGAAAAAATATATTAACTGTGTGTTGTTGTTTTTACTGAATAAGAAAAAAATACATACATACACACCCAGACCTTGAAAGAGTTAATTCTTTTTTTGAATTTATATGCATAAAATTGGATTCATTTTATAAATTACTGAATAATTCATAATGCCTTTAAATCAATGATTGGACATTGAATAAAGTGAGATAAGATTTGTTCCTCTTTGTGTTGATTAAATTTTGATTCGATTGAATAATTTGGACGTATGTTGTCTTTAAAGGCATCTCACCGATTGATTCTAAATTTTTACTACTGATATAATTAAAAAAAGTTTATTCATTCTCTTGTGAACGAACACGGCCGTTGGGATTTGTCAAACGGATAGACAATTGCTTGGCTCGCTCAACGATTTCCTTCCGTTTCTTTGAGGAAACACCATGTGCGATTTCACCGCAGTAAACACGATTTTGCATCATCAAAACTTCGAGTTCCTTAATATTGTGCACAACGAACTTCTTAAAGCCAGTTGGGAGCATGTGAAGGGTACGCTTGTTGGAACCGTAACCAATATTTGGCATCAAGTATTGACCCTTGAAGCGACGACGTACTCTGTTGTCAATACCTTTTGGTTTGCGCCATTTGTGCGACAACTTAGCATAACGATCCGATTGATGACGGATGAAGTGCTTAGTGCGCTTCTTAATGATTTTTGGCCTATATGCTGGACGAATGGTCATATTTAAGCAAGAAGCCTGCTAAAAAAAGAAAGGGGGCCCGAATAAATTTTTTTTTCACCAAAAAGCCTGTATGGGGAGTTACTTCGGTTTAAAGTTTAAAAATGAACTTAACTATATTTTCTTCATTTATGATAGGGCTCGAACAATATGTACACCATTGGAAAGGTAAAAAAAATATCTTTAGGATAGCATTTTTTTGTTAACCCATTATGATTCGGCGTAGGAATTTTAATTTTTTTGTTTTTTTAATGTTTTTATTCCATAAAAATCCTATATAAGAACAAAAATTGTGCTTATTAGAATGTTATCAAGACGAAAAGCTTTTATTTGATATATAGATAGGCTTGACTTCTAATATCTTCGGTGTTTGAAGTCATAAAATTTGAACTACATCTTAAAAGTTTTTAATCTTGAGAATATATTAATAAGTAAAAAATTATGTGGTAGTATACGGTGGTTTTTATAAAAACGGTTTATTTTAAAAAATCTTAAAAATAAATCTCATTCGCCGGTAATGGGTAAACAAACAAAAAAAAAATGTCGTCCATAAGATATTTTTACTATCTTTTAATGATATATATATATTGTTCCAATCTGACTATAAATGACTTAGATATATGTAGCTAAGTCCATTTCCAAACTTTTCACAGAAATAAACTCCCTACAGAGGTCTTTCCGCGGATTTTTTTTTAACAGCTTGAAAAGTACTACATCGGGGTAAAAAAAAAATTCACTGAGATCAACTTATTGCAAAATTGAGATTTAAAATACGAATTAAGGAATTATATTTTTAAAGGTCTGCACACATCTATATGAATAACATAAGCAGTGTTGCCACTTTATGGGTAGGGCATGGATGACAGCAATTAATAAATTGTTTAGTTTTTCACTTAAATTTCAATTCAAATGAATGAATTGAGAAAGTTATCAAATTTGTAAATAAAAAAATATATTATACATAAAAAAAGAATTTAAATCATAAACTAGCCAATAGATAGTGGGTCTATGAATACAACTTAGCAATTACTTCAAAGCATTGTTGGTAGCAGAAATGGTGCGATTATCGGTGAGGGTAAGTAACGCTATCATAGATTATTTGGTTACAGTATTTTAAGGATAATTGTATTTCGATGACGGTATTTTAAGGTTAACTGTATTGCAATTATTTCGATAATGGTATTTTAAGATAAGCTGTATTTCGGTGCATTCCGCAAATTTTTTTTATGAAAAAACAAAGTAAAGTAAAATAAATTTATTAACTAAGTGTATGTAAAATTCACAATTACGACGTGGAATTACAAAAATTTTAAACTAAAAAATAATGGTGTTATAAAGATAATGGGATAATGGTATTTGATTAATTTCGGTACTGGTATTTTAAATGTATCGATATTTGAATTTATAACAGTATTTTAGCGATAGTACCTACCAACCCTGCCTCAATGTATGTAATTACTTTTGGCTTATGAATGACTTAAAATCTAATTGTGAAGTTTGCATAAAAATTCCAATATCTATTTTTTATTCATACGAGTTAATAATTACAAATAAGCTATTAACGTACAAAAAAAATTGTTACCAAGTAATTAAGCAAATTTTAACTAATAAAGTTTTATCGAATAATTTATTATATTGTGTATGCCACAAAAACATTATTTTAGTTGAAGTGCTCCCAATTACTTGCCAAAGTTTTTTTTGTGTGTATTTAAAAACGCAAATAAAACTTGATTTTTGAAAGACTCTAAAATAAGATTATTTTTAAATCGTTCACATGTGATCATAACTGACTGTTATTTACAAGCTTTTTAAGTGTTTTGTTCTAAAGTTAATTTTTTCTCTAAATTTTATGAAGATTCATATAAGACTCAAAATTTCATCATAAATGCTGCATATTTAAGGAACTTTTTTTTGTAATAATATAACGCCCAGAACGATGGGACAATTGAAATGGCCAAATCACTTTTTTTAAGTTTACTGATGAGGTTATTACCTTTTTTCGGAGTTTAAATTGTAATAATATGTTAATTGAAGTCATTTATAATTTCATATTTTTTGGGTAATTTTGTCTACACTTTTGGGAATTTTGAATCTTGCTTGTGGCAGCACTGAGATTAAACAAGATTAAACGGAAATATTTACTTGTAGTGGTGGAAAAAATCATACACATTTGTTGCACAGTGGATTGACCGAATACAAAATGGGTAATAATTCATACTTGTTTGTACTTAGTAGAATCCCCGAATAAAAACACCAGGATGGAGGGTATCTAAAGACTCGGCACAGCCGAATTTAATCTTTGGTTTGTATAAGTTCCCAGTCACCTGTGGACTTATACAAACCATCGAGAGGGCTTTAGCCCACTTGTTTTATTTTAAATTTCTATAATTTTTTGCTAAGAAATTTTAAGTTTTGTATTTTCAACGTTTTTTAATGTTAAGGCTTTTTTAGTTTTAACAATTGGTATTTCATTTAACTTTTCTTTTTAACTTAAGGGTAATTTTTAAAATTTTTACTTATATTATCAGAGTTTTTGAGGTAATTTTCTAATTTTAATTGATTTTTTAATTTAAATATGGCCAACGCAAAAAATGAGTCAACTGCCATTAAAGGACCTATCCCATGACCGGTCAATCGGGGAAATATTCAAAGCACTTCCTATCCCGTTCTAGTAGTTAGCCACCCTAAATTCAAAAAATTAAAGCTCGCAAAAAATCATTAAACTTTTGCTAATGAAGTTTTTCGATAAACCCAGTAGAAAGTTTTTTTACTTTTTGGTTGCCGAACGTAGGGGTCGCCTTTTTAAATTTTTTTTCATTGGATTTTTCCTTTATAGCAAAACACTGGTCTCCTCGAGAGAAAAACATCGATGTATCATACTTTAAGATCCGACTGTAAATGCCAAAGATATAACGAAAAATGTAAAATGGCGACCCCTACGTTCGGCAAAAAAAACCAAAAAAATGTTTAGACACACCACCTTACGTGTCACAAGGTGTCTAAACTGTGGCAATTGGTAATTTCCAATGACAACGCCATGTTAAAGTGACGTGTCCCTGCCTGCCCCCTTGGGACCTATCCTGCGTGTCACTTTGGACCGGTCCCTTTCCCCGTAGGGCAGTTTTCAAAGAAGAGTGAAGAGTCAAGTGATACCACTTGATAAAATAGCGAATATTTATTCTCTGAAATTTTACATTCTTGTCTTAATTTCCCTTTTTTCCAAAACAATTTTTTTTGTGTAGGTATAGTGCTTTCTTTTGGGATTATAATTGGTTGCTTGAGGCCTTGGCGTACACTTCGTTGCCATTAATTTAATCAATGCAATGTCATAAACCCGGATAACATGCAAGTATCCCAATTTCCAGATCCATATATCGATACAGTCGTGATAACATCATAGCACCCTTTTCGGTTAATATGTACCATAATAATAGTACTTATATACAAATCGTATCTTCAATGATTTTGGCCAACTTGTTGTATTTTAGTCTTTACCAAGAGTTGTAAATGAAATTTACAATATCTGTATTTATTTTATTTATTTTTCTCTACTTCCCACTCTCTATAAAAATTTTGTTTGTTATTTTGATGTTGGCTGTTGCTGCTGATGGTTGTTGGTTGCTAGATGTTTGCCTGGTTCATTTGTAACCAGTTGTCAATGTTTTTCTTATGGTTGTTGGTTTGTTTTTTTTTTGTAGTTTTCACCAACAGCAACAAACAGCAATTTCAGCGGCATTACAAATACATTTTAATATAGGGTAGAGGGGGGATCCTTCGCCATTGGGGCACATACACTAATCCCATTTTTCTCCGATGTTAAGGGAAATAAAAAATTGGAAAAAATATATTATGTGCATTTTTCAATTACCTTTCCTTGACATTCACTTTGACGAATTTATATCACATGTGGTCGCAGATAGACGTGTTTTTGTGTTTTTTGGGGTGCCAAAAAAATAATTGAAAGCAACTACATTTTGCAATAACTTCCTCAAATCGTGTAATAAAAAAATAATTTTTCATTATGTTAGACCTATGATCCTAAGCTTTCAGAAAATAATAATTTGATTTTAATAAATGCTTAAAAAGTGTGAAAAAATATTAATTTTATGTTAGTGCCTGTCTCTGGGGCACAATCACCAGATGGCCCCTGGAGCTACGAAGAGTTGGTGCATCCCTGCCTAAAATACTCTATAAGAATTTTATATATGTTTAAAATATGTTTAATGGTAAAATAGAACAATCGTGTTCATTCTTAAATTTATATTAATTATTCAGTTTTCTGTAATTTTGAAGAATCATTATATTCCAGATTTAAATTATTTTTTTTAATGTAGTGGAGATTTATTGATTAAAAGGAATAATATACCTTAAAGAACTTATTCTAAATTATTTATTTCAGTCATTAAAACATTGACTTTGACGTATTAACAATATTTGTTTGTTGAAATTGTATCTAGCTCTTTTGGCGAATATCCCCCAGGTTTGGGGCAGTTACGCCGATTTGGGTTACTTTGAAAATCATTAAAAAAGTAATAGAAAATATGCAAATAATTAGAATAAAAATCATAGAAATTAAAGCCAAGATATGTAGATCTTCAATTTGAAAGAAATTTTTGAAAAATAATTAGGGGTTAAGAAATGACAGAGCTTTGAAAAAAAAGTGGCGAAGGATCCCCCCTCTACCCTACATTTTGTTTCCATCTCTGTCTTCTTCTGTTTTCACATTTTTTTTCTTCCTTTTTTGATTCCATGGAAGAAAAAAGTTCATTCAACCTCGCCCCAGTGAACTTAGCTGAGGTTATTTTTACAATATACCCCTGTATGTGAAAGCCCCCCATCACCATAATCATGTTCAGCGCCAACAGCAACCACAAGTCTATAAACTAGTAAATAACTTTGGAACACCAAGCCAACTTTATAGAGCTCGCTGTTTGGCTCGCAGGCAGGATGACTAGCAATGCAGGCAAGCCAGCAAACAAGTCACCTAGCAGCCAGCAGCAAGCAGTGAACAGCATCATTAAGTTTTCTTTAAGGCAGTCGTCATAGTACATGTGGTGCATACTTTTTTCTGCTTCTCTGTACTATGAGGTGGTAAAAACCCAACATTCATGGAGAAGAAGAGTTCGTACCTAGTGAAGTATTTTACTCGGTAGTACAATCTTTTCTTGTATCTTGTCATGATGTTTCTTTCTATGTTTAGTAATAGTATTTAGATTTGTTTTTTAGATTTTTTTTTTTCAAATATATATTTGTATGTTGGAATCGTGTTTCTATTTTTGTATAGTTTATATCTTTGGTATGTTTATCTTTAGAAATTGATTTTTCCCAGTTGTTGTTTTTTATTGTTATTGTGGTGTTAAGAATAAAATTATCTTTTATTGAAAATTTTTATATAGTAATCATAATTTTCGAAATGTAGGAATTTACTGATTGGTTTTATGATTTTTAAATCAAATCTTAAATGTTTTGATTTCATACCACACGCATTTCTATATCACTGTCTAAATAGACACAATATATTTTTAGCCCCATCCGGGGTAGAATTAAAGGAACAAATTAAATATTTTATTTTTAAAAACCTACACCAGTGTTCTGTAACTACCCAGTCAGAAAAATACAAACGGGAAAGCGGTGGCAAAGCACTTTAACAGGTGGTATAAGTTCTGGCAAAAAGTGCTTTCCCATTCCCAAAATGATAACATCATTAGACAAAAGGACCGGCTGTTCAAAAAGCGCCGGAAGAGCACTGGAGGAACAAAATTTTTAAACGTTGGCAAAACGCTGGCAAAACCAATAAATAGGTGGTCTGGAAATATACTTTCCAAAATAAAATTAAAAAAAAGTTCATATGTATTTTTTTTGGTCCTGCCGTGATTTGAACCCAGGCCGTCAGATTGGCAGACGATTGCTCTACCCACTGAGCTAACGAGACATATTAATATTTGATAGCTAAACACATAAATGAGTGATAATAATGGGGCGCTGTGGTGTAATGGTTAGCGCGTTGGACTGTTACACGTGAGGTTGCGGGTTCGAGCCCCAACCAAGGCAACATCAATTTATAAAAAATAGTAATATGTATGAGTTTTTTCTATCCCTCATACATATCGCAGCGTCCTCCTTCGGTGTTCCCATTGCACTTAACCCCACCGAAGTAAAATAATATAACAGGGCTATGAACTAAAAAGCTTCAACAAAGTTCGCCAACTCACCATCAGATGGCGCGCAACAACTGTTCTAAAATTCAACATCTCGCGCAATTACAGTGTTGCCATATTTGAAGCCCTTCATCTTTCACCACCTTTCACTTCTTCTCTATCCCCTTTCCAAAGGAAGCAACACGTTAATTAATAGGAAGAATTTCCTGAGTGTTGCTTCTCTTTATTAAAAAAAAAAAAAAAAAAAAATAGCTGGACAACTACTGGCTGTGCCAAAATGCTAGTACTGGCAAACAATTTTTAGTAACTAGTATGCCAGTGTTGCGAGGGCAAAAAAAAAGTTGGTCTTGAAGGAGCTTTCCCACAAACAAAAAAATTGATTTTATAAAACAAAAACAAATTTAAATTAAAAAAAAATCCAAAAAAAAATTTTTGGTTGCAACCGGATTTGAACTCGGAACCTTCCGACTACAAACATTTTTTAACGAAGCGTCAGCATTTTTATAAAATCATTGGTTTTCCAGTGAATTGATTTTTGTACGCCTGGTAGCATTGGCTAGGTAGCACTGGATAACCACTGGTTGCAAACCTTGGCATATCACTCTAAGCCAATTCTTTGCCAGTGGTTTTTTTATAAACCACCGAAATTTTTGTAAAAAAAATACTGGTAAAACGCTTTTCGCAAACGTTGGCAAAGCGTCCCAAATGAGTGTTCTGCCAGTCATTTATTTTTAATACCGTGGTTACCCAGTGGTATGCCAGTGCTTGATTTTTTGTACCACTGGCGATTTCTGACTGGGTATGTGAGAAGTTTCTCACGTAAAACATGCGACTCTATCATATTTAAAACAGGAATAGTCGCATAATGTCAAATTTAGGTAGAAGTATGTAATAAAATTTACTTATACATATATAAATTTGAAATTATGTGACTCACCCTGTATTAGATATGGTAGAGTCGCATGTTTTGATGTGAGAAGTTTTTCATATTATTATAATTTTCACACATTACTATAAGTGGATTCAGTGAAAAATATCAAGTTACAAGACCTAAAAAAACAAAATTCCGAAGAGTTTATCATCGCATTTTGGATTTATCTCGAAAACTGAGGAGCCAATATTTATGCCATGTACCACTTTGGATACTGAAATATCTGGGCGAATGGGCAGCATATATCCTGTCAATGTTTCGTCTTTAGTTGTATATATCTCCGCTTGGAGCGTAGTAAAATAATAACTAATACCGAAAAATTTTATTTGGGTACAAGTTAGATGTCTTCAAATATAACACGGAAAGGAACCGACATACGACCGTGCTCAGATTCGCTTTGCAGAAATGATTTCCTCAACGAAGCCAGCCTCTGCACTCAAAATAGTATGTCTGATGGCTCAACATTATGAAATTTGTCCTGCGGTAACTCGTTTCTAATACATGCGCAAGCTGCCTGCTCTTGAACGTAAAAGCCATACTTCAGTTTGGTGAGACACGGAGGAGATTGGAAGATAAACAAAAATCTAAAAATTGAATGTTTGTTTGTGTCGCTGTTGATCTTTTCAGAGTAAAAACCATAACAGAAAGCGAAATAGTATAGAAAACTGTGAAATATTTACATTGCATTCAAGGCCTTATTTGGCTGCGGTTGCACCTTAGTATAGTTACGTCTGTAATGTAAGAATAGACACATGTTCGATCCCTACAGCCGACGGTTTGTTGAAAAATTATAATATAGAGACAATCTAACAATAAAAAATATAGAAAACAATATTACAATTTAATGGAAAATCACTGATAAAGCCTGTCGAATCTAAATTATTTTTGCAAGAGGTTTTGGAAAAATTTTCTTTTATTTCCGAACGTAGGGTTCGCCTTTTTAATTTTTTCGTTATATCTTTGGGATTTGCAGTCGGATCTAAAGTATGATACATCGATGTTTTTGTCTCGAGGGGACCAATGTTTCGCTTTAAGGGCCACTGATCTCAAGTACTCCGTTTTAGTATTTACCCACCAGATCTCAGTTCCTACCACCCTAATATACCTAATGTCAGAAAATTAAAGCTCGCAAAAAATCCTTAACTTTTGCTAAAGAGATTTTTCGATAATTCCAGCAGGCAAAAAAGGGCACGGTACACCTTCGAATATAAAGTATTTTTGCAAGGCAATTTCTAATTTTTTTCTTGCCGAACGTAGGGGTCACCTTTTAAATTTGTTTTTCGCTGGATTTTGCCTTTATAGCCAACTATTAGTATTCTCGAGGCGAAAAAATCGATATATCACACTTTAGGATCCAACTGTAAATGCCGAAGACTAACGAAAAATTAAAAAAGGCGACCCCTACGTTCGGCAAAAAAAAAAAAGAAATTGCCTTGCAAATATACTTTATATTCGAAGGTGTACCGTGCCCTTTTTTTTGCCCGTAAGGTGGTACGGTCTACTGTCCATAGAAATAGGCAGAAACTAGATCTAATCTGTCTTGAAAATGAATTCGTTTATAATTGTTAGAAAAAAAGTTTTATTCTTCTTCTTAACCTCAAATCCACTAAAGAAAACTTTGTTATTTTAACAAAATTGATTCCAATTTTTTTGGCTTGAGTACACGTTTTGTCCTTATTGCTCTATCTCGCTTAGTTTTCGAGATATGTGCAATTTTATGAAATGGAAAATTTTTATAAAAATTTTTGAGGGTCCAATTTTAAAAAATCGGGATGAATAGAATTATCGCTATCTTTAAAACTTCGGATACACTGGTGGCGGTGGAAATCTGAGAATGTTATATTTTAACAATAAAATGTATAAAATTCAACAAATGGTTTTTTAAAAATTAGTTATAAATAATTTTAAAAATTAACACTCAAAATTATTTAAAGTATTGAAGATTTTTAGTATTGTGTTAAGTCAGTCTTTGAACTAAAAATTTGCTAAAAATTAGTCAAATCGATTTGGAAAGCGTTTGAAACATTTTTTACTGACGTATTGTTTTAAGTGTATGATTATGGCTATCCCCACAATTAGGATTATGTACTCGTTATGTCTATGGGGAATTCGCAACTGGGAATTATGAGCAAAACCCCATTATTTTCTTATTTTTGTTCGGGAGCTATGACCCACAACTTTTAGGTCTTATTACTTATCATAGTGACTTATCACCAAAAAAATAAATCTTAAGAAAATCATTGTACCAATTAAACTTTTAGTTGATACTACAACTTTCGTAATTGTTGTAAACTAAGTTAATATATATTTTGTATTAGTTTATTTTTTAGTTCTTATTTTTTTATTTGCTTTTCTTCTTACATATTTTAAACATTATTATTTTATACACTGTATTATTAAGCATATCTTTATCGTTTAATTGAGTCCCCTGAATATATTTTTTGGATTCAACAACCATATGATTAAGTTTAATATTTAAAGCAACTTCTGGTACCATGCTCTCCTAAGAACTAAATATGTTATTACCAGGGCAAGGAAGTTTATGTACTAAAAATCGGGTTTTATGTATATAAAATTTGTACAACAAATCGAAAAATATGCATGTAAAATTAAAAAATTGTGCATTAATTTTGGTTTTTTACTGTGTTTTTAAACATTTTTTTTATAACTTAAAATTCGGGTGTATAACATAAAAATGCGGGATTTTTGTCAAATTTTGGGCGTTTATTGTGAAATATTGATACTATATAAATCTATTCAAGGTACTGGCCATACTGGTTAGGTATGACCTTTTCTCACCTTTCTGGCAACATGTAGATTCCGCGCCAAAACAACTGCTTATTTTTTGAGGCCAAGAACAAATCAAGCAAATTTCGGCTACCCTGTTCTGAAGTGAAGTGTATTCCAGTGAGAGCATACTGCATTGATCGAATCAAAGGGTAGTCGACGGGGCAAGGTCTAGCTATAAGCCTATTGAGGCAAAACTTCTCAACCACTACTTTCTAAATAGTTTTTAACCTGTCTTGCAACATGTTGCCAAGCGATGTCATGGTGGAATATTACGGATTCATGTCTGGTCGCATTTTTGGGCGTTTTTCCGCAAATTCTCGCCTCAAACGAATCAATTTTGTTTGGTACAAGTCCCCTGTGATCGTTTGGCCCAATTTCAGCAGCTCATAATAGATGGTACCCTTCTGGTCCCACCAAATACAGAGCATTGCCTTAGCGCAATGGATATTCGGCTTCGGCGTTGATTTGGCTGTTTGGCCGGGCTTCACATACGATTTCTTGCCCTTCGGGTTGTCGTAATGGATCCATTTTTCATCACCAGTAATGATTGAATGCAAAAATTACTTTTCTTTATGGCGTTCAAGCAGCATTTCGAAAATGCAAAATTGTTTTTCAACGTCTCTTAGCTTCAACTCTTGCAGTACCCAATTTATTTGCTTTTGGATGAATCCTGCTGCTTGCAAACGTTTTGAAATAGTTGCTTGAGTGATTCCGAATGATTTTGTAAGTTCTTCTTGAGTTTGACAGCAATTTTCATCGAGTAATGCTTCCAAATCATCATCTTCGAACTTTTTTGGCTGACCTGGGCGTTCTTTGGCTTCCGTGGCAAAATTACCATTTCTAAACCTTACAAACCATCTCACATTGAAACCTATGTTCCATTGGTAGAGTAGAGTCCCTACGGTAAATTTTAACAACCTGTCACCAAACTGGCCCCTTTATATGAAATAGAGTGGTCACTTTTACATGGCGTTGTCATAGGAGGGAGAAATTGACCCCTTGTGACATGTCACAAGACAAATCCCAGGACAGGTCCCTGAACTTTGTTTTTTTATGAGAGTTCAGTAACATGTCCTAGGATTTGTCTTGTGACATGTCACAAGCGGCCAATTTCCCCCTCCTATGACAACGTCATGTAAAAGTGACCACTCTATTTCATATAAAAGGGCCAGTTCGGTGACAGTTTGTTAAAATTTCCCGTAGGGGTAGATCACCAGAGCCCCAAGCCGATCGGCGCAAAATCGTCGGCGCGCCGCCGCCGACCAATTTTATGCTTTTTTAGCCGCCGACGTTTCAAACGACTAGCATCGGCTTAAAAGGGCAGCCGACCGAAACAAGAGCTGCCGAAATTTTTCGCGGCGCCATTTTTTTAAATTTATTTTTCTTATTTCAGAGATTAATCAGAACTGGGTCCACAACGACAATTGCTTTTTCATATATTTTGTATGGTTTACTAACTGGTAACTATGTTTAAGCACTAAACGCAGTTTATTTTGAGATAAGTTAACAGGAATAAGGCGGATTCAATCAGAAAAGAATTAATTTTTCAAAGCTCTTTTATCTACAGAACATAAAAAACATATCGAGCCGTCAATCCAGTCGCCGCCGGTTTATATACATAAATGCCGCCGCCGCCGTAGTTGATTTGGTTGCGCCGCCGCAGCCGAAAATTTGGGGTCGGCTTGGAATCTGTAGAGCACCTATGAATTATATGGAATGTGCAAAAGTGTTATTTTTTCACCTCCCCACGTATTTTCCAATAGATTGGGCGTACATTAAAGCAGGCCAGTCAATCGTAGCTTTTACTTAGCCCTAAAAATTGACTAAAATTGTTTCAAAGTTTCTTTGCGCTATAACTCTTAAAGTAAAGGTTTTACAGAAAAATACTAAATGGGCATATATACAGACATCATACACACTTTTGATGTATCAACGAGGCGTCATGGTGATTTAAGTGGTTAAATTCAAAATTTATTTTTAACCACTTAAATCAGCATGACGGGTCTTTGATTTAACAAAAGTGTATATGAGAAAAATGCTAGCCACATTATTGCCTGACGATATGCTAATTCAGCATTTTTCTGTAAATCCTTTACTTAAAGAGTTATAGCGCAAAGAATCTTTGAACTAATTTTAGTCCATTTTTAGGGCTAAAAGCCTAGGGTGAGAGTTCTGTTTTAATTCGAGAGGATCAATTTTCGCGGGGACCCAGCGAAATCGCACATTACCAAATAATGTATAAAGTAATGTGTAGCCATAAGGGCCGATGCATTACTTTACACCTTACTTTACTGATGAATTTTACAGGCGATGAGCCCCAAAGTAATGTATGGGTAGGAAGTGATAAAGTCAGTGGTTACTTATGTGGTTACAAGAATGGGAAAAGTAATGTGTCTAAAAATAGATATTCATAAAAAAAAAATTTATTTAAAAAAAAATTATTCCAAATATTTATTTATTAATTAAAAAGCGTGGTTGCGCTGGGATTCGAACCTGGGATCCCTGCATGTTACCCGAGAACTCTACCACTGAGCTATCGAAACATATAACATTTGGTTGCTTAGAAAGTAAATGAATTGTTATATTTCGTATTTACGTTCGTGATGTCGAAAAATATATACCTTACCTTTATGCTTAGTAATGAACATAAAGTAATGTGTCTAAAAATAGATTTTTAAAAAAGTTTTATTCATTACTTTGCTTTTGTAAATCATACATTACGTAATCAGTGATCGGTAAGTCATTACTTTTTGATTTGATATAATTCAGAAAGTAACAAGCTATTATTACAAGGTAATGCGTGAGTATATCGCACCCATTACCAAAGTTTTCCTGGTATATTACTTTTTACACCCAATCTACCGAAAAGTGCGTGGAGAGGTGAAAAATAACACTTTTGCATAAAAGGGTGCTCTATTGAGCGCCAATTCTGAATAAGCGCGAAATGAACTCCTAAATACATTTTAGGTTTTGACTTATTTCTGGCATTTAACCTAGAATTTCATGACAAATATTTCTGCAGAACATTTTAACCATCTAACTCTTCAACTTAGCGGTCGTTTATTTCCCTTTCTTTGAAAAGTTAGATGGTTAAATATTACATAAAATTATTTGTCATGATATTCTACTATAAGTCTCTGAAGACATCAAAGTTTAAAATTTAAATTCAATGCCAGAAATAAGTCAAAACTTAAAATCTGTTTATGGGTTAATTTCGTACTTATTCAGAATTGAAGCTTAAATGTCCCACAAATCTGGATTTTGGAAGGAATCCATGTGGATCTTCCATTTTATGTATAGGATGCGTTCAGGGAGTTTGTGTAAAATACAACGAGGGACAATTCTGTCGAACATTTTAACCCTCTAACTCTTCAACTTACGGGTCTTTTTTGTCCCTTTTTAAAACGGGGCCAAAAAAATCCTTTTAATTAAAGAGTTAGAGAGTTAAATAGTTCAACAAAAATATAGTATTTTAAATAAGTTCACTGAACATAATGTGTTCATACACTCAAAAAAAGTCAGTAAAGTTAGCAAAAAATGTTGCTGTGTCAGCAAGTTTGGAGCGTGCTTGCAAAAAAGTTGGCAATTTCAGCAAAAGATGTTTGCTGAAAACCAGCAAGCTGATTTGTACCAAAAAATAGTAATATCAGCAAAAGTTTTGCTAACACTTAGTCTATTGCAAATGAAAAATATCCTTGCTAAAATCACTAAACTTTTTGCTGAGTATTACACTCACAATATTTTATCATTAAAAATAAAACAATTAAAAAAGGACTACTGATTTTTCATTATATTCGAACCATTTTGCTATTTATTTTCAAACATTGTTTAAACAATCCATAAAAGAAATAAAAATAATTTAATAGTCTGTTAAAACAATTATACTGTGAGACAAATGGTAGGGGAGGGTTCAAACTACCGGGGAAAGTTATATCGGTAAAAAAGAAGTTATACGTGTCCCGGCGTTTCGCTGGGTCACCTCTAGGAATCGAGATATATCGATTTGACCTTTGGTGGTCTTTTTTTTGACATAACTCGAGAACCACTAGTCCGATTTTGCTCAAACAATTTTAAAAAAATTAAAAATTACAATTCCTTTAATCTGTTCATATAACGTTTTTTTATATACTCAACAGTTTTGCCGGTAAAAATAAATGTATGAAAAAAAAAATATTTTTTGCCTAAAATATTAAAAAAAAGTAATAAACAAAAGGTTATTGATTTTTATGGTAGCGATAACAAACATTTATTTTTACCGGCAAAACTGTTGAGTATATAAAAAAACGTTATATGAACAGATTAAAGGAATTGTAATTTTTAATTTTTTTAAAATTGTTTGAGCAAAATCGGACTAGTTGTTCTCGAGTTATGTCAAAAAAAAGATATATCTCGATTCCTAGGGTTGAACCAGCGAAACGCCGGGACACATATAACTTGTTTTTGACCGATATAACATTTCCCGTTGGTTTCATCCCATCCCGATTTTGACTGTCGCATAGTGTTATCAATTTTTGACTGACAAAACGTAAAAAAAACGATTTTGTGGTTTGTTTTTTCATATTTGAAAGTTTTTTTTTTTTTGTTTGAATTTTCAAAACACAACAACACACACGTTCATATATTTATTGGCTATGTTTGTGTGTATGAGTAAAGAAATTCTTTTAATTTGAATTGAAATAATTTTGTATATAAAGAAACTATTTTAACAAATAAAAAACCGAAAATATTTGAATTTTTTTATTTTAAAACAGAAAACAACGAAATTATTTAAATTATTTTTTCTAAAAACAGAAAACTAAAAATAGAATATTTGACTGAAAGTATCAACTCTTACAGATGATACGTATTTTTTGTAGTTTGTTTTTTATTGTTTTATAAAAAAAGTTAAGCAATATGTTTCCATGTACCTATTACTTTTCAAATGAACCTCAATCGGTTATGGCAAATATATTGTGAGTGTAGTAGACTGAAAAAACTAAAAAAATTTGTAGAGAAATTTTACTTTGGCTAATTTATTTGCTGAAAATTTAAATATAGAAATTGTGCAGAGTTTTTGCTTTAATTATCATTTCCGTTGTCTGTACTACATCCAGACAAGCTGCGACATCTACATCTTGTCTATCTGATTGTCGTCTACGCTATAAATACGGTTATCAGCACAATTTTTGTAGCAAAATAAATCAGTAAAACACTAGTTCAAAGTTTGTTTAATGCTAGAAAAATATAATTAAAACTTTTGCTGAAAACGGAATTTCAGCAAAAAAATTGCTGACAACTAGTTCAAGACGTCTTACAAATTTTTCTACTATCTACGTTTTTTAAGTGTACCTAAAATGGAAGATTAACATTGTTTCCTAGTGCACATATATAGTAAATCTATAACCCATAATCAGTTTTTGGGCCTTTCTGTCATGGAACGGAAGAAGTATTTAAAAAAACCTTATTTTGCTTTTAATCTACACTAAATTTCAATTAATATGATGAATAGTATACGTATTTTGAGAGATCTAAAATTAATCGAGAGACATTCAAAATTTAGTTTTGATACAAATTCTTATGTCTACCACTTAAAACACCACTAACAGTCATGAGAGGGTTAAAAGTTTGTACATATAAAGAAAATGTCTGTCTTTTTATTGTGTAAACAACAGCTGTGTAGCTTAGTAAGCAGAAGCTTGTAGTTTAAGACTTATAGATGTATAAGACTTATAAATCCATGAACCTTTTTTAGGGTAATTTTGAGAACATATTACGATTTACACCGTAGAAACCTAATTTTTGAACAGATCTTATTTTTTATTCTCAACTTATCCGTAAATGTGCGGGGAGCTGGAAAAATAACACTTTTGCACATAATATTCAGGATAAGCCTTGGTAAGTAATCAATGTGCTTCAGCTGCACTTTTTTTCAAATTGAAGAAATAAAGCAAAACTTCTCGCAAATGATGCTTTGTTGACACAAAATTTTCAAAGCAAAAACAAAAACTTTGTTTTTAAAACTATTTCTTTCAATGACTTAGTGAGAATAAATGCCATATAAGTTATTATAGACACAAACCATATGTAAAAGATACGCCATCTGTTGTGAATGCCGCATTTGCCAATAAAAAAAAATTTAAAATTAATTTTTTTTATAAATTTGTGAAAAAAAAATATAAACTGTGCACAAACTCATTTAAAGAAAAATATGTAAAAATATGCATTAACAAATCGATTCCATTTTGTTGATTCGCAAAGATATTTAGTTTTTGGTGTTCTCAGTTAAGCCAGAAAAATCATGTGTTTTCATAAGGTTCCTTGCCCTGGTTATTACAAACAACAAGGAAAAGATTAAGAACAAGACGAGAAATAAAACAATGAGCTTAAATAATATGTGATAATATAAACAATGACTTAAAAATGCATTTATAAAATGTATTATATAGAGATTCTAGTACTTAGTATTCCAACGTTTAAGCCTCTCAGTATGACACTTATTTCAATGGGTAATATTTTATCGTTTGAAAAACTTTGCGGTCCATGAAATAATCAGCTATAAACGGATGTGCTCCACTAGATAAGCGAGTAAACCTTGAACCAACAAATTAGTTTACTTGTCTCGACACAGCACTTCCGACGATGCTCCCATAAGTCAATAAAGCTATGATATGATTGATGATATCCCACGTTTCAGAAGCTCCAAAATTGACTTTGTGCTCCATCTTCGGATATAGGTAGTCTAAATAGTAAGAATATCGGATGGAGTGAAATATTTTTTATACCGTTTAAAGACATCAAGACACTTGAATGCTTCTTTCGATACTTAAAATACGTGTTTATTCCAAGGGATATCTCATACTGAATTTTCATGCCTAGAATATCAAAAGTATGTAATTCCCCACTATCGATACCACCCATGTTCATATTATGAGTGACACTGTTTGTGGAAGAAGAAATTCTGTCTGCCCAGGAGTCTGGAAAAAATTAAGATTGTCAAGCAAGCCTGAAAAAAAATTAAATGAAATCTAAATTTATATTTTTACTTTAAAATACGATGGGTGCCATCTTCCCAAAAATCCAAAAACTTCAAATATAAGTGTCCTTCTAATGTTAATTGTAGTTGGTGGAAGTGCATGTCGAATGATTTATAATATCAGCACTAACTAAAAAAAAACAAAAATAAATAAAGGATGATGATGATCGCGTGCTAAGCGCCTTGATTATTATTTAAAAGCAAGCAAATCTTAAAGTGCATGATAATAGTTAGAAAAATCTTAGAATTTTTCTTCAAATTTTAGATAATTGCATTGTATAATTTTTAGTTAGATGAATAAATGCTCGTAAAACTTTTTTTAAAGTAATAATTTTAAATGTTGTCTTTAGTTTTTAGTTTTTATTAGACATTCTACATAAAAACCATCTAACCATGATATGTTGGTATGTTGTTAGTAATATATGAAGCAGTTGACATGCCAACAAACTACATATTTAACAAACTCAACTGCAGTATAAGTAAATAGTAGACCATCTAGCCAAGTCTTTAGTTTTAGTTGAAATTTAAAATTTAAAATATTAAAAACTTTCACTTTCGATTTCGTTTAAGCTTTTAAAAACAACAACAACCTAACTACAGACATTAAAATATGTATTTCCTCTATAACGTGAGGAAGTTTGTAGTATAGGGTTCAAAAAACTTTTGGATAAAGTTTGTTTACACTTGATATGTATTAAAGAGCACAAAATACATACAGACAATAAGTTTAACAAATTTAAAAAGGAATTCTGATAATTTTAGAGACAATTGTTTTGAGACAACCCAGCTTCACATAGCAATTGAGCCTACAAACACTGTGGTGATAGGCTAGTAACTTGTTCGGTATGGTGACAAGTCATAACCCCCAAGGATATTCACCCCCTTTTCTGTGAGAATTATGACCGAAAAAATTTCGACATACCGCTTTGAACAAACGCCGGAGAAAAAACCGTTAAGATCAGCCTGAGCCCACTATATAAAAAAATCTACTCTGGCTTCAGTTTTTAAATAACCTTTCTAAGGTACATAACTTTCTTTTTTCATCCCTTGATCCGAGGAAAATATATTTGCTACATTTTATTTTTTAAGTTTTAAAGTCTTTACGGAATTAAATTTTATATCAAATTATCTTCTTACACAAATCTCAGGAAGTGTTTAAATGTACTTTTGAGGATCTTGTTTAGATGTTGATGGCAACCTATTTCTGCATTTGTCCTTAATTAGGAATTTCATTATACCCAACACCACTACGTGGTCAGGGTATTATAAGTTTGTGCTGATGTTTGTAACACCAAAAAATATTGGTCCTAGACTTACCTTATAGTATATCGATCGGCTCAGAATTTTTATTTCGATTTAACGATGTCCGTCGGTCTGTCCGTCCGTCCGTCTGTCTGTCTGTCCATGCATTCTTGTGCGCACTCTACAGGTCGCAAATATTAAGATATTTTGATGAAACTTGGTACACCGACTTATGTTGGCCCAAGGACGAAGCCTATTGATTTTGGTTAACATCGATCCATGTTTAGACCTAGTGCCCATATAAGGGTCCTCCCAAAATTAGATTGTTTATACGCTGCAGGTCGCAAATGTTAAGATACTTTGATGAAATTTGGTACACAGACCTATGTTGGCCCAAGGACAAAGGCTATTGATTTTGGTGAACATCGGTCCATGTTTAGACCTAGTGCCCATATAAGGGTCCCCCCAAAATTATATTGTTTATACGCAGCAGGTCGCAAATATTAGATATTTTGATGAAATTTGGTTCGCTGACTCACATTATAGAAAATTTTGACACAGGTCCCATTTTAACCCATTCGAATTTCGGATCCAAACATTAGTTGGCTTTTAACCAGACTGGTGTAGGGTATTGTATAGTCGGCATGCCCGACTTTAACCTTTTTACTCGTTTTATAATAAATTTATTAATTTTAGACACTCTCTAAATAAAACATCGGGTTAAACTTGGACTTCCGTTGAACAAATTAAGAAATGTGTAATGAGGATTTAAGATCAGATATTACAAATTCCAAATAGAATTCACAATTTATTTTACAACAAATAGAGAAGAAACTTATGAAAAAAACTTTCCTAGAACCAATGGTAATGCATTTTCAAGTATTACCAAGTACTATATTATCTTCATGAGGTTCTCCCTAGGTTATAATGTAAATTTAAGTTTATGTATTTACATGAACGCTAAAGTGAAAAACGTTATGAGAAAAATTTTTTCAATATTTAGTATTTCTTTTTGTATTACAACGAAAATCACATGTTTCTTACAAAGCTATTATTTTTCTCTATGTTATAGTTGTTGCTTTCACCAAAGTTCCTTTAGTAGTAAAGCAAATGTGTGTATGTTGTATTTAACATTCAAGCTTTTAATTCTATTCCTAGTCATTAGAATGAATGCAAAGAACTTTTTGCCACGTTTACTTATTATCTTTGAATTACACCCTAACCCATCATGTCATATTAATGACTAACATTTTGATATTAAGGAATATTACTTAACAATTTGGATTGTACCTCATCTGTGAAGTATTTCGTCGTAGATTTTCTTAGTTGATCTGAAGATTGTTACAATGAGTGCTATTTTTGTTCGGTTTTAAGATCAAATATGACAAATTCCAAATAAAATTCGCAATTTATTTTACAACAAATAGAAAAAAAGTAATGCATTTTCAAGTATTACCAAATACTATCATCAGATTGTTTTTATGGGGTTCTCTCTCAGAAATATTAGAAAAATTGTTAAAAAATTTTTACCTCAGACTATACATTTGTTTTTGAAGGCCTTAATCGTTTAACACCTATCAGCTCTTCTCTATTTCCATCCAAAGAGAGCAACACGTTAATTATGAACATACATGATCATACATTGACTAGTATATGATCATGTATGACTATGCTATGTCAATACATAGTATATCTTCGGATACGAAATTTGAAGGTATATGGAGGTATATGGCCATAAATGATCATATATGAGCATACACGAATCATATGTGAGCATATATGAACATGTACGGTCATATACCCTCAAATTTCGGATCCGAACATATATGAAAATATATGAGATAATATGTGGTCATGCATTGAACTATGCATTGACGTATATGATCATGTATGACTATGCGTGATCATATACTACCCGACTAAAAAAGATGTTATATAATCATATATCACCATATATAAACCCATATATACGTCCATCTCTAATTTGATCCGAATATTGGAATATATAATTATATCCAGCGAGATAAGCATGTTATCTCACCTGATACAATTTGATCCGAAAAATGGGTCTATCTAACTGCATCAAATTATATATAAATACATATAATTTGATGAAGATTTGCAAAGAAAATTTTAGTAAATATTATTGAGATCACTTATTTCATTCATATTAAATACTAATGCTTAATGTTTAGAACATATTTTGCTAATAAACTTGGAAATAGCTGACAAAATAGAACATTACAAAAATTTGTCGGAACAACTTTTTCTAGGTTAGAGTTTTGGTCTTTCTTATAAAATAAAAATTTAACTAATTAGAAATTTATTAATTCAGTTCGAGGCCAATTTCCTTATTATGAATTAATATAATAAGTACTTTTTTTCAAAAACTGCTATTTTTCTTCATCAGGATACTCTCCTGACAAATACTTCACAGCGTTTTTGCTTTCAAAAAACCTCTACGCTTTCAGGAATGAAAAGACGATAGTTTCGGGGATTACGCCACCACTTTCTAAAGAAAACTGATGAAGGGGACCTGGAAAATCCCCGTAACGGTCTTTTCATTCCTGAAAGTGAAGAGGTTTTTTGAAAGCAAAAACTCTGTGAAGTATTTGTCAGGAGAGTATCCTGATGAAGAAAAAAAAAACAGTTTTTGAAAAAAGTACTTATTATGTTAATTCATAATAAGGAAATAGGCCTCGAACTGAATTAATAAATTTCTAATTAATGAATTAAAAAGGTCGAAAATAACAATTTTTATTTTTTTAAATAAAAATTAAAAACCAACATGATAAAAAATTAACTTTCACAATTAATTTTTTTTTTTACGGAAAAATAAATGAACTTAAACCATATTTATTTCAACATATATTTGTCTAATTTTTAAATTTAAAAGTAAAAATAATTATTTCGACCTTTAATTCCACAATGAAAAAAAAATTTGTTCCCTTATTTATTTCTTTAAAATTATTTTTAGTTTAATAAAGAGTATTTCGCCAACTATTTAAAAAATATATGTTAAATTCAATTATAAACATTTATTTATATGTCAAAGTGCAAAATTCAAAACCAGATCCACAATTTCGGAGTTTTTTTTTCATTTTTATAGTGCAATTAAACTTTATACAATTTTGTATAATTAGATATCATGTCAGATAAATTTATACATAAAATTAATACAATTTTATATTAACTTTGTTATATATTTTGATATAAGATTGTTTAGAGAAATGCACCAGTCCCAGATGACACGCAGGATAGGTCCCAAGGGGGCGGAGACCGGTCGCTGATCGGTCTTTTTGTTTGAAAGAGACATATCACTTTAACATGGCGTTGTCATTGGAAATGACCAATTGCCACAGTTTAGACACATTGTGGCAGTAAGGTGGTGTGTCTAAAAATAGCTTTTCAAATAAACTAATAAAAAAAGAATCGATAACACAACCTTCTGCTTGTAAGGCAAACGCTCTACCGTCTGAGCTAACGTTGCTTATGCGTGATGGCTGGCTGATGGTTAAGTTATGTTTTTCGTTTCTGTTCAAATAAAAAAGAGAAAGAAAAAACAAACACACACACAGCAAATAAAAAAACATGGCAAAGAAAAAAATAGAAAAGAAAACAACATTAACACACTCAAATATGGTGGAAGTGCCTTGAATATGCCCCCGATTGACCGGTCATGGGATAGGTCCCTTAATGGCAGTTGACTTGTTTTTTTCGTTGGCCAAAATTAAATTAAAAAATCAATTAAAAATTAGAAAATTACCTCAAAACCTCTGATAATATAAATAAAAATTTTAAAAATTCCCCTTAAGTTAAAAAGAAAAGTTATATGAAACACCAAAGCTTTAACATTAAAAAATCGTTGAAAATACAAAACTTAAAATCTCTTAGCAAAACATTATAGAAATTTAAAATAATCGTGAAAAAATAAAGTTAAAAATAAATAAAAGAGTAAAATAAATAAAAAATATTTTTAAAAATATGCCGCGAATTTTGTTTTTATTTCGGTATCGGTCAAGTTTTTTTAAAAGCAACAGTGAAAATAACGGATCAGAAAATACTTAGAAAATTAATTCATTTTCTTTTGTTCATATTTGTACTAATTTAGTAATATGCCTTCGATTGACCGGTCACGGGATAGGTCCTTGGAGGGCAATTGACTCCTCATTCCCCGTAGGGTGGGTTATCAAACAAACAAAAAAAACTGAAAAATATGAAATGCCTGTGGCATCAAAAATCTCACGCAGTTTCACTCTCCGATCGGCCAACACCATATCGTGAATTTTTTCGACATTTTCGGGTGTTTTGACCTCAATTGGCCATCGAGAACGTTTAGCGTCACTAGTGCTTATACGACCACAACGAAACTCAGTAAACCACATTTTTACCATTGAACTTACTGACTCAGATTCCTCATAGTACTTATCAAGCTTTTCCTTGGTTTGAGTGTCTGGTGTTTTTCGCAAAAAATAATGTTTGATGATCACTCGAAATTAAATTTTTTCCATTTTTACAAAATTTTACGAGGTTGTATGTTTTGAACACTTGTTAAATGCAAAGTTTATGACGCAACTTGCTCAAAATTTGACAGTTGTCTACTAAAAGATGCTACTTGACCGGATCAGTGTTGCATTTCACGTAACTACGAAGGAAGTTCGAAAAACACAGACTTATTGATTCGCCATCTATACAAATTGTCATTTAAAATTATTTATTAACTCACATAATAATCAGTATATGTCTCACTGGCGAAATCTCCCCCCTTCTACCCTATCACATAAACTGGTAAAAAATAAACAAGGAATCATGTGACGGTTTCACAAAATTTAAGCCACAAAATCCCTCCAGGAACAACCTCATTTGTTTTATCGGAGTTTAAACCTCATTCCGTTTTAGTCCATTTTGCGCTATCTAGCTTAGCTTTTGAGATACTGGCCATTTTGTAACCACTCCTCTCCTATGACAACTTAGTGTTAATTGTAGTGAATTTTTTCTCTCCTTTACCTAGTGTCTTTAGATGTAATAAAAAATTCCATAAAATTTACGAATTATGCATTAAAAACATAGACGACTGCAGCTACACGACTACAGCCTGTCAAAAATTAAATACACACGTTTATATGAAAACGATTATTTTGACACCAACACAGCTACACGGCTACACGACTACTTTTGCCGCTGTAGTCAACTTAGGATAATTTCTATTTTTGTTGGCTACAAAACAAAAATAGTGTTGATAATATAACAAAATATGTAAAACTGGACAATTTTTCCCGCTAGAGGCGAAATAAAATCGCTAGTTCTGACTAGAAAATCACCGTTATGGGAACACTGAAGAAATAGTTGTTTATATTTTACAATTGTTTGAAGGTTTCATTAATTTATAATTGGAAATAACTTTATTGTGATGTTTTGTAAAAAAAAATGGATCTTACAAAATGAACAAAATATTCCTCAGCCATTATTTTAGAAGCACAAACCAAAAAAGATTAATATTTATCAAAACGTCAAATTTTTTGGATTAGCTGTTTACTATGTTGCTGTCGTTTTCAAAAAAATTAAGTAGCTGACTACACGACTACAATTGCAGCCAGCAGCATTTGTAGTCGTGTAGTCGAGTAGCCGCAGTCGTCTATGTGTTTAAAGCATTACACATAAAGTGTTCGTATAACAGTTGTCCCGACTTTTAATTTAGGATTAAGGCCCGATCACTGAATATAGTAGACGGTTAAACACAAATTTCATATGGGAAACAACAACAAATATGTGAGTTAAAGTGCCAGTTTGTAACTATCTGGACATTCAGTAATCGGGCTTTGAGCGCATTTAATTAACTTAATGCAAAAAATGCTGATCCCGATGAAATTTATTTCTTATCGCATTTAAAAGAAAAACATTTTTATCTATAAAATAATTTAAGGTTAATGTACGACAAGTTTAATAATCTTGGGTTTACAAGAATTTTGCTTTATAAAATATTTACAAGATTTATTTATAAAGAATATATTTTTTTTTTAGAAAAGAAGGCTTATCAACATTGTATGAGTTGAACAAGAAGCATGCAATGGCCATGATAGAAGAAATCGTTTTAATTTTAGCTTTCTATCTATACTTTTATATTATCATGTATATGCCCAGTCAGAAAAATACAAACAAAATATATACAGTGTATTATACACTATATACAAATAAAAAGCAAAATAATAAAATCAATAGACGAAAGAGCTGACTGTTGAAAAAGCACTGCGAAAATTAAATTTTCAATGTTAGCACAATTCTGGTAAAAGCAAAAAATAGATGGTCTGGAAATAGGTTTTCCTAAATTAAATTCAAGAAAAGTCATATATACGTGATTTGAATCCAGGACGTCAGATATAATTATAACAGATAAACAATAGTTGCGCTTATATGCTACAAAACACATTTTCTAATTAAAAATTAAAAATATGGTTGTAACCGGATTTGAACTCGAAATCTTCTGACTACAAACCCTTTTTTACAAAATTTCATAATTTTTATAAAATCAATTCTCCACATATGCATTGAATTTATACTGTTGTCGAATTTTTGACTGTGTAGTACTGTATACTGTATAGTACATTTTGTAAACGTTGGCATAGCACCCTAAGCCAGTGGTATTTATAAAAACCACTAAAAGTTTTGTAAAACAAATACTGGCAAAGCGCCTTTTGCAAACGCCGGCAAAGTGTCGCAAATGTGTGCTCTGCTAGTCATTTATCTTTAGCTCCACGGTTAATCAGTGGTATGCCAGTACTTGATTTGTTGTAACACTGTCAAATTCTGACTGGGTATGTTTACATTTATGCGATCATAGGCAGCGTAAGTATTATAATTTTCTTATCTATTACACTATGCGACAGTCAAAATCGGGATGGGATGAAACCAACGGGAAATGTTATATCAGTCAAAAACAAGTTATACGTGTCCCGGCGTTTCGCTGGGTCACCCCTAGGAATCGAGATATATCTTTTTTTTTTACATAAATCGAGAACCACTAGTCCGATTTTGCTCAAACAATTTTAAAAAAATTAAAAATTACAATTCCTTTAATCTGTTCATATAACGTTTTTCTATATACTCAACAGTTTTGCCGGTAAAAATAAATGTTTGTTACCGCTACCATAAAAATCAATAACCTTTTGTTTATTACTTTTTTTTAATATTTTAGGCAAAAAATATTTTTTTCTTCATACATTTGTTTTTACCGGCAAAACTGTTGAGTATATAGAAAAACGTTATATGAACAGATTAAAGGAATTGTAATTTTTAATTTTTTTAAGATTGTTTGAGCAAAATCGGACTAGTGGTTTTCGAGTTATGTCAAAAAAAAGACCACCAAAGGTCAAATCGATATATCTCGATTCCTAGGGGTGACCCAGCGAAACGCCGGGACACGTATAACTTCTTTTTTACCGATATAACTTTCCCCGGTAGTTTGAACCCTTCCCGATCACTGACCCCTACCATTTGTCTCACAGTGTTATTAATACTTAATATATTAAAATTATAATGACCCATTGCTTAAGGGCTTTCACTTAAAATAGTGCGTCAGTAGAAAAATCTGTCAAACGGGTTTCAAATCGATTTGACTAATTTTTAGTTGAAACACTGATTTAAACAAAGATTTTAGCGAAACGGATAAAATTTTTGCTCCTTTGAAGTACCCTCACATGACTTTAGATGGTATGGTCTAAATAAAATTGTAGTTTTACTAATTTCTTACTTAAATTTAGAATTGTTAAATTTAACAAAAGAATTTGTTAAAATCAACAAATTTTATTTTAAGCCAAAAAATAGGAATACATTTTATTAACCCTTTGACGACCATACATTTTCTGCCGAAGCGATTTTGAAGTTTTTACGATTTTCATGATCTCTGGCCTAATAATAGTTATGCCAAGAAAAATTGGCTCCGTTGAACCCCTCCTTACCCCTCATTCTACTTGCCAAAAATATTTGCCAATTGACGAGCCCGCCGTTCCGGATGAAGCAATTTTTATTATTGTTTTATTTTTGTGATCTGCAACTAATTTATAGATATTTCACAAAAAATTGGCCTCATAGACCCCTTGTTTGACCTTCATTTCGCTTGTCAAAGTTTGTGCTTTTTACCCCTCAAATGAAGAATTCTAGTTAACCAACTTCTAGGGCTCGCAAGGGGAAAGTGAAACCAGGTAGGGATTCACCGCTTACTACACTTTTGTTGCCTCAACCCTCCTTTACCAATCACCTTTGGACATATTTACTCTATCTTTTGTCTGGGCAATTATAGGTGCGAAAAACCCGTTGGCAAGCATACTTGCCTGTGGTCGTCAAAGGGTTAAAGTAACAAATTTTTCTGTTCGGCCAACAGACTTATTATTCTGAGTGTACCTAACATTAGAATATCGCTAATACAAAATTATAAGAATATAATGTTGATAATTTGTCGATATTAGAAAAATTTCTTTGCGATTTAATTAGTCAATTACATTTGATCACCTAAAGAGGGTTGTTAATTTTCGAAATTACATATTTTTTCAACTCAGCTCAAAAGCAAAAATTAACCAAGAATATTGTAATCATCTTAATGGACTATCATAAATTGCACATGCTCGCTTAGATTGTATACAATTAATTATGAAGATGATTTGCAAAAATTAAAAGACAAAAAAGTCTAGAATTTCTAGTAACTATATTCAAGTGTGTTATTGTAGGTTTGCATAACACAGTGGTTTGAAATGTTGTTTTTTAAGTATTATAAACTAAGTGCTATAAACTAATCTAATCAGTTAATATGTTTAAGGGAGAAATTTTGAAGATGCTACTTATAGAATTTTAAATTTGTATAGGGTCAATAAATGGCGCCCAATATTTGTCCCCAATATATTGATTTCCATTTTGTAAAAAATCTCAATTAATTCCAGAAATCCCTACCAGTGTGTACTATTATACAAAGTAGTTTATTCTTTATTATGTTTATTAAGATTTTATATTTCTTTTTTTTTTTTTTTTTTTTTTTGTTTGTCGCAAAATAAATGTAAACAATTTGTAAAGATCTTTTCAACAAATTAGGAAGGAAATCATTGAATTGGTTGTCAAATAAAAACTCGTCTCATTTTATAATAAAAATGTACAATTACTGACATGCACTTGCAGTTTACATCAAAACAAATGTTGTTTTTGATTTTGCATTTCCTCATTTACCGACATCAGCGACATCATGCAATTTAGCGTTTTGTCACAAAAACACTAAAATAAGTGGGCAGTTTTGTGAATCTTCATTATCCGGAAATGTGTGATAAATTAATTAGAATCTCTCTGTTGTTATTGATGCAAATTTTTTATTATAAATACTCTATTAAGTATTTTTTGTGTTGCTTTCAATGTGAAATATTGTGTAGTGTTCATTCATAAAAAGAAACTGTAATTAAGTTCTTCTTTTTTAGCTAACAACGAAACTATGTACTTTAGGGCATGTTGTCATGTTGAATATTGGATGTGAAATAGAAAACGGTACACAGAAAAAATTTTAGAAATTCAAATTGTATAGGAAAACAAAATTTAAAATTTTCATGTTTTAATTCTGATATCATGAATTAAGGGTGGGTGCGAACTGGCTAAATAAAACCTAAGTAAACTAAATTCAGGTTTCCAAATTTCTATGAAATTTGAAAAAGTTTTCAAAAGTTTCAAATACAATTTAATGGAAAATCACTGATGCAGCCTGTCAATATAAAAAGGCAGAAACTAGTTGTAGTCTGATTTGCAAATTTAATGTGTTTATAACTTTTGAAAAAATGTTTATTCTTCTCAAACCTACTAAATTAGAAATAACAAAAATGCATATTAAATACAATGTTAATTGCAGTTGGTCTATATGACGCGTTTGAAAAAGCAACGCTTTACTAAAACAATTAAATTTAATAAAAAACTTAATTTTATAAAAAAAATTAAATAAAAAAACAAAAAATTTTGTATGTGATCGGAATCGAACTAGAGACCTTCTGACTTTACCTTATTTTAACAAAGCGTAATAATTTTTATATAATCAGTACTCTGCCATTGTGTTATTTTTGATACAGTTGGCAATTTCTGTCTGCGTAGTTTCATGTACCGATAAGCTGCACGAACACGCCAAAGGGGGAAACTTTCGATTCACACTGTTTTAATACAGAATAGATCATAAGCTATAAATTGCTAAATTTAACGAATTTTGTGTAAAAAATTTCTCAAAAACAATAGCTAGATCTTCAAAGTTCTTAAATTTGTCTTGAAAAACTAGCATCAAATCGATTAAATTTTCGAATTTTCTAAGTTTCGCTTAAAAATTTTAGCGATAAATCGCTAAATAATAACACCTCAACAATTCTGACAAAGAAATAAATGTATAAAAAATACTAAGAAAACGCCAAGAATGACTTAAAAAAATAGCTAGTTTTCCCGCTAATACCCAGCAAAAAAAATTGGAAGACATACTTAACAAAAAATTTCTATCACTACTTTAAAGATATCCGTTAGTGAATTTTGACCGCTTTCTTAGAAGTAATTCTTAACAATTTCAAAAAAATCACTTCTTTCATTGCTTCTAAAGTATACGTTAGTATATTTTTACAGCTTTTTTAAAAGTAATTCTGAACAACATCCAAAAAATCACTTAAGTAAGGCTTCTAAATTATAACACTATGCGACAGTCAAAATCGGGATGGGATGAAACCAACGGGAAATCTTATATCGGTCAAAAACAAGTTATACGTGTCCCGGCGTTTCGCTGGGTCACCCCTAGGAATCGAGATATTTTTTTTTTTGACATAACTCGAGAACCACTAGTCCGATTTTGCTCAAACAATTTTAAAAAAATTAAAAATTACAATTCCTTCATATAACGTTTTTCTATATACTCAACAGTTTTGCCGGTAAAAATAAATGTTTGTTACCGCTACCATAAAAATCAATTACCTTTTGTTTATTACTTTTTTTTAATATTTTAGGCAAAAAATATTTTTTTCTTCATACATTTATTTTTACCGGCAAAACTGTTGAGTATATAGAAAAACGTTATATGAACAGATTAAAGGAATTGTAATTTTTAATTTTTTTAAAATTGTTTGAGAAAAATCGGACTAGTGGTTCTCGAGTTATGTCAAAAAAAAGACCACCAAAGGTCAAATCGATATATCTCGATTCCTAGAGGTGACCCAGCGAAACGCCGGGACACGTATAACTTCTTTTTTACCGATATAACTTTCCCCGGTAGTTTGAACCCTTCCCGATCACTGACCCCTACCATTTGATTTTGATACAGTTTATATCCTAACAGTTGATTCGATTCGGTTTCGATTCGCGGCGCACAGTGGGGCCTTTTGACTTTTTTCGTGGCAAAAATCATAACCTCCATAAGCTTCAAAATGTGTGTTCACAGGGGGCTTCAAATTCTTCTGTCAAAATTCAATATTGTTTTGGGTAGAAATAATACATGTTTAATTTGTAATACATTTTTAATTTGTATCACAGATACACATTTTTGAGATATTTTTAATTTTGAAATCCTAATGTTACACACATTAAGCAATTTAGTCATTATTTAGCGTTTTTTTTTAATCACCTGGATTTAGAATTTTTCATACAAAAAGGGGATTTATTAAATCCAAAAAAGCTGGATTTAATAAATCCACAATAAAAGCACAAATATATGAAACAGCCTATTAATTTAATGTCAGAAAAAAATACGAATGAAAATTAAAAGAGAAACAAAAAAATTTAAAAACTAACAAATAAAAGGTTTTTACAAAATTTTTTTTAATGAAATATGTTTAGAAAAAAACTACACTCCACCAAATACATATTTTCAATCTTGGACATGGAGAAATAGCTGAAATAGAAATGTCAATTTTTCACTCTACTGTAAGTAATTTAATTAAATCCAATTAGTGAATATTAAATTTTGCAATGGAATTTTTCAATTTTGTAAAAATATAAATTGAAGTTATAAAACTAAAACGGGAGACTGTCTATTGCTGTTTTATATAAAATATAATTAAAACTTAAAAGTTAAAATTAAATCCTTCATCATCGAATTCGGTATTAAAAAATAGGGTGAAAGATGTGTTGGACAGAAAATTCTTTTTAAAATTGGAAGAATCTAACCCCATCTGTTAAGCTCTTTTAAGGCACATCTACACGGGATAGAAAACTCGCGAGATTTTATGAAAATACAGCTCTGTATAAGTCTACGAAATGCAATCTCTAAACCATTGACAACTGCTATCATACACAATTTTTTAATTAGTAACGATTTTGAAAATGTTTTGTGACATTATTGAACATTTCAGTTGATTAAATGCAATTTTAGCTATTTGAAGAAAAAATTATTCTTTGAAATACAAAAATTTTAATAAAAACAAATTCTTGACAACTAGAGATGGTACTTTTACGATAAAAATTAGTGCCAACAATATAAGAGGTGACAAATTTGACGCAAACTCTACGAGATTTCTATCCCATGTATATGTGCCTTTAGAACTACTTTTTGGATTTATTATTGGAAAAGCGGCTATTGTTTACTTGCTTTTTTTTGAATCTAGTATAAGTGTTATTAGTATAAATATTTCTTATTAGTTAATTCTCAAAATAGTCATTAATATTGGAAGCGATATCTACCAAACTTAATATTTCAGAATTATAACTCCGCTCTGATGAAATAAGTGGATCTGAAAAGGCCGCCAACATATTGATAAAGTGCTCATTCTGTCTAATCCGTCAAATCTTGCAAGTATTTGTGTTTCTAAGTTTTTTTTTTAATCTTTGTTTTTGCATTCTTGGGCTTCTTCTGACAACTTTCCAATTGGTTAGCATTGATACTCAATTAAATTTTTGGCATAAGCCCAAATCTTATGAATCATGGGAGTAAGTTTCTTCTCAGGATACATTTGAGCCGAAAGTTTTTGATATATACTTACAAAATTTTGAGCCATTAACTATTTCTTTACTATTTATAATATGAAACATAACAACCAATCTTTTTATAACATTATTTCCACACCAGTAATTTGGGCTGTCACCTCAGCATTTTCAAAAATGCCAAGGACGTATCACTACCATTCGTATTTCCGTACTCATGCTTTGGAAAAATTCATCTTGTATTTATAATTTTTTTTCGAATATTTTGTTTTTTTTTTTTTTTTTTGACGGTGTATTCTCATTAAAAGTTTCTCCCTGATACAATCTAGCTTCAAAATGAATTTTATGCATCTAATTCTAGCATGCAATGGAGAAATTGCATATTCATAGTTAGGTTCATAACTTGTTGAATCATCAAAATTTTGAAAGTCTTTCTCAACCTTTTTACAAATTCCACATTTCAAAGTTAATGTCATTTCCACAACAGAAGGCATCAGGCTATCAATTTGTTCTTTTATATCGATTACTGAGCTTTGATTATTTTCGAAGGCTTCTTTGCAACTGAAATAATATCGGAAGGCAAAAATGAACTGATGATATCCCGTGTAAAAAAGTTTAGATCTGATCAGATCTTTTTGGATCTAAATAGATATGATTGAATCTAATTAGATCCTGTACCAGATCTCATCAAATATGATCAGATATGGCATATGTGATAATACCTTATGGCAAGATCTAGTGCCAAATCTGTTCAAATCTAAAGTGATCTGGACAATTGCGCCAGATATGCCTAGATCTGATCAGATCTAATTAGATCTCAAATTTGTCCCCAATTTTGAGATCTAATTAGATCTGGTAAGATCTACTGAGATCTGGTCAGATCTGATCTTTTTTACACGGGATGTCAGGATTTATCCAATGCTCAGAGATTTAACTTCTCAGCCGTAAAGGCACTACAGAAGCCGTAAACATATTTGCATCTGTAATAGTTGCGTCATTTGTATTCATATAAATATGTAATATGAAATTAGTTTTGAAAATACTATAAACAACATTAAACTCTGACAAAAAAGGTTGATGGGCTAAGAACCACGTATAAGTACACCTTTTAAAGCTTAAGGAATTATCTTTTAAATGAATTTTAAATTTTGAAAATATCTGTATTACTTAAGGAGCTACACTCACAAAAGTTTGTCGATAGAATCTATTGGAAATGACAGTTAAAACAAAGGTATATGCATCTAAAGAGGAGACAAAGGTATTAACCTTTAAATTAACTAAAACTTTTGTTATTTTTAGCTGTTGAAAAATAAGTAACAAATGTATTAAAAATAACTACCAATCTCGAAAAATTAACTGATCAATTTTTACTACAAAAATTTCAAAACAACTGACAAAATCGATAAAAAAAACTACTGTTTTTTACAGTCAATTCTTTTTGTTTATAAAAGTATATTTTAATAAAAAAAAAATAATTTTTTTTTTCTTTCGATTACAAAAATATGTGTTATTACTTCTGCATATTTAAAATTCGAAGTAAAAATTCCAAATCGTTCTCGAGTTATTATGCTTTTATGCATTAGAGATAAAATACAAGTTTCTGATTTTTATTTGCAAAAGAGAAATATATCAATAACTAGCGGGCAATCCCGCCAGATTTAGCGGCGTGCCTTAGGCCTAGTTTCTGGGATGTCAGTTAAACCGAAAACGAATTTTGTCGTATCGGGTAAGCCCGCTACGTTGTTAGCGTACCTTAAAGTTTAAATGTAATTTATTTTGTATAGTAATTAAATATTTTTATGAAAATAAAATACAATGTTTTTTATTAATGTAAAAATCTTGAAAATAAAAGCCCCCTTCGATGAGAATGCTTATTAGGAGCTTATATAAAAAATAAATAATTGCAAAAATTATTATTCAGAGGAAGCTTAGGTTAAAACAAATTTTCTACTTTTTAAGTAAAATAAAATCAAATAGACACACTTAATAGTTAACACTAAATAACGATGACGATGTGAGAGCTGTGGTGTAATGTTTAGCGCGTCCGCAACATCAATTTGGAAGAATAATGTGTATGATTTTTTTTTATCCCTAATACAGTATCCTCCTTCACTATTCCCATAGCACTTAACCCCACCGAATTAAAATAATATAACAAGGCTATGAAATAAACAGCTTCAACAAAAGTTCGCCAACTAATATTCTGAAACTAACACAATTTTCAAAAATCTGAAAAATATATTTAAGTTACTTTTAAACCATTGATAATACACACAAAGTAAGACTAAAGCTTTAGCTTTTAAAAAAGTCATTACTTTGGTCCAAGCACATACAGGATTATATCAGGATACCTTTCTGGGACATCGTCTTAACTTGAAAATGAATTATTATGAAATTTGACAAAAAGAATAAATTTAGTATTAGTACCAATATTTATTAAAATTAAGCCCCGTTTACGCTCAATTTAGTAGTTTCCGAAAAACGAAAATCGTTACATCTTCTTAATCAAAGGCACAAAAAATTTTATTTTTGGATTTTATTTATACTTTGGTGAAAAAGCATAGGCCGGTTAGAGGGTAAAATAAGTCAGTCAGTCAGTCACTCTTATATGTAAACACTATGACTCCCTTTGGGATTTGTTTATTGTCATTGCGAATCCATTCGTTCCCCGTTCTGTTTCATTTCGTTCCGGATTAAATTCCTCTGTTCTCTGTTCCAATGCCATTTTCTCGTGTTTCAATTCCACTTGTTCCCCGTTTAATTTCTCCGTTCTTTCCCGAAAGTGTTTAAAAAAACAAAAAAAAGTGCTGCCACAAAAAAGTGTTTCCATAAAAAAAAAGATTTACACAAAAAAAAGTGTTTACAAAAAAAAAAGTGTTTCCATCAAAAAAAAGTTTCCACCAAAAAAGTGTTTGCACAAAAAAAAATGTTTGCACAAAAAAAATAGTTTCCACAAGAAAATAAAAAAGTTTCCACAACAAAAAAAAAATTTTTTCCACAAAAAAAAATGTGTTTCAACAAAAAAAGTTTCCACAAAAAAAAATGTTTCCACCAAAAAAAAAAGGTGTTTCCACAAAAAAAAGTGTTTGCACAAAAAAAAATGTTTGTACAAAAAAAAAGTTTCCACAAAAAAATAAAAAAAATTTCCACAACCAAAAAAAAATTTTACACAAAAAAAAGTGTTTCAACAAAAAAAAGTTTCCACAAAAAAAAATAAAAATGTTTCCAAAAAAAAAAAAGTTTGCACAAACAAAAAATATTTCACAAAAAAAAAAAGTTCCCACAAAAAAAAAGTTTCCACAAAAAAAAAAAAAAAATTTTACAAAAAAAAAAAATTTCCACAAAAAAAAAAAGTTTCCACAAAAAAAAAATTGAGATAGGATGAGCTGAGATTAGATTAGGTTAATGCTATAAGTGCTGCCTGGTTGTCATAGTAACGCCAAGGCCTGGTTGTCATAGCAACACGAAAATTTTATATGTAGGGACGCCATATCTCCGGAACCACTGGGCCAATTTTGTACAAACTTCACATAAACCATCTACAGACCATCCTCAACGTATTCTTGAAATCGGTTGACAGAAATCCGTTGAAAAATAAAAATTTGTATATCGATCACACATTTTATATGGAAAAAACACACCATCACAAAAGTGTGCGTATAGCGCGTATGCGTAGACATTTTTCGTCATTTTTTTTTAAGAACCATCAGTAAAAGTAGACCTTTCCAACGCATGCATTGGTTTGTAATTCGGTTGAGTGGTTCTCGAGTTATAAAATGACGAACATATACCAACTTATTTTTATATATATAGATAGATATAGATGGTAAATATAAACTAAACAAGAAGATTTAAAATTCTTAAAAATACAACGAAATTTTTATTTTTTAAATAACTACCAAAAATAACTGTTTACTGTAAAATTACTGTTTTGGTAGTTGTTTATTATGATATTAAAAATAACTGATTTAAACAACTGTTACGAAATTACAGTACTTTTCGTTAGTTGTTTTCTTAAATAACCGTCATTTGCATTTCCTATAGAAAAATAACTGTAATTTCTGTTAAAAACAAACACAAAATGTAGTAACTGTCAACGAAAAATCGTAAAACTCATACGTATACTTGATATATCACGTATACGTATTTCGCGTTTCGTTGCGAGGTTATTACAGTTTTATTGTTTTTGTATGTAAACAGGCAAGATCGGGCATCCAGTTTTAATTGAATTGGTTGGAGTATTGAATAGTAAACCGTCTTTAGGTAACAAATCGTCACTTTTTTAATGCTATTCCAACAAATTTGGGAAAATGACAAAATTATAGTGTGCTTGTAATGCTGCGCCTGCTAAAAAAGTAAACAACCGATTTACACTTGTTTTACTTACTTTCTTTTAAAATAAACATACTTTTCAAAAGACACAAAAAAAAGAAAAAATTATGATCAGTTGTATAGTTTGATTACAATTCAACTGTAAAGAGGATATCTATATTTTTTTTAATTTGAGTCTTTTCCACCAGACTGAAAAATTGACAACTTTGAGCAGCTCTACCATTCATAATTTTTATCCAATTTCAGAAAGGTTTTTGGATTCTTAATCTGTAAAGAATTCTACATACGATGCGATAATCTACTGTGAAATTTTTGACTTTTGCCACGCTTTTCAGTAAAATGTCAGAGAATGTTTGAGTATTTTACTAAATGTTTTTCACTTTGGAGTTAACATAAATACAAAAACTAAAATCTACATTATAATGTAGAGAGAACCCCATAAAGACAATCTGATGATAGTGCTTGGTAGCACTTGAAAATGCATTAATTGTCAACTATTGGTTCTAGGAAAATTCTTTTCATAAGTTTTTTCTCTATTTGTTGTAAAATAAATTGTGAATTCTATTTGGAATTTGTCATATTTGATCTTAAAACCGAACAAGAAAACCACACTCATTTTTGTTTTTATTTTATTTTTTTTTAACTTTTCAATTTCTAAAAATATATAGAAAACAATTATCAAAAAAATTACTTTAATGCACTTGCGAACATAGTACTGAAGACAATGCTGACTTGCAGTATATCTTTTGCACTTGTTTTATTGAAGAAAATATCTCACAATAACAAAGTGGTGTTTTTATTTCAGTCAACTTTTATATCAAAGAATAGCTCAGCGGTAGATAGCTAGACTAGCAACCCTGGGATTGCAAGTTCGAAACCTGGAGGCGATAATAAATTTTTTGTTGTTAGATGAATGAGGGGAATGTTTAGTTCATCTCTTATTTTGGTAATGAATGTTTTTTTAGTTTGACTATAGATCATAAATTAATATCACTTTTTGTTTAGATTATTTAAATCTGTGGTTATCATACACAGAGTTAAGTAGAATCAGCTGAGATACCTTAAGAATTAAGGTTCAAAGCAAAAAAGAGTAATAATAACAAAGGATAAAAATAGCATTGAGTGCGTTTACCAGACGCTCAACTGTTGCTAATCCGCTACTCAACATTCTGGTGAACGATTTGATTAGCTACCGCTAAGTCAACATGTTGTGGTAGTGCTACCATGATTTGGTAGCGTAAAAATTTTACGCTACTTGTGAGCAGTTAATGATACATCAGCTGTCATTTGTTTTTTTGCATATTTTTATTAAAGAATAATAAACATATACAAATATAATAATAAAGGAATAAAAAATTTCAAAAAAAATCAACGAAACATCTACAAATATTTTTATTTTAGAACAAAAACAAAAGTAGCATAGTTCACCAGATTAAGGTCATCATAAAACGCTACATATCAATTGTAGCTGTAGCGGGTTTCTCTGGTAAACCTGCCCATTGTTAGATTTCTTTGATGTTAGTCTAAGTTGAGTTGTTAACATATTCGATTTGCTTTCAACTGTGACCTAAGTAGAAAATTATCAATTATTAACCCATTCAAGGCAAATGACACTGATGATGGCTTTGTAGCGAAAGCCGAAAATACGTATTCTGTCTTGCTGGCCTTATCGAATTCTTTCAAAAATTTGTATTCTTTGTAATTTACTTGTGGAAATTATATCATTTTTATTTAATTTGAAAATAATTCAATCAGAAATTGATATGAATTTATGATCTATAGTCAAACTAGAAAACATTTTTTTTTTTTTTTTTTTAAATCATAAGTGTTTTTGTTGAAAAAGAAGTACATCTAAATCATTAATTGTAGAGATTTTTCTACTGTTTTGGCATCTCTTGTTTTGCTGGGTAAGTAAATTCGCTAGATTTGACGAGAAAATATCTAGATTGGCAACAGAGATTGC
Organism: Leucophora obtusa; assembly: GCA_949987735.1. NCBI lineage: Eukaryota > Metazoa > Arthropoda > Insecta > Diptera > Anthomyiidae > Leucophora > Leucophora obtusa. The sequence goes on from OX465295.1 coordinate 76,997,205, forward strand.
CATCCCTTACCAAGCTGAGTAATAAATAAATAAAGAAGAAGAAGAATTTCACAGTTAAAAAGTCATTTGTGAACCTAGAACCAAAACGAATTTTCGATATTCTTGGTTTAGACATCAGTCATACATTCCTCGATATTCTTTAAGTTCTCCATGCCCATTACCATTTACTATTGAATAACCCAAAAATCTTTTCAGTCCATTTATAGTATGCTTAGTTGCGGTATGTCGTTAAAATCTCTAATGAACACATTATTATATTAGGCATTTCTGAATGGATTTCTTTCATGTGCGATTACATACATTATAATATACATATAACACATTAGTACATTATACCATTTACTAATGCCATGCATATATGTATATTTATTCTAATTTCTGTAACCACAAAACTGCTATATTCAACATATTTCCCCAGATTTTTTCCATTATTATTTATTCAAGCATTACCAACCGGACCAGTATTATAACTAAACATGCTGGCTCATACTATGTATCTGACAGTATATCTTCTGCAGGAAAATTGTTTTGAAAAACAAAAAAAAGAAAATCTACTACTACATTATAAGAGATATAAGCGCTACATATGTGTGTGCATGTTGTTAAACACAAAAAGCTTATGTTTTCATTTAGTGGCTGATAGTAGTGGTGGTAGTGGTTGTAGCAGCTATAGTATCAGTAGTAGTAAACACCAACACAGGACTTTTTGTGACTGTGAGTAACTGCTGGTAACACTTGCTAAACATCCTGTGTACCTATTCGTAATTCATATACTTATGTGTATACATGTGTAAGCACGTGCATAAATATGCGAGTGTATGTTATATTTAGAAGTGTGTGTATGTAAATAATACATTGTGTAAATGATACTCACTCGTGTAATGATACAATGTATAACACAATATATTACATACAATATAATTTTCCCCATCATACAAATACACACACACGACATACATAAATTCCTTTGGCTATGCTATATTATGTGTATGGGATTTATAAATGTAGTTGTGTATGATGATGTTTTGTTTTTTTTGTAAATGAATTCACAGTCTTTATAGTTTAAATACAATATTTTATACAATAACACTATGGTCCTAGCGTTGACCATTTTCATGATTTCGTAGGCATCACCCCCGCAATAAGAAAATATTAACTTGGATACACAAACTGTTGATGAAAATAAGCAGAAAATAATTATACCCTACACCACTATGTGGTCAGGGTATTATAAGTTTGTGCTGATGTTTGTAACACCAAAAAATATTGATCGTAGACCCACCTTATAGTATACCGATCGGCTCAGAATTTTTTTTTATTTCCATTTAACGATGTCCGTCTGTCCGTCCGTCCGTCTGTCTGTCCATGCAATCTTGTGCGCACTCTACAGGTCGCAAATATTAAGATATTTTGATGAAATTTGTTACACAGACCTATATTGGCCCAGTAACGCAGCCTATTGATTTTGGTGAACATCGGTCCATGTTTAGACCTAGTGCCCATATAAGGGTCCTACCAAAATTATACTGTTTATACGCTGCAGGTCGCAAATATGAAATTTGGTACACAGACCTATATTAGCCCAATAACGCAGCCTATTGATTTTGGTGAACATCGGTCCATGTTTAGACCTAGTGCCCATATAAGGGTCCCACCAAAATTATATTGTTTATACGCTGCAGGTCGCAAATATTAAGATATTTTGATGAAATTTGGTACATGGACCTATGTTGGCCCAAGGACGAAGCCTACTGATTTTGGTGAACATCGCTCCATGTTTAGAACTAGTGCCCATATAAGGGTCCCCCCAAAATTGGCTTGGTTACAAACTGCAGGTCGCAAATATTAAGATATTTTAATGAAATTTGGTGCGCTGACTCACATTATATAAAATTTTGACACAAGCCCCATTTTAACCCATTCGAATTTCGGATCCAAACAATACACCAGACTGGTGTAGGGTATTGTATAGTCGGCATGCCCGACTTTAACCTTTTTACTCGTTTTACTTATATACTTTTACCTCTAGTTGCCACAATTTTTATCCGATTTTCATAAGTAATACCTTTCTGAAAAGGTTGTAATGTTATATTGCTTACAACTGCGTTAGTTGTTTCAAAAAGCTACCGCAAGATGGCGCTAAACTAGCATTTATTAGAAAATTGTAAAAAATTAAATAAAGGCGCCCAACTTGAAAATGAGCACTTTTTGATTTCCCGGGAAAGCGGGAAATTTATCTTGAATTCCCGGGATCCCGGTATCCCGCAAGTGAAAGAAAGTAGAAAATATTTTATAATAATTTAAAAATTTTTATAAATAAAATATCTTAAAGATGTCAAATTTTTATGAAAAAAAAAAATTTTTTGAAAGAATTAATTTTATATTAGAAATTATATAAGTCTAATTATATATTTTTAAAAATTGAATAAACTAATAACTAATTTTTAGACTAAAAAGCAGGTCTGTCAAAAAAATAAATAAAAAAATTAATATAGAAAATTATTAGAAATTTATTCAGTTCGAGGCCAATTTTCTGATGAAGAAAAATAGCAGTTTTTGAAAAAAAGTACACTCATAGAAATAAATCTGTAAAAATAGCAGAAAAAATTATTAAAAATTAGTTAAAAATGATGCTGCAGAAAAAACTGCTAAAATTAGCAAATTTTTATTACTAAATACTAGTAAAATGAGAACAGAAAAACTAAAACTGTTAAATTTACACAATTTTAGTTATATTTAGGCCAATTTTAATTGAAAATAGCAAATTGTACTGTAAAATCTGCAGAAAATTTTTATAAATATTTGTAGATTAAAAATAGCAAAAATAAACTGTTTAATCTACAAAATTTTGCTGTTTTTAAGCTAAATTTAGTTGAACGCAAATAGCAGTCTATTCTGCTAAAATCAGCAGAAATATTTGCTAAAAATTGTAAACTGCTGTTTTCAAAAGGCTCCATTTTTATTTGCATTTAAAAAAACTTCGAAAATTTTAAATTTTTTTGTGATTTTTAAGGCTACTAATTATTTAGCAAAATTTTTTGCCGATTTTAGCAGGTTAATTTGCTATTCTCCATTTACAAAAATTTAGCTGAAATATAACTAAAATTCTGTATATTGAACAGTTTTATTTTTGCTGTTCCTATATGTCTAACTAGCGGGCGCAGCCCGCTACGTTGTTAGCGGGCAGCCCCCCCCCCCCCCACGACAATTTTTTTTTAAATTCGCTTTTTATTTAAAGTACAGTTTTTATAATAAAAGCCTTCACCCAGCCACCACAAATAAATAATTCTGCACAACAATGGGTTTAAAATAAATAAATATTTGATCACTTTTTCTCATGAAAGTGGATTGTTAGTAATGAATCCATAATAAATTGCAATATACGTGTGTATGTTAAGATAATTTGGTAAAGTGCGAACTTAGGTAGATAGACCCGTAAGTAGTTTTGTTCATTTGTGTTTTGAATGAAAATAAATAACGTAAAGCAGGGTTGTTAGCGTGCCTTAAAGTTTTTTTTTTAATTCCAGTTTAAAAGGTAGACCTGGCAATTCAAGTAAATTCACAAATTCAGTTGGAAAATTTACTGCGTCGGTTTCTTCCACCGGTGCTTCGTTACATGAAGTTTAAATATCGGAATATATAAGTTCCATTCCTTTTCTAAGGTTTTTTCTCTTTTATAAAATTTGTTTAACTTTTTGGAGAGTGTGTTTCAATGCTATATAAGTTTCATATTCCGTGGATAGTGTTTGAACAGGTAATTCCCTCTTCCAATCCATTTGCATTGTCTATAATTTCAATTCCACTCGTTCAACGTTTATATCCATTTCATTCCACTTGTGTAGTGTTTCAATTCCACTCGTTTCCTATTTAGTTTCTTAATTTTAGTGTTTCATATACACTTGTTCTTTAAGTTTTAGGTTTCTAGCTAAAGACACAGACGTTAAGGGGGGGGGGGCAAATTTCCCCTTTTGAACCACCATTTTTACCACGTTCCTGTCCAAAGTCCTAGAAATGCCTTGTCGATAAGTTAGCCCATACTCCAAGGAAAACATATTATATATTACAGGTTTCTAGCCGAAGGGTTCGGTTAGGCCATCAAGGGGGAGAATTATTCCGTTTTTACCCCTCCCGGTAGGAATTTCCAAAAATTCCGTCTTAGAGGACGTCTGCGTTGGAGGAGGAACCTACTACATACATAATTTTAGGTCTCTATATCCAGCAGTTTGGCCAGGCCGTCAAGGGGGAAGTTTTTTCCCTTTTTACCTCTCCCGGTATGAATTTACAAAAATACCATCTTAGGGGACGTCAACGTTGGAGAAGCAACCCAAATACCGAATTTAAGATCCCTTGTTCCAGCAGTTTGGCCAGGCCATTAAGGGGAGACTTTTCCTGTTTTTGACCCTACCTGTAGAAATTTCCAAATATCTCATCTTAGCGGATGTCTACAATAGAGGACGAACTTTAATACCAAATTTCAACTTCCTACCTCCAGCGGTTTGGGCAGGCCTTTAAGCGGCACTTTTCGCTTCATTAATCCCCATTTTTGCAATGTCCCTGTCCAAAAAGCACCTTCCCGGTAAGTGAGCCCATACTCCAAGTAACATGTTTTACATTTCAGTTTTCTAACCAACTTTTACTATTTGTGCCCCTCTCGGTAGGAATTTCCGAAAATCCATCGACAGGGAATTTCAGCTTCCTAGTTCCAGCAGTTTGAGCAGGCTGTCAAGGGGGACACTTTTTCTTTTTTTGTCCCTCCCGGTTGGAATTAGGCTGGAAGAGGAACCTAAGTACCGAATTTCAGCTTCCTAGTTCCAGCAGTTTGGACAGGTCGTTAAGGGGCAACTTTCCCTTTTTGAGCCCCCATTTTATAACGACCCTGTCTAAAATTCAAAAAAGTATCTTTCTAATAAGTTAGCCCTTACTCCAGGGACCCACATTTTAGGCTTCAGGTTTCTAGCCGAAGGGGTTTTTACAGGCCCCCAAGGTGAGGCTTTTCTTCTTTTTGCCCCTCCCTTTAGGAATTTACAAAAATTCCATCTTCGCGGCTATCTGCGATGGATGAGGAACATTCATACCAAATTTCAACTGCATTGCCTAAGCGGTTTGGGCAGGCCGTTAGTGGGGATATTTTTCCCTTTCAACCACCATTTTTACTATGTTTCTTTTCCAAAAATTACGTTACCGGGGAGTTAGTCCTACTCCAAGGAATACATATTTAAAATTTTACGTTGGTCAAAAGGGATTGGGCAGGCCGTCAAGGAGGAGACTTTTCCCCTTATTTCCCCTCCCGATAGGAATTTCAAAAATTCCGTCTAAGCGGACGCCTACACAGAAGGAAGAACTCACATTCCGAATTTGCTTTTGGGATATCCTATAGGGAATTAGTCGATGTCTACTACAGTGGAGGAACCTTTATACCAAATTTCAACTTCTTACCTCCAGGGGTTTGGGCAGGCACTTTTCCAATTTGTGAGACTGTTTATTGGGAAACTTTTCCCCTTTTTGCCCGTTCCGGTAGGAATTTCCAAAAATCCCGTCTTAGCGCATGTCTATGCCGAAAATCAAAAAAACCTTGTTTTAGTGGAGATATCCGTGGGGGGAGGAAAAAAAGTAGTTTTTTTGAAATTATATATTATTTTAAATGGTACTTTTTGGAAAAATGAAATTTTTTGGAAAAATATACTTTGTTTTTACAAAGTATTTATTTGTACTTTTTTTGGAAAAGGTATTTTTTTTTAAGGTGTTTTTTTTGGAAAAATGTATGTTTTTTGGAAAAAGGTACTTTTTTTGGAAAAGGTACTTCTTTTGGAAAAGGAACTTTTTTTTAGAAAAAGGTACTTTTTTTTGGGAAAAGGTACTTTGTTTTGGAAAAGGTATTTTTTTGAAAAATGTATTTTTTTGAAAAAATGTATGTTTTTTGGGAAAAGGAACATTTTTTTAGAAAAAGGTACTTTTTTGGGAAAAGGTACTTTTTTTTGAAAAGGTACTTTTTTTGAAAAAGGTACATAAAAATAAATGTTTTTTGGGAAAAGGTACTTTTTTTGGAAAAGGTACTTTTTTTTGGAAAAGGTACATTTTTTTAGAAAAAGGTAAATTTTTTTGGAAAAAGGTACTTTTTGTAAAAAAGGTACTTTTTTTTGGAAAAAGGTACTTTTTTGTAAAAAGGTACTTTTTTGGAAAAAGGAATTTTTTTTTGGAAAAAGGTACTTTTTTGGAAAAAGGTACTTTTTTAGGAAAAAGGTACTTTTTTTGGAAAAAGGTACTTTTTTCGGGAATAGGTACTTTTTTTGGAAAAAGGTACTTTTTTTTGGAAAAAGGTACTTTTTTTGGAAAAAGGTACTTTTTTGGGAAAAAGGTACTTTTTTGGGAAAAGCTACTTTTTTTGGGAAAAGGTACTTTTTTGAAAAAAGGTACTTTTTTTGTCCCCTTTTTGCCCCTCCCGATAAGAATTTCCAAAAATGCCGTCTCAACGGACGTCTACAACGGTCGAGGAACCTACATACCAAATTTCAACTTCATAGCTCCAGTAGTTTGAGCAGGCCGTCAAGGGGGAGACTTTTTCCCCTTTTTGCCCGTCCCTGTAAAAATTTCCAAAACTCCCGTCTTGGTGGATGTCTACGATAGTGGAGGAACCTTTATACCAAATTTCAACTTCCTACCTCCAGCGGTTTGGGCAGGCCGTCAAGGGGGGCCTTTTTCCCCTTTTTAACCCCCATTTTTACAACGTCCCTATCCAAAATTTCAGAAAGTACTTTCCAGAAAAGTTAGCCCATACTCCAAAGAACACATATCTTAAATTTTAGCTTTCTAGCCAAAGGGGTTTTGGCAGGCCGCCAAGGGGGAGACTTTTCCCCTTTTTGCCCGTTCCGGTAGGAATTTCCAAAAATTCCGTCTTAGCGGACGTCTACGCCGAAAGAGGAACCTACATACGAAATTTCAACTTCCTAGCTTCAGCGGTTTGGGCTGGGCGATGTTGAGTCAGTCAGTCAGTCAGTCACGTTATTCTTTTATATATAGAAGAATATATAGCAAAAATAATCTGCTAATTTAGCAGCAAAGGGCGAAGCCGATGTAAAATTTCGGTCGGCGGCGGCTCAGCAAAAATTACTCGGCGGCGGCTAAAAGTCGGCTGAGAGCCGACTATTTTTAAGAAATTAGAAATAATTTAAATTAATTTTAAAAAAATTTACAAAAACTAATTTAGTGCTACATTTTAATTAAATTAGTAAGATTTTGTCTATTTTGATAAAAATGGTTCTACCACTTTCATATTTTGAATGAAGTCACTAAATATACCATTCATTGGATTTCCTCCTAAATCAATTGAATTAATTTTTAACCATTTGCAGAGACTTTGGAATTCATTCGATCGAATTTACTTTTAAGGAATTTAATCAGTTTACCTTATTCGATTTTGTCAATCACTGAATTCAATCGTTAAGAATTCATTCAAATTCTTACCATTCGATTTTGTATCATTTGATTGAGCAGTTTCGAACTAACATTCGATTTTATGATTTGAACATTAAAATTGAAGATTACTTTCAAGTACAGGACGAAAAAAAGAAAACAATGAATTCACAGTTAAGTCATAAATTTGTATAATTTTCGAGTTTAAACAATTCCAAACCTACAGAAAAAGCTTAAATTTATAAGTTATGCAAAATAGTAATTACTTGAAACAGTTTAAACTTTTAATGTCATCAAAAAATTATTGTCTAAAATCATAGCCTTTATTGAAATTGTTGAAGTACTCCTAATTATTCGTGCTTTAACTATATGAGATCTGTATAACTGTTAAATTCAATATTATTTTGTTTTTAGTTTGCTTGTATTTGTAAAAAGTATTAAATTCCTTTAAAAAAAACTAATAACATAGTTATTTGTTTTCGGCATTTTAAATCGAATGAAGAACATCCAATGTCATTCCCAAATTATTCAATAAAATAAACTATAAATCGATTAAACTCCCAAACTTTTCAACTGATTGAATTTCTAACGATTGAATTCAGTGATTGAACAAATTGAATGAAGAAAAAATTATTGAAGTCTTTAAGTTTAAATCGAATGAGACCAACTAAGTCTTCATTCGACGTGTAAAATTGCAGGTTGAGATTCAATCATTCCATATTCAATCAGAATTGATCATCGAATGAGGGATTAAAGTCCCTCGATGTTTAATAAATATATAAGAAAACAACATCAACACTATAACATTTTCGAGCCGTTTAATTCCAACTAATATCAAACAACAACAATGTAAAAATATAAAATATAAACTTGTCTTTCTATGCAAGTTTTGTGCACGGAAACTTTCTAAATATGCTCAGTAAAACTTACAATTTTCGCAATTGAGAACTTACCGTACATTAATAATAACTAAAAATATTAAATATATCAAGATTTCTAAATAACCTGCTTAATTATAATCCAGAAAAAATAATGAACCAGTCAGCATAACCGACAAAGTCGGCTAAGAATTTTAGCCGATATAAGCCGCATACTTCGGCGGCGGCTCATACAACTAAGAATTGGTCGGCGGCGGCTGTTAGCCGACTTGAAGCCGCTCGACTTCGCCCTCTGTTTAGCAGTTTTTTTCTGCAGCATAATTTTTAACTAATTTTTAGTAGTTTTAACTAAATTTTTTACTGACTTTTTTCTATTAGTGTACTTATTATGTTAATTCGTAATAAGGAAATTGGCTTCGAACTGAATTAATAAATTTCTAATTAATCAATTAAAAAGGTCGAAAAAACTATTTTTATTTTTTAAATAAAAATTAAAAACCAAAATAGAAAATAATTTTAGAAAATTGGAAAAAATTTTAAAATTATGGGAATAAATTTTAATTTACTTGCAAATTTTTAAAAATCAATGGACAAATTTGTCTTTAATTCTGTACAGAATAAGTGCGATTCTAAATTTTTTATACAAACACTATTTGAGTGGTTTCAAGGGGGATTGAAAGGAACTTAAAAATTTTGATCAAGTACACAAATTAATCAGTGTGTTTGTTAAGTCGAAAATCTTAATAATTGTACTCAATAATTGTTTTGGTTTCTTTATCAATTTTTCCAGTTTTGGTAAAAGTAACAAATTGTAGTAAGTAAACGAACAAGCCTAATGTAAAATATTTACAATTTTCAAAAGGTTGGAAAATTTTGCATAAGAAAATTAAAAATAATTAATAACTAACTTTATTACTTTAAACTGCATTTTTTGAAATCCCGGGATTCCCCGTCTAAATTCCCGGGAATGCGGGAACTGAAAAATGCTTAATTTCCCGGGAATCACGGGACGGGAAATCTCGGCATGCATTCCCTAGTCGTAGTGTAACTTTTTTTCCTCATCCCAAAAGCTATCGAAAAATCGATGGCACAATATCGATTGCTAAATCGACCCACCTTAATGACAATATCATATTAGGATTTGAACTTAAGGTAGAACAATATTCTAACTAAATACGAGGGCGACCGCAAAAGTAACTGGCCTGGCACATTTTCTGTTTTACTAGCAACCTTTTTTTTTTTTTTTTAAAGCAATCTTTTATAAGCCATCTGTCAAAGTTTCCGAAATATTTAACGATTATTTTCTTTATTACAGGTGATTGAAGTAAACAAGTTTTGTAATTTTTGAAAAATGGAAAATAAAGAGTTTCGTGCGGTAATTAAACACTTTTATATGAAAGGTTATACGCCACAATTAATCAAAGATGAATTGGATTCTATTCATGGTGATAATGCACCATCATACTCCACCGTGAAATCCTGGGTTCAACAATTTAAAATGGGTCGTTCAAGTACGGAAGAGGAACAGCGCTCTGGAAGACCGAAAACTGCTACTACTATTGAAAACATTAGAAAAATATTTAATGAAGTGACTAAAGATAGACGAATAAAGCTCAGAGAACTTGCTGATATTGTTAAAATACACGAAAAACAAGTTTGGAGTATTTTACATGATGAACTCCACATGAAAAAGCTATCTGCAAGATGGGTGCCGCGTTTGTTGACTTTGCCCCAAAAAATCGCATTTTTAACTCAACAAAAACTGGCCGAATTACGATTTGAAATTGCTCCGCATCCACCATATAGTCCAGATTTAGCTCCTTCTGATTATTTTATAATGTTTCCAAATTTAAAAAAATTTCTCGGTGGCAAAAAATTTTAGTCCAATAGCGAGGTTATTGCTGAAGCTAAGGCATATTTTGAAGGTCTTGAAAAATCTTATTTTTCGGATGGAATTAAAAAACTTGAAAAACGTTTGATGAAGTGTATTGAGTTGGAAGGAGATTATGTTGAAAAATAAAGAATAATAATTCCAAAAAAACGGTTCTTTTTATGTTAGGCCAGTTACTTTTGCGGTCGCCCTCGTATATGATCAAATTTTTCTGTTCAGCCAACATACTTATTATTTTAAGTGTAGTCATTAGAACGAAAGCAAAGAACTTTTACAATGATTACTTGTTATTACACCCTAACCGATAATGCCATATTATTGACTAACACGTTGCTTCTCCATCTTTCACTTATTATTTCACATCGTTATCTCAAAATTAAAAAAAAAATATGTTAAAAGGTATCATCGATATTTGTTTACCAATAAATAAATTCCTTTTAAGTTAAATAATTGTAATGCATAATTTAATATAATACAAAATTTTTTCCTTTATACGAGTTTGTTACCTATATGTGTAACGAATCGTTGTCCTTGAATAAAATCCTTAGAAATGAGAACATGGAAAAACGCTAAAATAGGTGTAAAATTTATTCAAATATGGAGTTTCCTGCAGTAAAGAGTTAAAATTAAAAATAGGCTGTATTTTTACTTGTTTTTTAGTTATTTATTACACCGGTCCATAGCGGTATTGCTCTTTCGATAACGGTATACCGTTACAGAGAGAGTTTTCAATACCGTTACCTTTACCAAAACAAAAGAAATTCGACACCTTTACCGTTATTCATTTCGGTAAGCAACGTTGAAAATACGCTTGCTCCATAGTGCAGAGGAGTGTAAATATTAATAATATTGTTACATGTAACATTTACATTTAATACATGAGTGTATACATATGTATGTATTTAAATAAATGTTTCAATACATATGTGTGTTTGTATATACTACTCCTACAATACATATATTGTTATGTAACCAGCCATTTAAACATATAACTATATGTTAACGTATATGTACCCATATAAAATAACACCCTCTAGGGACACATCTCTATTACAAAGCCACATGTATTACATGTTAGAAATGTAGAATGTTTTTACACAAATATATTTTGTTTGTATTGTATTTTAATTGATTGTTGACTATTTTTTTTTTTTTTGTTTTACAAATTTATTTTGTTTTCAAACAAACCTATTTTAAAATTATCCTTGCTGTTCACTTTTGTGTTTAAATAATATAATATTTAAATTAGTTTTATAAAATATAAAATTTTGTTGGCCTTTTTTAATGTTGATTTTGTTATTGCGTTTTTTAAACTGTTGCCCTGTTATTTTATCCTTTAAATTTAACATTCATGATATTTAACATAAAAAAACGCAACAAAAACTTTTCATTTTAACAATAGTAAAAATTTAATTTTCTTTAGCTATTTTTTTGCTTTTGGTTTTTTGTCAAATTTCCTTTAAATTTGCAGACTTGTTTCTATTATACAGTGTTGCAAATTCCTTTACATTTATTTAATTATCTCTCTAAGCTATTTGCTTTTATTTTCCAAATTCATTCTCCATGGCAACTTGTAAACATCAAAGCTTTGGAAAATTTCATTTAACAGGATATCAGTTTGCAAGTAAAAGGTCATTTTGTATTAAATGAAACTCTTCGTTTTTGTATTGAATTTAAAATGCATGAAATTTTGTACATATTTATACCGAAAATAGAAATTAATTTTGTAAGGTTCACAAACATGTTTGTACAAAAATTTCAAATGGAATAAAATATATTAAAATAATACAATTTTCTTCTAATAAAGACTTTCTTTTGCCATGATAAATTTAAAATCATGCTTTAAGAGTCTAAAATCGTAATTAAAATTTTGAAAGTAAAATTTTTTTAAATGAATGTTCTTTAGTTTGACTCTAGATCATAAATTAATATCACTTTCTGTTTAAATTATTTTCAAATCAAAGAAAGATGATACAATTTTTACAAGTAATTTACAAAGAATAAAAATTTTTTTGAAATAATTCGATAAGACCAGCAAGACAGAATACGCATTTTCGGCTTTCGCTACAAAGCCATCATCAGTGTCTTTCGCCTTGAAAGTAAAATGTTTATTCTTTGTAATTTACTTGTAAGAATTGTATCATCTTTCTTTGATTTGAAAATAATTTAAACAGAAAGTGATATTAATTTATGATCTAGAGTCAAACTAAAGAACATTCATTTACTTAAATAAGAGATCAACTAAAAATTCCCCCCCATTCATCGTCAAATTTTTTTCATTAAAAAAAAATAAAATACGATAAAAAAATACACTTCGCAATAGCCCTTCACGATCAAAATCTTCCCAGTCAGAAACTGACAGTGGTATAAAAAATTAAGCACTGGCATACTACTAGGTAAGCGTGCTGCTAAAAATTAATGACTGGAAGAACACTCATTTGGGACATTTTATCAGCGCTTGCAAAAACCAAAAATTGAAATTTAAAAAGGTTTTTCTTTTATAATGTGGAGTTTTTTCTTTGTGTGAAAGCTTTTTTTCGACCATTTTATTCCCAACGCTGGCATTTTAGCTTCAACCAGTGTTGTTAGTTTAAAAGGATTTTTAGGGATAAAAAATTAGCAATTGCTCTTTTAATTTTTATAGTTTTTCAACCCAGATAATCTTTTAAAATTTCGTATATTTCGCTTATTTAATATTGATGGTAACAGTGATAGCTTAAACCTATAAACATTTTATCTTGGAAGTCAATGTGCGTGCAAATTTGAATTCATTTTGGTTAAAAGCTTTTTGTACGAAAATACCGCTGGTTCTTGGCTCTTCTCAAATTTAAACGTACTTTTCTTGTAAAAATGTTTAAATCTGATCAGATCTATTCATATCTAAATAGATATGATTGATCTGAGATATGAAAATTTGGATGATTTTGGATCTGGTCAGATTAGGTAGCAGATATTATTCACTTGAGCTGACACCCAAATAAAAATGTACAAAAAAATTTGTTTTGAAGAATTACCCGATTAAAAAAAATAGTCATATGTAATTTAACATGGGTTTTTATACAATTTTATCCGAGAAATGGGCCCATATAATTGAATAAGTTTGAATCAGTTCAGTTATAATTTCATTATATCAGATAGAAATGTATCCGAATAATGGCGCGATATAATTTGATCAGATTTTATATAGTGGTATAAAATTATAGCTGAAATGATACAAACATATCGAAAATCATATATTGCTGTATCCGGTTTATGCACTATAAATTTCACTGAAATCCTAAATGTTTACAGAAATAATTACCTGAGAGTTTTTCAGAGCTCCACTCATAAAAAAAAGTTAGTTCAAAAGTCTGTTTAACGCGTTCTGATTAAATTGAACTAATTTTTCTGTTATTTTCTTTAAAAAGGCAAAAATTCCTCTAAAATAACAGGAAATGGTATATGCATTTGCACCAGCACAGTTTTGACCTATTTGAACGGGATTTTTTTTATTAGTGTAGAACTTCATGAAAGCAATTAAGCCATTTTGGATTTTGACAAAAGGACATTTTACAGGAAAGCACAAACACCTTTACTGTTGCTTTAAACTGTTTGTATAAATGTTCTAACAATTTCTTTGCATTGCAAATTTAATTTTTAACAGTCTCTGGAAAAATTACCTCAAAAAAATAAAGAAAAGAAAATTTGAAAAAATCTTTAAATCAATTGTTAGAGATTTTGTAACTCATTTTGACTTAGGTTGTTTTAGAAAAGGAAGCTTTAAATGTTAAAGAAATTTAATAGCTTAAGGAGAAATAATTAGTTTCGTCAAAATGATTTAAGAAATAAAATACAGAAAATAAATGTTCGAATTTATTGTTTTCTTGTTAAAATTGTGCACGCAAAATACACTATAGTGAAAACTTCTAATGATGTAAATGAAATAAGTTCTTTTGTCAAACGGAACATTTGCGAAAAAGGTGACAAGAAGGAGATAAGAAGATAAACAAAAAAATCTAAAGTAGAATGTTTATATGTTCTGAGAGTAAAAACAATAACAGAAAGCTGAATAGGAAATAAAACTATGAATTATCCACACTATGAGCCTTACCGTGGTTTAGATGGCTAAGCTGTCGAACTCTAAGTATAGTTACGTCTGTAATGTCGGAGTGCATGGGTTCGATTCCTACAGCCAACAGGTTGTTGAAAAAAATATGATATAGAGACAATCTGACAATAAAATATAAACAATAATACAATTTAATGGAAAATCACTGATGAAGCTTGTCCATAAAAAAGGCATAAACTAGATCTAGTATGATTTCCAAACTATTAATTAGGGTTTTCACAAGGGTGTACTATTTGTTGTATCGTTGTATCGTCCTAACAAAAAACAGAGTTGTTAAAAATTAAATTGAAAAAATACAACATTTGAGAATAGGACGATACAACATTTTTACGTATGTTTAGTGTCCTATGTTTGAGTGTGCTAACAGATAGAAAACTGAATAGAAAATCGTTGTTAAACACAAATAAAAATTTTAACAACTCTGTTTTTTGTTAGGACGATACAGCAGATAGCACAGCCCTTATGAACAACCTAAATGTGTTTATAATTTTTGAAAAAAAATCGTTATTCTTCTTCTTAACCTCAAACCAACTAAATTGGAAATTAATAAAATTTCGAAAAATTTGATTTTAAAAGTTTCACATATTTTAGTGTAAAAGACGTAGAAAATACGAGGAACACACAGAAAAATGCGAATTCAATAGATATATTGTCGACAAAAATCATGGACAATGTTCTTAAGTCGACTTAAATTGTTTTGCCAAAAGTCCTTAAAAGACAAAATAAGACAGAAAATGTGTCTGGTGTTCGATGTAATATAAAATCATATCCAAAAGGCGACTGACAAATTTCCTAGTGTGACTCTGAATGGGGTATATATAATTTTATCCAAAACGATACTGTGTTTATTTTTGTGGAAAACGATATCATGTAAAAAAATATAATATTTCAGATTGTGTACTCAATAGGTAACATCATATAAAATTGGATTAATCGTATCTAATTGTAAATGCAATATACAATTATATACTGATCGATATGTAATAAAATGCAACTAAATATGACATTATATTAAAATCTTTTGGGAAAGAAAAAATATTAAACGCCTTTTGTACAACAATATTCTAAACTACGAGTATGTGGTATAATAATGGTCACTTGATCGAGACAGACTTTTTACTCATATACTCGACATGTTCGACTTTAATATTTTTACTTATTTTTTAAAAACTCATAGATATTTTTTATTTGGTTTTATACACTGTTTTGTTTTGGCCCTAAATCCTTTAGATAACGTTTTTTATGTTCGCTAAATTGTTAAAAGACTAAACCCAATACAAGAGTAGCAAAAACTTTTACCCCTCATCATATGAAAAAGTTAATTTTATTTTTTTTTTTTTTTGGTAACTAGTAAAATTTGTATGTCGCGTATTCTGAATACCCGTTGAGAATTACAACGAATTGTTAGAACATAAAAGACAATACAAAATAAAGGAATATCAATAAAAAGTACCAGAATTTAAAGACAGTGTAGAATTCGTTCCTTATTCCCAAAATGTAACAATTTGTAACACAAATTTTCAAGTTGTTGGCTTAAATTTTTGCCCTTGAAAAGTTACATTTAACCTTAACTGAACAAAAAAAAAAAAAATGTAAAGCATTTTTTAAAAAAATTTCTCGCATAACACAAAGTACGGTTTATACATTGTAATTGTTATGCAATAATGTTGTAAAGTTGCTCAACTTTGTAGTAAAAAATGTCTGTAAATTTCATTAGGACGACAGAAATTAACAGTAGGAAGCCCTAAGCCCATCGCATACAAAGTACAAAAAGCATTAATATTGTAGACAAAAAGTACACAGTGTATAAGTTAATGCCATATTTATACCCATTACCAATGGGCGCGCTAGGACAAGATATTAAGGTAAAAGTGAACTAGGGAGAAGAAAAATAATACACACACATACATAAACAACTCATGATATTGAATAGAGGAATAACATTGTTTGCGCAGGACATGTGTACGTGTACAAATGTAAATGTCATATACAAACTTTCTATGCTACTCGTAAACAAAACAGCTGATCTCATGTGTATAGGTAGGCGTGATGGGTGTTTTGTATAAAGGTCCTTTCAGGATTACCGAGCATACATTACTTTTATTGTTTTTCCAAAATTCCCATTGGGAGTAGACATAATAAACTATAAAGGGATTGTTCAGGGGTCTCACATGTGCCTGAATTGGTGGGCAGCAATGTTGCCAGAAAAGTTTTAGCACATATTCCCATTTTGCAAGTTGTAATCCGCAAAATCGACAATTTTGTACCCAATTCATTTTAATTTAAGCAAAACCCACTTTAAAAGAAACAAAAAATAAAAACAAATTTCGCATGGCTCCTAACCAGAGCTTTGAAGAATTAATTCCTTAATTCAATTTTTCAATTCTGAATTAAAAATTCGATGAATTAATTCACTAAGCACCATATATTGAATGGAATTAATTCATATTTGCTTTCGTTCGATTTATTTTGTTACAAATTAATTCAATTGCAATAGTTCTTTTTATTAAATCAAATGAATTAATTCACCGGTGAACACGTTCAATTTTATAAATCGAACGGAAAAAAAAGTGAATTAATTCCTTACTGAATTAATTCCATTTTCATTCAGTGAATTAAAAAAAAAATAAAATTACATTCAGTGAATTAAAAAAAAAATAATAAGTTCACTGAATTGAAAAAAAATAAAATAAGTTCACTGAATTAAAAAAAAAATAAAATAAGTTCACTGAATTCAAAGCCTGTTTTCTGCCGTTCAGTAGAAGAAAACAATAATTTGTTGTTTCAAATGTTATATTGTTTTCCAAATTTATCTATATCTGTAAAGTTTTTATTTTTAATAGTAAAAGGCTTTATTTTTGAATCATGTAGGTTGATAAACAGCATCCGGTTGCTAATTTGTTACTAGCACACGCTGTAAAATTGCTTATTTAAAAATTTTATTTGTACATTATTTTCTTCTACTGAACGGCAGAAAACAGGCTTTGAATTCAGTGAACTTATTTTATTTTTTTTTTAATTCAGTGAACTTATTTTATTTTTTTCAATTCAGTGAACTTATTATTTTTTTTTTTAATTCACTGAATGTAATTTTATTTTTTTTTAATTCACTGAATGAAAATGAAATTGAATGAATTCAGTGGTGAATTAATTCAGTAAGGAATTAATTCACTTTTTTTCCGTTCGATATAAAATTGAACGCTTTCACCGGTGAATTAATTCATTTGATTTAATAAAAAGAACTATTGCAATGGAATTAATTCTTTGAATTTGTTGTTTGATGAACGCATTCAGTTGAATGAATTCAGTGAATTACTTAAGAAAAGGAATTCATTCAATTCTAGAGAAAATTGAATTCGATTGGTAGTGAATTCATTCAAAAAGGAATTAATTCTTCAAAGCTCTGCTCCTAACTCCCGAAAATTATTCAGTAAATAAAGCCTCAGAGCTTTATTTAATCAGTGAAAGTAAACAATTTTTTATAACGAAAACACAATCACAATAAAAGTATAATGTCAATTTTTCACAGAAAAATAATAGTTTTGGAGATAAAATTTTTGGAGAAAACAAATTCTCACAATTTTCAGACGAAACTCACTGTCGTGAAAAATCTTTTTTTTTATGCAAAATTTGTGTAAAATTTGACAAAGTATGATACAAAAAAATCAAGGAATTAATTTTTCATTGATTCCAAAGTAACATTAAGTTCTGAGTTTCCGCTTCTGAAGCAGTTCTTTTTCACAAACTTCCACCCTAGGACAAGCCTATCGAAAATTCATTGATTTCGATCCAAATTTTCACAATATCGAAATCTAAATCACTGCTTCTTTTTCTCTTCTCTTGATGATTTTGTTTTGGTGAGTTACTACGAGTAGTTTTCAAACACTACTAGTTTTTTGTTAAGTGTAAATGTAGTTTAGACGATCCACAAGGTAGATATGAGGTAAAATGAAAACCCCTACGACTTTTTGAACATATACAAAAATCTTTTTCTGATTTTGGGGTGGAACAATTTCAGTATTTTGAAATAGAAGATTTTGAACTTTTTGTAATACGTTTTGATTAATTACACTATGCGACAGTCATAATCGGGATGGGATGAAACCAACGGGAAATGTTATATCGGTCAAAAACAAGTTATACGTGTCCCGGCGTTTCGCTGGGTCACCCCTAGGCATCGAGATATATTTTTTTTTGACATAACTCGAGAACCACTAGTCCGATTTTGCTTAAACAATTTTAAAAAAATTAAAAATTACAATTCCTTTAATCTGTTCATATAACGTTTTTCTATATACTCAACAGTTTTGCCGGTAAAAATAAATGTTTGTTACCGCTACCATAAAAATCAATAACCTTTTGTTTATTACTTTTTTTTAATATTTTAGGCAAAAAATATCGGATCAGTGGTTCTCGAGTTATGTCAAAAAAAAGACCACCAAAGGTCAAATCGATATATCTCGATTCCTAGAGGTGACCCAGCGAAACGCCCGGACACGTATAACTTCTTTTTTACCGATATAACTTTCCCCGGTAGTTTGAACCCTTCCCGATCACTGACCCCTACCATTTGTCTCACAGTGTTATTGAACTCATTTACTTTTAGTTATTTTAAGATTCCTAAAATTATTTAAACGAAATTTCTTCAATAATTCAAGTATTTTCGATAAATTTTTGAATTTCGTAATACTTTAACAGGCCCAATTTGATTGACTTTACAGTTAAAATGATACACCTATAACACAGTGCAACAACCAAAATCTGAATGGGATGACATAACAAAACCCTCAAGGGATTTTTTTTAGTTTAAATAGTGCGAGATTTTATATCACGCTAGATGGCGCTGTCATACACATGGTGAAGCAGTGACAGCACCATAAAGCGTTCTTTTTCTTCTTCTTATTTTTATTAAAATAAAATAAATTTAGTAGCCGAATCTGATGAGCAAGGTGAACGTTTTCACCAAATAGCTTTAACCACGGAAACTAGATACAGAGGGAAAAAAACTAGATTCTATGTTAGAAGATTTAGGCTGGTGGTTAAAGAGAACCACAGATGAAGAGGATACTGACGATAAACAAGAACCAGAAACATAAACAGATCCACAATCTACTGCTTCTGGAGCTTTTGCTTCTTTAAACATGGAAATTGACAGTGATAGTGATGATGATTTAGCGGATCCAAAAAGACATAAATATCATTAAGATAAATAGAATAACATATATTTTTATAAAATACCATTAGACCGTACCTCAAAAAAAGTTCGCCGTACACCATCCAATCTAAATTATTTTTGCAAGTGGGTTTAAAAAAAATAATTTTTCTTGGCTGAACGTAGTGGTCGTCGCCATTTTACAATTTTCGTTATATCTTTGGCATTTACTGTCGCATCTTAAAGTATGATATATCAATGTTTTTCTCTCGAGGGGACTAATATTTGCTCTAAGGATCATTGACCTCAAGTATCCCACTCTAGTATTTACATACCAGATCTCAGTTGCTACAACCCTAATGTATAACCTTAATGTCACTAAATTAAAGCTCGCAAAAAATCATTAAACTTTCCCTAAGGAAGTTTTTCGATAAATCCAGCAGAAATTTTTTTTTATTTTTTTGGTTGCCGAACGTAGGGGTCGCCTTTTTAATTTTTTTCATTGGATTGTTCCCTTATAGCACTACTGGTCTCCTCGAGGCAAACAAAGTCGATATATCACACTTTAAAATCCGAAATGCCGAAGCTATAACGAAAAATTGAAAAAGTCGAGCCCTACGTTCGGGAAAAAATTTTTTTTTGGAATTGCCTTGCAAAAATACTTTATATTTGAGGGTGCACCGCGCACTTTTTTTTTTGCATGTAAGGTGGTGCGGTCTATTGTCCATAGAAAAAGGCAGAAACTAGATCTAGTCTGATTTCCAAATTAATGTGTTTATAACTTTTAGAGAAAAAGGTTTATTCTTCTTTTTAACCTCAAACCTACTAAATTAAAATTAATAAAATGCATATTAATTGCAATATTAATTGCAGCTGGTCTATACACAAAAAAAACAGTAGGCAGCAACAATGGAATTTGTAAAAGCAATCACATTTTCTATGAAATCGAAATTTCTTTCCCAAAAAATTTTTTGTTTGAAATATTTGTAACTCGTTTGTAAATTGTTATCTTTCATATGAAAATTGTTTCAAAGTTACAAAAAAAAGATTTTATTTTGGATTTATAAATTTCTTTGATGGTGCCTTTTTAAAAAGTTTTTTTTTGTATTGACAACTTTGGTATGAGAAAGGTGTTTAAAAATTTAATTAGAATTTTGTAAGTTCTTTCTTCGTATGACGTTAAAACAACACTGTACGAAAAAATTTAAATTTTTAGAACAGAAATTAAATTTTGAGGCCTTTTAAATTCGAGTGAAAATTTTTCACGTAAAAAACTACTTACGGAGCTTAAGGTTTGAAAATTTGCAAAAAAAAAAAATCTTTCTGGGCACCCTTAAGAAAATCTCAGTAATATATGCTCATTACTAATACCTAAATAATAAGCAGTTTAATTAGGTTATACTGCATGTAATTCAGTATCAAAACAACAGAATGACAAAGAAGATGGAAGAAGATGGAAGATGACAAAGCAAATTGTGGTAAATTTTTTGATGTTGTTTCTTTGATATTTTAAATGTTTAATAACGCTCCTGGACGAGAGCAAGAAATCTTCATTGAGTTTGTAATTTAACTTATCACATATTTCTAGAAATTCTAAAAACGTCGTCCCCTGACGATTTTCCTTTTCACAATTTGTTAAATAAGTTTTTGGATTTTAGCACATTTAATTCCTGTAATGCAATTAATGTATATCCTGATAAAAATAAATTCAAAGAAACACATTATTTTTGTTTGACAAGGTCGTTTTTGTAACTACCCAGTCAGTAAAATACAAACAGGAAATCAATGGCAAGGCATTTTCACAGGTGGTTCAAGTACTGGCGAAAAGTGTTTTCCCAAAATGATAACATCATTATACAAAAGGACCGGCTATTCAAAAGTTGCCTGAAAAGCACTGGGGAAACAAAATTTTCAACGTTGGCAAAACGCTGCCAAAACCAATAAACAGGAAGTCTGGAAATAAATTTTCTAAAATAAAATTCAAAAAAGGTCGAAAAGAACCAATTTTTATTTTTTAAGTAAAAATTAGTAACCAACATATTGTAATTAATATGCATTTTATCAATTCAAATCTAGTAGGTTTGAGGATAAGAAGAAGAATAAACCTTTTTCTCTAAAAAATTATAACCACATTAATTTTCAGTTTGAAGTTTTCTTGATAATCTGCATTTTCCCCAAACTTCCTCGGTAGAACTGATTCCTTCTTCAAGCAATGTCGCTATTCAAATTAAAACTAATAAGTTTTTTACTATTTTGTGTTTGTTTAATATGTGTTGTTTTATCTACTTACAATTTCCTTTGACCAAATGTAATACAAATGATGCTAATTGATCGATAACGCTCATAAAAAATATACTGATTATCTTATAGTTGTCGAAACTGTGTGAATGATAGTGAATATGATCTCTCTCAATTCAGATTATAATATGATTGTAATTCGAGGAGAGCAATATGATTGTGCATGTAGTATATGATTGATAACCGAAAAGATAGAGACTTCAAGTATAAAATGATTGAAGGCGACCATATAATTTGTAAAGTATGATTAATTCATTATGGATTGCAACTATAATTTGATTGCAACAACCATATATGGTAGTACGGAACATATTTTTGTAACAATGATTATATAGTAACCATATCTTTTCTCTTCATATAATAGTGGAATCGGATTCATTTGAAATTGGGAGGCGGTGAATACGAATCAGACGTCAGGAATTTAAAACGTCAAATACATCTTAAAGTAATGTATGATTTTTTTTTGAAAAACGATCGATTTTCTTCAAAGTTATTAACCTGGAAGTACTTGAAGCTTGCTGTATAGTAGAGCGTTACAGGCAAAAAAAAAAAAGTTCGCCCTACACCCTCCAATATGAAGTATTTTTGCAAGGAGGTTTCAAAAAAAAATTTTTTATTTATTTTTTTGCCGAACGTAGGGGTCGTCATTTTACATTTTTCATTATATCTTTGGCATTTACGGTCGGATCTTAAAGTATGATACATCGATGTTTTTCTCTCGAGGAGACCAGTGTTTTTCTCTCGAGGGCCATTGACCTCAAGTATCTCGTTCTAGTAGTTAGCCACCAGATCTCAGTTGCTACCACCCTAATGTACCACACTAATGTCAGAAAATTAAAGCTCGCAAAAAATCATTAAACTTTTGCTAATGAAGTTTTTCGATAAACCCAGTAGAATTTTTTTTTATATATTGGTCGCCTTTTTAAATTTTTTTTCATTGGATTTTTCCTTTATAGCAAAACACTGGTCTCCTCGAGGCAAAAAAAATCGATATATCACACTTCAAAATCCGATTTTAAATGTTCGGGCAAAAAAAAAAATTTTTTTTTTTAATTCCCTTGCAAAAATACTTCATATTGGAGGGTGTACGGCGAACTTTTTTTTGAGGTACGGTCTACTGTATAGGCATCTTATATCAAATTTTTGTTATCAAAAATCAAATATTCAAATTTCCTTAAAATCTAAGGGTACTAACAAACGGACTCCCCTTGACAGATGGTAAGGACTTATTTTCTATTGACACCGATTTAGAGTTTAAAAGAATTGCTTTTGCGGACCACTTTTCTTATTTCCCAAATTGTAACAATTTTTTCCTATGGAAACAGTTAACATGGTTGGTAACCCGGTTAAAACATCATGGATGTTTGTAAAAAAAACTGATTTAATTTACACTCAAATATAAATGTTAGTTTTAATCGGAATTGTATAATCGCTTAAATAAAACAATGAAACAATCTTACAAAAAAGCAAACATGGTCGGCAAGCGCTAACCCAAAAATACCAATACCAATTTAAAACCCCTGCAAAGGACATCGTTAACCTTAAAATAGCCATAATGAAATAACTTAAAATACCGTTAACCTTAAAATACCCCATATGTTGCTCAGTGTTAACATTTCGCAATATGCTTTGTTACACTGATTATGTTTCTTCTGAAATAGTCTTCCTTAAAGCACAACCAAACTTAAAAAGCTTCAATATTTCGAGTGTATTCTAAATTGATGTATCTGCTACTATGATATTAAATAACACTAAGGGTTCCTAGATACATAGTATTACATTTTACCACAAATTGGGGGTGTGTATAAATATATATAACAAAATCTTAACAGCTTTAAGTACTGTGGCACTGCATACTAATATTTCTGTTCTCCTATGTAATGAATCTACAAATATTCTTTTTCTCTATGGCATTTAAACGCCCACGCGTTTAAAACATTTTTATACATTTCGGAAGTTTTCTTGATTTTTTTTTGTTCTTAAACTGATACTGATAAAATATGCAACAATTATGAGGCGGCGTGCGTTAATAATAGAAATGAAAGGATTTTTTCATAAAAATTCTTATCAATATCGTAACTATACTAGGAGCACAAATTTCCAAAGTAAGTGGTGGTATGAGTAACAAACACACAAATAGATAAATTATTTCATTTCTTGACATGTTACTACATAACATGATGTATTTACTTTTAGAGGGGGTGGGTGAAGCTTAAGGATACGCAACACTTAAATATTACTTCAAAGCCATAAAAAAGTTGTGGGGCACAATAGGAAAAAACACC
Source organism: Leucophora obtusa (assembly GCA_949987735.1). NCBI lineage: Eukaryota > Metazoa > Arthropoda > Insecta > Diptera > Anthomyiidae > Leucophora > Leucophora obtusa. The sequence goes on from OX465295.1 coordinate 77,021,227, forward strand.
CCATCAGTGATATAAATTAGGTTCTAGTGCGCATGTCCTTAGCTGTCATTTTATTTAAAATTTAAATGCGTTTTAATTTGCACTATACCTAGTGTATCATTACGTTTGTAACATAACGAAAAAGATTTCCGTAATCGGTTCTAATATATTTTCTTAAGATGTTAATTAATGGATCTGACTAGAAAAGTTAGTCTAGGGTGTCACCCATCGATTTAAATAATATTTTTATATGTAGTATTTCTTCCCAATTTCATGTCCATTCGGGAAAAAAATTTAGGGATAAAATAACGTACGCAGCAATATTTTCTGTTCAAAAGAATCGGTTGTAGAATAACTGCTTTTCCTTTTTAACCCCTTCTACTGTCGGGAGATGATTTTTTTTTTAAATTATCCCAAAAGGAAGCGCTTCTATAGATCCAAACTAAAAGTCCTTCCCACAGAATAAGCTCCAGAACCAGTTCTACAACGGCTTCTTTGTCAATTATGTCCTACATTTCTACCTTTACAACCAGTTGCAGAATTGTAAAAATATTTCCTGCGATAGACTAGAATCAGTTCCAGAACTTATTCTAGTGGAACCGGTTCCACTTTGGAGCCATAAAAGCAATTGCTTTTTGGACGATTTCAAACAAAAACAGGGGTCAGTTGTAATGCTTACACCTGTTCCATGACGGTCGAGAATAGGATCTAACTAAAGGAACCTATCCCGTGACCTGTCTCATAATCAGTGAAAACAGGACCGGTCGAAAGTACCTACCGCATAACTAGTGAAAATAGGAAGATTACTCGTCTGATAGTACCTTTCCAGTGAAAAGTGAAAACTGGATTGAACCAGGGCACATTGAAGTGGTACAAATATTATACTCAGTTATTCAGGGTTTTTTTTGTCGATTAAACCATCAAAAAAATCTTTATCGAACAATCATGTGATTAAACATTTTGATTTGTTCGAATAATCGAAGGAAGAAATACAATTTTTAAAACGAGTAAAAAAGTTAATGACGGGCCTACCGACTATATGATACCCTCAGTTGGTTTAAAGCCAACTAATGTTTTGAACCGAAATTCGAATGGGTTGAAATAAACTTGTGTCAATATTTGTCTACAAAATGTAAAAAAATTAGAAAAACAGTAAAAAATTTTAATTTTATTTTATATACATTTGAACCTCGATTATCCGGATTGTTCGGGACCAGGCTCAGCACAGATAATCGACAAATACAGTTAAATGAGTCATAAATTTTATTACTTTTACTGAAGATATTTTCTTGTTCTTTAGTATTTGATGAAGCCAATTCCACAAAAGCACCTTTTGAGATAACTTTAACTTCTGAAAGCACGGATATCTGCATATTTACAGATATACCCGGTTAATGGAGGCCCAGATAATAGAGGTTCAACTGTATATTCCACATGAGCCATAGGTCCAAATATGCACCGATACTATTTAGAATCCATACACTCAAAATAATAAGTCTGTTGGCAAAATTTATTGCTGTATTTTTGGCTAAAAATAAAATTTGTTGATTTTAAAAATTTTTTTGTTAAATTTCAAAAATCTAAATAAACATAAGTAAAAAATTAAAATTATTTGTAATTATACTGAGTCGTGAAATTTGTTCAAATTTAGGGTCGCGGGATCCTCCCCGGGCCAAGTCCTTATCAACTAAGGGCATGTAAGGGCAATCCAAAGAAACAAACTCTTTTCCTCTATCTCTCTTAGTTTCCATTTGATGAAATGGAATATTTTTATTAAAAATTTCCGAGTGTCTAAGGCCCCATCAAAGTCCATTTTTGGATAGAGATAACCTTTTCATGGGAGTATTGCATGGTTAGGGTACTCGAAATTATCGTCAATATTGCCCAATCTCGCTTAGTTTTCCAGGTAGAGCAAAATTGTTTCCGTCCCATTTAAAAAAAATCGGGAGGCAAAGAAATAGCGCCGTCTTTAAAACTTCAGTTATGTTGATAGCGCCATCTACCGGGTAATAACAGAAATATAAAAATATTGTATTTTAACAATAAAATTTAACGAATGGGTTCTTAAAAATTAGTTATCAATAATTTTGAAAATTAACATTAAAAATTAGTTAAAGTACTGATGATTTTCAGTATTCTGTTAAATGAGGATAACTAAAGTCTTTGTTTAAATCAGTTTTTCAACTAAAAATTTGTTAAAAATTAGTCAAGTTGATTGGAATCCCGTTTGACAGATTTCGTTACAGACGTATTATTTTATGTGTTCCAAACTTAATCCAAAAACCTTAACAGTTGCATCTTGTAGCGTGCGCTGAAAAATATGTGGACAGACAGGCAGGCAAACGGACAGACGGACTTAGTTAATTAAACCAAAAAGTGATTCTTGAGTCGATCGGTATACTAAAAGGTGGGTCTAGCTTTGGATTTATTTTATTTTGTTAAAAAATCAATATTTTGTTTTTTAATTTTAAAAATTTTGCGAAAATGCAATTTCTGGAATAAAATGAAGCTAAATCCAAAACGGATTTATTTATATTTTAAATCCATTTTGGATTTAGCTTATTTCAATTCCTGTATTCACATTTTTACAATATTTAATGATTTTCTTGAACATTATATTTAAGAACAAGTATTAGATTTTGATCAAAATTATAAATTTTTAATATTAAAAAACGAAATATGGATTTTTTAATAAAATAAAATAAATCCAAAAATAAATCCAGTAATTAAAAAAAAGGCCTAATATTTTTTGAAACTGTCGAAAAACGTATTTCTTTTTAGTTAAAAATCTTAAATGTAGAAGAACTTTGTAAACGAAAAATTAAGAAATTTAAATTTGTATGAAAACCCGAAATTCGAAAAGGGACCACTACGTGGAGAGGGTATTATTTTTATTTCGATTTAACGATGGCCGTCCGTCTGTCTGTCCATGCATTCTTGTGCGCACTCTACAGGTCGCAAATATTAAGATATTTTGACGAAATTTGGTACACCGACTTACGACGCCTATTGATTTTGATTTAAATCGGTCAATCTTTAGACCTAGTACCCATATAAGGTTACCCTCCAAAATTGTCTTTTTTACACACTGCAGGTCGCAAATACGAAGATATTTTATTGAAATTTTGTACACGGACCTATGTTGGCCCAAGGACGAGGCCTATTGATTTTGGTTAAAATGGGTCCATGTTTAGACCTAGTGCTCATATAGGGGTCCCCCCAAAATTGGCTTGGTTACACGCTGTAGGTCGCAAATACAATGATATTTTAATGAAATTTGGTTCGCTGACTTAGATGGTCCGAAGGAAAAAGCCTATTAATTTTAGATAGGATGGGTCCATATTTGGACCTATCGCCCATATGGAATATATTTTCGATTTTCTCTTCTTTTATGATTTTATAGAAAATTTTGACACGAGTCCGTTTTAACCCATTAAAATTTCGGATCCAAACATTAGTTGGCTGTAAGTCAGACTGGTGTAGGCTCTTTTGTGTAGTTAGTCTTTTCCGTAACAACGTATCAGCTGTTTAATGTTGTTTTTCTTAGTAGAGATCTACGTCAACTAGATTAATCGGTTGCGGTGGCTTAATAAAAAAATTGCAGCGGCTGCTTAAAGCTGGCTGTGAGCCAAAAGCTGATCGGCTAGCCAACTTTAAGTTGACACATACAAAACATCGGCTTAACGGTAAAAAAAGAAAATTAAAAAAAAATATATACTATTTTTAGATTTTTATCGTGTTATACGCCATTATATATAAATATATATAAATTATATCGTAGATCTCTTAATATATGGCTGGAGACCAAATCGCATATGATTATATAAAGCCACACATATAAACATTTATTACTATACCAAATCATATAAGATTATATAACAAGTTGTTTAGTCGGGTAATCATTAATTTAATGATATTTTCCGAGGTTTAAATGGAAAAAAAATTACAATTAAAAATAACAAATTTAACTCTCGGATTTTGATCAACTTCAAATATATCAGCAAAAACTCTAGGATCGACTTGACTTGAATTTCTTGGAAGTTAAAATGTTCCTTATTCAGTTTCAGCGAAAGTATTTTTTCTTTTTTCGATATTCGTGCTAGTTTGAGTTGGTTGGACTTCTGTCGAAATCATAATTAGAAACTTTTTTGAAAACTTGGCAACCCTGTACAAAAAATAAGCATTATGTATATCAGGCTTCGTCTTTCAAAGACTTTCAACGAATACTATATCAAAATCCTGATATTATTTTGAATTTCCCAAATATTTAAACAAAAATGTGTTACAAGTTAATTTACATGAATTAAAAACAATTTTACTGACTTATTTTTTTTTTGAGTGTAGAAATTTTGTCGATTATTCTACATTTCTTGTTTTAGAAAAATATTTTTATTAAAATTTTGTGTATTAAAACTGAGTAGGGTATCATAAGGTCGTATCTACCAGTCAACAAATATCTAACGTATTCTTTACCATAATTCTTATATGCTGTGGTATAATTTAAATATTCCTCCACTTCATTCTGTGCTCCTGTTTAAAATCGACGTCGTGAGTTGACTGTTTTCCCATTAAAATATAAAATTTATGGCTTAATTTATTTTCTTTTTGAACTCCTTACAGTCGACATAATTCATGATGACACTTTTATAACCATTTGAACACCCACAAAAAAAAAAAAAAAAACTCAACAACTAAACTTTAACATAAAACTTTCTATATTTTCTAATCTAAGTAAATGAATTGTTTATTTTTGAGTTGCTTTATTTTCTAATCCTGAGTGAGTTTAGTTTAAAAAATTTCTCAGCGAATATCTTTTAACTGGGCTAACAGAAAATGCCGCCAGAAGATTTTTATATATTAAAAACCTTGTAGTGTTTATTTGTAACAATTTCAGTTTAAAAGCTCTTTAGTTATCTCGTCCTTATATTCACTCAATATTGTTGTTTAAAACATGTCCTGTTGCAATTGTTGTTCGCCTATTCGTTTTTCATCAAAATGGAAATTTTCTAATAAAATTTGTACACATGGTGTTGTCAAGGCTAAATAAAGTTCTTTTTTTTTTGCTTTGTGCTCCAAAATTGAAAAAAGACCAACACTGTTGTTTTAAAGTTGTGTGTTACTAGATTATTTAAATTTTTCTCACTTTATTTGTGAATTTCTTTTATTAGTGTAACATTTAGGCGGCCTTTTGTATCTTGTTTTTGGTGGGCTTTACTTACTTTAGGCTGCTGACGTCCTAGTAAAAAACATGAAAAGATTGATGACTTGACATTTTAATGACATGTTAATAGACCATTGAAATGTCAAACAATAGCGGGAGTTCTAACAGGCTGTAATGTCGTGTAACAAATTGATTTTACTTAACCCATTGATAAATAACAAGAAATTGTGATACCTAATGGTCCTTAGAAGTCATGGAATTTCAGAGGATTTATAATTTTACATAGTATTTGAAAGTAAAGTAATATTAAATTATTAATATTATTATATTAAATTTTTGAAGAAAAATTTGTTTTAACATTAAGTTTGTTAAAAATAGGCTTTTTAAAAATAGGTTTAAAAAGTATATTTTAGCCTCATTTCTTTCTACAACGTACCGTTAGCTACTGACTGAGACTTTAACTCGGTGTCTAAATTTTAAGAATACGAGTTTAAAATATTTATATTCTTATGCATAAAAATCTAATACATCTGGCATTTATTTAATAAGATTTCAAGGGAATATTCTTTTATAATAAATGAAAGGGTATCAGAGATTTTTCATAAAAAAAACATATTAAACTAATTTTATGTTTGAAAATAACTATTGCAACACCCCGGCAAAAAAAAAATTAGAATGCTTTAAAAACTACTTTTTTCACTACTTAACAAGTATCCGTTAGTGTATTTTTACTGCTTTTTTAGAAGTAATGCTGAACAACTTCAAAAAATCACTGCTTTCATTGCTTACAAATGCGTTAATATATTTTTACATCGTCTTTAGAATTACTTCTGAACTTCCAAAAAATCACTTAAGTATTGCTTCTAAAGCATAATTGTTCTAAAAGTGATCCTAAAAAGTAGAGTTTGCTGTTCGGTTTTAACCGAAACCGAAACCGCGGTTTTTGAGGCCTAAAAACCGAAACCGAAAACCGACAAAAATAAGTCGGTTTTTAGCAAATACTGAAAGCAAAGGGTTCAGCTCTTATTTTACAAAATTCTGTATTTAATTGTAATGAACAATTTCTCCATTAAATATTACTTTAAAATTTTTTTGTTTTTACTACTACAGATAATATAAGCTGAGGATTATAATTTTAGGAAAAAAAACCACCAAAAGTCATGTAGTTTAAGAGATATTGAGTTTCACGTATTCAGTTAAAGAGATATTGAGTTTCACCGCTTATTTTTCAAAAAGTTTTATTTCGTAGTCCGCGAAATTTATTGTATAAAATTTCAACTTTATATTGTTTTAAACAAATTGCTAAATTCCAAATTTAAACTCTTTAAATACAGTTTAATCTGCCGAAAAAAGAATAAAAAATTTAAATTTATAACGGTTTCTGCGTTTTTTCAAAAGGAACGGTGTTATTGCCTATATTCGAGTGAGATTTTCAATCGAACTTTAATAAATATCTTGAATGTATTAAAATATTTACATACAGGCATGTCACAGGTTTTTTACAGAATTGATTTGATTTCGCAATTTCAGTTCCGCATTTTTTTCCTAAAGAGATCGAAAACAATTTTGTTCCTTCTGAATTTGCAGTTTATGGTGCTACGGATAATTTTGTATAGAAAATGAAACGTTTTGGTAAGTATGGAGTATGCTACACGCTCAATAGTTGTACTTAAAACGTTAAAAGTTTCTCCACAAAACGTAAAACGAAAAAAAAATCGTTTTCATTCCACTTTCAAAAACCAAAGTGGAATTGATATTTAAGCAGCTTAAACTCATAAAAGCTTTTCAATATTGCTTGGTATGTATTCTCTAAAATGTCGTAAACTATTTCACTTAAAAAAATTTACATTTAAAACGCTTTTTGTTGGTAAATTCAATAATTTTCTTGTTGATTAGCAAAACGTAATTTTTTAAAAAATTAAAATTTTAAATTTTGATCGGCGATCTTCTCTTTTTTAACTACAAATGGCAACTTATATCCAAATTTAGCAGTTGGAACACGAATTTACCACAAAACGTCTTTTTTAAACATTTTAGAATTTACGAACGCAAAAACCCTGAAGAAGCAAAAGTAAAACGTTACGAAATTGTACATCCAAATCATATTAATTTTATGCGAAATATGTGTTAAAACCTTAAATATGCTCTTTAACAAATACTTTTTTAAGTGAAATTATTAAAAACAGCATTCTTAACTTATAATTAATTACACTGTGAGACAAATGGTAGGGGTCAGTGATCGGGATAGGATGAAACTAACGTGAAATGTTATATCGGTCAAAAACAAGTTATACGTGTCCCGGCGTTTCGCTGGGTCACCCCTAGGAATCGAGATATATCGATTTGACCTTTGGTGGTCTTTTTTTTGACATAACTCGAGAACCACTAGTCCGATTTTGCTCAAACAATTTTAAAAAAATTAAAAATTACAATTCCTTTAATCTGTTCATATAACGTTTTTCTATATACTCAACAGTTTTGCCGGTAAAAATAAATGTATGAAGAAAAAAATATTTTTTGCCTAAAATATTAAAAAAAAGTAATAAACAAGAGGTTATTGATTTTTATGGTAGCGGTAACAAACATATATTTTTACCGGCAAAACTGTTGAGTATATAGAAAAACGTTATATGAACAGATTAAAGGAATTGTAATTTTTAATTTTTTTAAAATTGTTTGAGCAAAATCGGACTAGTGGTTCTCGAGTTATGTCAAAAAAAGTTATATCTCGATTCCTAGGGGTGACCCAACGAAACGCCGGGACACGTATAACTTGTTTTTGACCGATATAACATTTCCCGTTGGTTTCATCCCATCCCGATTTTGACTGTCGCATAGTGTTATGTTTATCTGTTATATTTGGTCTAAATATGCAAAAAAAAAACCATTTACTTCTGAAGAAGCAATTTCCGTTTTCAATTTTACTTTCAAGTGAAATTGAAGTCTGTGACATGCCTGATAAATATTAAATTATTTTAAAACAATTCTATAATATCACAAGAAAACCGAAAAATAACCGAAACCTCGGTTTTTATAATTATGAAAAACCGAAACCGCGGTTTCAAATTTTTCGGTTTTTAGCTAACTCTACTAAAAAGTGATTTTGGTATCATTTGGCATATCTAAACAGAGGGTCGCGGATTCGGTTACCTTTAAGACCAATATTTTTTTATTTTTTTTTTTAATTTTTTTTATTTTATTATTTTTTTCTTAATATATATAATTAATTTTTTTTAAATCCAAATTTTTCAAATGTATTTTTTAGTTAAAGTCGACTTTAGTTAAAATATTGGGTGGCAGTATGCCGTGACGCGGTTTATTTTTGGAGCATTCTGATTGGTTAATTTATTCTCAATCAATCAAAATATTTGAAAATATAAATAATTTTGTAGGGTTTTCATACTCAAAATGAACAAAATCGTATGATTAAAAATAAAGTAGACTTTAAATTTAAAATACTCTTTTATAGTAAGTGTCAATAGTTTTGCATTTTTTAATTTTTAAAAATATGTAGATAAAAAATTATGGTAAATTGCTGTGTGAAAATAGTGCTGAAAACAATATTGAATTGGAGTTCACCTTTTACACTTGTTTAATAAGTACTTTTATTGAACAGAACAAAGCACAATATCTCGCAATGACAAAGTGGTGTTTTTATGCCAGTCAACTTTCATGTCAACGAATAACTCAGCGGTAGAGAGCTAGATTAGCAAACAAGAGGTCGCAAGTTCGATACCCGGTGGCGGCAATAAAAAATCCTTTATAAAATAAAAAAATATAGTTTTCTCTGAGAAAACTTTTTTTTTAAAAGAGTTTCCTTTGCACTCATTCAAAAAGTACTGAAAAAATATTAAAGTGGGAGTACTCCTCTCCTATGATAACTTAATGTTCAAATCATTAGTGTTTATATCAAAGAAGAAGTACATCTAGATCAACATTTGTAGTGCTTTTTCTACTAATTCGGCATCTCTTTTTTTGCTGCGACATGTTTTAAATTTGACATAGTGATAATATTTAAGAAACAGCTTTTCGTCTGTCACAAAATGGTTTGAAATATTTCATATTTCAAAAGTCGTCTAAAATGTTACACTTAAAAAAACTTAGAAGTGAGACTTATTTCAACACTCGTTCCAAAAAATCATACAATGGCCGATTTTATTGCTTATAATCTGGGCATATTCTTTTATTTTATTAAATTAAAAAAAAAAAGTAATAAATTAACTACAAACAATTAACTTTACCTCACATGTAATAATTTTTTAACCGTTATTTGCTGAAAAAGCAAAACAACTACCCAAAATATCTGTTACTACATTTCAGCATTTTTAGTTAGTTAATTTTTCAAACAACTGTCAAAAGTAGTTATTTTACATTTATACATAGAAAACCAACTACAGTTAGGATTAAAAATTACTATTACCATTGACTACAAAAATGACCTACATGTAGTTACTGTAAAAGTATTCTGAGTCCAATATTCAACTGGGATCCTTCATCTTCTTCATTATATTCTTCCTGGAATATGTGCTTACTCCACCAACATGTTTTCCCAAGTATGGGTCCTGGCGATCTTTCTTCTTATATATGAAACGTTTTGATATTTAAAATGTAAACTGCAGGATCGAACAATGATGATCAGTTTATATCATTAAAATTGTGAATCGTTTAGTTGAACTAGTTCGTTCATGAACGATAAAACTCTATTATACACACGCGTAAATTAAATAAAAACGAGTAAAAAAGTTAAAGTCGGGCATGCCGACTATATAATACCCTACAACAGTCTGATTTAAAGCCAACTAATGTTTGGATCCGAAATTTGATTGTGTTAAAACAAACTTGTGTCAAAATTTTCTATAAAATCATAAAAGAAGAGAAAATTGAAAATATAGCCCATTTGGGCGATAGGTCCAAATATGAACCGATCCTATTTAGAATCAATAGGCTTTTTCCTTGAGACCATGTGAGTCAACGAGCCAAATTTCATTGAAATATCTTCGTATTTGCGACATTCAGCGTGTAACCAAGCCAATTTTGGGGGGACCCTTATATGGGTACTAGGTCTAAACATCGACCGATTTTAACCAAAATCAATAGGCTTCGTCTTTGGGCCAACATAGGTCTGTGTACCAAATTTCATTGAAATATCTTCGTATTTGCGACATGCAGCGTCTAAACATGGACCGATTTCAACCAAAATCAATGGACGTCGTCCTTGGGCCGACATAAATCGGTGTGCCGAATTTCATCTTAATATTTGCGACCTGTAGAGTGTTTACAAGAATGCATGGACAGACAGACAGACAAACGGACAGACGGACATCGTTAAATTGAAATAAAAAAAAATTCTGAGCCGAATAGGGATGCTACAAAAGTAGAAAGACAGGGACAGCAAACGACGCCATATTTCTTGCCGCTCTTTTGACATTTCTCTTCAGTAAGGTTTGCCATTTCATGATGGAAAGATATACGAGCCAACAACGAGTCGAAATTATTAAAATTTACTACCGAAATTCGGAGTCAGTGGCCTCAACGTTAAGAGCGCTACGTCCAATTTATGGTCGTCATAATCGTCCAAGCAGATCAACAATTAAGCGTCTAGTAGAAAAATTTGAATCCACAGGCACAGTACAAAATGTTCCCGTGCCAGTGAGAAAAAGAAGTGCCCGTAGTGTCGAGAATATTGCTGCCGCTGAGGCTTCAGTTGAAGAAAGCCCAAATGTGTCTGTCACACGTCGTTCTCAAGTGTTGGGCATCTCTGTGACGTCGTTGTGGCGAATTTTGCGAAAAGATCTTGGCCTACATACTTACAAGATCAAATTGACGCAAGAACTGAAGCCGCTTGACCACCAGAAGCGTCGTATGTTCGTGAATTGGGCTGAGCAACAACTTGAAAATGATTCCGATTTTCATCGAAAAATCATCTTCAACGATGAGGCTCATTTCTGGCTGAATGGCTTCGTCAATAAACAAAATATGCGTTATTGGTCAGACAGCAATCCACACGTACTTCATAAGTCATCATTGCATGCCGAAAAAATTACTGTTTGGTGCGGTTTATGGGCCGGCGGCGTCATTGGGCCGTACTTCTTCCGTGATGATCAAGACCGGCACGTTACTGTGAATGGGAATCGCTACCGTTCAATGATAACCGAATATTTTTGGCCCCAATTGGATGATATGGACTTGGATGACATGTGGTTCCAACAGGACGGCGCCACAAACCACACAGCGAATGTCACAATCAATTTATTGCAAACCAAGTTTCGAGAACGTGTTATCTCACGAAATGGTCCAGTCGATTGGCCGCCTCGGTCGTGCGATTTGACACCGTTGGACTATTTCCTGTGGGGCAACGTCAAATCTATGGTCTATGCCAACAAGCCAGCGACGATTGATAAACTTAGTACGAATATCGAATTGCAGCAGTATCGGCCGATTTATGCTTGAAAACCGTCGAAAATTGGGTTCAGCGTCTGGACTTCTACAAGTGTGCCCCTGGTAGCCATAATGGCATCGAACGTACTTTCACAGGAATAAAGAATTTCATTGATGTCCAAAACCGTTTTTGTTTTATTTAAAAAAAACTTTTGTAGCGCTCTATATAAGGTGGGTCTTGGACCAACATTTTTTGGTGTTACAAGCATCAGCACAAACTTATAATACCCTCTCCACGTAGTGGTGTAGGGTATATTTATTTTCTTGATCAAAATATGTTCGAGAAATATGTCAGGTTTCAAAATATTATGATTGTTAAACAAATATGTATTTTTTATTCAAGGCGTGTTTTTAATTAAAAAATAAATTAAAATCAACAAATTCATTTTTTAAATTTTGCTTTGAATTTCAACAAATTAATTTTTTGATATGGCAACATTATTTGCCATATCAAAAAATTTCAAACACATTTGTTTGAAATTTGCTTTCAATTTCAACAAATGTGTTTGTTGGCCATTTAATTGAAATAAATTCAACAATCAAGTAACAAACATGTTGTTTGTATTTGCAAAATCAATTCTAGGCGCAATTTCAATTAAATATTTAATTATCTTTTTGTAATTTAATTGAATTTTCATACTATTTTTATCTGTGTGGTGTTAGTCGAATCGCCTAATAATGCACTTCTAGGGTTAAACGTCTCGAATAGTTGTCCTTTACCAACTGTAAAAACAAACAAAAAAAAAACAAAAATTTAACTAAATTTCCCAAAAGCTTATTATTGCTATAAAAAGTGAAATCACAATGTCCACCCCAGTCGAAAACAAGATTTTTCCATTTCTATTTAATTTCTATTTAGCGGTTTTTAGATTTTTCGTTCACCGAAAGCAAAATTTAATTAATTGTAGTAGGTTTAAGGTTAAAAAGAAGAATAAACCTTTTTCTCTAAAAATTATAAACACATTAATTTGCAAATTAGACTAGATCTAGTTTCTGCCTTTTTTTTCGATGGACAGGCTTCATCAGTGAATTTCTATTAAATTGAATTGGCATTATTGTTTATATTTTATTGTCAGATTGTCTCTATATGATAATTTTTCAACAACCCGTTGGCTGTAGGAATCAAACCTGTGCCTATTCCTACATTACAAACGTAAATATACTAAAGTGCGACAGCTTAGCCATCCCACCCAAGCAAGGCCTTGAATGCAACGTAGCTAATTCATAATTTTACTTTCCTATTCAGCTTTCTGTTATTGTTTTTTACTTTCAGAACTGAGCAAACAGATACATGCAAACATTATACTTTTGGATTTTTGTTTTTCTTCCAATTTCCTCCGTGTCTCCTTTTTCGCAAATGTTGCCAGAATTCCTCTATCACTTTATTAGGAAAAAAAACACAATTTAACTAGTTTTTGTTTAAATTTAGTTTATTTTATTCAATTAAAATTTGTTTATTCTAGTTTTCTTGTTGATGTCTTCTTCTGCTTTAAACTTGTCATTCAACACCAATTGATACCAAACTGATCGTGTTTAACAAAGTGTTTAGAAACTAAACATAATAATTTAGCATGTTTGAGCGCAGAAAAATGTACCGTAAAACTTCTCACTTAAACATGTTTAACGCTTAAACACATAAAATCGAGTTAAACACGTATGTGCCCAGCAAAATATTGGTAATGACACCTCATTACTATCTGCATTACCAAAAATGATATATCATTACCTTTTGCATTATTTTATAATATAAAATAATGAATTCCTAATACCAGCCTATTGTATTCATTGTTTCTAAATATAAAATAATGACTTACTCGTAATAGTTTAAATAAGTACTTTTTACACAGTTAAATTTTATCCATTTTTATTTTATACATTTTTATTTTATTATACTAGAGAAAACTTAAATTTTTTTGAATGTATTTCCTTAAGCTAATATTATTTGCTTAACTCCGTATTTTTAAGAATCAAGTAAGGAATCGGATAACCACTTATAATTCAACTTTTTGTAAGCATGTGTGTAACCACTTATTATTCAAAGTCTCATAACTACTTATTTTTCATTTTTTCGTAAGCGAGCGGGTAAGTGTGACTACTTATAAAAACGACCACGCCAAACAAAAATAATGCGTTTAGACGCCAAAAAATAAGTTGTGTGGAGCTATGAATTTCTATTATATATCCACTTATTTGGTAATGAAAAATTTTGCTGGGTGTGAATGCCGTATTACACCGAAATTTAAAAATGTTTTAAATTAATTTAGTGTACATTAGACCGTACACCATTACAGGCAAAAAAAAGTGCGCCGTACTCCCTCCAATATGAAGTATTTTTGGAAGGCAATTTCAAAAAAAAAAATTTGTTTTGTTCAATGTAGGGGTCGCCATTTTACATTTTTCGTTCTATCTTTGGCATTTACGGTCGGATCTTAAAGTATGATACATCGATGTTTTTCTCTCGAGGAGACTAGTGTTTTAATCTAAGGGCCATTGACTTCAAGTATCCCGTTCTAGTAGTTACCCACCAGATCTCAGTTGCTACGACCCTAATGTACCACCCTAATGTAAGAAAATTAAAGCTCGCAAAAAATCATTAAACTTTTGCTAAGGAAGTTTTTCGATAAACCCAGTAGAATTTATTTTATTTTTTTGGTTGACGAACGTAGGGGTCGCCTTTTTAAATTTTTTTTTATTGGATTTTACCTTTATAGCAAAACACTGGTATCCTCGAGATAAAAAAATTGATATATCACACTTTAAAATCTGACTTTAAATGCCAAAGCTATTGCGAAAAATTAAAAAAGGCGACCCATACGTTCAACAAAAAAAAAATTTTTTTTTTAAATTGCCTTGCAAAAATACTTCATATTGGAGGGTGTACGGCGAACTTTTTTTTGCGGTACGGTCTAGTGTACATTTTCTCTTGTTTTTAAAGAAAAAAAATATTTTGAGTATACAAAAGTACCTACTGAAAAAAACTTTTAACTTAACAAGTTTTAGTAAAAGTTACAGAAATTTAATAAAAACAAAGTTTATAAAAAAAGTTGCTTAAAATTTTTTTTTTTAAAAAAACTTTTGCTAAGGAAGTTTTTCGATAAACCCAGTAGAATTTATTTTATTTTTTTGGTTGACGAACGTAGGGGTCGCCTTTTTAAATTTTTTTTTATTGGATTTTACCTTTATAGCAAAACACTGGTATCCTCGAGATAAAAAAATTGATATATCACACTTTAAAATCTGACTTTAAATGCCAAAGCTATTGCGAAAAATTAAAAAAGGCGACCCATACGTTCAACAAAAAAAAAATTTTTTTTTAAATTGCCTTGCAAAAATACTTCATATTGGAGGGTGTACGGCGAACTTTTTTTTGCGGTACGGTCTAGTGTACATTTTCTCTTGTTTTTAAAGAAAAAAAATATTGTGAGTATACAAAAGTACCTACTGAAAAAAACTTTTAACTTAACAAGTTTTAGTAAAAGTTACAGAAATTTAATAAAAACAAAGTTTATAAAAAAAGTTGCTTAAAATTTTTTTTTTTAAAAAAACTTGCTTAAAACTTTCCGTACCAAATTACACACCTTATTTGTCTATGAAAACCTGTTATGAAAAGCTGAATTTTTTTATTCTTAAAAAAAGTATTTTCTTTTATGGTACAACAAAAATTTAGGATACACTAAATTGAATACATGTTAACATTATAAATATTAAAAGGAAATGAATTGCCTTAAATAAACCTGCTAATAAAACTGGACTCCTTGTATGAAAAAGTCTTCTTATGGTACTTTAAGACACCATTTTGTTCTGGATAGTACTCAATAATATTGTAATGTAACTTTAGAGAAAATGGATCTAATTTTAAAGGTATTAAAACTTTTCAAGTGTTTGCACATAAAAAGTGTTCTCATATAAAAAGCCCAGTAGGAAATAAGGAAAGAAAATAATAAAATACTAAAAAAAAGCGGAGCTTCCCTATAACGGGCAATTTGCGGTGTAATGGTGCCTTAAATTGAAACGAAAGAGTGAAATAAGCCCCAATAAAAATGATATAACATCCAATTTTAAAAATTGAAATAACTCCCAAAGAGGTAAATGAAATAACTCAGCGAAATTGTCGGATGCAAAGAACCGGTTGTAGAACAACTTGTACTTGCTGCAACCTGTGATTTCGGTGATTTTTGTTTGAGTTCTATTCAGGTTCTTTTACTCCAAACTAGAACAGTTTGCTTTGTAACCGGTTCTGCGACAGTGAAACCTTACATTTCGACTACCAGGAATCACTGCTAGAACCTGTTCCATGGAACCGGTGGTAAAAAGACCTGTTCTACAACAGATTCAGAGGTAACCAGTTCAAACAAATTTTGCTGGGAAGTCTCAATGTTTGGAAATTATCTAGTAATTTAATAATAAGTCCACAAAAAAGATTAATGACAATTTGAAATTTGATCCTTTAAAGAAATTTTTTTTAGTAACTGAAAAATATTGTAAATAAACGAATTATTTTTTTGTCAATTTGGAGCGTATGAAATTAAATATTAAGTATACGCCAATTCACAAAAATAATGAATATTGAACATGATTTTTCTTTTATAAATCCCATTTATATGGATTTTGTTAATTTCAGAAAGCCACATTTTTCGGAAAACTGAATTGTCTACTAGGCTTTCCATGTAACATATAATTTATTGCATTACAATGTACAATTTTGTAAAAACCTTTAAATTATAAATTATAAGCAAATGTGGCGCTTTGTAGTGAATCTTTGTAACAGGATAAAAGAAAATATAAAAAGCCGATATATATTGTTTGGAGCCTTACCAATAAATCAGTATTTTATTTTTCAGATTCCATTTAACATTA
The DNA here is from genome assembly GCA_949987735.1 of Leucophora obtusa. Classification (NCBI taxonomy): domain Eukaryota; kingdom Metazoa; phylum Arthropoda; class Insecta; order Diptera; family Anthomyiidae; genus Leucophora; species Leucophora obtusa. The sequence continues at coordinate 77,037,662 of OX465295.1, forward strand.
ACTTGAGAATGTTAATAACAATTGAATTCATTTGCGGAACTAACGAATTTCCGTTTAACAGGTCATCATCAAAATTTGTTAGTAAAAGCGGAAGTAGATTTTTTTTAACACAATTAAATATTTCCGTTCAGGATAAATAAAAACAACAACAACAAAAAAACTTATATAAAACACTTTCTATATTTGCCCCCATTTTAAACTACTGCATGAAATATAAAATAAAAGCCAATAGATATTTTGGGGTGGTGTATGTACTCGTAAGTATAACGCATACAAACTCATACATATGTATGTTCAACAGACCATTCTACTGTTTGTTGTTTCCGGAGTTCATTTTGTTTTTATTCAAACGTTTCAATGGTTTTTGGTTTCATCGTCCTGTTTGAAATTTCTGTTAACCTAATGAAAAACTGTTTTGTATGTTGATGTCTAGTCATTTATTTTCAAATAACTTATGCATTAACCTTATATTTATTTAATAACTGTTCATAATATTAAATGCTTTTTCTTTTGTAAATATTGTAGTTAAATATGTGTTATACAAATACTTGACATTTTTACAGTAGGAATTTCAAAAATGTTTCCAAAAAAAAACTACATAAATTTTTGGCATTTTATCTTTTGGAATTTTAATGGTGTCCCTCTACTGTTTTTCTTTGCTGTTGGCCTAATGTCGGTATTCTCCAAAAATTTCTAACCGCTTTTTTTGACATCAATATTGAAATTTTTGGGGATTTTATTTTTCATTTACTTTAGTTTGCAGCTAAATACTTTTGTACGTACATAAGTATTACGTATATGTAGCTCCACAAATTTATGTGCAAAAAATATCGCATAATTTTAACCCTGTTGTAACTTTTTAAACGTTCTAACAATTCTATGCTCCCAATTCTTTGAATTAGTAGGGGTAACTTTTATTAAAATAGTTTATTTCTTTTAAAAACAGCCAGACAAAATGTGGTTGATTAAAAAACTAAATAGTTGCGATATTTGTAAAAAAAAAATTAAGTATCTGAGAGCTTTTGGTTTCTCTAAAGCAATTAAAAACATTTTAGATTTTTTATAAAAAATTACTTACACGTAAGCTAACTCGATGGGTTCACTCCGATCTTAAGGAAATTCGGATAAGTGATAGAGGAGAAAAAAGTTAAAAACGCGTGGTTTTTTACAGCCCAATCTTATGTTTAGGGATTAAAAAGTGGGCTCCAGAACGAACTTACAGACATAATAATATATCTGTTGGCTCAACAGAAAAATTTGTTACTTTAAAAAAATGTATTAATGCTTTTTGGCTTAAAATAAAATTTGTTAAATGAATGTTGTTTAGTCTAACCCTAGATCATAATTTAATATCACTTTCTGTTTTAAATTATTTTCGAAATTAAAGAAAGATGATACAATTTTCACAAGTAAATTACAAAGAATAAAAAATTTGAAAGAATTCGATAAGGCCAGCAAGACAGAATACGTATTTTCGGCTTTCGCTACAAAGCCAGCATCAGTGTCATTTGCCTTGACGGATTAAACTTTGATAATCGTCTACTTATGTGAAAGTAGAACTAAAGAACATTCATTTACCAAATAAAAGATCAACTATACATACCCCTCATTCATCTTAAAATTAGTTAATTTTAACACATTTTTATTATTAAATTTAACAAACTTAAATTTATGTAAAAAATTAGTAAAACTTCGGTTTTATTTGTAATCAAACTGACCGTATTTGTTAGAATTTTAGAGTCCGGGACCCTCCCCGCACCGGGTTCATATTATCTGTGTAAAGATCTCCGAAGGAGCAAAGGTTTTGTCCATTTCTACGAGATATAGGCCATTTTATAAAGTGGACATTTTTATTGAAAATTTGCGAGGGCAAAAGGACTCATCAAGGTCCACTTTTCGAATTTTTCGTGAATTTTGCTCTATCTATCTTAGTTTTTGAGATATGGCTCATTTGAAAAAAATCGGGAGGGAAAGAAATAAAGCCATCTTTAAAACTTCGGATGTACTGGTGGCGCCATCTACCGGGAACTAGAAGAAACTTGAAAATGTTTTATTTAAATAATAAATTGTGTAAAATATAACTCGTGGCGCTGAACGACGCTTTTTTAGATTTCTTTTTTAAATACAAAATTTTCTTTAGTTCCTTTTGATTTTTGGAAAAATTTTGTTTTAAATTAAATTAGTTTTTTTGCTTTTATTGATCATTCATAAAAAATTTACACTATTTGATTAAAAATAACACATTTATTATGCTAATAAAATATAACATCGGGTTAAAGCATCTTTAACCCTTAGTGGCCTTATATGGTTCAAGTTATATAAAATAACTATTTCTGTCAAGTCAAGATTTTTTTCAAACAATTTAATAGCTTTACACTCTTGTAGTCATAATTAAAATTAAGTTTCATGGTACTTTTTTTTTGTCCCCAGGCCAGTAAGGGTCAAAGATTTTATTAAATAAAAGTAAAGATGACTATAATCTAATAAAATTTAAATCATATTTTTCCGAAAATTATGCAAACTTTGATGAAAACATTCAAATTTTGTTCAATTTTTGCCAAATTAAACAATTAAATTAATGTTTTTTAGTTTGACTCTAGATCATAAATTATCACTTTCTGTTTAATTTATTTTTTAAATTCGATTTGCTTTCAACTTTCACATAAGTAGACGATTATGATGATGGTTTTGTAGCAAAAGCCAAAAACACGTATTCTTCTTGCTGGCCTTATCGAATTCTTTCAAATTTTTTATTTTTGTAATTTACTTGTGAAAATTGTATCATCTTTCTTTAATTTTTAAAATAATTTAAAACTGAACGTGATATTAATTTATGATCTAGGGTTAGCTAAAGAATGTTCATTTACCAAATAAAAAGATCAACTATATATACCCCTCACTCAATTAAACAATTTTCATAACATGTCATGGAAAGGGGTTGCTCAAAAGACAAACTATAATTATCATTTTTCCAATTTATTTTATTTTTTTTAATAACGAATATTATATTATAAAAATAGCAATCGACATCTCCAAATTAGGCATTTTCAAAAATTTTTAAAATTAATTACAAAAATAAAAGACTTTTTTGCATTTTTATCGAATTTGCGGGTCATTTTGGATACCAGGCTAAAGTGGGTTAGTGATATCCGATGAAGTCAGAATTCTATATCTGAATAAATTTGAGTATATTAAATGAATAAGTGAAATAAAAAAATTAAGTTTTTAAAAATTTCGAATTTTGGGAATTTTTAATAATAATAATATAGTTTTTTAAATACAGGCCATTTTCGGCTGACTTTCAGCACGGGTTAACGTTTTCCAAACAAAAAAAAAAATACTTCTTCCCTTTGCAATAAAACTGGGGGGTGTAACGAACAAAAATCTACAAATTCTTATTTTAAGTGACGTTCTAATGAACATTGTTTTAGTAAAGTGCAAAATTGAATTTAGTTCATAAATTTTCCTGAATGTTGTCAACCGATATTTACAAATAAATTTTCAAATTACGGCTTTAATTCAAAATATTTTGTAAATATAAAAAATTGCTTGACCTGAATGGTCCCAAAATTTACATCTTTCGCAAAACGGCCGCAGATCGAGGTTCATGTGTAAAGATAAAGACAACAATTTGGCATTGTTCTAAATGGCCAATACTTCTACACTGAGAGAATTTTCATCATTTCAGTAATGAATTTCTTCATAGTTTAAATGAAAATTGTCACTGGAACTCGTCCATTGAAACTTTTCATAGAAACTATGAAACAGGTTTCATTAAAGTCAATTTTTATGAAAAGTTCATATATTTAATGTAACTCTTCATAAAATTAATAGGTCAGTCGTCAAATAAATAAATCATTCAGCCAATGGAGAGCTTCATAAAATCATTTACTGTTATTTATTATAGTTGGTTGTTGTCGTTGTTAAGCTGGAGTGGATAAATAAAAAGTACTTAGCAAATGCAAAAGGCGTAATAAAATCGTAGCATATTTTACGGATGTACAAACTATATCTAAAGAAAGAATTCATTAAATTAAAAAGTTTCATAAAACAATTTTCGAAAAAATTTCATAGTCCAAAATTAATAACACTGTGAGACAAATGGTAGGGGTCAGTGATCGGGAAGGGTTCAAACTACCGGGGAAAGTTATATCGGTAAAAAAGAAGTTATACGTTTCCCGGCGTTTCGCTGGGTCACTCCTAGGAATCTAGATATATCGGTTTGACCTTTGGTGGTCTTTTTACAAAATTAAAAATTACAATTCCTTTAATCTGTTCATATAACGTTTTTCTATATACTCAACAGTTTTGCCGGTAAAAATAAATTTATGAAGAAAAAAATATTTTTTGCCTAAAATATTAAAAAAAAGTAATAAACAAAAGGTTATTGATTTTTATGGTAGCGGTAACAAACATTTATTTTTACCGGCAAAACTGTTGAGTATATAGAAAAACGTTATATGAACAGATTAAAGGAATTGTAATTTTTAATTTTTTTAAAATTGTTTGAGCAAAATCGGACTAGTGGTTCTCGACTTATGTCAAAAAAAGATATATCTCGGTTCCTAGGGGTGACCCAGCGAAACGCCGGGACACGTATAACTTGTTTTTGACCGATATAACATTTCCCGTTGATTTCATCCCATCCCGATTTTGACTGTCGCATAGTGTAATAAAAAATTAATTTAAAAAAAATAAAAATTATAAAAGATTATTCTCTCAGGAAATGACGATATTTTATAAATAATTAAAAAAAAGTAAATACTATTGAAAAATTTCATATATATAAAGGACATTTTCATTAAATTTATGGAGATCTAATTTATGAAATTCAATGAATTTTTTGAATGAAATTATGAAATTTTATGAAAGAAAAGTTATGAAAATTTCATAATATTATTAAATATTCTTCATTGGTTCTACGAAAAAAATTCTATGAAATTATATCATTAATATCATGAAGGATAATTCTCTCAGTGTACTTTTGATCATACTGTGTTGCTTATTCTCGAAAATTCAAATTTTGGTTGAAAAATTGGTTAAAGAAAATAAAATATTAGAATGGCGAAAGAGGTTTTAATATTTTCTTAGTTTTTCCTTTTTATCTTTCAAATTGTTATTTTTCATCAAATACTACACTCATAGAAATAAAACTGTTAAAACAGTAGAAAAATCTACTAAAAATTAGTTATAAATAACCTTGCAGAAAATCTAGTGAAATTAGATAAGTTCTTTGCTAAATACTAATAAAATAAAAGCAGTAAAAACGAAACTGTTAAATTTTGATAATTTTGGTTATATTTGAGTTAAATTTAAGTTAATTGAAAATGACAAATTATACTGTAAAATCTACAGGCAATTTTGCTAAATATTAGTATACTAAAACGAGTAAAAAGGTTAAAGTCGGGCATGCCGACTATACAATACCCTACACCAGTCTGTTGTATTGTTTGGATCCGAAATTCGAATGGGTTAAAATGAGGCTTGTGTCAAAATGTTCTATAATGTGAGTCAGCGCACCAAATTTCATTAAAATATCTTAATATTTGCGACCTGCAGTTTGTAACCAAGCCAATTTTGGGGGGACCCTTATATGGGCACTAGTTCTAAACATGGACCGATGTTCACCAAAATCAATAGGCTTCGTCCTTGGGCCAACATAGGTCTGTGTACCAAATTTCATCAAAATATCTTAATATTTGCGACCTGCAGCGTATAAACAGTATAATTTTGGTAGGACCCTTATATGGGCACTAGGTCTAAACATGGACCGATGTTCAACAAAATCAAACTTATTCGTCCTTGGCCCAACATAGGTCTGCGTACCAAATTTCATCAAAATATCTTAATAGTTGCGACCTGTAGAGTGCGCACAAGATTGCATGGACAGACAGACGGACGGACGGACGGACAGACGGACATCGTTAAATCGAAATAAAAAAAAATTCTGAACCGATCGGTATACTATAAGGTGGGTCTACGACCAATATTTTTTGGTGTTACAAACATCAGCACAAACTTATAATACCCTGACCACATAGTGGTGTAGGGTATAAATAGCAAAAACAAACTGTTATATCTAAAAAAACTTTGTTTTTCTTAAGTTGAATTTAGCTTAAAGGAAATGGCAGTCTTTGCCGCTAAAATCAACAGAATTTTTTGCTAAAAAAAAATAGTAAACTGCTGATTTCAGAAGGTTTGATTGATTTGTCTACTAATTAGCTAGCAAAATTTTTTGCTAATTTTAGCAGGTTAAGTTGCTATTTATAAAAATATAACTAAAATTTTGTATATTTAGCAGTTTTATTTTAGCTGTTCCTATCTTACTAATAGTTAGCACAACTAATCTACTAATTTCAGCAGTTTTTCCTGGAAAGTCATTTCTAACTACACTCATAGAAATAAATATGTAAAAATAGCAGAAAAAACAACTAAAAATTAATTAAAAATGATGCTACTGAAAAAACTGTTAAATTAGCAGATTTTTTTTCGTTTGCTAGCTACTAGTAAAATAAGGACAGCCAAAATAAAACTGCTAAATTTACAGAATTTTAAAAATTGTACGGTAAAACCTGCAGAAAATTTAGCTAAATATTAGTAGTGACATCCATTCTACATGAATGGATGTCACTACATTGCTAGATCTGTCAAAACAACATAGTAGTACATTAGCAGATGACAAAGCAAATTGTGGAAAATTTTTTTTTGTTGTTTTTGTTTTTTCTTTGATATTTTAAATGTTTAATAACGCTCCTAGACAAGAACAAGAAATTCTCATTGAGTTTTTCATTTAAGTTAACAAATATTTTCAGAAATTCTAAAAACGTGGTCCCCTGACGATTTCCTTAGGCAAGAATTAAATCCGGATAGGGACATGCCTACAACGGATAATTTTTCACAATTTGTTAAATACGTTTGGAATTTTAGCATATTTAATTCCTTTAATGCAAAAAAAACTGTTATATCTACAAAATTTTTGTTATTTTTATGATAAATTTATTTGAATTAACATAAATATTTGGTAAAAAAATTGTAAACTGCTGTTTGCAAAAGTCTTCATTTTTAATTGCATTTAAAAAAAAATTTTAAAAACTTCGAAAATTTAAAATTTTTTCCTGATTGTTTAGGTTACTAATTATTTAGTAAAATCTTTTGCTGATTTTAGCAGGTTAATTTTTTATTTTCTATTAACAAAACTTTAACTCAAATACAACTAAAATTGTGTATATTTAACAGTTTGATTTTTTCTGTTCCTATCTTACTAATATATAGCAAAAATAATCTGCTTTAGCAGTTTTTTTCTGCAGCATAATTTTCAACTAATTTTGAGTTAAGACTTAACTAAATTTTTTTGCAGAAATTTTGCTATTTGTGTAGTTTTTAGTATCGTAGTTTTAAGTAAATTTTTTACAGAATTTTTGCTATTGGTGTACCTAAATTTATTCTATATTATTTAAATTCATCAAAATAAACAATAATTTACAAAAATATTGTAGTACAGGTATAGAGTGATATTGCTCTATTTTTGTATGCATGACAAATTTCACGGAAATCTCCCGTTTACCTGGAAATAAAATAGTCTGGTAAATCCCAAACCCCAGTCGATGTAGTAAGGTTGACAAAAAACAATACTTAAGATAGTTAGTGTAATTTATGAATGAATACTGTGTTGGAATTTTTTTGCAATTCCATGTAACGCCATGTAAAACCCTTTGATTTGTAACAGGCATCAATGTTAACATCTTTTCGGAAAAAGCTCAGTTACAACACAAAATAAATACTTAGCTATTTGTAGATGACAACAAAAAAGCACCCTTAAATATTTAAGCGGATACAAACACTTACATGCCCCAAAGTGTGGGTGGCATATATGCGCATGTAATACTCATCGTTCTATTTTTTGTTTTTTTTTTTGTCTTGGAATTTTCGCTGTATGATTCTATAAATATTCTAATACCATAGAATACCTACAAAACTGTTATGAGCTCCTGGTATTTTCTAATAACAAAATTCCTAGCACGAATTGTGATTAGAAATTTCTAACGTTATTTGTAAAAGTTATTAGAAAAAAAAAAACTTGGAACTTTTGTGATGGAATGCCGTAAAGAGAAAAACAAAAGTTTGGAACATAAAACTAAATAACCAAAAAACAAAAATCTTTGGTATGGAGGAGGCATAATAAAGGATACATGAAGCAAGTCTTCCACTAACAAGAGTGGGTGGTAATTTTTCAAACAGGATGTAAATATTTTTTTATATATTTCGTATGTTTCTGTATATTTTATTTGTTATTTTGTATATTTAGTGTAGGGAATAAATTGTTTTCTTTTTTTTTTTTTTTGTTAATTTTTCCTACAGGAAGACATATATTTAAAATACATTATTTGTTAGTATTGCTTTAAATCCTGTTAGCCTATTCAATACAGGTAAATTATGCAATCTTTATCGAAATACCTTTATCTTAAAATTATTCGTAAAGGTGATTTTATTACAATTCTCAGGTGTTTCAGATTTTTTTATTTCAAACTCGTAATTCTTTAAATTCCAAACTAAATTCTTTTATTAAAGAATTTCAACCTACCTTTGTGTTGTTTTAAGTTACTGCACATACTAGCACTTCAAATACATATATCTTTAACTGATGTCATGTTAATGTTGATAATTTCCATTTTACTTTTATTTTATTAATACCAGGAGTTCAGTATATTAACATTTGTTCACAAATTATGACATGGTCAACAGAACTTGAATGAAGGGTGGTTTAAATTAAAAAATGTTCATTGTTTGTGTTATTGTATTCGGATGGTAAATTATTTTAAATGATTACTTGTCAATAAATTAAGTAATTACACTATTTTTGGGGTGTAGATGAATCCTATGCCAGATAAAAGTTTATGGTTAGTACACTCACAGAAATAAACCTGCAAAGATAGCAGTAAAAGCTATTAACAATTAATTAAAAATGACTTTGGAGAAAAAACTGCTGATTTTAGCAGATTTTTTTTTTTTTTTGTTCAATCCTAGTGAAATAAGAACAGAAAATAGTGGCAGTGGTGAATTAATTCAGTAAGGAATTAATTCACTTTTTATGCGTTCGATTTAGAAAATTGAACGCGTTCACCACTGTATTTATTCATTTGACTTAATAAAAAGAACTATAGCAATTGACAAAAGAAATCGAATGAAAACAAATATGAATTAATTCCATTCAATATATAGTCCTTTGTGAATTAATTCATAGAATTTTTAATTCAGAATTCAAAAACATAATTAAAGAATTAATTCTTCAAAGCTCTGTTTGTATTAAAGATGAAGCATAATATGAGATCTAGTGTGGAACTGTCAAAAACACTTCGGTTGAACCGACTTAAGCGAGTTTGTATTAACAGATATTTTTTATATTAAAGCTTATATCAAAAAGTCGTGACTTTAAAATTAGTTCGTAATAACCGAGACTTCGTCTTAAACGAGTTCTACTGTATTAGTATACTAAAAATAGCAAAAACAAAATATTACATCTACAAAATATTTGTTATTTTTAAGGGGGTATCGACTCTAGGAAAAATTTTTTATATTTTATTTAAATAGAGCATACTCTTTAGTATATGTTCAGAAAATATCAATAAAAAATCGGGCCACGACAAGGGCTAGAGAATTTATCTGGAATTAAGAATAACTTTGCATTTTTATTTTCCGATAATTAATGAAGTCTGCACAGTGGAAGTGGCAACTCTGGCGATTTTGGCTGGGGAAATATAAAACTGATATATTTTGGAAATACTACAATAACATGATTTTTAAATAAAAAAGTAAAATATTAAAAATATTGTCAATTCATTTTTTGACAACCGTTCAAAAATGCCCTTTAAAATGCTGTGGTTACAGTATTTAACCCCATTAAGTTAAATTTAGTTGAGTTCCAACAGAGTTTTATTTGCATTAAAAAGCAGTCGAAAGAAAAATTTGAAGATTGTAAATTTTTTGTAGTTTTTTAGTCTGCTAATTATTTAGCAAATTTTTTTTGCTAATTTTAGCAGGTTAAGTTGCTTTTTTTATTAAACTAAATTTTAACTTAAATATAACTAGAATTTTGAATATTTAACAGTTTTATTTTTGCTCTTCCTATCTTGCTAATATTTAGCAAAAAACAATCTGTTAATTTCAAATTTTTTTTCTGCAGGGTAATTTTTAAATATTTATAATACCCTACACCACTACGTGGAGAGGGTATTATAAGTTTGTGCTGATGTTTGTAACACCAAAAAATATTGGTCCTAGACCCACCTTATAGTATACCGTTCGGCTCAGAATTTTTTTATTTCGATTTAACGATGTCCGTCTGGCCGTCTGTCCATTCGTCCGTCCGTCTGTCTGTCCATGCATGCTTGTGAACACTCTATAGGTCGCAAATATTAAGATATTTTGATGAAATTTGGTACACCGACCTATTTCGGGCCAAGAACGAAGCCTATTGATTTTGGTTAAAATCGGTCCATGTTTAGACCTAGTGCCCATATAAGGGTCCCCCCAAAATTAGCTTGGTTACACGCTGCATGTCGCAAATACAAAGATATTTCAATGAAATTTGGTTCGTTGAATCACATGGTCCCAAAGAAAAAGCTTACTGATTCTACATAGGATCGCTCCATATTTGGACCTATCGCCCATATGGGCTATATTTTCGATTTTCGCTTCTTTTATGATTTTATAGAAAATTTTGACACAAGTCTGTTTTAACCCATTCAAATTTCGAATCCAAACATTAGTTGGCTTTAAATCAGACTGGAGCAGGGTATTATATAGTCGGCATGCCCGACTTTAACTTTTTTACTCGTTTTATTTTCTATTAGTGTATAGTAAAACCAACAGGTCGTTTAAAGTTTTCATTTTTTTAAGCACTGTATGAAATAAAACGCAAAAATCAGTATAAAACTTCTTTTGAGCTTAATTCTGTATTCTGATGTTCACAATAAAAAATTATGAGGACTTTTTGTAGAACATTTTAACTTTATATCCGCCTCTTTTATGGGTCATTTAAGTCCAGTTTTTGGGTCAGTTGCAAATAGATTTTTGCTGCGTGTTTACAGTTTCTGTATATTCAATGCGAGTAAAAAAGGAGTAAAAAAGTTAAAGTCGGGCATGCTGACTGTATAATACCCTACACCAGCCTTGTTAAAAGCTAACTAATATTTGGATCCGAAATTCGAATGGGTTAAAATGGACTTGTGTCAAAATTTTCTATAAAATCATAAAAAAAAGAAAAACCGGAAATATGTATAGCCCATATGGGTGACAGGTCCAAATGTGGACCGATCCTATCTAGAATCAATAGGATTTGTCTTTGGGAGCATGTGAGTTAGCGAGCCAAATTTCATTGAAATATCTTAGTATTTGCGACCTGCAGCGTGTAAACAAGCCAATTTTGGGGGGACCCTTATATGGGCACTAGGTCTAAACATGGATCGATTTTAACGAAAATCAATAGGCTTCGTCTTTGGACTGACATAGGTCGGTGTACCAAATTTCATCAAAATATCTTAATATATGCAACCTGTAGAGTGCGCACAAGAAAGCATGAACTGACGGACGGACTTACGGACAGACAGACGGACATCGGTAAATCGAAACAAAAAGCGATTCTGAGTCGATCGGTATACTAAAAGGTGTGTTTAGGTATTGCAAACATCAGCACAAACTTATTATATCCTGTGCACGTAGTGGTGTAGGGAGTAAATATTGTTGCAATATGGCTTTGGTTTGGTATTTCTCAAAGTAATTTTGATCAAGAAACATTATTTTAATTAAAGGTGGAAAAAGTTATTAAGAAAAATGTGTGTTACAATTTTTTAATGCCGTACTCCTTGTTATCTGGACAACCATATTCGTCTCTTCGAATTAAATCTTAGCTCCCACGACGGCTTAGCAAAACAAGTTCTGAGTCTTATACCCATAATTAATAGTCCCTGAGAGAAACAACTTCCTTGTTCTTCATTTTAATAGTGACATTTCTTGTGGAAGAATGAATCCAGTCTACTCAGGAAGTCTAGAGTGAGACAGACTTTAGTTTTGTCTTCTTCATCAATTAAAAATTAAAAAAAATTCTTCACAAAAAAAATTATATTTTTTTTATTTTACAAAATTTTATTGTCGCCACCGAATTGCGACCTGAAGATTGCTAGTTTAGATCTCTACCGCTGAGCTATTCTTTGATATGAAAGTTGACTGGCATAAAAATGACACTTTGTTATTGCGTGATTATGAACTTTATTCTCTTCAATAAAAGTAATTATTAAACAAGTGCAAATGGTGCACTGCAATTCAGCATTGTCTGCAGTACTATTTTCACAGGTGCATAATGAGCAAGTTTTGAATTATTTTTTTATATGTATGGGTGATATCAAAAAATGTGATAAAAACCGTGTAACCACCGAATTTCTAATTTGTGTTACATATTTCGATATATATCAGCGCATTGTCACCTGTTTTACAAAATTTATAACAATCTGACCAATTTTTGGTTAATACATAAAATTTGTAACCAATTTTATAGGCCAAATGTAAACTCCGTAACAAGTAACTTATAAGGTTTTTTTATTTTAATAGCTTATATTTTAATAACCAATAAAGCTAAATACTAACTGTAAGAATTTTCATGAAGAGGAAAAGCGCCGTTTTTAATAAAAATTAATACATTTCACAAACTTTTTCGTATATCTTAGCAATCACGACTTCAACTCTGTAACGATTTTTCGTCATAATTTTTGATAAAAATGCATATACCAGAATTTTGGAGTTATCTATTATTTATATTCCGAAAAGTATAATGTTATTTATGCTCAAATGATCGTTGGACTGTAAGTAATCATCCAGTATAACAGACTTGAAGCTTTTCTGCAGCATGTAACATTCTCGAGATGAAAAAGGATGTCTTTAATAAGATTTGAAAAAATGTTGTAAACTCCGTTCCTAATTTTTACACCAAACTATTTAACGAGTAAGAAAAACAATGTCATATTTGGATTCACCTTGTAGGCATCATGCGATTTTGTTTCGGAAAAAAAATTCTGACAAAGCGTTTCTGAAAGAAAACGAAAAAAGTAACCAAATGTAAACTCCGTAACTGTAAACTCCGTAACCACAATTGTTTGCATCAGGTTTCATTCAAATAAATGTAGATAAATGTTTTAAATATTTTTAAATAACCATAAACAGAGGTGATTCAACTAATATTTATGTGTCAAAAGACGATTCAACTAATAATTTTGCGTCAAATCAAAAAAAGTTATCAGTTTTTTACCCTAAGCTGCTGGAGCGAAAAACGATTGATTTTGCATTTCATTGGTTTTGAATCGATATTTCGAGTCATTACTGACATTAGTTTGACAAATTAAATTTGTTTCACACAATTTAAGAATTTTTTGATCGTGAAATGTTATGTTTTTAATATATTATTTTGTAACTGCGCAACCGCTGTTTGGATTTTAAAAAATTTTATATTTTTGAAAAGCATTTAAAAGGACCAAAAATACAAAATTAAAAAAAAATAAAAATTTTTTTCGCTGAATGAATTGTATTTTTATTTGCGAAACCGCCAATTTGATAAACACAAATTATATATCATTGGAAAGCAAGTTGAAAACCCAAATACGAAAAACTAATAAATTGAAGAAAATTCGTACGCAATTTTTTTTTGTTATATCTTTTGCTTGCAGAAATGTAAACTCCGTTACAACAAAAAAAATTAAAATTGAGCAAAAAAAGTTATTGCGACAACAGATTTTTTGCAACAAGAGATTTTTTGCAATTAGGTTTATAATGACTAAACTTACTGATTCCATTAAGAAAAAACCGAAATATTAACACTTTTTTCTTCTCACAAATTTGGCCCAAAAATTTATCGCATTTTTTGATTTCATCCGTATATATATTTTAAAAATAGAAAAACTAAAAAAATATTGAATTTATAGAAATTAATTATAAATAAATGAATGAGTGCGTTTACCAGAAGCTCAACTGTTGCTAATCCGGTACTCAACAATCTGGTGAAACGATTTGATTAGCTACCGCTAAGTCAACATGTTGTTGTAGCGCTACCTTGTTGTGGTAGCGTAAAAATTTTACGCTACTTGTGAGCAGTTATTGATACATCAGCTGTCGTTTGTTTTTTTGTATATTTTTTTTTAAAGAATAAAAAACATATACAAATATAATTATAAAGAAAAAAAAAATTCGAAAAAATCAATGAAACATCTACAAATATTTTTATTTTAAAACAAAAACAAAAGTAGCATCGTTCACCAGATTAAGGTAATCATAAAGCGCTACATATCAATTGTAGCGGTAGCGGGTTTCTCTGGTAAACCTGCCCAATGCTTTTCGTTAGATTTGAGATCATATATATTTTATCTCTTTCTTTTTAAACTATTTTAAAATTAAAGAAAGATGATACAATTTTTTACAAGTAAATTACAGAGAATTTTAATTTTGAAATCCCGAATTCAAGGAAAAAATTCCCGATTACACCCTCGGTATAAATGGCGCACGATGCAGTGACTTTGAGTTGATGTAATGGCTTTTCGTGAATGATACGTGGATTCTCAGTGCCCCAGAAGGGGCTAAACGTCTTAGTGTTTAGCCAGTTGGCGTAGAACGGCCAGGAAATCTGCGACGAAATTCACGTTGCGCCAAAATTATTGACGAATTATTCCTTAAAAAAGTCTCCAGTGTTCCGAGTTCTTGAGAAGTATAGCGTTATTTGTCGACGTATATTCTGTATCTGTTTACTTCACAAGTATTAACATAAAACTGACAGTTGCCATTATTAGCAAAAGTTATAGCATATTAGGATAGGGTGATACATTTTGGGCCACCTTGTATTAGCCGCTTAACTTCTCAAATAATTTAGAAAACATAAAACGTGGACGGATATTTAAATATGCAAGAAAGAAATCCGATTGTTTTACACTTTAATGTTAATTATACCCTACACCACTATGTGGTCAGGGTATTATAAGTTTGTGCTGATGTTTGTAACACCGATCGGTTCAGAATTTTTTTTTATTTCGATTTAACGATGTCCGTCTGTCCGTCCGTCTGTCTGTCTGTCCATGCAATCTTGTGCGCAGTCTACAGGTCGCAAATATTAAGATATTTTGATGAAATTTGGTACGCAGACCTACGTACGTTGATTTTGGTGAACATCGGTCCATGTTTAGACCTAGTGCCCATATAAGGGTCCTACCAAAATTATATTGTTTATACGCTGCAGGTCGTAAATATTAAGCTATTTTGACGAAATTTGGTACACAGACCTATGTTAGCCCAATAACGCAGCCTATTGATTTTGGTGAACATCGGTCCATGTTTAGACCCAGTGCCCATATAAGGGTCCTACCAAAATTATACTGTTTACACGCTGCAGGTCGTAAATATTAAGATATTTTGATGAAATTTGGTACACAGACCTACATTGGCCCAATAACGCAGCCTATTGATTTTGGTGAACATCGGTCCATGTTTAGACCTAGTGCCCATATAAGGGTCCTACCAAAATTATACTGTTTATACGCTGCAGGTCGCAACTATTAAGATATTTTGACGAAATTTGGTACATAGACCTATGTTGGCCCAAGGACGAAGCCTATTGATTTTGGTGAACATCGGTCCATGTTTAGAACTAGTGCCCATATAAGGGTCCCCCCAAAATTGGCTTGGTTACAAACTGCAGGTCGCAAATATTAAGATATTTTAATGAAATTTGGTGCGCTGACTCACATTATAGAAAATTTTGACACAAGCCCCATTTTAACCCATTCGAATTTCGGATCCAAACAATACACCAGAGTGGTGTAGGGTATTGTATAGTCGGCATGCCCGACTTTAACCTTTTTACTCGTTTTTTTATAAAATAGGGCAACATCAAACAGTTAACTGGTTAAATATTTAAAAAAAAAATATAAACTTTTTTTATAATTTAGTGATGAATTTACATAAAAATGTGGGTGGAGAAAGCGCAGCAGGTAATAATTTGATTTGGTTTATAAAATCGCTCAATTTTCATCTACTGAGTTTTTTTTCAACTAGATCCTAAATTTTAAAAATTAACTCCAATTTAAAACTCTGTAGTTAAAAAATTTCAACTGATTTTATCTTCTAAAATTTATAATTCAGTGATTTTAGATTCGTGTGGAAGTAATAGAAAAAAGTGTCACAGCAAAAATTTGGTTTGGTTTGAAAAATCGAGCGATCGAGTTATTGTCAGTGGCATTTTTTTTTCTACTAGATTATAGATTTTAAAAATTAATAAATTTACTTGATATCATAATTCAACTTCAATAGGTGTTCCGCTTTATCGTAATGAATAAATATTATGGATTTGAACAGGAATTAGCATTACATTATTTCAATAAGTTTATAAATAACTTTGGAGGGTTATTTTATTTTTTTCTGTGGAAGTTATTTTATTATGAAACAACCCGCCCCAACTTTTGTGATAAAAGTCACAATAGTTTCGGTCTCTGTGTAAAGTATTTTTGTAAGCCAATTTGGAAAACAAAAATTTTTTTGACGAACGTTGGGATCGGCTTTTTTAATTTTTTGTTATAGTCGGATCTTAAAGTGCGATATAACGATTTTTTTTGTCTCGGGGAGACCAATGTTTTGCTATAAAGGAAAAATCCAATTAAGAAAAATTTAAAAAGGCGACCCCTACGTTCGGAAAAAAAATTAAAAAAAATTTGAAACCTCCGTGCAAAAATAATTTAGATTCGACGGTGTACGGCGAACTTTTTCTTTTGTGCTACGGTCTAGTGTACACTTAATAAATTCAAAAATGTTTACTTCGTGTACGCTAGCTGAGTAATGTTTTAAATGGGCTAGAATTTTTTGGATGTTCATCTTGTAACATGTACAAATCTTTGGGCCTGATGCCAATTTGAAATAAAAAAAAAAATTTAACATCCCAGGTAATACTTGACCGGACATACTCTATATGTACTGATAGACGCGCGCACCATACTTTCACTTTTTAAATATTTACTTTCATATGAATATATTAGGGTGTCCCATGAATCAGAAGTTGTCGATATTCAATGCTCATATCTCCCAAGTCAAAAAGTTTGATTTTTTTATAGTTTATAGTCAAAATTTTGATACAAGTCCATTACAATGTACTAAAATTTCGGAGCCAAACATTAGTTGACTTTTAGAGTTTGCTAAAAACCGAAAAATTTGAAAACCGCGGTTTCGGTTTTTCAAAATTATAAAAACCGCGGTTTCGGTTATTTTTCGGTTTACTTGTAATATTAATAGAATTGATTTAAAATAATTAAATATATATGAAAATTAAATACTTTAACACGTTCAAGATATTTATTAAAATTCGATTAAATTTCTGGCTCGAATAAAGGCAATAACGCCGTTTCAATTCGTTTGCGGGAGAAGAAAAAAGCGAGGAAAACCATTACAAATTAAATTGTTTTATTTTTTTGTCGGCAACTAAAGCTGCATTTTTAAGAGTTTAAATTTAAATTTTAGCAATCTGTTTTAAACAACCCAGCAAATAAAGATGATCATTAATGACTCAGAAATGAGCTCCAAAATCATAAACATTTTTCCACTTTTTCCTATTAAAGTGGTCCGTCCAAAAGAGCCCCGTATGTACTCACAAATGACTCAAAAAAAGAACGTATAAAATCGAAATTTTCCTCATAAATTTAAATAATTTTGGAATCTTCTTTGAGTCCTAAAAATGAAACCTCATTTTGAGACAGTTTTTTAGATTGTAAAGACAACTTTTTGGATTGTTTGTTGAGGGTTCATATTTTCGACCAAAAAAAAGAGTGTTTTCAAAAAAACAATGATCATTTCTATGAGCTATTTAAGAATAGGTTTTGATGCTCGAAAAACCGCGGTTTCGGTTAAAACCGAACAGCAAACTCTATTGACTTTCAACCAGACTGATATAGGTAGACTTGGGCATTCTGGTTCTTTTGGTGACCGCTCTTTCTAGTTCAATTTTTTGTAAAGAAATAGTTCGCTCTTCTAGTACAGTAGCTCTCTCCCAATTCCATTCCCTCGTTCACTAAACAATTTTTCCGATCTTTCGTTTGTAAATTTTGAAGAGGAAGCTAATTCATATAGCTCGTCTTTTAGTTATCACAGATATAAAATATCAGAGAAATTAAGAATTTTAAGAAAAAAAATTTTTAGTGTAGAAACTATTTTTAATTAATAAAAAGAAATAAAATTGTCCTCAATCAAAGGTAATAAAATGAACGATTGAACTAGAAGAGCGATTTGAAGTGAACTAGGTCTTTCGACTAATTTAGTGACTAGTTCAATAGAACTAATTTGTTCAGTAAAAACACAATTCTAGATATAGGTTATCACATGGTCAGCATGCCCTACTTTATTTTTTTACTCTTTTTTTTGCAATTCATTCACTCACAATATATTTTCCATAACCGAATGAGGTTTATTTAAAAAGTAAATGGTAAAGTTTGTTTTCAATTGAAGAATCAATTAAAATACATTGAAAGAAATTGTTTAACTTTTATATCAATCAATAAAAAACAAACTAGAAAAAAATATGTATAGGGGTTTGAAAATTAAACTAAAAAAACTTTCAAATATGAAAAAACAAACAACAAAATCGTTTTTTTTACGTTTTGTCAGTTAAAAATTGATGATTGTTTTAACAGACTCTTCAATTATTTTTATTTCTTTTATGGATTGTTTAAACAATGTTTGAAAATAAATAGCAAAATGGTTTGAATATAATAAAAAATCAGTAGTCCGTTTTTTACTTGTGTTTTCAATTAATTTAATATGTATTTTAGGTGGATTTTAAGGATAAAATATTGTGAGTGTACATTTAGGACAAAATGGAACATAGCTGGAGTGTTTGCTTTGCAAGTCGACAGCTCGTAATTTAAGGGACATCATATGTACACATTGTATGTGTATTTTATGGGGAAGGAGAAAGAACAACAATAACAATAATGATGATAATATTCTCCACTATATGTAGAAGTAACCATATGTACAAAAAAAAAAAAAAATTAAGAAACCTTATCGCAACACCTTGTGGGTATGGGGAGCATTAGAAAATATATTTGATAGTTTTATGATAGTTGGAGTTGACTAACTAAAATTTCTGTTTGCCTAATACTTAGTTATGGTAATATATTAGTTTTGAAACACTATTTTTACTAATAATAGTTTAAGTTTATGATATAAGTCCCATAGCAGAGAGGAGAACTTAGAGAGGGGGTCGGTAAATATAAATATGTTAATATGCGAGTATATGTATCGTATATAAATATATATGGTGATAGTACTAATATAAAAGTTTTACCATCGAAATATGTAAATATATCACATATAGTATTTATATTTACATGAATTTTATTTAAACATTCAAGAATTCTTATTTGTCTATAATAAATTTTATATAGTTTTTAAAATTCTCTCTGTGAACTTTAAACTTTGGACGCAAAATTGAAAAGCACTAAAGTGTTCTTTGGACTATTATATAAATTTAAACAAAATTGTTCTATCTGTACATATTTAAGGGGTTACATACAGTGGCAATAAATACACTCATAAAAAAAGTTAGTACAAAAGTCTGTTAAACGCGTTCTGATTAAATTGAACTAATTTTTCTGTTATTTTCTTTTAAAAAGCATGTACAAATAGGTAAAAATTCTGCTAAAATAACAGGAAATAATACATGTATTTGCGGGCTTTTTATGAGTCTAGAACATGCTATATTTGACGACTCGTCTATAACGATTTCAATAAATGTGAATATATTTGAAAGTAAATATATAAGTGTGTTCCCAAGCAGGGGCGGATACCAGACGGCTGTGGTTTTGGGGGACTATAGGCCCCTTGAAGACCAAAATTCATTTTTTTCTTCAAATAATGCTACAATGGACAACAAGATATATTTAAACGGACAATTTAGAACTTCTCATTATACAAATTTTTTAATTTCGAGATTTTTTGTAGATTTTTGGATTGGAAAAAAAATTTTTTTCAAGAAAACGGACAGGTTTTAAAATTCTCAAAATTTTTATACAATGAGTGTTCTTCTAATAGAGTTATTATCAACTTGCGCTAACTTCAAAACATTATTTTAAGCTTTTATGGTCTTAGGATGATTAAAAACTCTTTAAAATCTTGAAAAAAAATCACTTAAATAAAGGGTTTTTCAACAGGGACGCCACAAAAGTAGAAAGACAGGGACAGCAAACGACGCCATATTTCTTGCCGCTCTTTTGACATTTCTCTTCAGTAAGGTTTGCCATTTCATGATGGAAAGATATACGAGCCAACAACGAGGCGAAATTATTAAAATTTACTACCGAAATTCGGAGTCAGTGGCCTCAACGTTAAGAGTGCTACGTCCAATTTATGGTCGTCATAATCGTCCAAGCAGATCAACAATTGAGCGTTTAGTGGAAAAATTTGAATCCACAGGCACAGTACAAAATGTTCCCGTGCCAGTGAGGCAAAGAAGTGCCCGTAGTGTCGAGAATATTGCTGCCGCTGAGGCTTCAGTTGAAGAAAGCCCAAATGTGTCTCTCACACGTCGTTCTCAAGCGTTGGGCATCTCTGTGACGTCGATGTGGCGAATTTTGCGAAAAGATCTTGGCATACATCCTTACAAAATCAAATTGACGCAAGAACTGAAGCCGCTTGACCATCAGAAGCGTCGTATGTTCGTGAATTGGGCTGAGCAACAACTTGAAAATGATTCGGATTTTCATCGAAAACTCATCTTCAGCGACGAGGCTTATTTCTGGCTGAATGACTTCGTCAATAAACAAAATATGCGTTATTGGTCAGACAGCAATCCACACGTACTCCATGAGTCATCATTGCGACCCGAAAAAATTACGGTTTGGTGCGGTTTATGGGCCGGCGGCGTCATTGGGCCGTACTTCTTCCGTAAAGATCAAGACCGGCACGTTACTGTGAATGGGAATCGCTACCGTTCAATGATAACCGAATATTTTTGGCCCCAATTGGATGATATGGACTTGGAGGACATGTGGTTCCAACAGGACGGCGCCACAAGCCACACAGCAAATGTCACAATCAATTTATTGCAAACCAAGTTTGGAGAACGTGTTTACTCACGAAATGGTCCAGTCGATTGGCCGCCTCGGTCGTGCGATTTGACGCCGTTGGACTATTTCCTGTGGGGCAACGTCAAATCTATGGTCTATGCCAACAAGCCAGCGACGATTGATGAACTTCGTACGAATATCGAATGTGAAATTGCAGCAGTATCGGCCGATTTATGCTTGAAAACCGTCGAAAATTGGGTTCAGCGTCTGGACTTCTGCAAGCGTGCCCGTGGTGGCCATGCAAAAGAGATCGATTTCAATACATAATGCCATCGAACGTACTTTCATTGATATCCAAAACCGTTTTTGTTTTATTTAAATAAACTTTTGCAGCGCTCTTATTGAAAAGCCCTTTATTACGTTTATTTTTAAAATAAATTTATTTCTTAACCCAGCAGCATAGGACAGTTAAACTAAAGTGCAAATTTGTCAACACAAAACAGCTGTTGGACAATAATTTGTTTAATCGATGCCACATTGCAACATATTGACAGAATGCTGAATGCTACCACCATTTTATGACAATTTCAATTGGATATAAATTATTTTGACACAATCAATGTTGCTATGTCAAGTAATTGGATATTTCTTAAACTAGAACTGAAAAACATCACGTTTAGTTAAACTTGGTTTAATTTTGTTTTGATATTAACTAAACAGCCCATTAAACTGAAAAGGAAAGACTGCCAATACGGACTTACAGATCTTAATGAGCTTCTGATACGTTGTAGAGGAGAAAAATTTAAAGGACAAATATTTTTTTTTTAGCTGCACAATTTAATATTTAAGGGTTAAAAAATTAGGTCAAAAATTACCCAATTTTTCGTTTTTTCGGATTATTTCATATTTGCTCCAAAGTAATTATAAGAAATTTTGATGTTATACAAAAGGTAGCGGCCTATTAAACGGTGTATAAAACATACTCAAGCATGCTTATTTGTTTATGCCATAACACAAAACATCAACAATTTTGGGTGGTTTTGTATGGGGATGTATACAGCGTTAAGGGTCAAATTCACATATATTAATACTTATACACTCAAAATAGATTGTAGTTTAAGGGGGGTAAATACTGTAACAACACCATTTTATAGGGCATATTTGAACTGTTGTCAAAAATTCAATTAACAATTTATTTAATATTTTATTTTTGTATTTAAAAATCATGTTATTTTACTATTTTTAAAAAATATCAGTTTTATATTTCCCCAGCCAAAATCGGCAGAGTTGCCACTTCATTACTGGCCTTTTTAATAAAAGCAAAATCGGCTGCCACTGTGCAGCCTTCATTAATTATCGGAAAATAAAAATGTAAAGTGATTTTTAAACCTAGATAAATTCTCTAGTCCTTATCGTGGCCCGATTTTAATTTTTAAAATTTTTTTTTAACAAAGTTGCCACACAAACTTAAAAGTTCCAAAAAAGACAAGAAAAAACATATTTGCGCGGGGATATAAAATTTATTTGACCAAAATTCAAAAAAAGGGCCACTACAAGGACTAGAGTTTTTTATTGCCTACGAAGGAAAAAAATCCGGATCGGAATCGGAATCGGGTAACCTGCCTTGGCTGTACAGTGGCAGCCGATTTTGAACTCAGGGTTGTGGGAAAACGTGTTTAAAGTTTAAAATTAATTTTACGCTAAGAAAACATATAGTTATACCCTACACCACTATGTGGTCAGGGTATTATAAGTTTGTGCTGATGTTTGTAACACCAAAAAATATTGGTCGTAGACCCACCTTATAGTATACCGATCGGTTCATAATTTTTTTTTTATTTCGATTTAACGATGTCCGTCTGTCCGTCCGTCCGTCTGTCTGTCTGTCCATGCAATCTTGTGCGCACTCTACAGGTCGCAACTATTAAGATATTTTGATGAAATTTGGTACGCAGACCTATGTTGGCCCAAGGACGAACAAGTTTGATTTTGGTGAACATCGGTCCATGTTTAGACCTAGTGCCCATATAAGGGTCCTACCAAAATTATATTGTTTATACGCTGCAGGTCGTAAATATTAAGATATATATATTTGTTCCTTTTACTCCTGCAAGGAGCATAGGGCCGCATACGGTTTCGGTAATCATGTTCGGTTTAAGATGAATGGCTGATTGGGCCAAAGCATCCGATCCTGGTGTTGGGGCTGCCAACATTGCCTCCAGGCCTGCAGTGGTTGCGCAGGGATTTAATCCAAGCGCCAATAGGGTTATACCGCCCATGGTCGGTTGGGATATTGGTTTTTTGGTTGGCGCCAATTGCTCGCCACGACGTTACAAGGATCATAGGCAAACTCGGGACTTAGTGGGAGCTCGAAAGACCCTCCGAGACTCTCCCCTTGTAAGCGCTGACTGTCCGCGGCTGCCATTGGCAGCTACTCCACATTTCTGCGGAATCACTATCCGCAACCTGTGACGCGTCCGGTAGCACTCAGCTGTGCTTCCCATAAGCAAATAATATATCATACATCGTCATAAAAATGACAAGGTGTGATATACCATTCGCAAGGGCGGAAAATATTAAGATATTTTGACGAAATTTGGTACACAGACCTATCTTAGCCCAATAACGCAGCCTATTGATTTTGGTGAACATCGGTCCATGTTTAGACCTAGTGCCCATATAAGGGTCCTACCAAAATTATAATGTTTATACGCTGCAGGTCGCAAATATCAAGATATTTTGATGAAATTTGGTACACAGACCTATATTCGCCCAATAACGCGACCTAGTGCCCATATAAGGGTCCTACCAAAATTATACTGTTTATACGCTGCAGGTCGCAAATATTAAGATATTTTGATGAAATTTGGTACATAGACCTACACAGAAAAAATTTACAAAATTCTGTTTGTAATGTTAAACACCTTTTTTGCATAAACAAACAAAAAATTTTTTAAAAAGGCACCAACAATGGAATTTGTATATACAAATCCCTTTTTGTAACTTTTTTGTAATTTGTTAAAAATAAAATCAATTTTTTTTTAACAATGTGTTTTGTAAATACAATAATTTTTTTTTGTAACTTGTTTGTATTTGTTAAAAATAAAAAAATAAAATTCAACAACGAGTTTGTTATATTAAAACAATTATTCGCTTTATGTTGTCGTATTGACAAAAAAAAAATACTTTTTTGAAATTTTTGTTACAATTTACAAACATTTGAGCAATTGAAAACAAAAAATAAATGATTTGTTTTTTTTTTTGTTTCAAAAAATTCTAAGGCTATTTTTTTGATATTTTTGATACAATTTACAAACATTTAATAAAAAAATTGTTAGATATCTAAGTAAAAAGCCAACAATTTTTTTTAATTACTTAAAATTTTGTGATACTTTTTTCTGTGTATGTTGGCCCAAGGACGAAGCCTATTGATTTTGGTGAACATCGGTCCATGTTTAGAACTAGTGCCCATATAAGGGTCCCCCCAAAATTATATTGTTTATACGCTGCAGGTCACAAATATTAAGATATTTTGATGAAATTTGGTACATAGACCTATGTTGGCCCAAGGACGAAGCCTACTGATTTTGGTTAACACCGGTCCATGTTTAGAACTAGTGCCCATATAAGGGTCCCCCCAAAATTGGCTTGGTTACAAACTGTAGGTCGCAAATATTAAGATATTTTAATGAAATTTGGTGCGCTGACTCACATTATAGAAAATTTTGACATAAGCCCCATTTTAACCCATTCGAATTTCGGATCCAAACAATACACCAGACTGGTGTAGGGTATTGTATAGTCGGCATGCCCGACTTTAACCTTTTTACTCGTTTTTTTTTCTTTTTGTTCTGCTGTTTTATGCGAAATAAGATTTCTAATAAAGCAATGATAAAAATCGCTTCCAAAAAATTTTGTGTACAAATTTAATGAATATAATATTACTTTGTCACTAATATATATTTTACAAAAAAACATATGAAAACTTCATTTCTTTTATTAATATTTAAAAATAATTGAAAAGTTAGTAGACCAATTTTCAAGTGATTTTTCGTTCATTTTAAATTACATTTTCAGTTAATTTAAGGGAGGTATCGACTCTAAAAAAAATATTTTCGAATTTTTTATTGATATTTTCTGAGCATATACTGAAGAGTATGCTCTACCCAAATAAATTATAAAAAAAATCGAAAATAAAATTTTTCCTAGAGTCGATATCCCCCTTAAATTAACTGAAAATGTAATTTAAAATAAACGAAAAATCACTTGAAAACTGGTCTATTAACTTTTCAGTTATTTTTAAATGTTAATAAATTAACTACAAAATAAATGAAATAATAATTTTTCATTTATTTTTTTTTAACTTTCAAAAAATTAACTACAAAATCCGTAATAAGTAATAAATGCCCAGTCAGAAAAATACAAACACGAAAGCGGTGGCAAAGCACTTTAACAGGTGGTATAAGTACTGGCAAAAATTGCTTTCCCATTCCTAAAATGATAACATCATTAGACAAAAGGACCGGCTGTTCAAAAAGCGCCGGAAAAGCACTGGAGGAACAAAATTTTTAAACGTTGGCAAATCGCTGGCAAAACCAATAAATAGGTGGTCTGGAAATATATTTTCCAAAATAAAATTAAAAAAAAGTTCATATGTATTTTTTTTGGTCCTGCCGTGATTTGAACACAGGCCGTCAGATTGGCAGACGATTGCTCTACCCACTGAGCTAACGAGACATATAATATTTAATGGCTAAACACATAAATGAGTGATAATAGCTGGACAACTACTGGCTGTGCTAAAATGCTAGTACTGGCAAACAATTTTTAGTAACTAGTATGCCAGTGTTGGGAGGGCAAAAAAAAAAGTTGGTCTTGAAGGAGCTTTCCCACAAACAAAAAAATTGATTTTATGAAACAAAAAAAATTTTAAATTAAAAAAATTCAAAAAAATTTTTTTGCTTGCAACCGGATTTGAACTCGGAACCTTCCGACTACAAACATTTTTTAACGAAGCGTCAGCATTTATATAAAATCATTGGTTTTCCAGTGAATTGATTTTTGTACGCCTGGTAGCATTGGCTAGGTAGCACTGGATAATCACTGGTTGCAAACCTTGGCATATCACTCTAAGCCAATTCTTTGCCAGTGGTTTTTTTTATAAACCACCGAAATTTTTGTAAAAAAAATACTGGTAAAACGCTTTTTGCAAACGCTGGCAAAGCGTACCAAATGAGTGTTCTGCCAGTCATTTATTTTTAATAACGTGGTTACCCAGTGGTATGCCAGTGCTTGATTTTTTGTACCACTGGCGATTTCTGACTCGGTGATATTTAGTTTATTTCGTTTTTTTACTGACCTAGAAATCTAAAAGGGTTTCTTTTTTTAACAAAACATTTTAAATGAAAATATTAA
This sequence comes from Leucophora obtusa, assembly GCA_949987735.1. Classification (NCBI taxonomy): domain Eukaryota; kingdom Metazoa; phylum Arthropoda; class Insecta; order Diptera; family Anthomyiidae; genus Leucophora; species Leucophora obtusa. Next base: position 77,064,154 of record OX465295.1, read on the forward strand.
CTGTAACAGAAAATCGGTATTATATGTAATTTATTTTTTAAATAAAATACAAAAACAGTAAAAAAAATATATCTCTTTTAATTTTAACTGTATAATCATTTAAAAATAAATGTACTGATAAATTTTTAAATAAACTACAGTGAGTTACTGTAATAATATTTTCAGTGTAGTTATCATTACTAGATATGTAGTTACATAACCAGATATCTGGTAATGATTTCCTACTCTGCGATAAAACCATCTGAAAAAACATTGGTTTTTCTTGGGCCGAGAAAAACTAAAATAAAACAAAATTTAAAGCCTTTTAAAAAATTGAGGTTTAATCCTATTTTTGCTTTTATAACAAATTAATCATTTTGTATACTTCTGTTATAAATTACTTTCCAAATATGTTTCTTTACTCAGCGACTATACGCAATGGTTGAATATAATGAGGTGGTACATGAGCCCAAAAGGTTGAATACTATTGTTCTAAATCATCTCAAATATCAGCAAAAAATGAAACATTTAAAAATCCAGAAGGTTTCTTTAAAAACATATTTAGCTCGTGCTGTTTTAAAAAAAAAAAATATATAGATGCTTGAAAAAAATTGATACTGCTGACACGATCCACATGCCATATGACAGCTTTAATCCTCCTAGATTTTATTTTTAAATAACCAAACACATAATGATTGAATATTCTAAATTTTTTGTACGCACCACAACGCAATTAACATAAAAAATCAAGAATTTTCTTTGAAAAAAAAAATAAAAAACATTAGACCATAAAAAGTGAGCTGACGCGCCTTTCTTCCGCTTATTATTTTTTTTTTGTATATTTTAATCTAAAATAAAAAAAGAATACCCCAAGATCTTTAACAATATATTTTTTTTATAATTTTTTCACTTTTTTATATAAATGAATGAAAGTGAAAAATATGAGGCAGACTCTAAGGTTTTTTTAATTTTTTTTTTTTTTTTGTTCATTAAGCACCCTTAAATTGTTATTTAACATCTTGTGCAACATCAGTTTGAGTATCTTAGACAAAACATAAAAAACAAAAACTGTATGAATGAAATAGAACTCATGCCACAAGATGCTGAAAGTGAAAGGATCTTTATTCTTTCACTTTTCTTTGTTTAGATTTTTTTTTTATTATTGAGGTTTAACTTTTTATGCATATGCTGATGATATTATCGCGGAAATGTTTTTATTAAGAATTCTGAGTATTTTTTTTTTATAATAAGATCGTTATACTGTATTAAAAGTGAGGGTGCCTTATTTTTTGCGCATATGCATGATTTCTTTAAGGACTTCCTTTTTTCTAACTTAAGGCATGTGGTTTTTACGTTTTTTTTATATTTTGTCCCCCCCTGAATTAGGTTGTGGTTACCCTTGAAAGAAAATAGGAGGACATGATAATGGACTCTTTGTATTGTCTTTTTTTTTAATAGAAATCAGCTTGTATGGATTCAGATTTTTTTTTTTATCAAAGAAGTCCTTTTTAAAAAGCGGATGTTTATTTAACATTTTCAAATTTGTCTTTAAGTTAAATCAGCAAGCCTTAGAATTGTTAAAAAAATTTAAATGCTGTTTAGCTTATAATGTTCATTTTTTAAGTCATAATGGTTCACTGGAAATCAACGTTAGCAATCGATATCTTTATATATAATACAGTTATCCATTTGAGAACCATTTCAAATTGATTTTAAAAACCCTTTTTTGTATCTATTCTAAAAAATGCTTGTAAGTTCACTACTATAAAATGATTAACCTTTTAATATAACGCATAGTTAGTAAATATAAACCCAAAATGTGTAAAATTATTTTGTACATATATATAAAAATACACACATAATCTAATTATAGGCTTTATCTGCTTATAATTTAACATGTTGTGTGGACATTTTTTATTTTGTTGATAAATTTAAATTTTACTCACAAATTTTGTAAACTTATTAACAAGGAAAGACTCCCAACGCGGACCGGCAGATCTTAATGAGCTTCGGATATGTTGTAGAGGAGAAAAATTTAAAGGACACGTATTTTTTTTAGCTGCCCAATCTCATATTAAAGGGTTAAAAAATGTGGTCAAAAATGGCCCAATTTTTCGTTTTTTCGGTTTATTTCATATTTGTTACAAAGTAACTAAAGGAAATTTTGGTATCGTATGAAAGGTATTTCAGGGGCCTATTTACCGGTGTATAAAATATGCTTATTTGTTTATGGCGTAGCACAAAACATGAATATTTTAAGTGGTTTTGTATGGGGATGCATACAGGGTTAAGGGATAAATTCGCATACATATATTAATCCTTATAAAATTTCGGGTTTGAGACAAATTTTCCAGAATGTCTATATTTTTAAAGATTTGGGAACCGCTGACACTATATATATGCAATATGGGTATCAAACTTTTTACTTTTGAGCAGGCACCAGAAAACGTTTTTTTTTTTTTGTTTTTATCAAAAATAAATATCACTAAAGTTCAAAATGTTTTTATTTCTCAATCGAAAACAAAAAATTTCAAATGTACTTTAAAACAAAAATATCCCTCAAGTTGAAATTCGAAAAATATCTTTAGGTATAAATATCAAAGATAAAAAAATTGATAAAAAAATAAAACTTCTTAAAACGTTTTAAAAAACGTTTTTTTTTTGTTTTTCATCTTTGTACTAAGTACAAAAATATGAATAGAATTTTAAAATTTTTGTTTTATTTTTATGGTGGAGATACTATTATGGTTTTTGGTTTCAAATCTGTAGAAAATCATATAATATCCTAGAGTGAACTGTTGAGCGGTATATACATACAAACATATATTGCAAATATTTTTTTTTTTGCTAAAATGTTTGCCAATTGACCAGCATTTTGCACTAATATTATTCATTTTCGGAATGAAATCGCTGTATAAGTTTTCTAATTAAATTTTTGCACCATGAAACCTTTTTCGCATTCCGCCATTAATTCGCAATTTTTTAAGTGCAGATTTTTAAAATTTATAACCTAGGGACCATAATACCCATATCTCATACCAAAGTTTGGTAATTAGTTCGCAAAAAAAAAATTGCCAAAAAAAATTTGCAAAAAAATTTTTTTTCCATTAATGTATTCTTTTGCAGAATATAAATTGCTGATTAGGTTTCTTAACTATTTTTTGTATCATAAAGGCTTTTTTCGCATTCTGCCAATATTTTGCAATTTTTTGAGTGCGGTTTTTTAAAATTTTTAACCTTAGGACAATAATTCCCATATCTTATGCCGAAGTTTGGTGGTTAGTATGCAAAAAGTTTCGCGAAAAAAAATTTAGCAAAAAGGAACATTTTTCCATCAACATATTCTTTTGAGGAATGTAAATCGCTGACTGAGTTTTTTAATTTATTTTTTGTACCATAAAGCATTTTTTCGCGTTCCGCCATTATTTTGCAAATTTTTAAGAGCGGTTTTTTTTAACTCACAACCTAGGGACTATAATACCTATATCCTATACCAAAATTATCTGGTTAGATTGCAAAAACAAAAAAAATTGGGAAAAAAATTTTACAAAAAGGAATAGTTTTGCATCAATATACATATGTATATGTATGTAACATATGTATAGCAGAATGTTAATCGCTGATTAAGTTTAAATAAATTTTGAGTGCGGTTTTTTAAAATTCATAAATTTGGGACTATGATACCCATATCTTATGCCAAAGTTTGGTAGTTCGTACGCAAAAAATTTCGCGAAAAATAAATTTTGCAAAAAGGAAAATTTCTGCATCAACATATTCGTTTGCAGAATGTAAATCGCTGACTGAGTTTTTAAATTTATTTTTTGTACCAAAAAGCTTTTTTTCGCGTTCCGCGATTTTTTTGCAATTTTTTAAGTGCGGATTTTTAAAATTCATAATCTTGGGACTATAATGCCAATATTCTCATATCAAAGTTTGGTGGTTAGTTTGCAAAAAAAATTCGCAAAAAAAATTTTACAAAAAGAAAATTTTTTGCATCAGTGTATTTGTTTGCAGAATGTAAATTTCTGATAACAATTTTTAATTCATTTTTTGTACCATAAAGTTTTTTTTCGCGTTCCTCCATTGGTTTGCAATTTTTTAAGTGGGGTTCTTTAAAATCCATAATCTAGGGACTATAATACATATATCCTATACCAAAATTAGCTAGTTAGATTGCAAAAACAAAAAATCACGACAAAAAATTTTGCCAAAAGGAATAGTTTTGCATCAACATATTTGCTTGCAGAATGTTAATCGCTGATTATCATGCTTTGTAGAAGTCTTTTCGGCGGAAATTTTTATTACTTTTTAATAACGCAAAGGTTTATATCATTTGATGCAGAAATATGTCTATATGAATGTTGTTTTAAGAATTTTTACAAAATTTATATGTAATTGTAATCAGAAAAAACTAAAAAAAAACGTTTTAAAACGTTTTATTTTGTTTTTTCCTCAATACAAAAAAAACGTTTTTTTTTTGTTTTTTCCTCAGTACAAAATAAAAATAATTCTCAACTTTCCTGAAAATATCAGTACGGATATTTTTTAAATTTTGTTTTCGAAAAGAAAACAAAAAATAAAAAAATTGATGAAAACAAAATATCCATCAAGAAAAATAAATTCATTTGTACACAAGTGATTTTTTTTATTGAGGAAAAAACAAAATAAAACGTTTTAAAAGTATTAATATCGGGTGCCTGCTTTTGAGAGTACATTCCTGTTATTTAAAAATCATTTCATAAATTTCAGACATAACCCCATACAAAAAAGTATGAAAAATTGAGTTTTTCCCAAATAACTTTTTTGGTTGTTATACAACATGCCATATCTTTCTACATCAGCTAATGCAGTTACTTACTTTTGCTTTTGAGCGATAGAATAATGTCTAAAAATTGCAGTTTTGAGCAATTTAATCTATTGGATTAATTGTTAATTGAAATCTTTTGAAATAGTTCAACAAATCGCTTTAATTGAAAAAGTAGCACAATATTTTTATTTTGTGTATAAGAACTACCTACTTAAAGCATATACTTGTAATTTCTTTATCTCATAAACTAGATTAGAAAAAGTTTAATAGTATATTTAGAGTGGGCAAAAACTAGTAGTTTTTGGTAATTTTTAGGTTTTGAGCCGAAAACTATAAAATTAATTTAGTTTTTCCATATAATTTTCATACAAACTGAAAACCAGATTCTACCTGGTTTTTGTCAAAAACCACGTAAAAATATCTGAAATTTGTATTTTTGATACACCCGGTTTCTTATATAACTAATTTTCGATACACCCTGTTACAACGAATACAGAATTAAAACAAGTGTCAAAAATATATTTTTTAATTTTTTTTAAATATTTCAGTTTAAGTTTAAAATTGTGTGTTTTTATATATTTTTAAATGTGTTAATAATTTTTTCAATTTAATTTAACCATAAAAACATAAAGAAAAGTGTTTAATAAAAAAGTGATGTAACGAATAAAAACTAAAAATTCAGTATAAATGAATTGGCTTTTTTAATTTAGTTTTGTAAAAAAACCACCTGGTTTTTGTTCAGTCTGAATTCAGTATAACACCAGCAAAATTAGTCCGTACGAACATAAAGTTTTTATACAACCGAGTTGAATAACTTTGACACCCTGTAGTACACCCTATGTTAAAACAGAGTAACTATAAATATTATTTACTTAAAGCTGAAGTTCTTTTCAATTTTTGTGAACATTGTTTTAGTATATTAGAATATCGTTAAAATCCACCTAAAATACATATTAAATTAATTGAAAACGCAATTAAAAAAAGGACTACTGATTTTTTATTATATTCAAACCATTTTGCTATTTATTTTCCAACATTGTTTAAACAATCCCTAAAAGAAATAAAAATAATTGAAGAGTCTGTTAAAACAATCATCAATTTTTAACTGACAAAACGTAAAAAAAACGATTTTGTGGTTTGTTTTTTTTTTTTGTTTCAATTTTCAAAACACTACACATACAACACACACCTTCATATTTTTGTTGGCTATGTTTGTATATATGAGTAAAGAATTTCTTGTAATTTTAATCGAAATAATTTTGTATATGGGTGAAATCAAAAAATGTGATACATTTTTGGGCCAAATTTGTGAGAAGCAAAAAGTGTTAATATATCGGTTTTTTCTTAATGGAATCAGTAAGTTTAGTCATTATAAACCTAATTGCAAAAAATCTCTTCTACAAGTTGTCACAATAACTTTTTTTGCACAATTTTAATTTTTTTTTTTGGTAACGGAGTTTACATTTCTGCAAGCAAAAGATATAACAAAAAAAATTGCGTACGAATTTTCTTCAATTTATTAGTTTTTCGTATTTGAGTTTTCAACTTGCTTTCCAATGATATATAATTTGTGTTTATCAAATTCGCGGTTCGGGAATAAAAATACAATTCATTCCGCGAAAAAAAAATTAATTTTTTTTTAATTTTGTATTTTTGGTCCTTTTAAATGCTTTTCAAAAATATAAAATTTTTTAAAATCCAAACAGCGGTTGCGCAGTTAAAAAATAATATATTAAAAACATAACATTTCGCGATCAAAAAATTCTTAAATTAAGTGAAACAAATTTAATTTGTCAACCTAATGTCAGTAATGACTCGAAATATCGATTCAAAATCACTGAAATGCAAAATCAATCGTTTTTCGCTCCAGCAGCTTAGGGTAAAAAACTGATAACTTTTTTTGATTTGACGCAATCGTCTTTTGACGCATAAATATTAGTTGAATCACCTCTGTTTATGGTTATTTTAAAATATTTTAAACATTTATCTATATTTATTTGAATGAAATCTGATGCAAACAATTGTGGTTACGGAGTTTACAGTTACGGAGTTTACATTTGGTTACTTTTTTCGTTTTCTTTCAGAAACGCTTTGCCAGAATTTTTTTTCCGAAACAAAATCGCATGATGCCTACAAGGTGAATCCAAATATGACATTGTTTTTCTTACTCGTTAAATAGTTTGATGTAAAAATTAGGAACAGAGTTTACAATATTTTTTCAAATCTTATTAAAGACATCCTTTTTCATCTCGAGAATGTTACATGCTGCAGAAAAACTTCAAGTCTGTTATACGAGATGATTATTTACAGTCCAACGATCATTTGAGTATAAATAACATTATACTTTTCGCAATATAAATAATCGATAACTCCAAAATTCTGGTATATGCATTTTTATCAAAAATTATGACGAAAAATAGTTACAGAGTTGAAATCGTGATAGCTAAGATATACGAAAAAGTTTGTAAAATGTATTAATTTTTATTAAAAAAGGCACTTTTCCTCTTCATAAAAATTCTTACAGTTAGTGTTTAGCTTTATTGGTTATTAAAATATAAGCTATTAAAATAAAAAACCCTTATAAGTTACTTGTTACGGAGTTTACATTTGGCCTATAAAATTGGTCACAAATTTTATGTATTAACCAAAAATTGGTCAGATTGTTATAAATTTTGTAAAACAGGTGACAATGCGCTGATATATATCGAAATATGTAACTCAAATGTAATCCATGCATTAGAAATTAGGTGGTTACACGGTTTTTATCACATTTTTTGATAACACCCATATAAACAAACTATTTTAACAAAAAAGAAAACCGAAAATATTTGAGTTTTTTGTTTGAAAACAGAAAACAACGAAATTATTTTAATTATTTTTTCTAAAAATAGAAAACTAAAAAAAGAACATTTGACTGAAAATATCAACTCCTACAGACGATACATATTTTGTTGTGGTTTGTTTTTTATTGATAGATAAAAAAAGTTAAACAATATGTTTCAATGTAGTTTAATTGATTCTTCAATTGAAAACGAACTTTACCTATTACTTTTCAAATAAACCTCAATCGGTTATGGAAAATATATTGTGAGTGTATTACTTAATTAGAAATTTATTAATTCAGTGTGTTACAATTTTTTGGCTTTGAACCACTGTGTGACCACATGCATAATAATTTGTTTAAACTAATAACACGCTTATAAACAGATATTTGTGTGAAAATTAGTCTTATAAATAAAATATAAACTACATACACAACAAAAAAACTTTAACATGGTGTGAAATGTATGTTATCGAAATTTCACAATTTATTTACATATAATATTTTAAAAACTCGAATTAATCATAAATAAAAATAGTAATAAATAAAAAAAAAAACAGTTTAAAAATTAAAAAAAAAATAATAAAAAAAATATATGCCGAAACCCGGGATCGAACCGGGGACCTTTAGATCTTCAGTCTAACGCTCTCCCAACTGAGCTATTTCGGCATTCATACATGTTGCTAGCTAGCACATCATCACTATTTAAAGATCCAAAACAAACAAACACTCACACGCAAGAAATCTATTTTTATAAACTGTGTTTTGTGATAAGATTCTCATTGTTTATGGTTTTAAATAATTTGTTTGCCTCAACTTTAGAAATTGTGAAGAAAATTTTAAAAATACAACGTACACAAAAATAACTCTAACAAACTAACAAATAGCAAAAATGAATTATGTATGTTACAAAAAAACTAATACAAAACTATTTCAAATTTATAAATATTATAGAAGTATGAGTTTAGTTTGAACTATAATATTTTTCTTTTTTAATTTAACTTTTGTTAATATAATACTTTTTAATCCCTGATTTGTTTAATGTTATAGGAACTTTTTTTATATAATTTTTAATGTAATTATAATATATTTTTTTATTGAAATGGAAAATTTAAAAATATTCCACTTTATGCCGAAACCCGGGATTGAACCGGGGACATTTAGATCTTCAGTCTAACGCTCTCCCAACTGAGCTATTTCGGCAAGTTATAATTACACAGTCAAATGCTGTTTAATAAGGTACTTGTACGATACATACAATAGAGTACGATGAACGGAGAAGACAAATTTATCATTTATTAATATTATCTTTTTTTTTTGCTTTGTTTCTTTTATGATCTTGATAATTTCAAAGATAACATTTTGATACAAAAAAATAAATGCTAATAAATTTCTGATGTTGCTTTTTTCACAGAAATAAATAATAAAATATGATTTTTTTTATAAAAACAAAATAAATATAAAAAAAAATATTTGCCGAAACCCGGGATCGAACCGGGGACCTTTAGATCTTCAGTCTAACGCTCTCCCAACTGAGCTATTTCGGCATATATTTTTAGATCAGCTATAAATTTTACTTAATACAAATTTTAAAATTTTGTTAATACTGTTTAAAAAAACTGTGCTAAAAAGATTAAGTTTTGAAAATATATAAGCAAAATAGATATTTTTCTATCCATTAAACCGTCCAAATTTCTTAAATTCTTCTGAGAATTTTCGAAAAAAATGTTTCTCTTGGTAATTTAATATTTACTTTTATTAGTTGGGGAACCGAATATTAAATATTGAATTTAAAGTATGAGTTTATTATAAACCTTCAACTCTAAACTGTTTCTAGGGTCTTCAAGTCGGCTCTAGTTTTTATGAAATATCACCAAGTTCTAAATATTCAAACATGAATGCTCGAATTTTGTTTTAACTGTATTTCTTAAATTTAAGGACCGTAAGCTGTTTCGATTTCACGTGAAAAAACATATAAAAAAAAATATTTTTCACGGTAATCAGTTTCACGTGAAAAAATTGTTTCCACGCAAATTTAATGTACGAGACTATTATTTTTCTGGTGGAACAGTGACATTTTGTGTATATTAGCTGTGTTCTTGCGGCAAGCTATCAACGTTGGCTTATGTCATTCCCATAACAAATTTGACATTAGTAATCTTAAGAGTTAACACTAAATACTGGCTAGCGGCAATTTTTAATGGGTATGACATAAGCCAACGTTGATAGATTGCCTCACAAACACAGCTATTGTGTCTTTGTTATAAAATTAAAAAAATAATTCATTTTTATAATTTAAATTTTAGTTTGAAACCTTTAAAATTCGAGTAAAATTTTTACACGTGAAAAAAAACCCACGGTGCTTTAAAGTAAACTCAAAATTCGCACAGAAAATATAATATGCGGTACACAATTTTCAATTATTTTTTCCAAATTTATCTCTTGATTTCAGAAATTATCTATAGAATTGAAATTGTATCAATTGAATCAAATTTATCAATAGATTTTCAGAAATAATTAACTGTATTCAACTAATTAAATTATATTTCAGAAACTTTTAATTGAATTTAAAATTTTTAAATTTTTCTAGAAATCATCAAGTGTATTTCAGATTTTAGTCCGATTATTTATATAATTTTGATATAATTTAAATTTTATATTAGGAAACACACAACAAATGTGTCAGTTCAAGTCCCAGTTAGTAGCTAACAGAACATTCAGTAATCGGGCCTTAACAATTGAATTTTAGAAATTATCAGTTGATTTTGAAAAATCATAAATTTTCAGAAATTACCAATCGTATTTCAGAAATAGCGAATTGCATTGTATCCGTATTTTTGATGGGGGGTTAATATTGTCTGATTTACCCCAAATTTTCAGCACATATACTGTAGGCAAAGATCCACAAAATTCTGATCGGTAATCCATGGATTTAGAGCAAAATTATTTTCCAATATAATTCAGTCCAACGCTCTCCCAACTGAGCTATTTCCGTAGATATTTAAAAAGATATATATAAAAGTCTATATACGACAATATTAACGCTCGAAAATAAATATTAAGTTGAAATTTTAAAAATAAATTTTACACAAATAAATTCCAATGAAAAAATTGTATTCACAAAAAAATTTAATAAATCAACCCTGCAAACATTACAATACGAAAATGTTTCGCAATCGTATCGCCTGGAAAACTTTATTGCGGCAATAATCATATTCTTATTGCGGAAGATCCCCCCTTCGGGAATAAATGTCCTGTCTATAGCGATACTCCCAAGCAATACGAAAGCGATACTTCTGAATGATAAATCGGCGATATCGCTAATTTATCACCTGGAAGATAAAAAGGTGATATCGCTAAATTAACTCGATATAAACTAAACAATTTTTAATTTTCATTATTTGATTTAACTCTGAAAAAGAATATCTGCATACATAATGCAAGAACATTAATTATCTTGTTGTCATCATACACGGTTTTTTCCGCGCACTAAATCTTCATTTTTCAACGAATTTGTTTCCCATATTTCTTATAATTGTGTTTTGTACAAATTTTTTTATTATTTTTTCCAACATTTTCAAAAATTTTAAATGAATTGTGTTTATCTTCCAGATAATAAAAAGGTGATATTGCCGCAATATTATCATAAAAAAATTATGACAAAAACACAATTTTTGATTTGGTTTTTCCAAATATCTTCCAAATGATAAAAGAAAGACAATTTCAAAATACCACTTGATTATTTTCATTCAAATGAAAAATAGAAGATATCGCTTTATTATCTTCTTGGAAGATATCTTCCAAATGTTTGCAGGGAAAATTCTCATTAAATAAAACATATTTTTTGTATAGAAAATAAAAACACAATTTTCATACATACATATATGAAAAATCACCAGTAGCAAATAATTCTAGTAAAGAAAACCAGTTGCACTAGTATTAAAACTTTTGTAACTGCAGTTCAGAACATATCAATTAAAAATTTCCATTTAAAATCCCGAAAATATCACTTGAAATTAAGAATTTTGATTTGAAATTCAGAAAACGTGAATAGAAACCCATACTTTTTATTTTAAATTCAGAAAATATCAATTGGTATTCAAAATTTGCATTTTAAATTAAGTAAATATCGCTTAAAATTCAGAAAATATCAATTAAGATTCAAAAAAATATCAAATATTCAGAAAATATCAGTTGATATGCCAAATGCAGAAATTGTAATTCGGAAAATATCAATTAAAATTCACAAATCAATTCACACATCAATTGAAATTTAGAAACTATCATAATTTCTAAATTTCAATTGATATATTCTTAATTTCAATTAATGAATTCGGAATTTCAATTGAAATTTTCTACATTACCATTATTTCCTATATTATTTTTCTGAATATTAATTGTTATTTTCTGAATTACAATTGATATTTTCTGAATTACAATAGATATTTTGATAACTAATATTCAGAATACATCAATTGTAATTCAGAAAATATCAATTAAAATGAACAGATCACCAATTGAAATTCAGAAAGCATCTTGAATTACAAACCACTATATGCTTTACAAACCACTCGTTTGATTGCTGCCAAATCATTATTGCACTAAAACTTATCCTAAGAAGTGATGTGCATACACTTTATTTCCAAATAGATGATCGCTGATTTGAAAACTGTTTTTTTTTCGAATACTGGTAAAGGATCCAGTGTAAGTATTCTGCCAGTCATTTATTTTTAACACAACAGTTACCCACCCAGCACAAAAAATTGTAAATCATGCCTTGTAATCTATAAATGCACATTTACATGCAGAGAAAACTGCTAGAGATAGAGCAAAAACCACCTCTAAATGTCTCTATTGTGAATGATTTAAGTTATCTAGGGTTCCTTTTTGCTCTATATCTAGCAGTTTTCTCTCGCGTGTAAATGTGCCTTAACCTTTTGGCGACCACAGTCAAGTATGCTTGCCCAGAGGTTTTTCGTACTTATAATTGCCCACACAAAAGATATGGTAAATATGTCCAAAAATGATTTGTAAAGGAGGGTTGGGGAAACAAAAATGTAGAAGGACATAATTCCCTACCTGGTGCCGCTTTCCCCTTGGGACACCTTGAAGTTGGTTAACAAGAATTATTCATTTAAGGGGTAAAAAGCACAAACTTTGACAAGCGAACTAAAGGGCAAGCAAGAGGTCTATGAGGCCAATTTTTTCTGACATATCTATAATTTAGTTCCAGATCACGAAAATAAAATAATAATAAAAATTGTTTCGTCCGGAACGGCAGGGTCGTCAAATGTCAAATATTTTTTGGCAAGCGAAATGAGGGGTAAGAAGGAGTTCTACGGAGCCAATTTTTCTTGGCATAACTATTACTAGGTCAGAGATCATGAAGATCGCAAAATTTTCAAAATCGCTTCGGCAGAAAATATATGGTCCTCAAAGGGTTAAAAAAGAGTCATAACTTCCAAAGTATCCGTTAGTGTATTTTTAACGCTTTTTAGTATTAGTTCTGAACAACTTCAACAAAAATCACTCCTTTTCTTGCAAAAAGACAGATGTAAAAGCAGTAGAAAAAGCACTACAATAAATGATCCAAATGTATTTCGTTTTTAATAGAAAACACTAGTGATATTAACATGGGAACGTAGTATTCCCACTTCAACGTTTTTTCAGTACTTTCAGAACGAGTACAAAGGAACATCTAACATCAAAACTTGAAAAAAATAGTTTTTTTGCAAACTCAAGATTGCTAGTCTAGCACTCTACCGAGCTATTCTTTGATATGAGTGTTAGCTGGCAGAAAATCACCACATTGTCATTGAGAGATATTAGGTATGTTTGTTTACATTTCTAGTGAAAACTAGTAAACTCAGAAAATGCCGAAGAATTACCAAAACTGATTTTCTTTTTAAGTGAAACGAAAGAAAATTATGTCAAATGTAGTAAACGGAAGCCACTGAATTAAATAATTTCACACATTTCACGGTAAAAACGAATTTATAAGAAAAAACTAGTAAAAATAATAAAAAATAGCATGTAAACAAATAGACATATTGTGTCTTATTCTCCTCTATAAAAGTACTTATTAAGGGGGTATCGACTCCAGGAAAAACTTTGTTTTCGAATTTTTTTAATATTTTATTTGGATATAACATACTTTTCAGTATATGCTTAGAAAATATCAGTACAAAATTCGAAGGAATAAAATTTCCACATGTTTTTTTTTTGTAAAATATATTTTTCTCACAAAAATATTATATGCAATAAATTTGTACACAAAATATTTTGGTAGCGTTTTTTATCATTGTCTTTATTATAAATCTTATTTCGCATAATACAGCAGATCAAAAAGAAAAAAAACTACATCCAAAGATGCAAGAACTGCACCCAGTCTTTGAAGAAAAGCCAATGACGATTCCGCAATGGTGGGCGAAGGCACGTTATATGAGGAAGGTACTGATGGCTTTTTATAAGCCATAAAAGTAATCAATGTATATAAAAAATAAAAACCAAATATAAAACAAATTAAAAAATGTACGAAACAAAAGATTTTGACCGAAATGAAATGCCTAATAAATTCTCTACCATCGTTTTTAAGAATATTTGGGTTTATATATACAATACTCTTTATCCGATTCTTCCTAAATTTGGTGCACATATAGAAAACAGCGAGATATAAATTCTGTTCATATACGGTTTTTTTTAATGTTGCTGGTTTCTTAGCGTATAATTAATTTTGAACTTTAAACGCGTTTTCCCACAACCCTGCGTTCAAAATCGGCTACCACTGTACAGACAAGGCGGGTTAACCGATTACGATCCGGGTTTTTTTTTCTTTCGTAGGCAACCAAAAACTCTGGTTCTTATCGTGGCCCTTTTTTCAATTTTGGTCCACGAGCAAATGTGTTTTTTCTTGCCTTTTTTTGAATTTTTAAGTTTGTGTGGCAACTTTGTTAAAAAAAATATTTAACATAAAAATCGGGCCACGATAAGGACTAGAGAGAATTTATCTAGGATTGAGAATAACTTCACATTTTTATTTTCCGATAATTAATGAAGGCTGGACAGTAGACCGGACCTCAAAAAAGTTCGCCGTACACCCTCCAATATGATGTATTTTTGCAAGGCAATTTCAAAAAAAAAATTTTTTTTTGCCGAAAGTAGTGGTCGCCTTTTTCAATTTTTCGTTATAGCTTCGGCATTTAAAGTCTGATTTTAAAGTGTGATATATCAATTTTTTTGCCTCGAGGAGACCAATGTTTTGCGATAAAGGAAAAATCCAATGAAAAAAAATTTAAAAAGGCGACCCCTACGTTCGGCATCCTATATATTAAAAAAATTTCTACTCAATTTTTAAACAAAAAATTAAAATATTAAAAATGTTGTTAATTGAATTTTTGAAAACCGTTCAAATATGCCCTTTAAACTGCTGTTGTTACAGTATTTACCCCGCTTAAGGAAGTGCAAAAGGTCCGCTACAATTCAATATTTTTGTTTTAGTAAGAAACAAATTTTTCACTATTTTTATTTATTTTTTAAAAATAAAATAAATATTGAATTTAAACAAATTAATTAATAAACTTAAAAAAAAATTAACAAAAAAAATATTGGTCCCGCCAGCATTCCAATCCTCGATCATCTGTTTGGAAGAAAAACTGCATCCCAATCACTTCTTAGGATCACTTTTAGAGTAATAAATCTTTAGAAGTAATAATTAAGTGATTTTTTGTATGTTGTTCAGAATTAGAAGTTGTGAAGATATATTAACGGATACTTTTGAAGCAACGAAAGAAGCGATAAGCAATAAAGAAGCAGCAGAACTAGACCAACGGACACCTTGGAATCAGAGAACGGTTTGAGTACATTCGTTTTTATTGTGCAGTCATACCATTCATTGCTTTTGCCATGTATTCATGCAACAACAATAACTAAGGCTATTGCTATTATATACATTCATTGTTTTTGGTGAGTGGTTTTTACGCATTATTTTTATAATGCCACTACATGTCAAGCAACGAAATGAAGATATGACGCATTAAAAATATAAAATCAATCACAACATTCATTTAGTATTCGTTGACCTGTTGCAGTATTTTGAAAAATGCAGTGTGAAGAAATTTCCATTTTTTTTATTTCAATATGAAATATGTATATATTTTCTCATTTTGTTAAAGTGTAAGTGAAAAAAATAAACACCAAAACTATACTAAAATATTTGACAGCAAAAATTTTCAATTTTTATACAACCAACATTGAGACCATTCGTAACAATCGGTTTGTATTCATACCAATCATTTTATATTCGTTGCTTTTGTGAGTGTTAGGTAAGATTAACAGAAGACATGCAGTGCAATACATGGCTTTCGTCATACTCACTTTTTTTCAATTGTGTCTGTATTGCTTTACTGAAGTGATGTGTACTGACAGCAATATGCACATTTAATAAGGCACTCAAACCGTTCTCTGCTTGGAATCCAGCAGAAACAGACATTACCAATTAATTAAGCGAGTAAATACACTTAAAATAATACGTCAGTAGAAAAATCTGTCAAACCGGTTTCAAATCGATTTGACTAATTTTTAACAAATTTTTAGTTGAAACACAGATTTAAGCAAAGATTTTAGTTATCTTCATTTAAAAAATCCTCAGTACTTTAATTAATTTTGAGTGTTAATTTTCAAAATTATTTAAAACAAATTTTTAAGAACCCATTCGTTAAATTTTACAAAATTTATTGTTAAAATATAATATTTTCATGTTACTGCTATTACCCGGTAGATGGCACCACCAATGTATCCGAAGTTTTAAAGATGGCGCTATTTCTTTCCCTCCCGATTTTTTAAAATGGCCCATATCTCGAAAACTAAGAGAGATAGAACAAAATTTATGAAAATTTTGACTACCCCTAACCGTGTAACCTCAGCGAAATCTCTATTTAATTTAACAAAATTAATTAATTAATTAAAATTTAACAAAAGAATTTGTTAAAATCAACTAATTTTATTTTAAGCCAAAAAACAGGAATAAATTTTGTTAAGGTAACAAATTTTTCTGTCTAGCCAACAGACGTATTATTTTGAAAATCAGTTAAAGTACTGAGGATTTTTAGTATTGTGTTAAATGAGGATAACTCAAATCTTTGTTTAAATCAGTGTTTCAGTTTAAGCTAAGCTTGTTGAAATAAGATTATATGCAGTCGTCTTTGTAAGTCAACATTTTTTAAATATTTACATCTTCTTTTTTATATTTTTATATTAACAATAAAAAGTGTTAACTTGCCGAAACCCGGGATTGAACCGGGGACCTTTAGATCTTCAGTCTAACGCTCTCCCAACTGAGCTATTTCGGCTCATACCTGCATATATTTAATAATTCCTGATAATAAATTTTCTAAGGTTTTCACCTTAGATTAAAATTGTTTATAAAAAAAACATATGCTCGATTTCTTTTAATTAAAACATCCATCAGTTTTGTCTACTCAATTCAAAACACGTGTCAATAGCAAATCTGGTCAACTGTCAACGATAATCCCATACAATATTAAGTAGATGACATGAAACACATGGCCAATATTAATAGGCCTTAAACTTCTAACAATTAAAACCATAAATGACCATTAAACAAATGGCTATTGTAAACTAGGTATTAAAAATAGAATACAGAAACAGAAAGGTAAAATATCTACAAGACAATGTATGTAGGTACATTAAATAAAGTCGATGTTGCTGTTGACAATTTTGTTTTTCATATGCATGTGCATATTTACTATAAAAATGCACATTCAATAATAAATTATGCATAAAACATATGCATAAGTCGATTGTATGGGCTGACTGTCTTTCTTCAATCAATTGCAATTTCAATAAAGAGACCTTAAGCCAAACATTTTAATACACTTCATTGAAGACTAAATCTATACAAACGATGAAAAATGTTTAATCAACCATTCATATATTCATTGTGCCCATCGATGGCAATTGTCCACCTTAATACCTTCTTTATTATATTGTTGTCCTAACAATAATATTTTACTTAATAGTTTTGTCCCATTGAACTATTTTTTTTCTTGCTGCTATTGTTTTTGTACTTTGCAATTGGAATTCGGTCTACAGGTAAAACAATCGCATACAATTACTGATACAAATTTCGAACTGCACATATATTTTGGGATCTTCTTCATATGAGTATTTTAAGCCATATCCAGGGTGTGTGTATTTTATGCCACACGCCCTTCTTAGGATTTTTACATCAAATAGCTTAATAAAGAAATTATTCTTTTGTCATTTAATAATAAAGCTGTTAAAGGTGCTAGAATTTTACGGTAGTCAATCAACAACTTGTGGTCAACAATAGAAACAATAAAATAGATTTATGAACACGATTTTTTTCGAAATGTACATATGTATGTGTGCAAATTTACTTTCTTTTGCATATTTTTTTACAATTAACTTTGCTTTTAGAATAATTAAGATTAATTTTAAATTTTAATGATAAAAATAATCATTTGCCGAAACCCGGGATCGAACCGGGGACCTTTAGATCTTCAGTCTAACGCTCTCCCAACTGAGCTATTTCGGCACTTATTTTTCATCTTTTTAGTACACTTAAAATAATGTGGCTTTATTTAAAAGCTGTCTTATATTTTTCGCTAAAAATAAAATCATTTAAAAAAATTGCAAGTTTTTGTTGCTAATCTCACTTATGAATACCCCAGTAAAAAAAGAGATGCCAAAACAGTATAAAATTCACTACAATTGAAAATCTGAATGTAGTTCTTTTTTAACAGAAACACAAATAAGTTTAACATTGAGAAGTAATAGGGGATTAGTACTCCCACTTCAATATTTTTTCAATAATTTTTGAAAGCGTGCAAAGGAAACACTTTTTCATCGATTTAATGTTTAAAAATTTTTCCCAAAAGAAATTATAATTTTTTTATTTAATAAAAATGTTTTTATTGCCTACACGGGGTATTGAACTTGTGACCTCAAGATTGCTAGTCTAGCTCTGAGCCGCCGAACTATTGATAAGAATGTTGAGTCGCATAAAAACACCACTTTTGTGAGACTTTGTGTCTTATTCTCTTAAATAAAAGTACTTACTAATAAGTGCATAAAAAGCAATTTTTTACCATTTTTATTTTATATATTTCCAGTGTAGAAACGGTAATGACATATCATTATTTTTTGGACTACCAGTAATGACACCCACTTACCTTCTGTATTATTTTAAAACATATAATAATGAGTTACTGATAATTACTTATTTTTATCATTATTTCAAATAGAAAAAAATTTTTTAGATTTTTTTGAAATCTATTTTTAGACTCAATATTTTTTAAACACTGGTAAGGATATATGTAACCACATATTTCTTGATTTTTTGTATGTTGGCGAGTAAGCTTACTTGTGTGCAGCAGGTCAATTGTGTTTTTATCTATTAAATATTACATATCGATATAGCTCAGATGGTAGAGCTGTTGCCTGGCAATCTGTAGACCCAGGTTCGATTCCCGTACCAGCAATTTTATTAAAAAAAAAAAAAAATACAATAAAAAATATTTTTTTTTATATAATTTATTTTTTAGAAAATCTATTTTTAGACTCATTATTTTTGTCAGTACTGGTAAGCACATAGGTAACGATATACTTTTTGATTTTTCGTATGCTGGTGTGTAACGACAACTCATTATTTTTCGCGACATCGCCATATAAAGGTAATAAGAAATGTAATAACAAAAGTAACTAGTTACCATTACCAAGTATGTAGTTACATAACCACATATCTGGTAATGATTTTCTACACTGGGTTTTTAAAAAATAAAAAATCCAAAAATATTTAATTTAAGCAAGTTAGTTATAAATGTTAAAAAATAGAAAAAATTAAAAGAAAATAAAATAATATTGGTCCGTGAACCCGCGATCTTCTGTTTGGAAATAAAATATATCACTTTTAGAGCAACAGTGCTTTAGAAGCAATACTTAAGTGATGTTTACTTCTAAAAAAGCTATAAAAATATATTAAGGGATACTTTGAAAGCAATGAAAAAGTGATTTTTTGAAGTTGTTCAAAATTACTTCTAAAAAATTAGTAAAATTACACTAACGGTTACTTTTGAAGCAATAAAAAAAGTGGTTTGTAAAGCATGACTTCAAATTTTTTTCGCTGGGTTGTGGTCAAAACAATAAAATTGATTTATGAGCATGGTTATTTTCAAAATTTTTTTCTATGCAATTTACTTTCTTTTGCATATTTTTTTAGTATTCAATTAGCTTGAAGCCTAAACTAATTGATTTAACATTAATTAATTTTAATTAATAAAAATATTCATTTGCCGAAACCCGGGATCGAACCGGGGACCTTTAGATCTTCAGTCTAACGCTCTCCCAACTGAGCTATTTCGGCACTTTTTTTTCTTCTTTCAGTACACTTAAAATAATGTGATTTTTATTTAGAAGTCACATCTTTTTTCGGCTAGAAATAAAATCATTTTATATAAATGAATTTCAAAAGGCCTTAAAGCGCACTTAAATTCAAGTCTAAACTTCTTACTTTTTTGATTTTGCACATAATTATGAATCTTATTTCTCTCAAATTTTGAAGACCTATTTTGTGTTATGACATCAAATTTAATGCGTATGTCATAGGGTCGATTCTTGTTATCTACAATAAAATTCAGCACTGCAATTTCCATGTTTATTGCAAATTTTTGTTTCTAGACTGACTTAAGAATGCAGAATTTGTTTTCATATAAATTTTTAGCTAAAAATCGATATTTGCCGAAACCCGGGATTCGGTCTAATGCTCGCCCAACTGAGCTATTTCGGCTTATATTTCTTAACAATCACTAACATAGCAAGAAGTAAAGAGATGCCAATATAGTAGAAGAAGCACTACTACTAATGATTCTGATGACTTCTTTTTTTACAAAAACACTAACGATTTTAACAAAGGAATAAAATTTTCTTCACAAAAAAGAATTCTCTATTGCCGCCACCGAGTATTGAACTTGCGACCTCAAGATAGCTAGTCTAGCTCTCTATCGCTGAGCTATTTCATATGAAAGTTGAGTGGCATACAACACCATTTTCTTATTGCGAGATATTGTGATTTATTCTCTTTAACAGAAGTACTTATTTTCACAGGTGAAATTGCAAAATTAAAAAGAAATAGAATTTAAACCAATTAATTATGAACATTTAAAAAAATCAAATAAAAAAGAATTAATTAATTAGAAATTTATTAATTTAGTTCGAGGCCAATTTCCTTATTATGAATTAAAAAATTAAAAAGGTCGAAAAAACAATTTTTATTTTATTAATAAAAATTAAAAACCAACATTTTTTAAAAAAGAATTAGCAAAAAAAAGAAATATTGGCAATCGAATCCTCGATCATCTGTTTGGAAATAAAGTGTATCAAAATCACTTCTTAGGGTCACTTTTAGAGCAATTATGCTTTAGAAGCCATACTTAAGAGATATTTTGGATGTTGTTCAGAATTACTTTTAAGGAAGCTGCAAAAATATACTAACGGATATTTTGCAAGCAATGAAATAAGTCATTTTTTGAAAATGTTCAGAATTACTTCTAAAGAAGCTGTAAAAATACACTAACGGATACTTCTGAAGTAGTGAATGAAGTTGTTTCTTAAGCATGACTTCCAATTTTTTTTTTTTTTTGCTGGGATATAGACGAATTCATTATTATTAGCTAGGTCGATCCGTTAAAATATCGCATTATAAAACGGAATTTTGGAGAACCTATATTTTAATTTGTTTTATTCATAAAAAAAAAACAAAATGTTATGCCGAAACCCGGGATTGAACCGGGGACATTTAGATCTTCAGTCTAACGCTCTCCCAACTGAGCTATTTCGGCTTATACATATATTTGCTTAAATAAAAAGCACAAACTATATTATTATTATTTTAAATACCGAACTTAGATAACAAAATATTTATTATTGATTACAAAAAATTAAAAAAAATTTTGTTTAGTATGGGGAAAACCAGCAGCTAAAAACATATCACCGAGAATTAAAAATAAATACAATAAAAAACGTAACTGCATTAACTGCATACGCAGAAAAAGCACGTGTATCAATATTGAAGTTTTTAGGTAAATTTTTATCTACTTACTAAAAAGGTTTTTTTCTTTCTTAGTTACAATTACAGTTAATAGCAGCAGCCTTTCCAAAGATATTTTGCAACATTTTATATTTTTTTTAAATAAAAATATTTTAATTGCCGAAACCCGGGATTGAACCGGGGACCTTTAGATCTTCAGTCTAACGCTCTCCCAACTGAGCTATTTCGGCATATATGAAGAATGGAGAAAAAAGCTTTTCGGATAAAAATTAACTTTTTTACTTGTTCGATACATTAGCTGAGTTTTTTAATCACCGGATTTATTTGTTTTTGTTAAAGTTAGTAAATTTATATTTTTAACTGAAAGAAAATTAAGTTCTTTAGTCTGTATTTTATGAGAGGATTAAACTTAACTAAAATTCTTAAATTAATTAACTAAATTTAAAAAAATAATTGTTATTTATTATTACAAAAAAAAAAAAAAAATGATTCTCGTTTACCGGTATCGAACTTGCGACCTCAAGATTGATATGAATATTGGCATAAAACACTACACTTTCATTCCGAAATACTGTGTCTTGTTATCTTGTCAAAAGAAGGGAATACTCTATTTCATTAAAAATAAAA
Organism: Leucophora obtusa; assembly: GCA_949987735.1. Taxonomy (NCBI): domain Eukaryota; kingdom Metazoa; phylum Arthropoda; class Insecta; order Diptera; family Anthomyiidae; genus Leucophora; species Leucophora obtusa. The sequence goes on from OX465295.1 coordinate 77,086,474, forward strand.
AAATTTGTAAAAAAAATAATATTTATGTCTATATTACTTAAAAAAAAAATTTTTGTTGCCACAACCGGGTATCGAACTTGCGACCTCAAGAATGCTAATCTAGCCCTCTACAGCTGAGCTATTCTTTAATTCGAATGTTGGCTGGCATAAAAAATAACTTTGTCATTGCTAAATATTGTGTCTTATTGTCTTTAATAAAAGTACTCAATAAACAAGTGCTAAAGTGGTCAGCAATTCTGTATTTTTTCAGTAATTTTTTCGCAAGTGCATAAAAAACTATTTTTCCTCATTTTTATTTTATATTTTTACAGCCGAATGCATAAAGCTCCTAAACAGTTTAATTAAACGTTTTTAAGCTAATTAAGCAAAAAGAGTATGCATAATTCGTTTAATAACGAACAATTTAATAATCTGTTAAAGTAGGGTGATGCCTAAAATAAGCGTTTCATAAAGTTTGGAAAATAAAAATCTGTTGAAACCCAAAATATTCAGTTTTCATTTATTTAAATTCTTTTTCAAGGGTCATCTACCCAAGAATATGTAGAATCTAATATTTTGTAGCCAACAAATTAAGGGGGGACATTACATTGGCCGTTTTTCGAAATCGATTTTTTTATAATTTTGTATTTTAGTAAATATTCTGAAGATTCAAAGATGGAAAAATTCCTAGGGCTCAAAAGTTACAGCCGGATTAGTGAGAGCGCATTTTTAATTTTCGCGCTACCTACGTACGGCAGCTGGTATATACTTTTTTTACTTGCTACCTGACTTTTGGTGGTTGTTATTTCGTACCGAATTGCTAAACGATTGCAAAAAACTATAAGAAACAGCACAACACAAGATAACGAAGGCATATAGTACGAAGCAGGCATGGCGGATTGAAGGTAACCTCTTTTTCTTTGTTCACAAACTTTGAACGCGTTTATCTTGAAACCATGTTTTTCGTACTGGTTGCGGCACTAGCGGGTTAATTTTTTGACGAAATTTTTTTTTTTTTTGTATTTTTTTAAACTTGATTCGCTATCGTATGACACGAGCTTTTTTTTAATTTTTTTTCGATTTTTTATGAATTTTGAAAGTCAATATTTTTTTTAGAAAAAACACAATTTCAAATTTGGAACATCACCAAAAATTGAAAAAAAATTTAAAAGAAAAAGCTCATGTCATACGATAACCAATTTTGTTAAGATTTAAAAAAGTCATTTTTTTTCCAAATCGGACAATTTTTGCGACTCCCAGCGCTGCAACCACGAGGCACCGTTTTTTTCTCTGCCGCCAGTTTGGAGCTCTATAAAACCATGTTGGAGTGAAAAATAAATTTTTTTGAATTTTTTTTTTTGTAATTTGTCCAATTCTCTACAATAAAAAAATTTTGGAAAAATGTTTGTTTTTGACTGAGTTATGAATTTTTAAAAAAAGGTCTGTATTCTCTGCCGCGAATGTAATGTCCCCCCTTAAAAAAACCTGGAACAATTGCACCATTTAAAACTTTTTGCATTAAATTTTCTCAAATTAGAGTACAAATAAAATAAAAAATAAATTAAACAAAATAGTGATATTGATGTGATCAAAACATATTCGTCATTCGAATACTTTCAGTATTCGTTGTATTAAACCGTCTTTAAAATATTATTTTACACTATTACATAAATTGGGTTTTTATCAAGTTTTTATTTCTTATAAATTATTTTTATTGATAAAATCTTTAAAACAACATTATTCATCTATGATTAACGAGTCAATCGTTTACTAGCTTTATGAATCACTAACAATTTATTTAAAAGTGTAAACACATTTTATAGGGGTGTTGCCAGAATAAAACGAGAAATTTACAAACTGTTATTTAATGATTATGCATGATATTTTTTAATAAACGTTTAATAAGGAAAATTAATACATTAGCAATTGTACTCCTTAACGCAAAATTAAGAAAAGTTTATGCATTAGAGCATATATTAATTAATTAAAAAAATACTTTGCCCGCAATTAGAACCCGCGATCATCTGTATGGAAATAAAATGAACTTCTTAGGATCGCTTTTAGAGCAATAATGATTTAGAAGTAATAATAAACTGATTTTTTTGATATTGTTCACAATTTCTAAAAAAACGGAAAAGATATACTAACGAATACTCTGAAAAAAATGAAAGAAGTGATTTTTGATGAAGTTGTTCCGAACTAATTCTAAAATAGTTATAAAAATACAATAACGGATACTTTGGAAGCAATAAAAAAAAAATTGTAAAACAGGTATTAAATAATAAATAATTGACTGGCAGAATACTGATTTGAGATGCTTTACCGATGTTCGAATCGGCGATCATCTATTTGGAGTTAAACTGTGTTCAAATCAGGTAGAACCATATTTTAATAAATATATGAAAATATAGGATGTCCGAAAAAACACTTTTTGCATTTCTTAATGCAAAAATTAAAATAAATTCGCGAATCAAAAAAATATAAAGATAATTCGCACGAATTATTAATTCACGAATTGATATAAATTTTTTAATTCGTTTGTAGGAATTTTTTTAATTCAAAACATTGATTTACGATAATATTATATTTGAAATTATTAGTAAATGAATGTATTCAATGAAAGTTTATTTCTTACAGATACATTATTCACTAAAATAAATTCGGAAATCATAAAAAAAGCAATTTTAACTCCGGAATAAATAAAAATTTAATTTTCGCAAATCAAAAAAATTAACATACAATTCTCGAATCAAAAATAAAAATAATTTTTTTGTAGTCTTTTTTAGAAATTGAATTATTATTCGATCAATAACTTTTAGTTGAAATAAATCAATTCGTTTGAATCAAACAAATAAAATGTATTCTTTGAATAAGATATTGATTGCATAAAGTTGGCAACAATTTAATCAATTAAAATGAGTTTTAAATAAGATTTATAAATCGAATTAAAGAATTATGTTTTTAAAGAACTGGTTGTAGCTAACTTACAAGCGTCTGCAAAAGTTTAGTTGATACTAACTGTAAGCCAAATGGTGTTGTAAAAACCAAAATATCTGTGGCCTAAAAATAAATTGTTTTGAAAATTTATTTTAGGAAAAGTGTAAATTAGAATTTTTTTTAAATGAAATGTGGTCGTAAAATAGTTTATCATATAAACAAATGAGTTTATTGAAATTCAAATCCAAATTTGACAATCGAAATTGTTAGTTTTTATTTATTATACCCTACACCACTATGTGGTCAGGGTATTATAAGTTTGTGCTGATGTTTGTAACACCAAAAAATATTGGTCGTAGACCCACCTTATAGTATACCGATCGGTTCAGAATTTTTTTTTATTTCGATTTAACGATGTCCGTCTGTCCGTCCGTCCGTCCGTCCGTCTGTCCGTCTGTCTGTCTGTCTGTCCATGCAATCTTGTGCGCACTCTACAGGTCGCAGATATTAAGATATTTTGATGAAATTTGGTACGCAGACCTATGTTGGCCCAAGGACGAACAAGTTTGATTTTTTTGAACATCGGTCCATGTTTAGACCTAGTGCCCATATAAGGGTCCTACCAAAATTATATTGTTTATACGCTGCAGGTCGTAAATATTAAGATATTTTGACGAAATTTGGTACACAGACCTATGTTAGCCGAATAACGTAGCCTATTGATTTTGGTGAACATCGGTCCATGTTTAGACCTAGTGCCCATATAAGGGTCCTACCAAAATTATACTGTTTATACGCTGCAGGTCGTAAATATTAAGATATTTTGATGAAATTTGGTACACAGCCCTACATTGGCCCAATAACGCAGCTTATTGATTTTGGTGAACATCGGTCCATGTTTAGACCTAGTGCCCATATAAGGGTCCTACAAAAATTATATTGTTTATACGCTGCAGGTCGTAAATATTAAGATATTTTGATGAAATTTGGTACACAGACCTACATTGGCCCAATAACGCAGCCTATTGATTTTGGTGAACATCGGTCCATGTTTAGACCTAGTGCCCATATAAGGGTCCTACCAAAATTATATTGTTTATACGCTGCAGGTCGTAAATAATAATATATTTTGACGAAATTTGGTACACAGACCTATGTTAGCCCAATAACGTAGCCTATTGATTTCGGTGAACATCGGTCCATGTTTAGACCTAGTGCCCATATAAGGGTCCCACCAAAATTATATTGTTTATACGCTGCAGGTCGCAAATATTAAGATATTTTGATGAAATTTGGTACATAGACCTATGTTGGCCCAAGGACGAAGCCTATTGATTTTGGTGAACATCGGTCCATGTTTAGAACTAGTGCCCATATAAGGGTCCCCCCAAAATTGGCTTGGTTTCAAACTGCAGGTCGAAAATATTAAGATATTTTAATGAAATTTGGTGCGCTGACTCACATTATAGAAAATTTTGACACAAGCCCCATTTTAACCCATTCGAATTTCGGATCCAAAGAATACACCAGAGTGATGTAGGGTATTGTATAGTCGGCATGCCCGACTTTAACCTTTTTACTCGTTTTTTAATTAAAAAACCACCATTAAATAAAAAATACATATTTTTTCAAATTTTGTTTTTTAATCATTTTAATTGTAATTATAAATAAATACAATTTACATAAAATCATAAATTTAATTTATATTTGTATCTAAAAATACAAAACACTTTTTGCATAATATTGTCTTATTTTTCATTTAATTCCGACACTTTTACTATTTATTGTAAGCGTTTATGCGTGTGTATAATATAGGTGTGAGTGGCTTTCATGAACGAACTAGTTCTATTGAACGATTCCCTCTTTTGAATGGTATGAACTAGTTCATCATTATTCAGTCATTTTATTCAATCGTTCTTTCGTTCGCTCAATGGATCCACTGTTTGTATCACTTTTCAATTAAATTGTTTGAATTTGAAATGGTTTTTTTAGGAAATTATAATATTTATATAGAAAGTTAAAAAAAAACAGTCAAACAACATAAAAAGGAAACAAATTTTTTCACTAAAGGCCTTTTTTTAATAAAGCTTCAGATTATTTGCTGACATTAGCTTGTAGACAATTACATTGAAAAAACATATAAACAAAAATTTTAAATTTAAAACAAATTTAATTCAAAAAAACTTGGGTATTTTTCATATCAACAAAGTATTTAATTGATTCAAATAAAAATTTTGTTGAAATAGAAATTGAATGTTACCATTTTTTCACTTAAAACTTCGAATCTCTACAATTTTTATACAAATAGGGCCAGTTTCATAGTGAACACTTAGGTTTTTAAGAACTTAGATATACTACTAGATGACTTAAGCCAAAAAACACGCTAACTTTTATTTTTTTAAAACTTTAATCAGAAAATACCACATTAAAAATAAAAAATTCATTGAAAATACATAAGAATAAGCCAACATTTCAACTCGCATTTGCTGCATGAATGCCGACAGTATTCGAACTTATGAATGTGGTCAAAACCTTAACGTAGACAAACGAATCTCTCAAACAGAGAATACTTGAAAAATCACAATTGCAACAAAACTAAATAAATAAAAAAAAAAAAAGAAAAACAAAATAACATAAACCAGAAATGAAGCTTTACATTAATGCAATTAAATGCACTGTGTAAAATGTAAAATGATCTTCTCGTTAGTCAGTTGTAACTAAACGAGCAATTGAATGTTGTTTGTATTGTGGTAGTAGAAAAGATTTCAGTTAAATAAACCAAACAATGTTTGCTGGCTGGTAAGAGTTGTAGTATTGTGATCACGGTTGTGGCTGTTGCTAGTGTTACCCTGTTGATGGTGGTGCTGCAGCTGCTGCTGCTTTTGCTGCTCCTTCTGATGGTGCTGTACGGTCATTGGCCTCTTGTGACGTCACCGGTTCAATGGCAAATTGTGACCCAGATTGTCTGAGCTGCACGATTCAGTGATTGTGCATTGTTGTTGTTGTTATTATTTTTTCGTTAACAGATTCAAACACACAACACATTTTATTTACACAAAGCCAAGCTATTAAAATAAAGAGTTAACAAAACGAGTTTTTATGCTCTTACAACCTATAAGAGCTTTCAGCAAGATATAATTTGTATATTATTAACTTGGCTTTATGCACTTCAAGCGGCTTTAACAAAATTGAACTCTTTAGAAGAATAACATTATAGATTCTCTTAAATTTTTTAGAATTTTATATATCTCTTTCTGTTTATTTCATATCACCCTCCCCCCCCCTCCCTCCCGCCCTCAACATTTCCAAAAACTGAAAATTTTTTAATATCTATAGGGGTGAGACTTTTTTGATATTTAAAAGAATAGTCCAAATACGCCAGTAAACTTGGAATCGAAAAAGCGTATGAGTGTTACTTTTGCTGCTAAAAGGTAACACTCATACGTTTTTTTACACACTCAAAATAATATGTATCTTGGCTAAAGAGAAAAATTTGTTAACAAAATTTATTATTGTTTTTTGTTAAATTTAACAAACAATGTTTTGAAATCAATAAATTTTATCTTAAAGCACCGTAAGTTGTTTGAGTTTCACGTGAAAAAACTGTTATACTCCATATAAAAAAAACTAATTTTTAACGACAATGAGTTTCACGTGAAAATTGTGTACACTGAGAGAATTATCTGCATGGTATCAATGAATTTTTGCATTAGATCTATGAATTGTCACTGGAATTCGTCCATTGAAACTTTTCATTAAATTAATGAAATTGTTCATAAAAGTTAATGAAAAATTTCATATTATTTATTAAAAATTTAATACGACTAATGAAAAAGTTTCATTAAAAATACGTTCATTAAAATTATGAAGCTTTTTCATAGAGTTTAAGAAATTTTTCATTCCTATTGTGAAGAACACTTCATTAGTTTAGTGAAAAAATTTCATTATAACTCGTCCAAGGAATTCTCTCTGTGTAGAGTTTGTTTTCACGCATATTTAATATACAATACTAGTATTTTTTTGTGAAAAAATGACACATTGTGTTTTTTGTGATTGTGTCTTTGTTATAAAATTAAAAAATTGTCCATTTTTATAAATTCAATTACAATTTGAGGCCTTTAAAGTTCGAGTGAAATTTTTCCACATGAAAAAGAACTAGTCGCGTGTTCTTTTAAAAGGACAGTAGCTAAATACACTACTTCAATTTTTTATATTTGCACTTTGGGTTTATATGAACATAACGAAATTGCTCTTTTTTCTCAATAATATAACAAAAAGGGATTTGTAAAGTTAAAAGTATAAATGTATATGGGAAGACCATTATGTTGGAGTATGATACGCCAAGAAGCACTCCTTTGGATGTAAAGCCACATTGCATTTGTTGCAAATGTATGGTGCACCTAGTACACCTTGTGGTGTACTAGGTACCCTTGTTCATCAAGATTGGCGTTACCCCTCTTTGAGGATCTTTTAAAAGATTCCAGTAATCCGTTTGCAATCACTCTTCTGAAAGCTAAATGGTCCATATTTCTGCCATACGAACGATACAGTAACCAGTTATTTTGTTTAGCCACCCAGCAAAAAAAATTGCAAGTAGTGGTTTACAAACTACTTCTTTCATTGCTTCCCAAGTATCCGTTACTACATTTTTACAGCTTTTTTGAATTACTTCTGAACAACAACATTTTTACAGCTTTTTTAGAATAACTTCTGAACCACATCCAAAAAATCACTTAAGTATTGCTTCTAAAGACTAATTGCTCTAAAAGTGATCGTAAAAAGTGATTTTGGTATCATTTGGCATTTTTAAACAGAGGGTCTCGGGTTCGACTCCCGGCGGGACCAATATTTTTTTATTTTTTTTTTTAAATTTTTTTTTATTCTATTAATTTTTTTTTAATATTTATACCCAGTGTAGAAACGGTAATGACATATCATTATTTTTTGGACTACCAGTAATGACACCCACTTACCCTCTGCATTATTTTAAAACATATAATAATGAGTTACTGATAATGACTTATTTTTATCATTATTTCAAATAGAAAATAGTTTTCTAAATTTTTTGGAAAATTTTTAAAAATCTATTTTTAGACTCAATATTTTTTAAACACTGGTAAGGATATATGTAACCACATATTTTTTGATTTTTACTTACTTACTTGCTTACTTGTGTGCAGCAGGTCAATTATGTTTTTATCTATCAAACATACATGTCGATATAGCTCAGATGGTAGAGCTATTGACTGGCAATCTGTAGACCCAGGTTCGATTCCCGCACCAGCAAATTTTATTAAAAAAAAAAAAAAATACAATAAAAATAATTTTTTTTTATATTATTTATTTTTTTGAAAATCTATTTTTAGACTCATTATTTTTATTAGTACTGGTAAGCATATAGGTAATGACATATTTTTATATTTTTCGTATGCTGGTGTGTAAGCATAACTCATTATTTTTCGCGACATCGCCATATAAAGGTAATAAGAAATGTAATAACAAAAGTAACTAGTTACCATTACCAAGTATGTAGTTACATAACCACATATCTGGTAATGATTTTCTACACTGGGTAATTAATTTGTTGAAGTTCAATATTTTTTTAATTTTAAAATTTTTAAAAATATCATCCTAATTTTTGCATTAAAAATACAAAAATTGTTTTTTTTTTTTTTTTTTGGACTTTTTATATTTTCATATATTTAGTTAGAATATTCTTCTACCTTAAGTAAAATATGTATACATAAAAAAATGGTGAGAAATTGATTTTTATGTACCTGTAAAAATAGTACTGAAACCAATATTGAATTGGAGTGCACCTTTTACACTTGTTTAATAAGTACTTTTATTGAAGAGAATAAGGAACAATATCTCGCATTAACAAAGTGGTGTTTTTATGCCAGTCAACTTTCATATCAAATAATAGCTCAGCGGTAGAGCTCAGCGACTAGCAATCGTGAGGTCGCAAGTACGATACCCGGTGGCGGCAATAAAAAAACTTTTGTAAAATAAAAAAAATATATTTTTTTTTGTGAAGAATTTTTTTTTTTAACTTTTAATTGGTGAAAAAGAGCTTCCTTTGCACTCGTTTAAAAAGTACTGAAAAAATGTTAAAGTCGGAGTACTCCTCTCCTATGACAACTCAATTGTAAATCATTAGTGTTTGTGTTAAAAAAGAAGTACATCTAGATCATCAATTTTTCTACTGCTTCGGCATCTCTGTTTTTGCTGGGCATGTCTATAAAATGAGAGATGAGCGGAAAATACCACTTTTTTTCCTCTAAAAGATGTTCGGTATAGCCCGATGTTTTCATTATAATTTTTGATAAGCTTTGGTTGCTGTATAGTAATCTTCTTCTTGGCTTTTTGTGAATAGCGAGATACTGGTAATGATGGCAGCACTTCACAGTTGTTTGAAGGTATGGTAACAATGCCACTTACAAACTACGACTGAGTTGTCAACAGTGGTTGCGTACTCAGAAAAGCCACGATCCTTCCTCTTTAATGCCTTTGAATGTAGCAAAGGACAGTCTTTTCCCAGTCTGTTTTCTCTCATTGTTTGCACTGATTTTACGTTTCGTAGCTTCAGATCTTCTAGCAATTTTATTGACGTAAATAAATTATCAAAATATATTTCGAATGGAACGTTGGGATATCTGTCTTGCAATACATCGACGAATTGGAGAACAACACTGGCACCCAGTCCTAAGTACTTATATTTGTTGTCCAAAGGAGTGAAAGCGCCTTGATAAGGCTCAAACCATAATATATACCCCAGTCGAGTTGTGCCTGACCATAATTTATAGCCCCATCTGATTGGCTTGCCGAGGATGTGTTTTGTTCTGTGATGCCCAAAATACGGTACCGTCAATGCTATGGAATTATTGAAGTGTAGCATGAAGTATAAAATTCTTGCAAAAAGCATAAAAAAGTGGTCGAACTTTCGCGAATATGTCTTGCTGTTGTAGTTTGGTATTGTTGCAGCAATGTATATTTTGTATTATGAAACGGAAGCGACCTCTTGATATCGCTGCCCAAATAACCTCACTGTTAACGTCTTTAGCGTTTTCCCAATACATTTCCCGCCTCGGAACTTGAACATACCCACTCAACAGCAAAACTCCAACGAAACAATGCATTTCATTTTGTCTTACACATGTTTGTGTATTCAACAAGCAAGTTAAATGTATCATTGTCAAACAGTTTCATACAAATTTCCATGGGATCTGGATTTTGATGACATTCTGAAAATACCTCCTATGGTGGTAGGCTAGGGACCATATTCGCGTGCTGCCACTTATTCACACTTTTTTTTAGTCGGCCTTGGCTTTGCAACCCTTTTGCGGTTGACTAGGTCCGCTAAAGTAATATTGTCGTCGCTATCGTCGTCGATCTCGTAGTCAGGTACATCGTTATGCCTCATTTCTGCCTCTGCACGTAGCTGACCACATGGCAAATTGTTGAGGCAACCATTATCTTCATCGCCACTATCTTCATCCGTTATATTAGCGTTAGCGTTGTCAGGGGGTGCGATGTAAATGGTGCTAAAAACCTCATCATCATCCCATTGATCAAGTTCTTCCAAAATTTCGTTAAGCTTCAATGCCTTTCGGCTTGACGTACTGCAAAAACACATAAATAATATGTAATGAAAATTAAAAAAGTAAGTACAGTAGTTTTGATTTAACTGTCTTTTTCTTAACTGCACATTTGCTATAACTGCACAAAATTTTGGTTTAGTTCCTATTTTACGAAATTATGTATGCAATTGTCTTCTTTAAGTGCACTTTTTGTACCTGCTCATTTAAGATAACTGCCTCGTATTTTTGGCAGTTTTACATTATTTTCATAAAAAAGATCACCATTAGCTGTTTTGCTTTGTTTTTCAATTCTAGGGAAAAAAACACATAAAATAAACGTGTTGTCAACTTTTTTGTGGCAAAAATATCCTACTTTAGTCGTTTTTAAACCATAAAAAAAAATCGCAAGATCTGGTGCAAAGCACATAGTTTTCATCATTAGCTTCATTTGTTTTTGTTTGTTTTCAGTCTGTATTGGTATACCTGCACATTAAACAAACAACTTGACTTAGCTGCGTTTTTGGCTTACCCGCACAAAAATTCTTGCAAAAGTTGGTTGTGCAGCTAAGTCAAAATTAGTGTAGTATATTTTGCCACTGTCCTTTTAAAAGGACAGTGCATTTTGCGCTGCAATACAGCTTTACGCACGCTTTTGATTTATTTATTGTTTAACTAAGATGTTACTCTTATTAATTTTTAAACAAAAAATAACAACTAACTGGATGTAAATCCTTACATATTTTTTTCGACTGCGCACTATTAAAAAGTATCACTTTTCGTAAAGCACTCAATAATTAATTGAAACACGCGAACTGCTTTCATCAACTGACGCTTTCGAGCTGCGAAGCTACATAACAAAGCATAAACAATAATAATACAAAAAATATGCACAGAAATGCACATGCATAACGGCGCTTTTCTCTCATTTGTGATGTCCTTTTAAAAGCATGGCTGCGCCAAGTAGGTTAAACTGAACTCCCAAAACACGCGAAGATAACGAAAAGGGAACCTAAACACGCGAAGCACTCGAAGACAATACAAAGGGAACCTAAACAGAACTCCCAATACACGCGAAGCAATCGAAGAGAATAAAAAGTGAACCTAAACGGAACTCCCAATTAGCACAATTGGAAGTATGATGACCTGTGTCTGCTGCCGGTCACGCACTGACTGAATATTTTTTTCTTACCTGTTGATCATCGCTGGCCTCGGTAATGTCTATTTGACGTTCTTTGTTTGGTATTTTATTGTCAGCCGTTTCTGCAGGGTGGTTCATATACCTTATAAACGGGCAATATTTTTGATGTGTAGGTAAAAACGAGCGTTGGTGACTTTTGCCGTCACAGTACACACAATGTGAAATACACGAAATCGATTACATTGTGTGGACTTACACGTTTTTCTTAAGGGAGAAGTAAACTATTTTTTTTTATTTTAAAAGAATAACAAAATCACGACAAACCCGAAATGAAAATTTGCACCAGAAATACATCTCCGTTAAATTTATTATAATAAAAAAATATTTGTTTTATAAGGAATACTGGTTTCAAATCACCAAAGTGAGCACTTTTTCACTTTTCAACCCCAATTGCACCACGTTTTCATTGGATATTGGACATATTTTAAATGAAACACATATTTTAAAAGTCAGATTTCTAGCTAAAGACAGGACGTTAAAGAGAGGATTTTCCTTATTTTGCAGCACCCCGAAAAATACTCAAAAATTCCCAATTAAAGAATCTTGGTTTGAGCTGGATGTTAAATAGGCAGGGTTGCAGGCAATACCGCTAAAATACCGTTATCGATTCAAAACTCTTTCAACTGACTACCGTTACCCCTAAAATACCGTTACCGAAATACCCGGAATACCGTTATCCTTAAAATACCGTAACCGAAATAAATTAAATACCGTTATCCTTAAAATACCGATACCGAAATAAATGAAATATCAATACCCTTAAAATACCGTTACCGTTATTTTCAATTTTCTGCTTTTGCTAATTTCACGTGGTTATTGAGTATTTTTTGTACATTAAGTTGATAAATTGGTTCTGTTTTCAATCTCGTTTGTTTTTTGTAAAAAAAAATTGCAGGATGCATCGAAATAACTGACTACCGTTACCCTTAAAATACCGTTACCGATATAACTGAAATACCGTTAACTTTAAAATAGCGTTACCAAAATAACCCAAATATCGTTATCTTTAAAATACCGTTAACGAAATAACTCAAATACCGTTATCCTTAAAATACCGATACCGAAATAAATGAAATAGCGTTACCCTTAAAATACCGTTACCGAAATAACATAAAATATCGTTACCCTAACGATAACCGCATTCGTTTCGGTTACCATCTATGCAAATAAGAGATTCGCTTTTGAATCCCGTATTGGAAAACTTCTTATTAAAAATAAAAAAAAAAAATAAATAATAAGTGAAGTATAAATAAGTTCATATTGCAGTAGAAATATATTTTAAATTTCAGATTTCAAGCCCAAGGGGTTTGGGCAAAATGTTATGGGGAAGAATTTCTCTTCTTTGCATTTCCCCATTAAAATTGTCTTACCTTACAAGGAAAGTATCATTACTGGGTAATGAGTCGGAGATTTTGCTGGATTTGTTTTTGCTGGGATACCCTCATCAGATATGACGTGGGTATAAAAATCACACTTAAAAACGAAACATGAATTTTCGTTTGCAAAATCAGAGCAACATACATTAAAATGGGCACACAAAATACCCACTATATACTAAATTCAGAAGGAAAATAAAAAATAATTAACCATTCAGGAAAATTATTTAGTAAACATGATCGTTCGTCGGGTTGCTGCATGCAGTATAAAAGTAATACAAGCAAGTCAACTAACCGGCTGGTTATGTTGTCACACCATAAACTTAGTTAAGAACTCAATAAAGAAGAAAGATGTAAAACCGAACAACAACAACAGCATGCAAAAATGCAATAACAAAACTTCATACACTCATGATCAGTAAAGTAATCAATTTAGGGGTGTGGACTTTCTTTTAAACAATTCATAACAATTTAAATTTTATTGACATGCCTCTTCTTTAGTTGGTGCGCCAAACGATGCGACCGCAACGTTACAATTTATTTGTGTAAACATGCTCCGAAACATTGTAAGCTCCATCAAATATGTACTTACGTGGACATGGTCATGAACATAAAAACAAAATTCATGATCTGCTGAAATTTTGTTCTTTAACAAGAATTTTATTTTTGAAAATTTGTCATGATTTTATTTAAAATTTGTTTTTTTTTTCTTTCATTGTGCTGTTTTGTCTTTGGCATTTGCAGCATGAGAAGAAGTCATGCACCATATAAAATACAGATAATGTCTTTTATTTATACCTTGCATGCATTCTATATGTATAATAACAATAAAATAAAATAACAAATTACATGCAACACTGGGTACACGATCTGTATTGTATATTTGCACATTTACAATTATGTACAGATGTACTCGTATACTCGTATGCCGTATGTGAAAATTAAGGTAAAAGAAGATCACAACCAACAAATTCGAGCTTAATTCATAGAGAACCACTTTGTTCTTTTCTTTGACATAAACAGGGTCTTTGTACGAAAGTTCTTGCAGCCCCTTATGGTTAAAATCAGTCCATGGATAAACCAGTGTTCATACAAAGGTCACCCAAAAATTTATTTAATGAAATTTGGTACGCTGACTCACATGGACCCAAGAACAAAGTCTACTGATTCTAGATAGGATCGGTCCAAATTGAAACCTATTGACTATATTTCCGATTTTATGTTAAATACATCTAACATTAGGTAAAATCAAAATTTCTTATCGTTCTTCTAATATTTATCCTTTTATAGACAAATTTTGACACAAGTTCATTTGAAGCCATTCGAATTTCAGATCAAAACATTAGTTGGCTTTCAACCAGACTGGTGTAGGATATCATATAGTCGGCATGCCCGACTTTAACTTTTTTACTCGTTGAAAATAAAAACGAGTAAAAAAAATGGGTATGCCGACTTACGATACCCCACACCAGTCTGATTGAATGCCAATAGACTTCGCCCTTGGGCTGATATAAGTCTGTGTACAAAATTTTATTAATGTATCTTAATATTTGAGACCTGTAACATGCGAATATGCCCATATTTGGGAACCTCCATACGGGCACTGGGTCGTAACATGGACCTATTCCATATAAAATCAATAGACAAGCTCCCTATCCATTTTAGTCTTATGGTTTCTAGGGCAAAGTTGTTTGGAATTTTTCGTATAATCATTTTCCTTCTACAATTTCTTGACACAGCGCATACTGCGGGAACAGTTTTTCGATCTACAATTTACTCTGGAGACATTTGCTGAGTTTGAGGGCTATCCTTAAACTCTTCATAGGTCTACTGAATACTTTGAAGACATTCTGGACTAATAATATACCGCATAGTTTGGTCACTTTTTTTGCTATGTCCCCGAACTGTGCGCTATACATAAATATATGTACATTAGACTGTCCCTTAAAATAGCGCTTTGTCGATTTTCGTTCATTACACCCCCCAGTTTTATTGGAAATGGTCCCAAATGAAAGAAATCGATTTTTTTTTTGGAAAACGTTAACCCGTGCCGAAAGTTGGACGAGAATGGCCCATTTTGGAAAAAAGTATATTACTATTAAAAATTCCCAAATTTCTAAATTTCCAAAAAATTAATTTTTATTTCATTTATTCATTTAATGTAGTCAAAACTATGCAGATATGGTTTTATGACTTCATCGGATATCATCAACCCACTTTTGCCTGAAATCAAAAATAACCCACGAATTTGATAGAAATGGAAAAACGTTTTTATTTTAAATTAATTTTAAAGATTTTTTAAAATGCCTAATTTGAATATGTCGATTGATATTTGTACCATGCAATAGTTGATATTAAAGAAAAAAAATAAATTGGAAAAATGATAATTCGAGTTTGTGTTTGGAGCGACTGCTTTCCAGGACATTTTACAAAAATTGCTCACTTTGTCAAAAATTTAACAAAATATTAATATTTTCATCAAATTTTACACAGTTTTCGGAAAAACATCACTTAAATTTAGTTAGACTATAATTATCTATATATTTGTTTAAAAAATCTTTAACCCTTAGTGGCCTGGGGTCAGAAAAGACCCATGAAACTTAATATTAATTATGACTACGAGATTGTAAAGCCATTAAATTGATAAAAAAAAAATCTCAACTGAATAAATAATAATATTTCATGTAACGTGATCCATATGGGGTTAATTTTTATACTTTTGGCAAAAACGCCCCACTAGGAAATTTACAGAATAACACCTTTCATAATTTTCAGAAAAATATCACTTTGAATGAATAAAAAAAAGTTTTTCCTCTTGATAAAAATTATTATTTTCAGTAACTTGATCCATATAGGGTTAATGTTCTCACTTTACGGCAAAAAAAAAACATGTTTTTGCATTTTTATCAAATTTGTGGGTAATTTTTGATTCCAGGCTAAAGTGGCTTAATTATATCCAATGAAGCCAAAATTCCATATCTGAATCATTTTGACTATATTACATGACTTAATGAAATAAAAAATAATTTTTTTCGAAATTTCGAATTTTGGGAATTTTTAATAGTAATACACTTTTTTCCAAAATGGGCCATTTTCGTCCAACTTTCGGCACGGGTTAACGTTTTCCAAAAAAAATCGATTTCTTCCATTTGGGACCATTTACAATAAAACTGGTGGCGTAATGACAAATCTAGTTTTAAGGGACACCCTAATATACATATATATGAGGAGAAGCTTTAAATTCTATTTTGAAACTTTTGGATCGTGTGCAATAAAGGTAAAATGATTGAAAATCTAAAAGAGAGAAACTTTTAAACTTTTTAGTGGTAAAAATTTTGAACTATTTTAAACAAAGAATACATTTTGAATCAAATAAGTATTTCGTCTAAATGTAAGGGAGCTGGAATTAGCATTGGAAATATTACCAATAGATTTCTCCTTTACTCTAATACTCTAAGAGCAGGTAACAGATCGAAAAAAGCCAAAGTTAAAACTTAACCTAAGATATTTCTATACAAATTAAACATTTGATTAGCTTTGATCATTTAGATATAAGTTAGTATGCGCTTAAGCTACAAATTTTTGGATAATACCAACAAATACAAATTAAACAGCTGATACACTGAATCAGAATACTTAAAACCTTATTTCGGTTTAAGAGTAATGAGTTTCTATATAAACTCCACTCTTTAACTAAATCAGCTGTTTTATGAATTAAAACCCACGCTCTTTTCAAAGGCTCTCCAAGAAAAATAAACTTTTTTAAAACTAGTTTGATTTACTCAGCAAAACCAAAACAACCAAATAAATGTAATTTACTCTACAAACATTTAAGCCTACAATCGACTACGTCACATCAACAACAAAATTCAATTGATGGCAACATTATAAGAAACATACAAGCAACTATCGCATGGAATGGTGTGGCAGTCACTGCTAAAGCTACAGCAGCAGCAACAGCAACACAACATCATGCAACATGCTTTAGTGCACTGAAGTGGAGTGGTTTGGAGTAGAGTATACAAGAATAATGCGGAAGTGATATTGCATCCGTAATCATGTAACCAAACATGTGACTTTGTTTTTGTTTTTTCTTTTTGTTTTTTCTTTTTGTTAATTCTCTATTTATTGTTGTTGTTGCTGCTGTGTGTTGTTTGTGTGTTAATTTTTTGTTGTTGTTATTATTATTTGTATTATTATTTCAATTGTGAGCGTGCGAGCTTTACAAAGTTCTCACACGTTCAGATATACTAAAGTGCCTAAACTGGTTCAAAATAAAAATTGTTGGTTATGAATATGTACGAGTATGTGAACATTATACATTGAATTTGATTTGTAAAAAAGATATTTATGTTTGTTTTGTTTTTTTTCAAAATTTTAATGTAATAAATCTTTTAACAAATATTTGTGTCTAAAATTAAATACAATTTAATTTTAAAGTGATTTTATAGGGAGTATTTGAATTGCTAGATGACTCTTCTTTTTTCCACTTTAAGCCCAATATTTTGGGAAGCCACCCTAAAAACAATAGTTTTAAGGCCAGGTTAAAGGCAGTGCACTCAGAGAAAAGAGCATCAAGTTATGATTATAACACGTAATGTTAATAATATCATCTTTATTATCATAGTATGGTCCTAACTGATGATAAAATAGTAATCAGCAATCATAATATGATAAGTAAGAATCATACCGTCGTTGAGCCTAGAAAAATAGCTATTTGTGGAAAAACTTTTTTGTGAGGAGACCTACAAAACGGCTTTATTTCAGTCTTTCGCGAAAGTTTTTATAAATTATTTTTTTTTTTGAAAAAGTGAAGCTGAAGCATAACGATTGCTCACCGAAGTTTATCCTGGATATGTTCCATAGATTTCAACCTGCGAGAGATGGTTTGTGTGGTTCAGAAGTAGTGATTTTGATACGGAAGACGAAGATCGCCCAGGTCAGCCAAAAAAGCTCGAATATGATGAATTGGAGGCATTACTCGATGAAGATTGTTGTCAAACTCAAGAAGAACTTGCAAAATCATTGGAAGTCACTCAAGCACCAATTTCGAAACGTTTTTCAAGCAGCAGTATTCATCCAAAGACAAGGCATTTGGGTAACACACGAGTTGAAGCCGAGAGACATTGAAAGACGATTTTGCATGCTTGATCGCCATAAAAAGAAGTAAATTTTGCATCAAATCATTACTGGCGATGATAAATGGATCCATTACGATGACCCGAAACGCAAGAAATTATATGTGAAGCTCGACCAACCAGCCAAATCAACGCCAAAGCCAAATACCCATGGCGCCAAGGTAATGCTCTCCATTTACTCTATTATGAGCTGCTGAATTCGGGCCGGACGATCACAAGGGATATGTACCGAACACAATTGATTAGTTTGTAGCGAGAATTGGCCGAAAATGCCCGGAATATACGACCAGACATGAAGCCGTAATATTCCATCATGACAACGGTCGGCCACATGTTGGAAGGCTGGTTAAAAACTGTTTAGAAAATAGCGGTTGGGAAGTTTTGCTATTTCAATATTTTGAATTTTTCTATAAGCTGAAAAAATTTTAATAAAAAATTCCTGGAAATAAAAAAGTTACATAATGTTACACAAACTCCTGATGCGATATTTTATTATAAAGGGTGGTCCAACCATAATGCACGATGTTAATTGTGAGTCACACCTTAACGTCAAGTTTTTTTCCCAACTTTCCTTTTTCATATATTTTGTATGGGAAGCAAAATGTCGCCATGTCGTCCGGCGATTTGTCGTCGGGATAGCACCTATTCTATTTTCTTGACGACACACTAATACACACTCAAAATATTTGTAAAATTTTTGCCATATTTTTAACTAATTAAAGATTGCCATTAGAACAGACTTGTTAGAAATTCGTATTAGAGCTGCAAAAATTAGTATTTTGTTTATAAAAAAATTATTTTTTTGACAGAAGAAATATAATTGAAATTTAAATTCATAATTTACCGTAAAAAAAAAAAAAATAAATACAATAAATTATAAAACAACAAGAATTAGTGAAAGACCAATTGAATTGGTGAAGAATTGTGGTGAAACAAATACAACCATATTCTTGTTTTGCTTTCCTTTTTTTCTAAACGTCAACAAATGTCCACGGTCGATTGTCGCTGAATTTAAATTAATCGTGACGACTTTTGCTGTCGTCGGTCGACAAACGACCCAGTTGTGATTAACCTCTTAATTTGACATTTCTTTGTTTTAGTATTTGACAGATTCAACCATGGAGAGGTATACAATTGAGCAGCACGTTAAGATTGTTGAAGCCTTTTACGACAATGGGCGTTCAAATCAAAATGCATTTCGTGCACTTCTTTGGTCAGCATAATCGACCAAATGTGTCCACAATTGGGAGAATTGTGCGCAAATTGCAGCAAATCGGGTCTGTAGGAAATGTGAAAATACCTGTGCATGCTCGTCCAGTTCGTTCTGCGGAAAACATTGCTGTTGTTCGCGATAGTGTGGCAGAAGAGCCGCCAAACTCGACTCGTCGTCAATTGCTCTTTTGCGCGATAAATTCAATGGCCGTGTTATCTCACGTCGTGGCGATGTTAATTGGCCGCCACGATCATGTGATTTGACACCGTTGGACTTCTTTCTTTGGGGATATTTAAAAGAAAAAATGTACGCCAATAAGCCAAGAATAACTTAAGAGCTAAAGGATGAGAAAATTCGGCACATTAAGGACATTTAACCCATTGGCGTACCTAGACCATTTTTCTGGGGTGGGCAAGGCACCCGTTTATGTTGGATTATTTATTTGCTCATTTTTAGACTCTTAGACCAGTTAAAATTTAGCCGACAGTTAAATTCAAACAACAACAACAAATGTGTCAGTTAAAGTACCAGTTAGCAGCTAACTGGGCATTCAGTAATCGGGCTCTAATATTAAAAACACTTTCGACATTTTACTTACAATTTTTTCATACAAAATACTTCCAAAAATTACTCAATCCTGTAGTGGCATTCTCTAACTTTTTAACGACGAAATTCGGTTATTACGTTGTCAGATTACTATGAAAACTTGTCAATTTAACTACCGAATTTTGTCGTTACAAAGTTAAAGAATTGCCCATCTGATAAAATTTCCATAATTTCCAAAATTCAATAACACTGATAGCTTATCTTATCAAAATCTTGATTTTATAGAAAACTTTGGAATGTGCATCGATTTTTTTTTTTTTAAGATCAACCCGTCTGATTTTTTCATCCACCTCTGACGAACGCATTCTAACATCATATTTTAGCCACGTAAATAACTAAGGTGGTCAGAACCCGTGAGATGTTTTTCTGTTTAGCTGGAAGTAACTTCCTTGTTTGATATTAACTAATTATCCCTTTAACAAACTATTAAATCTAAGATATTTATCTCACAAAAAAGATTCTGATATATTTTCCTATTAAAAATCCTTTTCCATTTTCATACCAAATGCCTTCAGATGCTTATTGGATAACTCTGTGAATTTAATTTTTTAATTTTTCTTTAAAAAAAAGTCTTAGGATAGTTTTATAATCAGAACTAAGATCGACTTGCTTCTTAAATATTTCTTCAGTAAAAATTTTTAAAACAATATTTCTTATTTAAGAAATATTGAAGACAAAATTCGATCTTAGATGACTGTAAAACTGACCCTCAGATTCCAACAAAGTATCTTCCTAGGAAACTATTAGTCATTTTCCCAATCAAAAACACAGGATTAGTTGATATTAAAAAAAAAAAAATATTGTGATACTTTTTGCCATCAAAATCGTAGATACAACAATTATAAGTAATTTTTTCCTGTATTCTGGGGTGGGCAAAAAGCAGTCTAGGGTGGGCTTTGCCTAAGTCCGCCAATGATTTAACCCCCATTAGGTCCCAGAGTCATTGAAAATATGGACCATCGGATAGAGGTATGCCACCGAAGCCGTGGCGAAGATTCGGCCGATATTTTGTCATAGATCCTTCTATCATAATAAAACATATTAAAATTATTCTCTGAAAAATTTTTGTTTTATTTACAATTAACATCTGCGTTTTGGTTGCACCGCCCTTTATTTTATTGTAATGTAAATATTTTCAATTTTATAAAACAACTTTAATAATAAATGCAAACCGCGGAACTTTTGTGTAAGTGAGTCAAAATTCACTCACTAATACTAGTACACTAATCGAAAATTTTCCTTAGTACATTCAGTGATGAAAGGTGACACGGAGGAAATAAGAAGATAAACAGAGAAAATCTGAAGTAGAATGTTTGTATATGTCTGTTTGATCACTTCTGAAATTATTCATATAGAGACAATCTGACAATAAAAATATAGACAATAATACAATTTAATGGAAGATCACTGATGAAGCCTGTCCATAAAGAGGCAGAAACTAGATCTAGTCTGATTTGCAAATTTAATGTGTTTATAATTTTTGAGAAAGGTTTGTTCTTCTTCTTAACCTCAAACCTACTAAAAAAGAAAAATTTTATATTTAAAATTTTTGTTAATAGACTCAGAAAAAAATTTTGTAAAAAAATTTTATTTTACAAATTTTTTACTGATTTTTGGTAGAAATTGTAATATTTACAATTTTCTTTTTGCGGACTTATTGTATTTTTCGTTGAAGAGACTTTTGAAAGCAAGATCATATGTATGTTTGCGCAAACTTTGTTCGGCAGTAGATTTACCCCTAAATTCATAAACGCTTTGTAAAATTATAGGAGGTTTATTGAACAAATTTTTTATGAAAATGACGTTTTGTAAACCTGCTATACTTTACAAAGCATTTATGAATTGAGGGGTTATTTTTTTAAATTTTTGAAGTCGATCGATCACTTTCTTGGACTTTTTTAAACAAATTTTTACAACTTACCATCCTTTTTAACATGCAATATTCAATATTTTTTAGAGATTAGTGTTTAAAATAATTAAAAATTCTCATTTTGACATATTCTTGGAAAATTGAATGTGCAATTAAATTAAATTATCACTTTTGTTTTACAAAATTTTCGTTAAATATATATTATTATCCTCCCCAAAAAAAAAAGTGGCATTGGCGTTAACATCATCCAACAGCACCAACATTATACTTAAGCATGAAACTGAACACATTAAAGCCATCAAACGAATAAAATTTTGAAAAGGCTTACAACAGCAAAATTTCAAATATGTTTACAAAAAAAAGACATTAAAGTACTTGTTCACATGTACGTATGTATACTTTACAAATACCCCGCGGTTGTAGATGTCCAAAACGAAAATAAAAACCAAAACCAAAAGAATGGAAAACATACATATCAAGCTTATTACAGGCAGACCTTTAAAAATATAATTCCTTAATACAAACTAATTCTATTGATTACATTATTTCCTACTTTATTCAATCAATATCATGTATACAGTGCTGCCAACCAATTTTGTTGCAAAAATGTAATTTTTAATGAAAAAAATCGTCGAAACCTTCAATGTGTTAATGGGAAATAGTCAAAAAATCTTCAATCCATAAACTCCTTATATTTCAATGAAAGAAGGGAAGAGTTTATTTAAAAAGCATTTTAAATTACTTTATTTGTAACAATTTCACAGTTTTATGTAAAAATGTGTCCCAACAATTAGTCCTTTATTACTGGCCTCCGTCAGTAGGGTAATGTGGGGTAAAGTGGAAAACTGACCCGTCTTCAAAATGTACCAAGACGTCTTATTTTGAGGGTCTTGAACTCTTTGTTTTAACAGAATACAATTAACTTTTTAAGGAATTTTTTGAAATTGTTTTACGTTCCGCATTTCACCATGCTCTCCTATTAATTACCCGAAATTGAAACAGTAATTTCCATAACGAATTGATTAACATTTATGTTTCATTCTGGACGAGTAACTTATTTCTAAAACAACCAAGGTTAAATGTTAAACACAGATATTTTCATATAAATTTGACATTCATAATTATGGTTAAGCACAAAACTCAGTTTATTTATCGTATTTTTTTTTTCAAGAAAAACATTGAATTAGTACAATTCAAAATGAGTCTGATGGAAGCCAGGAATTCTCTTAAAAAAAGTATTTTGAATTCCTTTTAAATTTTCTTCTTTTTTACATTACATTTTTTTAACAAAAAACTATAAAAATTAGTTTATTGCTAAAAATGTCATCATATTTCATACATGAAATTTATCAAAATCGTCAATTGTGATTTCATTAAATTTTACTTCAAAAATCTTCGAAGTGACCACAAATCGTCAAAGTTGGCCACGCTAATCTTATTTAAAATTAATACCTTATTTAACGAATCAATTTCTTATTAAAAAAAATCGATATATTATTCAAAGAATTATTTATGATTCAAATTAAATAAATTTTTTAAATTAATATATTTTTATGCGAATTGATTTATAAAAGAACTATATTTTTTAAGCTCTGATTACAAGGGACAAGTAGGTTTTTAATAAAAAATGGCGGCTAAAATTTTTAAAACATTCAATTGTAACCGATTTTATTTTACAAAGAAACTGCGCAGTGGGTTAAACCGCAGATTTTATTGAAACTGGGATATATTTTAGAGGAAAAAGGAAAATAATAAACTCACAATATTTTTCATTAAAATCGACTGGATACACTGAGAGAATTATCATCACTGCAGTAATGAATTTCTTCATAGTTCCAATGAAAATTGTTACTGGAACTCGTTCATTGAAACTTTTCATAGAATCTATGAAACAGGTTTCATTAAAGCCAATTTTTATGAAAAGTTCATAAAATTAATGAAACTCTTCATAAAATGAATAGCCCACTCCTCCAATGAATAAATCATTCAGCCAATGAAGAGATTCATAAATTAAAATTTTTAATTATTAATTGACAAATCAGTAAAAGTAAAAAATTTTTCGAAAATTATGTATGTCGGTAAACTGCTATTGCATTTAAAATTAACTTATATTGCAGTTATTTTAACTGAGTCCACTATCAGAGACATATAATATAGAGATGCAACACCGATAATTTTTTAAAAAAAACTGTAGATGTCGCTAGCATGTGGGAAATTTTGTCAAAGGAGGATTTTATTTTGGTAAATTTTTTCAAGGGAGGATTTTATTTTGTCAAACGATGTTTTAACAGAGTTGTCAGGTAAGGGGATTTGGACCAAAATTAGGGATTTCGGTTTAGGGACAAATTTAAAAATTGTAAATCTTAAAAGATTTAGTTTTAGGCCGAAAATAAGAAGAATTCTCGAATAAATTCTATGCGTATTATTTTAAATTAAAGTCGATCAAATTAGGTCTGTTAAAATATTTCAAAATTTCTACAAAATATTTGAATTATTGAAGAAATGTTCTCCAAATATTTATAAATCTTAAAATAATGAAAAACAACCAAGCTCAATAATTAATCAAAAAAATTTCCATTTTCAAAATACTGAAATGGTTACATGCAAAGGACTCAGAAAAAATAAATGTTGTGTAGGTTCAAAGAGTGCCAGGGGTTTTCATATAACCTCTTATATACCTTTTAAATCGTGTAAACTCGACTTCTGGAAAGTTAATGTTCAAAAGAGTTTACAAGCGCTAGAACTTATATATTATTCTTTTAAATTGAGGTTTTGTTTAAATTAAAATTAATTGGGTATAACATTGGCGATTTAAACATTCAAAATGGGAATGAGCTAAAACTTTTCGGGATAACCTGCTCCCCAATAAAATGAAGCAGTATTGCCAGAGAAAATAAAACAGCAGTCAGCGCCATCTGTTGCATTAAAAACCGGTATAGCCATTCATCAGGACCACTATAAGACCTGTGCCCGATCTGTGCCCGAATTCCAGAAGACGAATATTGTCTGATGATATCGTTTTGACGACAGTCTTGCTTCCATGCGCAGGCTTATATGTTTATGGTCAAAAGTTACTCTACTTTTTGTATTTTGGCATATTTTCCATGCTCATTCAAAAAAAAAAAAAAGTTATAAAATATTGGCATCATACGAAGGTATTTTGAAGATTTATCCAATATGTCAAAGCTGTCAAACAAAATAGATTCAAACAATACGCATGTACGAGTTTATTTATTACCGAATGTTTATTACTTTTTCGCTCTATCTCACATCGAACTTTCATTCAGATGAAAGGGTTACAGCGCTATATAGTTTCCTTGTTGGTCTTATGGTTATTTAAGAAGGTACTTTGGCTGATTGGATGAATGATGATCATCATCATTTTAGTGCTCATTACATATGCACAAACAATGAAACAAAGAACTAAAGAAGAAAATGAGGTTAATATTTATATGTAAGCCGAAAAATTGGCTACAGAGAGAGTGAGAGAGTCGAAATTAAGAGGAGGAGGAAGCAAAATTAAAATTTTAAATATTTTCTACAGATAAGGACACACAAATAACTTTTTTGAAATTGGATACTAATGAAAACATTGTAGCGTTTTTTTTTTGCATTAATTCGGTGCAGACTAAAAGTTTTCTTTAATTTTTCATAGTTGACAACTTTAAAAAAATTTGTTGCCAAAATTGAAGATTATCCCAAAATCATCCAGAATATTGAATATATTCGGCATTGATTGTTGCCATAATCAACACAATCTTGTTTAAACAAGATTATGTCTGCAATGCATATTCCCTACGGGATGGGCTAAAAGGGGAAATCTCTCTCACTCTCTCTTAATGTTCGGGCAAAAGCCCTTCGGAATTTGAATTCGTAATAAAAAGATGGGGCTAGGAGGGGAAAACTGGCCCCTTGATCATCACCAGGCACATACCTAAGGAGCTAGAATTTTAAATTTGGCATGTAGGTTCCTCCTTTAGGGAACCCGTCCACTAAAACGGTGGGGCTAAAAGTCTCCATCTAATGTGTAACTTAAACCATTGGGTAAAAATCTGAAATTTAAAATATACATATTTAAAATAACAATTTCGAACTTTTTCCAAAATTATGGGGTTCTAACAATGGTTGCTGGTAGAGAGCCCAAAAAATATATACAGTGGTGGCCACGAATTTAACACAATTCAAGTTTTTTCTAAGTTTATTTTTGTTGCCTTTATTTTTAAAGATAAAAATAGTGGCTAAATTCGCCGCGAAAGGCAAGGAGATGGTTCAGAAAATTGTACAAAATTTTAACGCATTTTTTTCATTTTGTCACTTTTTTTTAAGTGGGCGTGGCTTTTAACGGAAAATTAGCGATATCAACCTTTTATCAAACTTCATAG
Organism: Leucophora obtusa; assembly: GCA_949987735.1. Lineage (NCBI taxonomy): Eukaryota > Metazoa > Arthropoda > Insecta > Diptera > Anthomyiidae > Leucophora > Leucophora obtusa. Next base: position 77,112,753 of record OX465295.1, read on the forward strand.
TAAAATTTAGGCGGTACTGATCGGTTCTGTATAAACTGTATATTTTTGGAAATCCTATAAAATTTCCTTAACTCCTGCATTATTTTTATCTACAAATAGTCGCCAGACTTCAAATTGCAACACTTTAAACATGACCAAATTTTTCTTTGTTTTTAGCGATTTTTAATAAAGTTAACAGCACTGAAATTTTAAATTGAATAGTTTTATGCTTTTCTTACCTAAATATAACAAATCAGTCAAGATTTTTTTACGTTATAGTAAAAAGCATTTCATGTTAAAATTCCAGTGTTGTTAACTTTCTTTTAAAATCGCTAAAAACAAAGAAAAATTTGGTCATGTTTAAAGTGATGCAATTTTAAGTCTGTTGACTATTTGAAGATAAAAATAATGCCAGACTTAAGCAAATTTGATAGGATTTGCAAAATTATACAGTTTGTACAGAGCCGATCAGTACACCTAAATTTTACTATGTAATTTGTTAAAAGGTTGATATCGATAATTTTTCGTTAAAAGCCACGCCCACTTAAAATGAGTGACAAAATGAAAAAACAAACATTATTTTAAAATTCTGTACACTTTTCTGAACTATCTCCTTGCCTTTTGTTGCGAATTTAGCCTCTATTTTAGTCTTTAAAAATAAAAGCAACAACAATAAAATAAGAAAAAAACTTGAATTGTGTTAAATTCGTGGCCACCACTGTATGTGTGTCACCGTTTTGAAAGATCACATTGGAATTTTATTTGAGGGGTATTAAAGCTTCCCCTCCTTTTTCAAATGTTTATTGTGAATCGTCCAACATAGGTATAGGATATGTTTAGCAAACTTATGTAAAACACAACGAGGAACAGTTTTGTGGAAATTTTTTAACATTTTAATCCTGTAACTCTTAAATTAAAGGGATTTTTTTTAAGAGTTGGACAACTCTATCAGTTTAAAATACCAAGGTGGCACCGATAGCGATCCGGTATACGATGAACATGAAAAATGTCGGCGTTAGCAACATATTTGTCGACAACGCCAAAATAATTTTGCGACAACGTTCTAACGTTAATTTTAATCTGACTTGTGTGGGTGTTTTTTAGTATTGCCAACCGCCATTATAACAACAAACAGCGTTGCATACAATTAGTAGTAGGAATACAGAATCGTTTAGAAATAGTAACCACATAAAAATTTGGTTTAACTGTTAATCAAAAAGATTAAAATAGGGTTTAATCGACTTGTTTAGTGCTTGATTAAGCAGTCAATCCGACATTTATGAGATTAACTTTTGTGTCTAAACGCACTATAAACGATGAAGATTATAAAGTTGGATTAACTTTAATCAAGTAGATTAATTTTGCTGTCCAAACGAGCTACAAAGTTAAAATTTCCAAAAACTTGAAGTTATTTCGTTTAGTCTAACAATCACTGCTATTATAATTAACACATCTGTAAGTTTTTAAGAATAAGCTAAGAACAATAACAATATTACAATACAATATTGTGATATATTGACCCTAATAAAATGTTAAGTTTACAATCATATGTAAGAGCAGGAGTGGGAGAGGAAAATGGGTGTTTGGATGGTAAAACAAAAACACAAGAACATTTCACATAAATTGCCGGTTTTTGGAGTTTCTTTTTTTTTGAAAATAAAGATTCTTTTTAAAGTAACTTACAGCCGCTAAGATTTTGTAATGCATTATTCCATTCTTTTTTTTTTATTTTATTGTAGGCTTTTATAAAATTCGTATACGCACAATTTTTTTTCTTATGTAAACTTGAATTCGGAAATTTTTCGGGTTGTGGTGTCTTCTCGTTGGTTCTTTTGAGTTACATATATGGTGGGTCTTTATAATATTTTATGGATTTTATTTTTTTTTATCGGCAGGTTATTGGCCTCTATATATGTTTAAAAGAAGTGAAGACGAATTAAACTTTATAAATACTTTTACATACCATAAATATGTATTCTTGGTTTAGTCAGTCAGTCACTCTTTCAGTCACATTTATTTTCATATGTGCAAACATTATTTTCGGCAACTTTTGTAGTTTGATTGTTTTTGTTATACCCTACACAGAGAGAAATAATTCGTAGTTATATCAATCATTGTATCATTTTTGAATTAACATTTAATTTTTTTACGAAAATTTTTAAATTAAGTATGAATCCTATTAAAGTAAATATGATTCTAGTTAAAATAAATTTTTCATATTTTAATTAATATATCATCATTTCGTAACTATTTCTGTTTAATTTAGTATTATTTCTGCTTGGTTTTAAAATTTTTCTGTGTGTACACCAATCTGTGATACAGGGAATAAAGTATGAGCATGTGGTAATATTTGCGATTTTCAAATAATACTGGATCAAGTTAAGTATTATAAAGAAATTCTAAATCAATCTAGCCATGTCCTTCTGTAAAACCTTATAAATATTGGAAACAAAATATAGAAAGCTAAAATCAATTAAATTGTTTATACTGTATCGGTGTTCTATAACTATTTGGAAAAGTTTCTCACATAAAAATTGCAACTTACCATATCTAAAACAGGGAAAGTCGCTTAATGAAAACTTTAGCTACAGGTATTTAAAATATTCACTTATATATTAATATGAAATTATGTGACTCGCCCTGTGTTAAATGTGGTAGAGTTGCATTTTTCGCTGTGAGAAACTTCTCACATAGATATAGAAGCAGTGTTGCTAACTCCTGAAGGCATAAAGGCACCGTGCGCTTGTAAAAACTGGTGTAAAGGGCAACAATTTACAAAAAGAAAACTGGATTAAAAATACACAAAAGATGATCGAATGATCGAAGAAGATGGAGAGAATTCGTAATCGCCCTATGTTCATCTTGAACTTTTATTTTTTTTTATATGTCATTTTCTCATCTCTATATATAAAAGAATAACGTGACTGACTGACTGACTGACTGACTGACTGACTGACTCAACATCGCCCAGCCCAAACCGCTGAAGCTAGGAAGTTGAAATTTGGTATGTAGGTTCCTCTTTCGGGGTAGACGTCCACTAAGACGGGATTTTTGGAAATTCCTACCGGAACGGGCAAAAAGGGGGAAAGTGTCCCCCTTGACGGCCTGCCAAAACCCCTTTGGCTAGAAAGCTGAAATTTAAGATATGTGTTCCTTGGAGTAGGGGCTAACTTTTCTGGAAAGTACTTTCTAGAATTTTGGACAGGGACGTTGTAAAAATGGGGGGAAAAAGGCCCCCCTTGACGGCCTGCCCAAACCGCTGGAGGTAGGAAGTTGAAATTTGGTATAAAGGTTCCTCCACTATCGTAGACATCCGCCAAGACGGGAGTTTTGGAAATTTTTACAGGGACGGGCAAAAAGGGGAAAAAGTCTCCCCCTTGAGGGTCTGCTCAAACTGCTGGAGCTATGAAGTTGAAATTTGGTATGTAGATTCCTCGACCGGTGTAGACGTCCGTTGAGACGGCATTTTTGGAAATTCTTATCGGGAGGGGCAAAAAGGGGACAAAAAAAGTACCTTTTTCCAAAAAAGTACCTTTTCCCAAAAAAAGTACCTTTTCCCAAAAAAAGTACCATTTTCCCAAAAAAGTACCTTTTTCCAAAAAAAAGTACCTTTTCCAAAAAAAAGTACCTTTTTCCAAAAAAAAGTACCTTTTTCCAAAAAAAGTACCTTTTTCCAAAAAAAGTACCTTTTCCAAAAAAAGTACCTTTTTCCAAAAAAGTACCTTTTTCCGAAAAAAGTACCTTTTTCCAAAAAAAAGTACCTTTTTCCAAAAAAAGTACCTTATTCCAAAAAAAGTACCTCTTTCCAAAAAAAGTACCTTTTTCCAAAAAAAGTACCTTTTTCCAAAAAAAATTCCTTTTTCCAAAAAAAGTACCTTTTTCCAAAAAAAGTACCTTTTCCAAAAAAAGTACCTTTTTCCAAAAAAGTACCTTTTTCCAAAAAAAGTACCTTTTTCCAAAAAAAGTACCTTTTTCCAAAAAAAGTACCTTTTTCCAAAAAAAGTACCTTTTTCCAAAAAAGTACCTTTTTCCGAAAAAAGTACCTTTTTCCAAAAAAAAGTACCTTTTTCCAAAAAAAATACCTTTTTCCAAAAAAAGTACCTTTTTCCAAAAAAAGTATCTTTTTCCAAAAAAAGTATCTTTTCCAAAAAAAGTACCTTTTTCCAAAAAAAATTCCTTTTTCCAAAAAATGTACCTTTTTGCAAAAAAAGTACCTTTTTTAAAAAAAGTACCTTTTTCCAAAAAATGTACCTTTTTCTAAAAAAATGTACCTTTTTAAAAAAAAGTACCGTTTCCCAAAAAACATACATTTTTCCAAAAAAATAACTTTTTCAAAAAAAGTACCTTTTCCAAAAAAAGTACCTTTTCCCAAAAAAAGTACCTTTTTCTAAAAAAATGTTCTTTTTCCCAAAAAACATACAATTTTTCAAAAAAATACCTTTTTCAAAAAAAAGTACCTTTTCCCCAAAAAAAAGTACCAAAAAAAGTACTTTTTCCAAAAAAGTACCTTTTTCCAAAAAACATACATTTTTCCAAAAAAAAAAACACCTTTTTAAAAAAAAATACCTTTTCCAAAAAAAGTACAAATAAAGTACTTTGTAAAAACAAAGTATCTTTTTCCAAAAAATTTCGTTTTTCCAAAAAGTACCATTTAAAATAGTATATAATTTCAAAAAAACTACTTTTTTTCCTCCCCCCACGGATATCTCCACTAAAACAAGGTTTCTTGATATTCGGCATAGACGTGCGCTAAGACGGGATTTTTGGAAATTCCAACCGGAACGGGCAAAAAGGGGAAAAGTCTCCCCATAAACAGTCTCACAAATTGGAAAAGTGCCTGCCCAAACCACTGGAGGTAAGAAGTTGAAATTTGGTATAAAGGTTCATCCACTGTAGTAGACATCGACTAAGTTTGTATTTTTGGAATTCCCTACAGGATATCCCAAAAGGAAACTCGGTATGTGAGTTCCTCCTTCTGTGTAGGCGTCCGCTTAGACGGAATTTTTGAAATTCCTATCGGGAGGGGAAATAAGGTAAAAGTCTCCTCCTCACGGCTTGCCCAATCCCTTTTGGCCAACCTAAAATTTTAAATATGTATTCCTTGGAGTAGGACTAACTCACCGGCAACGTAATTTTTCTATTTTGGAACAGGAACATAGTAAAAATGGTGGTTGAAAGGGGAAATATGTCCCCACTAACGGCCTGCCCAAACCGCTTAGGCAATGCAGTTGAAATTTGGTATGAATGTTCCTCATCCATCGCAGATAGCCGCGAAGATGGAATTTTTGTAAATTCCTAAAGGGAGGGGCAAAAAGAAGAAAAGCCTCACCTTGGGGGCCGGTAAAATCCCCTTCGGCTAGAAACCTGAAGCTTAAAATGTGGGTCCCTGGAGTGAGGGCTAACTTATTAGAAAGATACTTTTTTGAATTTTGGACAGGGTCGTTATAAAATGGGGGCTCAAAAAGGGAAAGTTGCCCCTTAACGACCTGTCCAAACTGCTGGAACTAGGAAGCCGAAATTCGGTACTTAAGTTCCTCTCAGCCTGCTCAAACTGCTGGAACTAGGAAGCTGGAATTCCCTGTCGATGGATTTTCGGAAATTCCTACCGAGAGGGGCACAAATAGTAAAAGTTGGCTAGAAACCTGAAATGTAAAACATATGTTACTTGGAGTATGTGCTCACTTACCGAGAAGGTGCTTTTTGGACAGGGACATTGCTAAAATGGGGATTAATGAAGCGAAAAGTGCCGCTTAAAGGCCTGCCCAAACCGCTGGAGGTAGGAAGTTGAAATTTGGTATTAAAGTTCCTCCTCTATTGTAGACATCCGCTAAGATGAGATTTTTGGAAATTTCTACAGGTAGGGTCAAAAACAGGAAAATCTCCCCCTTAACGGCCTGGCCAAACTGCTGGAACAAGGGATCTTAAATTCGGTATTTGGGTTCCTTCTCCAACGTTGACGTCCCCTAAGATGGTATTTTTGTAAATTCATACCGGGAGAGGTAAAAAGGGAAAAAACTTCCCCCTTGACGGCCTGGCCAAACTGCTGGATATAGAGACCTAAAATTATGTATGTAGTAGGTTCCTCCTCCAACGCAGACGTCCTCTAAGATGGAATTTTTGGAAATTCCTACCGGGAGGGGTAAAAACGGAATAATTCTCCCCCTTGATGGCCTAACCGAACCCTTCGGCTAGAAACCTGTAATATATAATATGTTTTCCTTGGAGTATGGGCTAACTTATCGACAAGGCATTTCTAGGACTTTGGACAGGAACGTGGTAAAAATGGTGGTTCAAAAGGGGAAAATTGCCCCCCCCCCCTTAACGTCTGCGTCTTTAGCTAGAAACCTAAAACTTAAAGAACAAGTGTATATGAAACACTAAAATTAAGAAACTAAATAGGAAACGAGTGGGATTGAAACACTACACAAGTGGAATGAAATGGATATAAACGTTGAACGAGTGGAATTGAAATTATAGACATTGCAAATGGATTGGAAGAGGGAATTACCTGTTCAAACACTATCAACGTTATATGAAACTTATGTAGCATTGAAACATACTCTCCAAAAAGTTAAACAAATTTTCTGAAAGAGAAAAAACCTTAGAAAAGGAATGGAACTTATATATTCCGATATTTAAACTTCATGTAACGAAGCACCGGTGGAAGAAACCGACGCAGTAAATTTTCCAACTGAATTTGTGAATTTACTTGAATTGCCAGGTCTACCTTTACATAAACTGGAATTAAAAAAAAAACTTTAAGACACGCTAACAACGTAGCTTTGCCCGCTATTTTTAATATTATAAAATGCTTTTCAACCCTGCTTTACGTTATTTATTTTCATTCAAAACACAAATGAACAAAACTACGTACGGGTCTATCTACCTAAGTTCGCACTTTACCAAATTATCTTGACATACACACGTATATTGCAAATTATTATGGATTCATTACTAACAATCCACTCTCATGAGCAAAAGTGATCAAATATTTATTTATTTTAAACCCATTGTTGTGCAGAATTATTTATTTGTGGTGGCTGGGTGAAGGCTTTAAATAATAAAACGAATTTAATAAAAATTGTGGGGGGCGCAGCCCCCCCCCTTAACCTTTAAGGCACGCTAACAACGTAGCGGGCTGTGCCCGCTAGTGTACATATATTTAAATAATAAATAAAGGACATATATATATATATATAATCAGAGCTTTAAAGAGTTAATTCTTTTTGTAATGAATTCCCGAAAATTTAATTGAATTTTTTAATTCCAGGAATGAATTTATTAATACGAAATAAGCTGAAATTAATTCCTGTTATTGAAATAAAGAATTAAAATTTAGAAAATGAATTCCCTGACCAAAGCATTAAAATTAAAGAATTCATTCATTAATGAATTCATTCAACACGAGTCAATACAATTTGAAGTCAAGGAATTCATTCCCTTGTGCATTTAATTCCCTGAAGGAATTAACTTTTTCATTTAATTACCTAAGGAATTAAATTTTCGTTTAATTCCCTAAGGAATTAACTTTTCCTTTAAATTCCCTTAGGAATTAACTTTTTCGTTCAATTCTCTAAAGAATTAACTTTTTCGTTTACTTCCCCGAATTTAAGTTTTCACTTAATGCCCACTTAAGTTCCTAAAGAGTTACTATTTTTGTTTTAAGATAGTTAGCATATTTTGTCGGAAAATAAAAATACGATTTTTTAAATGCCAGCAAAAAACAGATGCCGAACAGTAGAAAAAGCACTACAGTTGATAATCTAGATGTACTTCTTTTTTAACATAAACACTAATGATTTTAACATTGAGTTGTTATAGGAGAGGCGTACTCCCACTTCAACATTTTTTCAGTACTTTTTGAACGAGTGCAAATGAAGCTCTTTTTCACCAATTAAAAGTTTAAAACGAGTAAAAAGGTTAAAGTCGGGCATGCCGACTATGCAATACCCTACACCAGTCTGGGTAAAAGCCAACTAATGTTTGGATCCGAAATTCGAATGGGTTAAAATGGGGCTCGTGTCAAAATTTTCTATAATGTGAGTCAGCGCACCAAATTTCATTAAAATATCTTAATATTTGCGACCTGCAGTTTGTACCCAAGCCAATTTTGGGGGGACCCTTATATGGGCACTAGTTCTAAACATGGACCGATGTTCACCAAAATCAATAGGCTTCGTCCTTGGACCAACATAGGTCTATGTACCAAATTTCATCAAAATATCTTAATATTTGCGACCTGCAGCGTATAAACAGTATAATTTTGGTAGGACCCTTATATGGGCACTAGGTCTAAACATGGACCGATGTTCACCAAAATCAATAGGCTGCGTTATTGGGCCAATGTAGGTCTCTGTACCAAATTTCATCAAAATATCTTAATATTTACGACCTGCAGCGTATAAACAGTATAATTTTGGTAGGACCCTTATATGGGCACTAGGTCTAAACATGGACCGATGTTCACCAAAATCAGTAGGCTGCGTTATTGGGCCAATATAGGTCTGTGTACCAAATTTCATCAAAATATCTTAATACTTACGACCTGCAGCGTATAAAGAGTATAATTTTGGTAGGACCCTTATATGGGCACTAGGTCTAAACATGGACCGATGTTCACCAAAATCAATAGGCTGCGTTATTGGGCTAACATAGGTCTGTGTACCAAATTTCGTCAAAATATCTTGATATTTACGACCTACAGCGTATAAACAATATAAGTTTGGTAGGACCCTTATATGGGCACTAGGTCTAAACATAGACCGATATTCACCAAAATCAATAGGCTGCGTTATTGGGCCAATGTAGGTCTGTGTACCAAATTTCATCAAAATATCTTAATATTTACGACCTGCAGCGTATAAAGAGTATAATTTTGGTAGGACCCTTATATGGGCACTAGGTCTAAACATGGACCGATGTTCACCAAAATCAGTAGGCTGCGTTATTGGGCCAATATAGGTCTGTGTACCAAATTTCATCAAAATATCTTAATATTTACGACCTGCAGCGTATAAAGAGTATAATTTTGGTAGGACCCTTATATGGGCACTAGGTCTAAACATAGACCGATGTTCACCAAAATCAATAGGCTGCGTTATTGGGCTAACATAGGTCTGTGTACCAAATTTCGTCAAAATATCTTGATATTTACGACCTGCAGCGTATAAACAATATAATTTTGGTAGGACCCTTATATGGGCACTAGGTCTAAACATGGACCGATATTCACCAAAATCAAACTTGTTCGTCCTTGGGCCAACATAGGTCTGCGTACCAAATTTGATCAAAATATCTTAATATTTGCGACCTGTAGAGTGCGCACAAGATTGCATGGACAGACAGACAGACGGACGGACGGACAGACGGACATCGTTAAATCGAAATAAAAAAAATTCTGAACCGATCGGTATACTATAAGGTGGGTCTACGACCAATATTTTTTGGTGTTACAAACATCAGCACAAACTTATAATACCCTGACCACATAGTGGTGTAGGGTATAAAAATTATATACCTTGTATAACTTGCGACCTCACGATTTCTAGTCTAGCGCTCTACCGCTGAGCTATTCTTTGATATGAAAGTTGACTGGCATAAAAACACCACTTTATTAAACAAATGTAAAAGGTGCACTCCAATTCAATATTGTTTTCAGTACTATTTTTACAGGTGCATAAAAAGCAATTTCTCATCATTTTTTTATATATGTGACGCGCAAAATAGAAAGGAACCTAAGGATAGAAAGGGACCTAAGGTCAGGAGAGCATGGGATCGGTCTCATTCGATGCTCAGATGTTGTCCACAAAAAAAAAAAAAAAATTGATTTTTTTACCCTTAGGTCCCTTTCTCTATGCGCTGTCACATATGCATATTTTTAAAAATTAAGAAATATTGAATTTAAACAAATTAATTATAAATATTAAAAAAAGATGAATGAGGGGAATGTTTATTTGATCTCTTATTCTGGTAAATGAATGTTCTTTAGTTTGAATATAGATCATAAATTAATATTACTTTCTTTATTTTTATTTTTATCGGGACATACATTAATTGCATTAAAGGAATTAAATATGCTAAAATCCCAAACGTATTTTACAAATTGTGGAAAATAATCTGTTGGAGGCATATCCCTATCCGGATTTCATTCTTGCCTAAGGAACTCGTCAGGGGACGTTGTTTTTAGAACTTCTGGAAATATTTGTTAAGTTAAATTACAAACTTAATGAGAATTTCTTGTTCTCGTCTAGGAGCGTTATTTAACATTCAAAATATCAAAGATTAAACAGCAACAAAGAATTTATCACAATTTGCCTTGTCATCTTCCAATATACTACTCTGTTGTTTTGACAGATCTAGCAATGTAGTGATATCCATTCATGTATAAACGCCAATAGAAAACAACGTTTTCTAAAGTGTCAGTAACATTCAAATTTGCACAAGCACTTGCATATTAGTTCTTTATTTTTTATTTTTATCGGAACATACATTAATTGCATTAAAGGAATTAAATATGCTAAAATCCCAAACGTATTTTACAAATTGTGAAAAATAATCTGTTGGAGGCATGTCGCTATCCGGATTTCATTCTTTAAATTATTTTTCAAATTAAAGAAAGATGATACAATTTTCACAAGTAAATTACAAAGAATACACATTTTGAAAGAATTCGATAAGGCCAGCAAGACAGCATACGTATTTTCAGCTTTTGCTACAAAGCCATCATTAGTGTCGTTTGCCTTGAATGGGTTAATAATTGATAACTGTCTACTTATGTTACAGTTGAAAGTAAATCGAATATGTTAACAACTCAACTTAGACTAATATCAACGAAATCTAACAATGCTATTTTATCCTTTGTTATTATTACTCTTTTTTTGCTTTGAACCTTAATTCTTAAGGTATCTCAGCTGATTCTATTCAACTCTGTGTATGATAACCACAGATTTTTAAATTAGAACAAACCGTTAAATTTAAATGTATGTTATTAAATTATATTTTTGCACCGTGTTAATGTGTGTTTTTTATTAATTAATAAAATAAGAAAAGTTTAAAAAAAATAAAAAAGTATTGGTGCCGCCGGGAATCGAACCCGCGACCCTCTGTTTGGAAATACCAAATGATACCAAAATCATTTTTTAGAATTACTTTAACAGCAATTACTTTTTATGAGATGTTTTATTCCATATTAAATAGAAAAATTTTAAAACTACTCGAGCTGGTCAACTTTGGCACTCTCTAACTCACGCTGTATTGTAATAGGGTCACTCCAAATGTGCTATTTTGGGAGCTTATATCATTGACAATAATCGCCCATATATAATATTTTAATCCAATAAATATTTTACAAGTTACATACAATATATTACCAATTTTTTTTTTGTTTGGAACCAGTATTTATATGATAAAAATTACTATATCTCGAAAACTAGCCATATCAAAACCTTTTCCAGATTCGTATTCTGCATGCCAAATAAATTTACTATGGGAGTAAGCATTTATTTTCACCAAAAAAAATACACTTTGAGATAGCATAATAACAAAAATTGATATAAAACGAGAACTAATTTTCTTTTTGCTTTAAAATTTATATCACAGATGGGTGTTGCATAGGGGAGCTATTTGCCATCGGAAACTCATTTTGACCAAATTTAAGTTGACATATTTTGAATATAGGCTCTCGACATGAATCTTTTTTCCATCAATTTTAAAATATATTTTAGTATCCTTTGTGAAAACTTAATTAATTTAACGAAAAATTTCACTAAAACTCTTCGAGCAAAATTCTCTCTGCGTGTTTTGTAGGTAGTTACCTCGATCGACATGCCCTTGCTAAAATAATACGTTTTATAATAGAAAATTAAGAGGTTACCTATTGGGATTTGGATATCCGAATTTCATTTAGATCGAAAGGGATCTATCGCGATAGTTTCCTCGTTAGTTGATTACACAGTACAATAAAACAATAAAAATTTGATGCATAGTAGAATTTGGGACGCAGATCACGAATATGGCATTAGAATTTTAAAGTTAGCTATAGTTTAAGAAATATTAGCAAAAACATTTTTGTAGAAAAATTATATTTTTTAATAAACTTTTTGCAAAAAAAAATAAAATTAAAAGTAATAACGCTATTTTTGCAATATTTTAAAATGACGAAATGTGCCCTTTAATTTGATATATTGCACGTTTTGGCAGCTGCGATAATATTCCCTATATATGCATTTAAAATTTAAATTTCTCTTTTTTCACGTTTTCGTTAATAAATAATCTGCGATGAAAGGAAAATCTAATATTTTAATTTGAATTTGTACATTTAGTACACATCTCATGTTACTTAATTTATAAAAAAAAATCGCATTTTCTGTTTTAATTTTAAGTTAATATTGACTAAACCTGAAAAAAGATCGACTTTTTTAATACCTAAAAATTAAGGAGTCTGTGACAAATCTTAAAATATAAAACCCAGCTAAAACTATTCAGATATATAAAACATATATTTTCTAATCAATTTCATCACAGTTTTAGATAATTGAAGTGCAAATTTCGAAAAATAACGATTTTAAAATATGCATGTTCAAAACTATGTTTTATTTCCTTTGGCCATAGTAAATTCATATAAAATTTATTAGAAATAAAAAAGATGTAAAATGTGTATTTCAGATTGAATTTTCTGCAAGTGTTGATGCAGAAGTTGTGATTGTTTTGATAAAAAGAATTTAGTGGAATATGAATTTACGTCATATGTAAAGATTCTGCAAATCCGATTAAGGGATTTTACTAGATTTGCAAAATAGGAAAATAAGTGAAGCTTTCACTTTAATTGCAATTATATCCTAGATAATTTACCTAATCAAAATAAGTTGATATGTTTCTAAAAGCCCAAAGTTTATATTTTTAAATCATTTTAAAAATTATCCGTGGTTTAGTCACCCAGTTAGAAAAGCGGTGGCACGGCACTTTAACAGGTGGTACAAGTACTGGTAAAAAGTGCTTTCCCATTCCCAAAATGATAACATCATTAGACAAAACGACCGGCTGTTCAAAAAGCCCCGGAAAAGCACTGGAGGAACAAAATTTTTAAACGTTGGCCAAACCCTGGCAAAACCAATAAATAGGTGGTCTGGAAATATATTTTCCAAAATAAAATTTAAAAAAAGTTCATATGTATTTTTTTGGTCCTGCCGTGATTTGAACCCAGGCCGTCAGATTGGCAGACGATTGCTCTACCACCTGAGCTAACGAGACATGTAATATTTGATGGCTAAACACATAAATGAGTGATAATAGCTGGACAACTACTGGCTGTGCCAAAAAGCTAGTACTGGCAAACAATTTTTTGTAACTAGTATGCCAGTGTTGGGAGGGCAAAAGAAAAGTGGGTCCTGAAGAAGCTTTCCCACAAACAAAAAAAATTGGTTTTATAAAACAAAAAAATATTTAATTAAAAAAAATCCAAAAAAAATTTTTTGTTGCAACCGGATTTGAACTCGGAACCTTCTGACTACAAACATTTTTTAACGAAGCGTCAGAATTTTTATAAAATCATTGGTCTACCAGTGAATTGATTTTTGTACACCTGGTAGTATTTGCTAGGTAGCACTGGATAACCACTGGTTGCAAGCCTTGGCATATCACTCTAAGCCAATTCTTTGCCAGTGGTTTTTTTATAAACCACCGAAATTTTTGTAAAAAAAATACTGGTAAAACGCTTTTCGCAAACGTTGGCAAAGCGTCCCAAATGAGTGTTCTGCGAGTCATTTATTTTTAATACCGTGGTTACCCAGTGGTATGCCAGTGCTTGATTTTTTGTACCACTGGCGATTTCTGACTGGGCAGGTATATGAATAAATAAGAAATTTTAACAAAAAACTGTCTTTTTACTAACAGTTAAATTCGCAAATATTTCAAAAACTAGAGCTAATTTTGAAATTTAGTGTTCAGATTCGTGATATTCTATCAGAATTAATATTTCGCAAGCCCGATGCATTTTACTATGTTACTATTTTAAAATTTAAAGGTTTTTATTCCAAAATTCTCTCATGGAAAACCATTAAAATTTTAGGACATTCTTCTTGTAAAAACATTTTTTTAATTAAAAGTGCTTCCAAAAATGCAGTTCAAAGTAGCACTTCGTTTATTGCGGGTATATATGATATGATTTTTGTTAGCGATGTCACACTTACAAAAAAAATACAACAGCATCAAAAACTCTGCCTTCTTTTAGTATATTTTTGGAAGGGAGAGAAGGGAGTACCGCTAAAAAATGCGATTCTTGTTCTGCATTGCTTCTAAAATTCTACCTATTTTATGATGGAATATGATGTTAAAATGTTCTATAACTTTTGCTTTGGTTTTTAAGTCATATTTCATGCAGTGTTGTAATGAATTTTAATGTAATAACCTTATAAATTTATCCCGTTTAAGAATCGTCCCGAACGAGAGCATGACCTACATTTTGTTCAATATTGTTTTCAATTAAAAAATTTTTCGTTTTAGTATTAAGTTTACTACTTAATAAATAATTTTATTAACATGTTTCTTTTATATTTTCAGGTATGTACTTTAAATTTCAAATTATATTTAATCAGGTAATTTTAAAACATATAATATGCCGTCAGTCGCCGTTACTATACATTATTTAGACTTACAAGAAAACTCTACCGACAGGAACTTCAAATGTGGTCCAGCATAAGTCTTAAGCCTGGCAATAAGGAAATTGATATTGTTTTCGAGTGCATTAACTTTAGATCAGTAAAAATAAATTAATTTGTTTTTAATTTCAGACCTGCTTTAGTACAAATAATTCATTTTGGTTAAAAACCCGTCCAAATGACGTAAAATCATCACCTAGTGACGTACTCAAGTTTCAGAGCAGTCGAAATTCTAATACATAATAAAGCGAATTAACTTTCATGTTATTTTTCTTTTTCTTAAATTCACTCTTTTGATCCAATTAACATATCGTCGGCTTATTATTGGTTTGACACATATATACATATACCCAAAAGCCATTATCGAGGAAAATGTTTATATTTTTTAAATTTCTGGGTTATTTTATAAAATGCCTTGCGTTGCGTTATCTTCCATAAATATTGGTTTTGTTACAACAACAATATATACACAATTCAACGCAAGGCTTTCAATGTCGATGCAGGATATTTCCGATATGATATCGATCAACGGATTTTGGCTTCAGAAAGAAAATAGTTTTCACATTATACATAATCTATTCCTAAATCTATTTTTTTTTTTTCAAATGTGGTCAGTGGGTCAAATTAATAATAAGCTAACGAACTTGTTAACTTTTATTTTAAATACTTACCCCTAAATTCATAAACGCTTTGTAAAATTATAGGAGGTTTATTGAACAAATTTTGTATGAAAATGACGTTTTGTAAACCTGTTATAACTCTACGAAGCATTTATGAATTGAGGGGTTAAATTCTAATTTATTATCACAATAATTTATCAGTTTTTAATAACCCAAAGAGTTGCATACGAAATTAATTTCATTATTAATAAATATTATATAAAATACGTTAATGAAAAAAGTTTTTACCAAAAAAAAATTCTTCTCACGTGTGCTAATGAAATCGACTTGTCTAAAAAAAAGTACAAAAAAGCTAAAAGAAAGAAATAAACGAAAAAGAAAAATTTTTATGCATTCTTAGACAAAGTGTCAATGATCTCGCGCGCCACCAACCAACCAACAACAACATCAAATATAATAACTACTGCCAGAAACAAAAAAAATCAAAACCATAAACATAGATCACATTTGTACATTTATAGAAAAAAAAATTTATATATAGTTTTACTCAAAGGTATACATGACCAAAAGTTCAGTAACCCTTTTTTAAATTTTTTTTTCCACAATAATTCATCATCAAAATGCTGGAAGAATAGATAGAGTTTTTTTTCGGATGGACAAACTATACATTGATGCACAATGTGCCAAAAATAGATTTTTAATAACATAAATCGAGGGAACTGCGGAAAAAATAATCTATTGAAAGACGCTGTTCAAAAAGCACTTATCTTAAAGTTAAACTTCAGATTTTTGTGTCCTACATCAGGGATGGAAATGAGTTTTTTCATTTTGTACCAACCACATAAAGAAATTGCACTTTTTCGACCCTCACGGTACCAAAATGTTTCATATACATACATACATATAAATATAAAATTTGTCCGAACAATGTCAAACTTGCAGAAAATATTCTTCTAAAAAAATTGTACTTTTTCAGCCTTCACCAATTTTTTTGATATAGCAAGTACGTGCGATCGAGGTCAAGCTTGCAGGAAATACACTCACAAAAATTTGTCGGTAGAATCTACTGAAAATGGCAGTTAAAACAAAGGTATATGGTTTTAAAAAGTCGACAAAAGTATTTACCTTTAAAATAACATTAATTTTTAACTGTTGAAAAATAACTAACAAATGTATTAAAAATAACTACCAATGTCGTGAAATTAACTGTTAGATTTTTGCTACAGAAATTTTAAAACAACTGACAAAGTCGGTAAAAACTGTTGTTTTTACAGTCAATTCTTTTTGTTTATAAAAGTATATTTTAATAAAAAAAATAATTTTTTTTTCTTCCGATTACAAAAATATGTGTTAAATATTACTTCAGCGTATTTAAAATTCGAAGTAAATATTCCAAACCGTTCTCCAGTTATTATGCTTTTACGCATTGTAGATAGAATACAAGTTTCTGATTTTTACTTGCATACTAGGAATATATCAATAATAACAAATATAAACTAAACAAGAATTTTTAAAATTAAAAGAAACGAAATTTTTTATTTTTAAATAACTACCAAAAATAGCTGTTTACTGTAAAATTACTGTTTTGGTAGTTGTTTATTATGATATTAAAAATAACTGCTTTAAGCACCTGTTACGAAATTACAGTACTTTTCGTTAGTTTTCTCTTAAATAACCATCATAAGAGTTGTTTTGCATCGTCGATGCACTCAATCGACGCATATTGATGAGCTGATTACGGGAAAATAATAATACTACATTTATACTTGAGCAAAAACCACCTAGTTTTTGTAGAAAACTAGTTTTTGTATGCGTTTTGACAAGTTAAAAACTACAAGAGCCAAAAACCAGGTAGTTTTTGCTCGGGTATAAATGTAGTTTAATACATTTTTTAACAACATTGGACCCAAAAGTTGTCAGTTACAAGTGTTTGTTAGAATGATTGCAGTCCACGTCTGCATTACGAATATTTGTTGACATCTTTAAAGTACAACAAGTTAGTTTAATACAAAAGTTTTATATTTGGAAATTTTTTAAATTGTACCAAATGGACCGCGGTAGTACCACGGTACCAACGGAGGTGAAAATGTACCAAAAAAAAAGTACAATTGTACCATGTTTTCCATCCCTGTCCTACATCCCATTGAGTAAGAGGGTAACTCATAGAAATAGCGATCTGCAACCAGTTGAAATGTACTAGGATATTAATCCTTATACATTTTGGGGTACAATGGTTTGTCTTTCCTATAGTCTACTTTTAATTATCAAAATTTTCTGCAGATTTAATTTTATGTTACAGTACAATTTTTAATTTTCAATTAATTAAAAATTAACTTAAATATAACTAACTGTAAATTAAACAGTTTCATTTTTGCTGTTCTCATTTTATTTGTATTTAGCAAAAAAAATCTGCTAATTTCAGAAGTTTTCTCTGCAAGGTAATTTTTAACAAATTTTTAGTTCCTTTTTTTTGCCCAGCAGGATAGACTGCTGATTTTAACAGGATAGACTGCTATTTACATTCAACTGAATTAAGCTTAAAAATAGCAAAAATGTTGTAGATATACAAGTTTTTTTTTTGCTATTTTTAGTCTATTAATATTTCTAGCAAAATTTTTTGTAGATTTTATAGTATAATTTGTCCTATTCAATTAACCAAAAGTTAGCTTAAATCTTCTGATTGTTTATATAAAATTAACAGTTTTATTTTTGCTGTTCTGCTGATTGGTGCAGTTTTTTCTGCATGGTCATTTTTAACTAATTTACTAAGTTTTCTGCTACTTTTAAAAAGGCATTGGAATTTTAACATTTTTTGTGATGCTTTTAGTCCACTAATGTTCAACAAACTTATTTGCTGATTTCAGAAGGTAAAATTTACATTATCAATAATTTGAAATACACACTCATAAAAAAAAGTTATTACAAAAGTCTTTTAAACTCGTCCTGATTAAATTGAACTAATTTTCTGTTATTTTCTCTGAAAAAGCACGTACGAATGGATCAAAATTCTGCTAAAATAACAGGAAATAGTACATGTATTTGCGCCAGCACAATTTTGATCCATTTTTACGGGCTTTTTTTATGAGTGTAGCTAAAATTTTGTTAATTAAAACATTTTTTTCCTAGCAATCAGGGTCTGTTGATTTTAGCAATTTTTTTAAACACTTTTTTCTATTAGTATAAAATATCTAATTAAAGATTTGTTAAGAATAAAATTAGTTTTTTAACTAATATTTTATTAGATTAATTAAAATTTTAATTGTCTCTTTAAATATTTAAATATTTTTTTAACTGAGAAAACTAACAAATTTGATGGACACTAAGTGAAGATAAAGGCTAGTTTTCTTCTTATAAATCCATAATTAAAAGCTTTTTGAGTTTATTATCCAAATACTTTCAACTACACTCAAAAAATTGTTACGAAATATCAGGTCATTTGAACTTGATTTACAGAAATTGGGTATGATTTTTTACTGAAATCATTTATACTACTATTATAACCTCAAATGCTATGAATCGTTTGCTATTATGTATTTAAAACTTTTGAAATTATTTTTTTTTAGTTTTCTTATAAACAATTGTTTTTAAAACGAACACATAAAATATTCGGAGTTTTAAATAAAAAATAGGGGTTTTCATATAAACTCTTATTCTACTCGTAAACGGTGTAAACCTGTTAAAAAATTCGACTAAACTGCAGTATATGGGGTTTCGTCAAAAAAATACAAAAAAATATGACCCCCTCGGAATTAAAAAATAAAAAAACCGAAATTATTTTTGGGAGGGGCTCGCCCCCGGGAGGCCCATGGGGGCAAAAAACGGGGTGACATAGTAACATGTAAGTGTGGGTACTGTCTCGCGATAAATAAAATTTAGCCCTAACTAGAGCCATTTTAGTCCCTTAAGAGGGGGGGACTGAAAATGATGAAACTTTTTTGTATGGTAAAATGGTACTCAAATGATAGAAAATGGCCCCCTACGACTTCAAAAACTATTTTTTTTTCAATAATCGATAAACGCATTAAAAATTTAGACATTTAAATAAAAAAAAATTATTTTTTTTTTTGAAAAATCGCGATTTTTACAAAATAAAATTTTTCTCTGCGGCGCAATCCACCAAAAAGTTTCATATTTATATCATCTAAAAAGTTTGGGTATACCTAACATTAAAAAAAAGAAAATAAATTATTTTTTGGAAAAATCGCGCGAAATTTACAAAAAAAAATTTTTCCCTGCGGCCCAATTCAACTACATCAGTTCTGGAATTGCATTTTTCATCCATAAAAAAGTGACTCCTTTTGTCATTTCCACTTCCAACTGCCTTTCGTGTTCCAAGTTTTCAAAATAAACAACAAAAAATAGACATTTACAGGATTTTACCAAAACTAAAATAATGTGAGTTTAGACTTTTTAATTTTTCGAAGGTCTAAAATTTACCAAAATGACTCTAATTCGATTCACGTCCAACGGATTAGTAAAAAAAACTCGTTTTTGAAATCGTGAGAAAATTTTCTTTCATTTGAGTACCATTTTCGTTCATATTAATAATTTACTTTTTTCGACCCCCCTATTGGTCGAAAAATGGCTCTAGTTAGGGCTACGTTTTATGGATATAAAAAAAATAACATTTTTGGAATCGTGAGACAATTTCCTTTAAATTGAGTACCCACACTTACATGTTACTATGTCCCCCCGTTTTTTTCCCCCGACGGGCCTCCCGAGACCGAGCCCCTCCCAAAATTAATTTCGGTTTTTTTCTTTTTTAATTCCAGAGGGGGTCATATTTTTTTTATTTTTTTTTGCCGAAACCCCATAAACTGCAGTTTTGCCAAAAATTGTACTCAAATAAAAAATTTGGAGAAAAGTGCAGTTTACGGGCATAGTCCCGATTTTTTTTTTCATGTTTTTTCCAATAATTTAAAGTATATATAAAAACATAAATATTTTTAGCTGATTTAAAAATTATAACTTTTTTATGTCAGCCATGCCTAATTTTGAGTGGGTGTGGCTTTAAAGTTGAAAATTAAAACACAATAAGTTCGGAAGTACTTATCCTTTCCAAAGGAAAGGGTTAGTGGAGAAGTGAAAGGTAATGAAAGATGAAGGGCTTCCAATATGGCAACACTGTAATTGCGCGAGATGTTGAATTTTAGAACAGTTGTTGGCCGCCATCTGATGATGAGTTGGTGAACTTTGTTAAAGCTTTTTAGTTCATAGCCCTGTTATATTATTTTACTTCGGTGGGGTTAAGTGCTATGGGAACACCGAAGAAGGACGCTGCGGTATGTATGAGGGATTATCCAGACTTGTTCGAATTTTCAATTTGAACTTTAAAGCCCTGCCCACTCGGATGGGGGCAGGTCCGACAAACAAAAATTTTATTTGCGGACACACAACAAAAATGCCTACCTATGATTTAGAGTGATCGGAGTTATGCCCTTAAACTGCACTTTAGGTAAAAATTAAATTTTTGGTACTATATGGACCGAAAAAGTACCATTTACCGTTTTACACGCTGATGGCATCATTGGACCTTATTTCTTCAAAAATGAAGCCGGTACTCGCGTTACGGTCAATGGAGATCGTTACCACACCATGATCAATGATTTTTTGTTTGAAAATATGGACAACATTGATCCGGGCAAGATGTGGTTTCAACAGGATGGCTTCGACCTCGACTTATTGAAATCAAAATTTGACGATATAGTGATTTCGAGAAATAAACCTGTCAATTGGCCTCCAAGGTCGTGCGATTTGCTGAAAAACCCACCAACAAATGACGCCTTTGAGGCCAACATTGTTCGTTTTATTCGTTACATACGGCCAGTAATGCTCGAAAAAGTGACCCAAAATTGGACGTCCAGAATGCGTTTCATTTCAATCATTTTCAAATGTTAATGCCATGTATTGATCTTTGGAATAAAAATTTTTTTGGATTAAAATTAAATTTTTTATGTTAATTTTTACAATTTAAAGTTCTACCGGGCTGAAAAAAACACCCTTTAGAAATGTTTAATTTTTACATACTTTCTGGTTCAATATGAAAAAAATATCAAAAGTTTCAAATACTAGGGGTTTTCATATAAACTCGTAAATTCCTTGTAAACATCCCAGTCAGAAAAATACAAACGGGAAAGCGGTGGCAAATCACTTTAACAGGTGGTACATGTACTGGAAAAAAGTGCTTTCCCATTCCCAAAATGATAACATCATTAGACAAAAGGACCGGCTGTTCAAAAAGCGCCGGAAAAGCACTGGAGGAACAAAATTTTTAAACGTTGGCAAAACGCTGGCAAAACCAATAAATAGGTGGTCTAGAAATATATTTTCCAAAATCAAATTTAAAAAAAGTTCATATTTATTTTTTTTGGCCCTGCCGTGATTTGAACCCAGGCCGTCAGATTGGCAGACGATTGCTCTACCCACTGAGCTAACGAGACATATTAATATTTGATAGCTACCCAGTCAGAAAAATACAAACGGTAAAGCGGTGGCAAAGCACTTTAACAGGTGGTATAAGTACTGGCAAAAAGTGCTTTCCCATTCCGTAAATGATAACATTATTAGGCAAAAGGACCGGCTGTTCAAAAAGCGCCGGAAAAGCACTGGAGGAACAAAATTTTTAAACGTTGGCAAAACCAATAAATAGGTGGTCTGGAAATATATTTTCTAAAATAAAATTAAAAAAAAGTTCATATGTATTTTTTTTGGTCCTGCCGTGATATGAGCCGTCAGATTGGCAGACGATTGCTCTACCCACTGAGCTAACGAGACATATAATATTTAATGGCTAAACACATAAATGAGTGATAATAGCTGGACAACTACTGGCTGTGCCAAAATGCTAGTACTGGCAAACAATTTTTAGTAACTAGTATGCCAGTGTTGGGAGGGCAAAAAAAAGTTGGTCTTGAAGGAGCTTTCCCACAAACAAAAAAAATTGATTTTATAAAACAAAAAAAATGTTAAATTAAAAAAAATCCAAAAAAAAATTTTTGCTTGCAACCGGATTTGAACTCGGAACCTTCCGACTACAAACATTTTTTAACGAAGCGTCAGCATTTTTATAAAATCATTGGTTTTCCAGTGAATTGATTTTTGTACGCCTGGTAGCATTGGCTAGGTAGCACTGGATAACCACTGGTTGCAAACCTTGGCATATCACTCTAAACCAATTCTTTGCCAGTGGTTTTTTTATAAACCACCGAAATTTTTGTAAAACAAATACTGGTAAAACGCTTTTCGCAAACGCTGGCAAAGCGTCCCAAATGAGTGTTCTGCCAGTCATTTATTTTTAATACCGTGGTTACCCAGTGGTATGCCAGTGCTTGATTTTTTGTACCACTCGCGATTTCTGACTGGGTAAACACATAAATGAGTGATAATAGCTGGACAACTACTGGCTATGCCAAAATTCTAGTACCGGCAAACAATTTTTTGTAACTAGTATGCCAGTGTTGGGAGAGCAAAAAAAAAGTTGGTCTTGAAGGGGCTTTCCCACAAACAATAAAATTGATTTTATAAAACAAAAAAAATTTTAAATTAAAAAAAATCCAAAAAAAATTTTTTGCTTGCAACCGGATTTGAACTCGGAACCTTCTGACTACAAACATTTTTTAACGAAGCGTCAGCATTTTTATAAAATCATTGATCTACCAGTAGCATTGGCTAGGTAGCACTGGATAACCACTTGTTGCAAACCTTGGCATATCACTCTAAGCCAATTCTTTGCCAGTGGTTTTTTTTATAAACCACCGAAATTTTTGTAAAACAAATACTGGTAAAACGCTTTTTGCAAACGCTGGCAAAGCGTCCCAAATGAGTGTTCTGCCAGTCATTTATTATTAACACCGTGTTTACCCAGTGGTATGCCAGTGCTTGATTTTTTGTACCACTGGCGATTTTTGATTGGGATTGTATAAATACAAACCATATTTTTTATATATGGAGTTTGACATTAAACTCATAAATATACCATGTTTACAACGTTTACGAGGAGAGTACGAGTTTATATGAAAACCCCTACTATTTTATGAAAATTTTTTTAATGATGGGATTCACAGTCTGTACTATTTTAGGTAGTAAATTGGCATTAGCACTTTAGCACTTCAACTATGAATTTCTTCAATGTTGTATTAAAAAATGCTTTATCTACAAAAGAATTCTTTAGCCCAGTGTGCAATATATCTAAATCTAACTTAACTCAAAGTTTCTCTCTATGTGTTAAACTTGTATAAATAGAATATATGTCCAAAAAATACAACAACAAAAAGCATGATCATCCACAAAACTGCAAATAAAATAAAGATAAATTAATATGGTCAGCATGTCATGGATTTGGCTTTCTTTTATTCCCAATTTTTTTTTTTTTTTTTAATGGATGATTTCATTTTTTTTTCTTCTTTTGTTTTATTTGACTTCATTTCTTAAGCCAACTTAAATTTTGATCTTAATTTTTTTTGTAAACTTTCACGCAATTGGTACATTCAACCCAAACACTGGGAAATAAAAATTAAAAACTATTCGTTGCTTTTAAAGAAACAGAAACAGAAGCTTAAATATATTTGTCTTATAAGAAATGAAAAAAAAAATTTATAATAATAGAGATAGAACAGTAAGATACCCTACAACACGCTCAAAAATGTTTATATAAAAAAAATTTAAGAAATTTGTAAATGATTTGGCTCAAAAGATATTCTAATGTTTCCCTCTAAGGCCCAAGGTGGTACTTTAGTCTTAAATAGTTTATGGTTAAATAACAATTTTTTATTTAACCAGTTAAATTATATCAATAGAAAACATAATTAGCCACTTTTTGCCTTCAAACTTTTTTTGTAAACGGAAAGATTTTCCAGCGAGAAGGATGAAAATTTCGTAAATTTGCAGAAATTATCTTTTTAAAAGAGAAAAAAGTAATTGAAAAATCGTCAAAAATATACAATATTTCCGATCTGATATAACCCAGAAAAAAAAATTGGAAGTTATTCTTTACAAACTACTTCTTTCACTGCTTCACAAGTATCCGTTAGTGTATTTTTACTGCTTTTTTAGATGTTATTCTGAACAACTTCAAAAAATAATTTCTTTCATTGCTGCCAAAGTATCCGTTAGTATATTTTTACAGCCTTTTTAGAATTACTTCTGAACATCACCCAATAAATCACTTAAGTATTGCTTCTAAAGTGTTATTGCTCTAAAAATTATCCTAAAAAGTGATTGTGGTATCACTTGGCATTTCCAAACAGAGGGTCGCGGGTTCGATTCCCGGCGAGACCAATATTTTTTTATTTTTTTAATATTTATAATTAATTTGTTTAAATTCAATATTTTTTAATTTTAAAATTTTTAAAAATATGTATACCTATATAAAAAAAAACTGAAAACAATATTTAATTGGAGTGAATCTTTTACACTTGATTAATAAATACTTTTATTGAAGAGAATAAGGAACAATATCTCGCAGTAACAAAGTGGTGTTTTTATGCCAGTCAACTTTCATATGAAAGAATAGCTGAATGGTAGAGCGCTAGCCTAGCAATCGTGAGGTCGCAAGTTCCATATCCGGTGGCGGCAATAAAAAAACTTTGGTAAAAGAAAAACAATAATTTTTTTCGGAAGAGTTTTTTTAAATTTTAATTGGTGAAAAAGAGCTTCCTTTGCAGTTCTAAAAAAATGTTGAAGTGGGAGAACTCCTCTCCTATGACAACTCAATGTTTAAATCATTATTGTTTAAGTTAAAAAGAAGTGCATGTAGATCATCAATTGTAGTGCTTTTTCTACTGCTTCGGCA
This sequence comes from Leucophora obtusa, assembly GCA_949987735.1. Lineage (NCBI taxonomy): Eukaryota > Metazoa > Arthropoda > Insecta > Diptera > Anthomyiidae > Leucophora > Leucophora obtusa. The sequence goes on from OX465295.1 coordinate 77,137,796, forward strand.
TCTCTTTTTTGTCAATAATTACTAAGCTAGTTTAGTCAATACCTGTAAAATGAGTTACTATTTTTACTCCTGGACTCAAAAGAGAAATTCATGATACTTCTTAATAATAACTCACTAACCCCAACATTAGCTGGCAGGTTTTTCTAAAATTAAACACAGATTATAAACCCAGAGTTGTAGTAGTAAGCACTAGATCAACAAATTTCGGTATGTAATTTTATTTTCTTGATAATGTTATTTATAGCAAAAACTGAAATTATTTGACGTCTTCAATTAAAATTTAGCCGGCATGTGTCACTTAAAGTCTTAATTAGTAGCTAAGCTAAATTCAGTAATCGGGCCTTAGAGGGTTAAATCAAGTATACACATTTCTTAAAAATTACTTCTTAAAAATTACTTTAAGAAATTTTTCATTTACTTTGTGAAGAAAACTTCATTAGTTTACTGAAAATTTTCAAGCAAAATTCCCTCTGTGCACATGCCATTTCTTTATTTTAGCGATAATAAATGGGATTTTTGTTATTTTTATAGGTGAAAATCTTCTTCAGATCTTTGTTGACATAAATATAAATAATGTTAACTTCTAAAAAATATGAATTGAAATCAACGAAAGCTATTCATACCATATGTGAACAAATTTGGTTCTGTGTATATTTAAGAAAAATAATTTATACATATTGTTATTTTAATCTCTTTTCTCTTGCTTCGCAGTGTTTTTAAGTCGTTTGTAAGACTTAAAAAATTGCCTTTAAACCATATACAAAAATTTTATTTTGAAATTTCCTATCCCCCTTAACCCGGTAATCAGCAATAATAAAATATGTATGTATGTATAACTAAAAATATTCTACAAATAAATTAGAGTAGAAAATGTTGATTAATTTAAGAGGTGTGAATTTATTAAAAAAAAAATTGCATTAATTATGAGATTAAAACTTTGAATATATTACAGGGTTGGCAGGCAATACCGCTTACATACCGTTATTGATTCAAAACTTTTCATCTTACTACCGTTACTCCAAAAATACCATTACCGTATCCTTAAAATACCGTTATCCAAGTAAATATCGTAATCTTTAAACTACCGATACCGAAATAAATGCAGTATCGATACTCTTAAACACTGTTTCCGAAATATACAAGATATCGCAATAATTATAAAACCGTTACTTTTAATTGTATAAAAAAACAACACCAAATATTTAGGTCAACTATTAGTTAACACTTAAACTACAAATTATACCAGATATGAATCAGCTGATTTGGGCAATATGGCCGACAGAAAATTAGCAAAACAAAACCCAAAAATTTAATGTATGGAGATTTTTTATTGTTATCTCCCTCTTGACTTGACTTCCATGTAAACAAAACCATACGGTTCGAGAATACTATTTTGACACCTGTCATTGGTTTCACATCTGGTATTAATCTGTGACTTAAACCTTCAGTATGAGACCCACCGTAAATTGAGTTTGTTTTGTTTTTATTTAAAATTTGCGGTATGCATAGAAACAACTGACTACCGTGGGCCCTAAATTGTTGTTACCGAAATAACCAAAATACCGTTATCAGTCATTCAAATACCGTTAACCTTAAAATACCTATACCTTAATAAAGGAAATAAGCATTATCCTTAAAATACCGTTACCGAAATAATCTAAAATAGCAAAATAACAGCATCGTTTCGGTTATGATCTAGAGTAGAGTAGAGATACAACGCTGCAGCTTCTTCTGCGTTTCTTTTTTTTTATATGAAGACTTAATACTTAAAAACGCACTGCGGATTCTCTAAAAATTAAAACTTAATTTAATTTCTCTGCGTCTTCTCTCATACTCGAATATTTTCATTATCCCACTCTCTTGCCATATTTTCAAAAAAATAATCCCATTATTTAGTGATGTTTAGAGATGGGAAAGTTGAAACTTTTATTTTGAAAAGTCCGTGTTTTTCATGTTTGTTACTGGTTTTGAATTCGTTAAGCTTACACTCAAAATAATACGTCTGTTGGCTGGACAAAACAATTTGTTACTTTAACAAAATTTATTGCTGTTTTTTGGCTTAAAATAAAATTTGATGATTATAACAAATTCTTTTGTTAAATTTAACAAACCCGGGTGAAAATGATCATATATGCTCATATATTGCCATATATTGCCATATATTGTTTCATGTATGATCATATATGAATGATATATGAACATATCTGACATATATGGGAGCATATATGGATAAAAGCATCCAAAATAAAAGTTCATATATGAAAATGTATGACACCATATATGATATAACCTTGCATATATTGCTCCATATATGCCATACATCTTCATATATGTATTCATGTATTGTTATTGTTATGTCACGTACGTCCATATATGGATTCATATAAATTTTAATTTTTTATCCATATTTTACTGAATTAAAATCCGCATGAATTTTTAAGCGGAAATTGGTATGAATGTATAAATGAACGATATTTATAAGGATTCTTGAATTAATTGGACTTTACGTCTGTGCAATAAATAAATTATGATCACCAAATTGAAATTGGTTTAAAAGCAATTTAAAAAAATTTTGAATTCAGAACATTTTCTTTTTGTTTATTAAGAGCATGTTATTTAATGGAGTGCGACCCAATTAAACTATATCCTATTTTAAGATAAGGAGTTTTTTAAATTAATTTCTTGTTCAGACATATTCCTTTCAGAAGAAAAGATAAAGTCTTATAAATCATTCATTGAAAAAACATGTTGGGGGCAAACTAATTAAAACAATACAAATCTCTTAATTTAATTTCCAACAATTGTATTAAAATTTACTATTTTTTATTATAGCTGGCATTTGCAACCAATATGAAGAGCATGGCCAGAGTATCCTATTATAATCTATAAAAATTTGGTACATTTTGAAATGCAATTGAAAACGTATGAGATACATACATTTGGAAAGTTATCGAATAATCTCTACTTGAAGTACAATAATTTATGTTTATTAATTCCTTAACTTAGTTTAAAATTTCTAAATTGTTATTAGAGTGTAAATAGATGTATTATACAATAGATTTTGTATTATTTAGACTTTAAATTAAAACAAATTAATGATATTGTTAATAATTTACTTTAACTATCAATTTCTCTAAAGTTTTTGTTGAAAAATAAAAATAAAAATCGTATTTTTATATATGAGCGAAAGTAGGTATATGAGCATATATGAACTCATATATGTCCATATATGATCATATACGGCCATATACCCTGAAATTACGGATCCGAGCATATATGGAATCATATATGAACCCATATATTTAGTCATATATCATCATATATGACCATTTTCACCCGGGAACCCAAATTTAAGTAAAAAATTTTTAAAACTACAGTTTTATCTGTAATTATACTGAGTCGTAGAATTTATCCGAATTTAGGTGCTCGGCACCCTCCCCGGGCCTAGTCCATATCATGTGACGGCATATAAGGGCACCCCATGAGAGCAAACATTTTGTCCGTTTTGCTCTATCTCGCTTAGTTTTCGAGATATGGGCCATTTTATGAACGCCCCGCCAAGGCCCATTTCTGGATAGAGATACCCCCTTTTGCTGGGGTATTATACGGTTACGGGTAGTCGAAATTTTCATCAATTTTGCTCTATCTCTCTTAGTTTTCGATATAGAAGCCATTTTAAAAAATCCGGAGGGAACGAAATAGCGCCGTCTTTAAAACTTCGGATACATTGGTGGCGCCATCTACCGGGTAATAACAGTAACATGAATATATTATATTTTAACAATAAATTTTGTAAAATTTAACGAATGGGTTCTTAAAAATTAGTTTTAAATAATTTTGAAAATTAACACTCAAAATTAGTTAAAGTACTGAGGATTTTTAGTATTGTATTAAATGAAGATAACTAAAATCTTTGCTTAAATCAGTGTTTCAACTAAAAATTTGTTAAAAATTAGTCAAATCGATTTGAAACCGGTTTGACAGATTTTTCTACTGATGTATTATTTTAAGTGTATCATTTTAATATAATGATCTTTACCTAATATAAAATTAAAAATTTTTTTTAAAAATTAAAAGTTGTTCTATACCAAAACAAAAACCTAATTTCCCATCCCTGGTGCTCTCCACACATACACTACATGTGGATACCCACATAGCATTTGGAAGATTGTTTTGTCAAAAATCACCTAAGAGAGTCTTCTTCGAGTACTTTTGATGACCAAATACTGATTAATCACTTGCGCGCTTGAAAAAAGAATCGAAAATGATTCTCGCTTATGCTTAAAAGAGATTTATTGAAAATTATATTGCGCATTTAAAAAATGCTTGTTATGTTGTTTTTGTTTAAAAAGTGATTTATTAGAAATACAATAACAAAACCTACAGCAATCACAAATTGATCATACAGGTGCTTGAAATGTGACTGTTTTCAATGTTATTTTAGAATGATATTTTGCGCAGCTGAAAAAGTGCTTATTATGTTGTTGTTTTTGCTTATAACGGGACAATATTTTACTTGCTTTGAAGCAGACGTCCAATATTTGAATATTGTAAATTTTTGTTTATTTATCTCAGTGGATTCGTGGTATAAAGTTGTGTAATTTTATAAAAGTAAATATAATTTAATATTATAATTTTAGTGAAAAGTGATTTTTAATAAAAAAAAAAAATGTCAGCTAAACAATTAAAAAGCAAAGAAAAAGAATCCGAAAAATTAATAGCACCAAAAAATAAGTTCTCAGGAAATTTTCATTAACAAACATTTTTGCTATTTTATTATAATTTTGTTTTTATTATTGTATATAATTTTAATAAACTTAATTAAATAACAATTTACATCAAATAAACATTTTGTTTTTTTAATGTAAACAATTAGAAATACGGCTAAAAAATGACACGAAAAAGATTCCCAAACGATCATAATCACTACCAAAAATGACTCGAAAAAGATTCGAAAATGATTAGAAAACGACTAAAAAATGACTCGAAGAAGATTTACAAATAATTATAAATACGAGTCAAAAATGAGTCGAAACTGATCAGAAAAGCGAGTCATAAAAGACTCATCAAGAAGAGTCGCGGGTAGGGTACCATTTTCTAACGATAATTTATGATCAGAAAATGAGCTCAAATATGATAATTTTAATCGTCTTGAGGAGTCATAAATGACTCGAATGTGATCAAAAATTTCATAAAATGCTATGTGTATATCCATGTAAAAAAAATGTGACTGTATGTATGAAAACAACCGTCACCGCAGCCGCAGTCATTTAATTTGTTTTTTTCTCACCACAGCGGAATCCGCAGCCGCAAGGTTGTATCTCTACTCCTAGAATCGACTGTAAAAGGGGTAACAAACTCAAAAAAAAATTATTCTACAATCGATTCTTTGGAACAGAAAATTTTGCTGGTAGTTTTTTGAAATTTAATAGTGTTAGTAATTTGTACTCTTTTTACTAACCTCAACATTACTAAAAAAGAAAAAGGTATATCATATTTGAATATTTGAATGCCAAATGCTGACTTTTAAATGATAGTGCTTTATTTTATTAATTCTTTACTCCTTAATACATTTGAATTTATTAATAGCTTTCAATAAAAGCCGTGTTTTCGACTTGACTATATCCGTTAATTCATAAAAAAACTGAAAGTGCTTAAAAACGCGTTTAAGATGAAAACTAACACATTGCTTTTCGTATGCACGTTAACTTTCAACACGGATAATTATCAAAATTTTCGCATCTAACATAACTTATTCGCGTTACTTCCTAAAAACTTTTGGTGATGTGCGTTGAATTACAACGGAAAAATTACATACATTAACTGTTTAAAAATTCTTATACTACAACCGGTTTAACATATATGTATTTGCTTTAAATACTTAACGTTGATAGGTATGAGACAAAATACAGCTAAAATTAAATCAAAATTTTCCATGTTTATTTTTTGGATAAAAGTTTTAACAAAATTATATAATAGTCTTTGCCTTCTGATTCTGCATTCTATCCCAGCAAAATCTCAGTAATGGGTACTCACTACTACTATTATTACTATTAGTTATCCGTATGCTGATAAGCAGTTAAAAAATAATTGGTTACAAGTTGTTAAGTAATAAGGCTTACTCATGTACTTATTAGTGGTTAAAAAATAAGTAGTTACCAAAATCACATTATCTTTATAATTAAATAAATAGTCGCGCTTAAGCTAGACTGCTTATAAAATGGACTTCGTCTAACAAAAATAACTAGTACTGACGCCGAATTATAAGTAGTAACAAGTTTTAGTTTCATTATATAACCACTTATTTGGTAATGAAAGATTTTGCTGGGATTAAGTCGATTTTTTTGGCTGTTTTCAGCAAAACATTAAATCAAATACATAAATTCATTAATTGAATTACAATTTACCACAAAACATCGAAACAGTAGCACCTGAACAAAACACAAAACTTGTGAGTACGCTACAAGTTCAACGACTTTCTATCAACCACAACAAACCAAGGTTGGCAACCGATACCGTTATAATACCGTTATCCGTTTCAAAACCCTTTCAAATTGACAACCGATACCGATACCAATACCGAAATTCTTGATTTCAAAAAATACCGGTATTCAAAAACCTTTTCCCTTAATACCGGTGTTGTACCGGTATGGAATCGGTTTTAAAAAAAATATTTTTTTTCACGTTTTTAGCAAAAATACTAATTTTTTTAATATAAAATTTCCAAAATTGTTAAACAATTAAACTTTTTATAGTAAAGTGTTGTTTTTTCAAACGCGTCTTATATACCAAATACAATTAATATTGTCATTAATATGTATTTTTATTAATTCTAATTTAGTAGGTTTGAGGTTAAGAAGAAGAATAAACCTTCCTCAAAAGTTATAAACACATTAAATTTGCAAATCAGACTAGATCTAGTTACTATAGAAAATAAACAATGCCCTGTTGGCTGTCCGTCTCCAATATACACAAATTGCCTGCACTTGTACGTACAAACCATACGTCAATGTGGCAATATTTGTGAAAAGGTGACACGGAGGAAATAAGAAGATAAACAGAGAAAATCTGAAGTAGAATGTTTGTATATGTCTGTTTGATCACTTCTGAAATTATTCATATAGAGACAATCTGACAATAAAAATATAAACAATAATACAATTTAATGGAAGATCACTGATGAAGCCTGTCCATAAAAAGGCAGAAACTAGATCTAGTCTGATTTGCAAATTTAATGTGTTTATAACTTTTGAGGAAGGTTTATTCTTCTTCTTAACCTCAAACCTACTAAATTAGAATTAATAAAAATACATATTAATGACAATATTAATTGTATTTGGTCTATAAGACGCGTTTGAAAAAACAACACTTTACTATAGAAAATAAACAATGCCCTGTTGGCTGTCCGTCTCCAATATACACAAATTGCCTGCACTTGTACGTACAAACCATACGTCAATGTGGCAATATTTGTGAAAAGGTGACACGGAGGAAATAAGAAGATAAACAGAGAAAATCTGAAGTAGAATGTTTGTATATGTCTGTTTGATCACTTCTGAAATTATTCATATAGAGACAATCTGACAATAAAAATATAAACAATAATACAATTTAATGGAAGATCACTGATGAAGCCTGTCCATAAAAAGGCAGAAACTAGATCTAGTCTGATTTGCAAATTTAATGTGTTTATAACTTTTGAGGAAGGTTTATTCTTCTTCTTAACCTCAAACCTACTAAATTATATAACCACTTATTTGGTAATGAAAGATTTTGCTGGGATTAAGTCGATTTTTTTGGCTGTTTTCAGCAAAACATTAAATCAAATACATAAATTCATTAATTGAATTACAATTTACCACAAAACATCGAAACAGTAGCACCTGAACAAAACACAAAACTTGTGAGTACGCTACAAGTTCAACGACTTTCTATCAACCACAACAAACCAAGGTTGGCAACCGATACCGTTATAATACCGTTATCCGTTTCAAAACCCTTTCAAATTGACAACCGATACCGATACCAATACCGAAATTCTTGATTTCAAAAAATACCGGTATTCAAAAACCTTTTCCCTTAATACCGGTGTTGTACCGGTATGGAATCGGTTTTAAAAAAAATATTTTTTTTCACGTTTTTAGCAAAAATACTAATTTTTTTAATATAAAATTTCCAAAATTGTTAAACAATTAAACTTTTTATAGTAAAGTGTTGTTTTTTCAAACGCGTCTTATATACCAAATACAATTAATATTGTCATTAATATGTATTTTTATTAATTCTAATTTAGTAGGTTTGAGGTTAAGAAGAAGAATAAACCTTCCTCAAAAGTTATAAACACATTAAATTTGCAAATCAGACTAGATCTAGTTACTATAGAAAATAAACAATGCCCTGTTGGCTGTCCGTCTCCAATATACACAAATTGCCTGCACTTGTACGTACAAACCATACGTCAATGTGGCAATATTTGTGAAAAGGTGACACGGAGGAAATAAGAAGATAAACAGAGAAAATCTGAAGTAGAATGTTTGTATATGTCTGTTTGATCACTTCTGAAATTATTCATATAGAGACAATCTGACAATAAAAATATAAACAATAATACAATTTAATGGAAGATCACTGATGAAGCCTGTCCATAAAAAGGCAGAAACTAGATCTAGTCTGATTTGCAAATTTAATGTGTTTATAACTTTTGAGGAAGGTTTATTCTTCTTCTTAACCTCAAACCTACTAAATTAGAATTAATAAAAATACATATTAATGACAATATTAATTGTATTTGGTCTATAAGACGCGTTTGAAAAAACAACACTTTACTATAGAAAATAAACAATGCCCTGTTGGCTGTCCGTCTCCAATATACACAAATTGCCTGCACTTGTACGTACAAACCATACGTCAATGTGGCAATATTTGTGAAAAGGTGACACGGAGGAAATAAGAAGATAAACAGAGAAAATCTGAAGTAGAATGTTTGTATATGTCTGTTTGATCACTTCTGAAATTATTCATATAGAGACAATCTGACAATAAAAATATAAACAATAATACAATTTAATGGAAGATCACTGATGAAGCCTGTCCATAAAAAGGCAGAAACTAGATCTAGTCTGATTTGCAAATTTAATGTGTTTATAACTTTTGAGGAAGGTTTATTCTTCTTCTTAACCTCAAACCTACTAAATTAAACTTTTTATTCATAGAAAATCGGGTTACAAAAAAAATCGTGTGTAGAAAATCGTGTTACAAATTCAAAGTGCGGTTATCAGCCTTTAATTTGCATTGGCAACATTGGTTTTAATTTATTTAACTTCATAAATATTCTCTAACTTGTGACAAATTTATATATATATATTATGTCATATGGTTCCATTAGGAACAAAGGGTCACAAATTTACAAATTTGTAAATAAAATTTAATAATAAACTGGTTTCTTAAACCTTTAATTGAATTTACAGTTTCTTTTAGAGAATCCTTTTATTTATTTTATAAACTTATTTTTTTTTATTTTATTATATGATCTCAATACAAATATAAAATATTTGTAGTGAATCAACTTGTGTTCCTAATAGATTTAAAAAAATGTTTGTGTTTAAAAAATAAAACACTTACGGTGGGTCTCATACTGCAGGTTTAAACTTAGGTTAATAGTTAACCCAAAAATTTGTTGTTGTTTTGTGTATATTTTTTTGACATTTTATTTTGTTTTTAGTTAAGTTAAAGTTACACCTACAGTATGAGACCCACCGTTAGAAATTTTTAATAACTTATTGTTTTTTGTTCATATTATACAAACATTTCCATTAACTATAGTTATCCTTTATAAAAATTTAATAAAATTGAGTTTTTTATAATTAAGAACGTTTTTTTATATTTTTGTAAATTTTTTCAATAATACCGGTATATACCGGTATTAATGTTTCGGTATCGGTTATACCGATACCGATATGATTAAAATACCGTTACCGATACCGAAACAAATAAAAAATCGACACCAATACCGATACCTATACCGTTATTCGTTTCGGTTGCCAACCTTGCAACAAACAATTAGCAGCAAAAAAATTAAAATTTCACCATATCACGATTAAATATCCAAAAACTAACAAAAAACAAAAAAAGAGACAGAGAAGCCGAAAAAGGTGTGAAAATCACGTTTAAAACTGAATAATGACAATGCGAGTTTAAACCGCATACAAACTCAAAACCATAATAATAATAAAGACATTCTTCACTTGGCAACCAAATTGAAGCTTAGAATTGTAATTGAGACATTGAATTGAAATAAAGAGGAGAATAGTAACAATGAAATTGACTAGATCATTGTAAAAGAATCTTCATTTTAACATAGAAGATGTAGAGACTATAAAATAATATTGGTACATTCATAACATTTAAGAATTATATTTATATACGCTATATTCCAAGGTGACATAGATTTATTCAGGGGTGTGGCATCACCGAAAAAAAAGTCATAACAACATCGTTATCACTATATGGCACTTTGTTAAAAAAAAATTGACAATTTTCTTTTTTATTTAAATTTAAATAGTAATAAAAAACAAAGCAAAAAAATAAACGGATATCTCAAATTTTATTATTTGAATATATTCCGCGCTTGTTTTTTCCATATTTAGAGCAGTTTTCAGCAAAGTTGGTTACCGAAACGAATAACGGTAACGGTAAGGGTAACGGTATTCAATGCTGATTATAAGCTTTAAATTCATATTATATGTTTTAAATTCAAATCTGGTAGTTTTAGTAAATTAAATTATTGCTTAAATTTTTTTTTTTGTAAAAAAACTGAAGATTATAAAATACAATAGCTAAAAACTTTGCGTTTTTATATGAACTAATAAATACCGGTAAAATACCGGTAACTACCCATAAAAATAATCGTATCGGTAACTATAACGGTATTTGCAATATTTTAAGAGGTATTGGTAACGGCATTCAGTTTGAAACGGTATTTTAGCGATAACGGTATTATAACGATAACGGTAACCAACCTTGGTTTTCAGCAGTTTTTGAGTTTTTAAATATAGGATCCGTTGATACTAAACTGATAATAAATAGTTGCTCAGGTAATACTAAATTTCAGCGCCCTGTACCGGTGAGCAGTGTTGCCAGATTTGACGATTTATCGTCATTTTGACGATTTTTACTATCAAAAATTGCCAAATGACAATCTGACAATTTTTTCTTTAAAAATTACGATTTTTATTTAATACGAAACACAGCAAGAAATGTGAAAAATGCGATACTTTTCCAATCTATAATTCTAAATCTCAAGTTTTTAGTTTTTAAAATTATTCAGAATTACAAAAAAAATTAATGTGGGAACAAACTAAAAAATTTGAGATTAAGTGTTCATATTGAAGTTCTTATTAAAATTATATTTACACTCACAATATTTTATCGTGAAAAAAAAACCTAAAATACATATTAAATTAATTGAATACACAATTAAAAAAGCACTACTGATTTTTCATTATATTCAAACCATTTTGCTATCTATTTTCAAACTATGTTTAAGCAATCCATAAAAGAAATAAAAATAATTGAAAATTGTGTAAAAACAATCTTCAATTTTTAACTGACAAAACGTTAGAAAAAAACGAATTTGGGGTTTGTTTTTTCATATTTGAAAGTTTTTTTTTTTGTTTTTGTTAAAATTTTCCAAACACGACACACGCAACACACAGATTCATTTTTTCATTGGCTATGTTTGTGTGTATGAGTAAAGAGTTTCTTGTAATTTCAATTGAAATAAACAAAGTATTTGAACAAAAAAAGAAAACCGAAAATACATATTTTAATTTTTTTGTTTTAAAACAGAAAACAACGAAATTATTTAAATTATTTTCTTTAAAAATAGAAAACTAAAAATAGAACATTTGACTGAAAATAACAACTCCAACAGACGATACGTATTTTTGTGTAGTTTGCTTTTTATTGACTTGTATAAAAAGTTTAACAATATGTTTCCATGTATTTTAGCTGATTTTTCAATTGAAAACAAACTTTACCTATTACTTTTCAAATAAACCTCAATCGGTTATGGAAAATATATTGTGAGTGTAGAAAAAATTTAACAATCCGTTCAAGTGCATCATAATATTGTATTTATTGCGAAACTGTCAATTTTTCTTTAAGATACGTATTTTAAAACGTACAAAATTTATAGGAAAAATAATAAAAAATATGATAATTTTTGATTAAACTTCTGTGCTAAAACTGTAACGAATCTCAATTTTTTCGTGGGAAGAATGCCTGTGAAATACATATTAAATATTTTAAAATCTGAAATTTTTGTTGATATTTATTTTTGTTAAAGCACTATTTCAGGAAATGGCAAATTTCGATGATGTTTATAAACATTATATTAAATATGTTAAATCAAACAAGCAAAAAAATTATTAAAAAAGGATAGTTTTTATAAAGCTTATTAGGTTTTTGGGGTCCTTGTTACACAAATAGATTTTATTTTTACGATTTTAAACTATTTTTTGACGATATTTCAAAACGCTTTGACGATTTTGTGCCTAAAAAACCTGGCAACACTGCGGGTGAGTAGTGTAAGTTTTGATTTCCTATCTCTATAATCAATATTCTCTTGATTTATTAATTTGATAAAATGTTTCATTACTAATTGTATATAAATTCTCATAAATGGAGAGAAATGAATGAAATTTTTTAATAAAAGTTTATGAAATTTTTGTTTTATTGAACGTTCGAAAACCACATTCAAATTGACGAAAATAGTTTTCTATTTTCTTTTTAGTTTTCTATTTAACTCTGGGACCCACTTTGTCAATTCCACCACAAATATACTCGAAAATAAACACTTAAAATTATTTGTATGTAAAGACCGCTGCGATTGTATTTAAAAACAAATGAAAATTTACTTGAAAATAGGATACTAATATAAAAATAGCAAATTACACCGTAAACTCTACAGAAAATTGTCCTAAATATTAGCAGACTAAAAATATGAGTAGCAAAATCAAACGTTTATGTTCACAAAATTTTTGTTATTTTTAAGCTAAATTTAGTTGAATACAAGTAGCAGCCTATTGTGCTAAAATCAACGGAAAGATTTGCTAAAAAAAATAGTAAACTGCTGATTTCAGAAGGCTAAATTCTGTCAGAAGGCTAGATTTATTTGTTAGATTTATTTGCAAATCACAAAAAATTTTTAATTTTATGTGATTTTTTTAGTCTACAAATTATTTAGCAAAAGTTTTTGCTGATTTTAGCAGGTTAAGTTGTTATTATCTATTAACAAAAATTTAACTCAAATGTAACTAAAATCTTGTATATTTAACAATTTTATTTTTGCTATTTTTATCTTAAAAATACTTAGCAAAAATATTCTTCTAATTTCAGTAGTTTTTTCTGCAAGAACATTTTTAACTAATTTTTAGTAGTTTTAAGTTAAAACTAAACAAAAAATAGTATACAAAAAATCAAAAAATGTTTGGGCTAGCTATTGGTTGAGTACAGTTCAGTACACTCAGAAAATTTTTTCGGTAGAATCTACTGAAAATTACAGTTAAAAGAAAGGTATATGCAGTTAAAAAGGCGACAAAGGTATTTACCTTTAAAATAACTAAAAATTTTGTTAATTTTAACTGTTGGAAAACAACAAAAAAGCATTAAAAATAACTCACAATATCATAAAATTAATAGACAAATTTTTACTACAAAAATTTTTAAATAACTGATAACATGGGTAAAAACTACTATTTTTTTAAAGTCAATCCTTTTAGTCTTATAAAAGTATATTTTAATAAAAAAAATATTAATTTTTTTCTTTCGATTAGGAAAAAAATTGTAATTACTTCATCGTACTTCAAATTTGAAGTAAAAATTCCAAACGGTTCCCCAGTTACTAAACTTAAAATAATACGTCAGTTAAAAAATCTGTCAAACCGGTTTCAAATCGATTTGACTAATTTTTAACAAATTTTTAGTTGAAACACTGATTTAAGCAAAGATTTTAGTTATCTTCATTTAACACAATACTTAAAATCCTCAGTACGTTAACTAATTTTGAGTGTTAATTTTCAAAATTAATTTTTAAGAACCCATTCGTTAAATTTTACAAAATTTATTGTTAAAATATAATATTTTAATATTACTGTTATTACCCGGTAGATGGCGCCACCAATATATCCGAAGTTTTAAAGATGGCGCTATTTCGTTCCCTAACGATTTTTTTAAATGGACCATATCTCGAAAACTAAGAGAGATTGAGCAAAATTTATTTCGACTACCCCTAACCGCATAATACCCCAGCGAAAGGGGGTATCTCTATCCAAAAATGGGCATTGGCGGGGCCTCGGGCCCTCGGAAATTTTTAATAACAATTTTCCACTTTATAAGATAGCCCATATTTTGAAAACTAAGCGAGATAGAGCAAAACGGACAAAATGTTTGCTCCACTGGCGTGCCCTTATATGCCCTCACATGATATGGGCTAGGCCCGGGGAGGGTCCCGAGACCCTAGATTGGGATAAATTCTACAACTCAGTATAATTATAGATAAAACTGTAGTTTTACAAATTTTTTACTTAAATTTAGATTTGTTAAATTTAACAAAAGAATTTGTTAAAATCAAAAAATTTTATTTTAAGCCAAAAAAAAAACAGAATCTACTGAAAATGACAGTGTTTCAACGGTATAGGTATGTGCAGTTAAAAAGGCGACAAAGGTATTACCTTTAAAATAACTGAAAATTTTGTTATTTTTAACTGTTGAAAAATAACTAACAAATGAATTAAAAACAACTAATAATGGCGTAAAATTAACTGAAAAATTTTTACTATAAAAATGTGACAAAAAAACAAAACAACTGACAAAATAAGTAAAAACTACTGTTTTTAACAGTTATTTCGTTTTATATTATAAAAGCATATTTTAATAAAAAAAAATATTTTTTTTTGTTTAGGTTACAAAAATATGTGTTATTACTTCAGCCTATTTGAAATTTAAATAAAAATTCCAAACCGTTCTCCAGTAATTATGATTTTATGCATTGGTGATGGAATACAAGTTTCTCATATTTATTTGCAATTACAACAAATATAAACAAAACAAGAATTTTTAAAATTAAAAGAAATTCAATGAAATTTTTTATTTTTTAAATAATTAACAAAAACAACTGTTTACTGTAAAAATACTGTTTTTGTAGTTGTTTATTACATAATAATATGATATTAAAAATAACTGATTTAAAGAACTGTTACGAAATGACAGTACTTTTCGTTGGTTGCTTTCTTTAATTGCCGTCATAACAGTTGTGTTGCATTTTTCCAGAGAAAAACGACTGTAATTACTTTTAAAACCAACAACTACTGATTACTACACAAATAACTGTCATGTAGTAACTGTCAAACATTTTTGGGTGTATAATACAAATTTCTGATTTCAATTTGCCAAGTAGTAATATATCAATAATAAAAAATATAAACTAAACAAGAACTTTTGAAACTCAACGAAATTCAACAACCCACCGTAAATGTCCAGTTACAATTTAGTCTACACCCATGTGAAAATCGAAATATATATGAACATACATGATTATGCATTGACCTGTATATGATCACGCTTGGGCATACATGATCATATACGTCCATACATAGTTCAATGTATGACCATACATCATCCCATATATTTCCATACATCTTCGGATCCGAAATTTGAGGGTATATGACCGTACATGTTCATATATGACCATATATGCTCACATATGATTCATGCATGCTCATATGTGATCATATGTGGCCATATACCTCCATATACCCTCAAATTTCGGATCCGAAGATATATGGAAATATATGAGATCATGTATGGTCTTACATTGAACTATGTATGGATGTAGATGATCATGTATGCCCATGCATGATCATATACAAGTCAATGTATGTTCATATATATTTCGATTTTCACATGGGCAGTTAAATTTAAATTTTATATGGGAAACAACAACAACAAATGTTAAATTTAAAATCCCAGTTAGTAGCTAACTGGACATTCAGCATTCGGGCGTTAGTGGCACCACTTTAGGAAATGGATAGAGGGGTGAATCGAATTCAACCTTTGAAAGAATTTCGCTTGGTGCAGGTTGTGGATAAATATAAGAAATATTTATGGAAAGCTTCCACATCGGAAGTGATCTTCGACTTCCGATTTTCGCCTGAAAATCTAAATTGGTAGAACAGAGTAATTTTTTTTCGAAATCGAAAACTTTTTCACGAAAAATATTTTTTTTTTTCATTTTCTCTTATTAATGGAAAGAAATTTCAATCTTTGTAGTGAATTTAAGATTTAAAATCACTTACTTTTTTCCATACAATTTGATGTGCAGAATCCAACGGTCGATTTCGAAACACCTTGCTGCCAATCCCTCAAAGAAGTGACATTAAGGGATCTATTGTAAAAAATAGCCATTATTGAAATTTATAACTATTTTTATTTTGAGATAAATTACCAGGCATAAATAAAACATAACTGAAGGCCAACTTTTCTAACGAACCCTTGACATTGCCAATGATCTAGTGAATATTTTAAGCTAACAATAATTTGACTCACATTAACAATTTTTTAAAAGTTCTTTAAATTCTAAAGAGTTGCTTTTAGCAATAATTAATAAAAGCTCTTTTTCTAAAGAGATTTACCATCTTTTAATAGTTCTCTTTCAAAATCCACTGAAATCAAAACAAAATAAACAAAAACCCATAAACACGGAAATGTATTATTGCATGCTCACTGAGAAAAGAAAATAAAAAAAAAATTTTGTATGAAAACAGAACTGATGTACGATCATATAAACCACTATAGCAAAAAGTCTTTATAAGATGACTTTAAACTGGAAAAAAGAATGTCAAGAGTTTTCCCAGCAATGCACCAAATGCAACGACAACAAGAACTGCTCTGCGCCAAGTATCACATGCAATAAAGATGATCCTCTACTTGAAACTAAAAGAACTTAGCTTAGGTATAGAGACGACAACCTAAGAAGAATGGCTGGCAGAAAGTGCAGTCAGGGCATCCTAAGGCGGCATAAAATTACAATGCACTCAATGTGTATAACTAAGATCAACCTATAGCCAAAACGACTTACATGCCTAACCATTCATGATGACTGACGAGTTGACTAGATGACTTTGGTGGCAGAATGACTGACTCTTTTGGCTGACTGCCTCAATGGCTGGTTTGGTTGGTTAGAAAAGGCTTATTTTACTTATAGTACATCATTCTTTAAAACTATGGTCCAAGGTGTTTTAAAAATTGGAAAAAAATAAATAAGTTGGCGAAATTAAACGCAAATATTGAACAGGTCAGTGTTTCCATAGCACGTAACCCCACCGAAGTAAAATAATATAACAGGACTATAAACTAAACTGCTTCAACAAAGTTTGCCAACTCATCATCATTTGTTCTAAAAATTTAACATCTCGCGCAATTACAGTGTTGTCATATTTGAAGCCCTTCATCTTTCACAAATTTTCATCTGTTCTCTATCCCCTTTCCAAAGAAAACAACACGTTAATTAATTGGAAGAATTTCCTAAGTGTTGTTTCTCTTAAAAAAAGAAGTGATTCTACAGGGAAAAATGAACTGCTCAATCTCATTATTAGGAAATAAAAAGAGCGGCGGATAATAATGGGCGTGGGCATGTAAAAATTTTTTTTTAATATTTTTTACATACAAGCAATTCGTGTCCATTAATTCTGTATCAATATTCTCATATACGATTTTAAGCGAAATCGAAATTCTCATTTGGAAGAAATTTGTTTTAAAGTCAGCATTAAAGTTTTAACCACTTTCGTCTCAGACCTATTAATTTTGTGTTTGTTTCATTTAAAATACGAGCACAAAAGACTTGCCTTGATATTTTCTATATAATAATCCTACTATGTTGCCTTTTCCAATAATAGTTTTTTAGGATTCTGAAGACTTATTTCAAAAGGTCTTGTAGATCAGTCGATCCTTCACTGACAAGGAAATTATTCCAAGCACAATTCTATATATGATTCTGATGTAATTTGGATATGTGATAGAAAAATCTCGAGAACTAGGGGTGTGAAATCGGGACTCAAATGCCAAACGAATTTTAACTTTTTTCCAATTGTTTGATATTTCATTCAAATTAACTATACACAGAAAAAACCGATTAGAGCTGACAATTGAATTTTTTTTAGCAATCGAATGATTCGATTGCAGTTACCAAAATTATCAGCCGTGATAACAAATATTTCGGTGGCTGCAACCAAATTATTAGATGGTTGGGGTTTACATTGGGGCTAGGTCCAAAATTGGTCCGGTCCTTTTTCTGTTTGGAGGCATGTTTCAAAGTTCTGTATTACATTAATTACCCAATTAACAACCAGATAATTAATATCTAATATTAATTAGCTCAATTCAGCTAGGAGACTTCAGTGGGAGGCAGGTCTGAACGTAAGCCGATTCGCACCATTTCCAACAGACTTCATCCTTGAGAGAATTAAAAGCAATATTCAGGTACTTATTTCTATTGATTAATGTGTTAATAAGAGATGAAAGGTGTTGAAAGATGGAGGGCTTCAAATATGGCAACAATGTAATTACAGGAAATGTTAAATTTTAGAATAGTTGTTGCGCGGCATTTGATGGAGAGTTGGCGAACTTTTTGAAGCTTTTTAGTTTATAGCCCTGTTAGATTATTTCACTGCGGTGGGGTTAAGTTCTATGGGAACACCGAAGGAGGACGTTGCGATATGTAGAAGGGATAGAAAACTCATACATATTGATGTTGCCGTAGCTGGGGCTCAAATGGGTGTACTGTAAGTTGGGTATAGGTCCAGTGTTTTCGGTATTTACAAATATCAGAACAAACTTAATATACTCTATATCACATACTGTTTAGCTGATTTTGTATTCCAGCTTGAGCTTTAAAGAACTAATTCCTTTTTGGAATGAATTATCTAAAATTTAATTTTTTAACTCAAGGAATGAATTCGTTAATAAGAAAAACCTAGGACTTAATTCCTGTAAATGAATTCAAAGAATTTAAGCTTAGCGAAAGAATTCCTTGACCAAAACATTAAGCATTAAATAATTCATTCACTAACGAATTCATTCAAATCGAGTAAATAAAATGTTTGGCCAGGAATTCATTTCCTATGGAATGAATTCCTTGAGAATTCATTTAGTTTGAGCTTAATTCCCTGAAGGAATTAACTTTTTCGTTTAATTCCCTGAATGAATTAATTTTTCGTTTAACTCCCTGAAGGAATTAACTCTTCTAATTGACTGAAGGGATTAACTTTTTCTTTTGATTCCCTGAAGGAATTAAATCTTGTATTTAATGCCCAGAAGCACTTAACTTTTCATATAAGACTATAAAATGAAAAACAAAATAGTCTTCTTTGCTTCAGAAACAAAGTGAAAAGGGAATTAAAAAAAGGGAATTATGGAATTAATTCCTCCAAGGCTCTGATTTCTGTTGAGAGATTTTATTTTTAACAAATAAAAAGAAAATAATAGTTCTTCTATTTCGAACTAACATAAGTTTGCTAAACACATCCTATACCTAAAATAGAAGATTCACATGGTTTCCCCCAGGTTTGTAGGACATTTGAGCGCCAATTCTGAATAAGTACGAGATTAAGCCTTAAACGCATTTTAAGTTTTGACTAATTTGCGTTTAAATGACAAATATTTTTGCGGAATATTATAATAATTTAACTCTTCAACTTATGGGGCTTTTCTGTCCCTTTCTAAAAAGAAGTCAAAAATTCCTTTAACTGAAGAGTAAGAGGGTTAAAATGTTCCGAAAAAATATTTGTCATGAAATTCTACTATAAATCTCTGAAGACATTAAAGTTGAAAATTTAACTTTAATGGCAGAAATAAGAGAAAACTTAAAATGTGTTTAAGGGTTAATTTCGTACTTATTCAGAATTGGCAGTCAAATGTCCAACAAACCTGGATTTGAATTGGAAACCATGTGAATCTTTTATTTTAGGTATAGGATATGTTGAGCAAACTTATGTAAAACATTGTAGGGTTAAAATGTTGCACAAAAATGTTGCTCGTAGTATTTTAAATAAGTTAGCTGAACACATCCTATATATATTTTTTTTGTCTCCTCTACCAGAATCTACTGTCAGAATACCGTAATTTTTTTTCTGTTGTACTGTAGAATCTACACAGATAAAAATTATAATTTTGAGATCAATCAAAAATTCTAAAAAATAATAGTTAAACTCGGTTCCACACATACATATGTATGTAGTATTTATAGGGAGCGAGTACAAAAAGTTAAACTCCAGATTTTTCAGATATTGTTTCATAAATATCGGCTCAACCATTTTCGACAGGAATCCAAAATGGCGGACGTGAATTTTCGGCTTATTTGTTTAAGAACTTTTGGCATTCTACTCGGGTGAGGCATCCAAAAGTCAGACTATCAATTAGGCATTAAGTTCCAATTTTTTAATTGGTAGACCTAGAAAAAAAATGTCACAACCGAATTTGATTACAACCGATATTGATGTTATTTACGACCACATTTTGATACCCATATTGCCCTGTTTATAACGAAAAATTTACCACTAATTGAATTTCTGGCAAATCGCGAACTAGCATCTCAAAAAATCTGAAACAAATATTCACTTAAATCGACTAGAAGTTAAGATGTGTTAACTAAGTAGATATTTAAATTACAAACCTCTCCGTACAAAAACCTCCTTTTTTTATAGAATATCCCTTAAAATTGGGCATGTCTGGGCATGATAAATATAAAGGGTTTTTCAACAGGGACGCTACAAAAGTAGAAAAACAGGGACAGCAAACGACGCCATATTTCTTGCCGCTCTTTTGACATTTCTCTTCAGTAAGGTTTGCCATTTCATGATAGAAAGATATACGAGCCAACAACGAGTCGAAATTATTAAAATTTACTACCGAAATTCGGAGTTAGTGGCCTCAACGTTAAGAGCGCTACGTCCAATTTATGGTCATCATAATCGTCCTAGCAGATCAACAATTGAGTGTCTAGTGGAAAATTTTGAATCCACAGGCACAGTACAAAATGTTCCCGTGCCAGTGAGACGAAGAAGTGCCCGTAGTGTCGAGAATATTGCCGCAAATGTGTCTCTCGCACGTCGTTCTCAAGCGTTGGGCATCTCTGTGACGTCATTGTGGCGAATTTTGTGAAAAGATCTTGGCCTACATCCTTACAGGATCAAATTGACGCAAGAACTGAAGCCGCTTGACCACCAAAAGCGTCGTATGTTCGTGAATTGGGCTGAGCAACAACTTGAAAATGATTCGGATTTTCATCGAAAAATCCTCTTCAGCGATGAGGCTCATTTCTGGCTGAATGGCTTCGTCAATAAACAAAATATGCGTCATTGGTCAGACAGCAATCCACACGTACTCCATAAGTCATCATTGCATGCCGAAAAAATTACGGTTTGGTGCGGTTTATGGGCCGGCGGCGTCATTGGGCCGTACTTCTTCCGTGATGATCAAGACCGGTACGTTACTGTGAATGGGTATCGCTACCGTTCAATGATAACCGAATATTTTTGGCCCCAACTGGATTATATGGACTTGGAGGACATGTGGTTCCAACAGGACGGCACCACAAGCCACACAGCGAATGTCACAATCAATTTATTACAAACCAAGTTATGAGAACGTGTTATTTCACGAAATGGTCCAGTCGATTGGCCGCCTCGGTCGTGCGATTTGACGCCGTTAGACTATTTCCTGTGGGGCAACGTCAAATCTATGGTCTATGCTAACAAGCCAGCGACGATTGATAAACTTAGTACGAATATCGAACGTGAAATTGCAGCAGTATCGACCGATTTATGCTTGAAAACCGTCGAAAATTGGGTTCAGCGTCTGGACTTCTGCAAGCGTGCCCGTAGTGGCCATGCAAAAGAGATCGATTTCCATACATAATGGCATCGAACGTACTTTCACAGGAATAAAGAATTTCATTGATGTTCAAAACCGTTTTTGTTTTATTTAAAAAAACTTTTGTAGCGCTCTTATTGAAAAACCCTATACTTTTGGATGCGCCTTTCATATTATACCCATATTTTGTATGTTGTCTTTAGTTAAAAATCTAAATTCTCCCAAAAACTAAAAAAGAGCTTTTTTAAAAACGCTCCAGCTCGTGGGATCTCAAAAGCAAACCAAGTTTATTTTGGGCACTTTTTTATTTTTTTTTCTGTCCATATAAGGTAATTCGGTCTAATATAGATAGGTCCATTGAAAATCGCTTAATTGCCTTAAAATCGGTTTGGTTTGGTAATATCATTTACGCGCTATTCATATAGGACCTTTCCATGGTGAAAAGGTCAAAACATAGATTTTAACCTTGTCCTTGGGATTTAAAACTTATGTACCAAATCGTGTCCAATTATCTTTAGAATTGCAGCCGTAGTTTGATTATAAGGATACATGGACGATCAGTCCGATATCGCTAAATCCACTCTAAAAGTTCTTCTGAGATCGGTATACTTAAAGGTGGGGGTGTAGTCCATTATTTGTGGTAGTTACAGAAATTACCACTAGCCCATTAAAAAATTAAAAATTGAATTCCTAACCCATGGTGCATTGATTTGCTAAAACAACTAACTAGTCATACCATAACCCATCATCCATCGCGTCAACCTAAACAAACCATGCACTTCTTGCATTTTGTATCTTTTTTTAATATTACAACAAAATCCAGGAGAAAATCACAACAATAACAGCAACAACAACAAGAAAAGTAGGAAGCAATAACAATATATGATATTGTGGATCATCATAATCATGAACATCGTCGTTGTCGCTGTCGTCGTCGTCATTTGTTGCTTTTTATTTTCTCATCTTGTGCTGCTTCTTCTACAGCTTTTTTTCTTAACTTGTTCGCGCTGTCGTTGTCACAGTCGCAATCATTTTATATATATTTAGAAACTACCAATCCAACCATACCAAACTGAACGAACAAACGGTCAATGACCGTACAAATAGTGACCCACTAACATCCGCGAGTGCGTTCACCTTAAAAAACAATCTACAAATGACGTATACAAAAAAAAATTACGTACATATTTATGTTTGTGTGATGATCGTTAATATACGAACAAACGAACTAACTAACCAACCAGTCAAGAAAAAACAAACAAACCTTAAGTACAAGCAAACCATGACTTAACATCTCTTTTGCTCTCTTATTTTTGGTTAAGATCGTGCCCAAAACGAAATAGATGATCACGTACAAAAGAGGCTTGTTTCTTTTGAGCTTTTTTGTTTCATTGTTAAAGCTTAACTTGGTTGGTAAAAGCGTATTTAAGAGAATTTAAATTGGCTTAAATGATCGTCGATGTTTAAGATGTTTGAGGTTTACGAAGAAAGTTTTTTAAGAAGATATTAAGATGTTTGTTGTAATATTTACAATAATATATTGTAGCCGGCATTTAAGGGCTTATTTTTACAAATACACACAGAGAAAACTGACTCATTGAGGTAACCGAATTTATTGCTAACTAAATGATTTGGTTGCAGCAACGGAATTATTTTGTTTTCATAATCAAATGAATACCGGGGTCTATTGAAATATAGTATAACACATCGGCTGAAAGTCCGTAGGATAACAAATAAAACAACATTTTTTTTTTGCCAAAATTCTACTGTATTCATCAACATAGTTTCCTTCAAGAGCGATACAATCACTCCAACGCCTTTGTACTATTTCGATAACTTTTTATAGAATTATTTATCTTTGGCCGAAAAATAGGCCTCTGTTTCAGTAATCACCTCTTCATTCGAACCAAATCTCTTTTCAGTGAAAATTTTTTTGAAGTCTGAAAACAGGTAAAATGCGCTGGGAGCCAAATCTGATGAATACGGTGGGTGCGGAAGTAATTGAAAGTTAATTCGTGCAATTTGGACATGGTAGCCAACGACTTGTGACACCGCGCATTGTCTTGGTGAAAGCGCATTTTGTTCTTCTTCATATGGAACCGTTTTTTGCGATTTCCATGTAGCTATCGCTATTGATGGTTTGTCCTTTTTCAAGGTAATCAATGTACAAAATTCCAACCGTATCCCAAAATACTGATGCCATAACTTTACCAGCTGACTGTTGCATCTTTGGCTTCTTCGGAAGGGGTTCGCCAGTTGCTGACCACTCAGATAACTGCCGATTCGACTCCGGAGTGAAGTGACAGATTCAAGTTAGGTCCATTGTTACATACCGACGCAAGAAGTCCTTTTTATCTTGCCGAAACAGCTTCAAACAGCTCTCAGAATCATCGACACGTTGTTGTTTTTGATGCACTGTGAGCAAACACAGCACCCATTTCGAAAACAGCTTTCTCATGCAAAACAAAGCCGACACGTTCCTTCGATGTCTTTAAGGTACCAGCTATCTCCTGCAACTTCACTTTACGGTCCGCCAAGATGGTTTTGTGCACTTTCTTGATGTTTTCCGGTATCACCACCTTTTTTGGGCAACCAAAGCGTTCGGTGTCATCAATGTTTGTTCGACCACGTTTAAAGTCAAAAAACAACTTTTCTAACATTTATCTCGATGGAGCAGAGTCCGAATAACACTTATCAAGCCAAGCTTTGGCGTGAACCGTGTTTTTCCCATTAAAAAGCAATGATAAATCAACACACAAAATTGCTTTGAACACATTGTTTTCAAAATTGCTAAAGTAGCCTCAATAAAACAGCTGTAACTTGTTCACTAATGAATGAATTTTCATTAATTCTTGACAGTTATCATCTGAAGGTTGGTAGTTCCAAATACTCATATGGATTTTTCATTAGTGGCGCCACCTATGTGTCATCCTGCGGATTTTTCAGCCGATGTGTTATATTCCTACCGAAATTCTATTATATTCTGGCATGTGATCAAAATCGATCGGTTTCAAATCGATCGTTTCTGAAATTTCAATCCTGAATATTTCTTATTATTTTTAATTTAAAAGCGATTCAAAGTCATTAATCGATATACCTGATATACCTATAACGGGTAAAAATAATTTCAACCCTCTTTGCCTTTTATATTCATCATTTAATTTTTGATTTTTAAACAAATCGATCGAAATCAAAAACGATCATTTTCCATCAGATGCCATATTAACTGAATTTCTACCTACACAACAAAAGTATCGAAGGCTGCAACTAAACCATGTAGTTGACAAAAAATTCGGTTGTCACAATGAATCTGTTTACACTGTGCATTGACTATTTTTTCTGTTTCTTAAAAATTGTTCTATAGGAAATCCAGTCGTACCTATGTACACACTTTCCGTCTTTAGATCGGTAAATACATTCAAAAACATCCAGATATTCCCACTTGCTAAAAGACTAGATCTCGTTCTGCTTGGCTGAGGTAACAGTGAGGTTACACGATCAAGATTTTGCTTTCAAGTTGATAACACATACTGCTTGTCAAATTCAGTAAAACTTGGAGCTGTGACGTAGGCTGCATGCAACTTGATAGTCAATTTTGCTTTCAAGATGCCGTCGTCAAGGAAATAACTAAAAATTCTCGCCTCTGTGGGCTGTTTCCGCACTGTAGGCTGTTCGAAAAGACTTTATTTTTTTCTTCACATATTCCGCAGACATTTTCATATCAGCAGAAATTGATTTTTTATTTATTTTTAAATCATTTCGTCGATATGCCGAAATATTCACATTACATATTTTATCAATCGTGTTTTATTGCGGCACAATATTTGTAAAAAGAAAAACAAATTTACAAGCAATTGATCAGCTGTTTAAAACTTGACCGTCAAGTTTTCTCAAAACTTGAAAGCAAAAATTGATATCAAGTTGCTGTTCAATTTTTATAATGTGAGTGTGTTAGTAAAAAAATGTGAGTGTATTGAAACTTGAAAGGCAAAAATTGATCGTGTAACCCCTTTGTAAGGGACATATATATATATATATTTGTTCCTTTTACTCCTGCAAAGAGCATAGGGCCGCATGTAAGGGACATGGGTCCGTTATATTTCAGATAGATTTGGCCATTCTAGTTAATTTTGGTGACCGCTCTTTCTAGTTCAATTTGTTGTAAAGATCTAGTTCGCTCTTCTAGTTCAATCGCTCTTTGACAATTTCATACAATCGTTCATAAAACAATTTTTCCGATCGTTCGTTTGGCTATTTTGATAACTACCTATTCATTCTGCTCGTCTTTTAGTTATCAAAGTTATAAAATTCAGGCAAATTAAGAATTTTAAGAAAAAAAGAAAAATGTTTCGTGTAAAATACGTTTTTGAATTAATTAATTAAAAGGTAAAACATTTACCCGACCAAAGGTAATAAAATGAACGATTGAGCTAAAAGAGCGATTAGGTCTTTCGATCAATTAAGTGACTAGTTCAATTGAACTAGTTCGTTCACCAACGACACAAGTCTAACTTCAGAAGACTTGTTATCAAGACCTTCCATCTTGATATCGACTCTGGGACCAATACATTCCTCATCACATCAAACACCTCGACCAGGACATACTTTTATTTCGAATTACCGACCTACTTAAAGTCCTTCCTTGCACATTCATTAGCCAAATCGTATTAAACTTCGAAAAAAGGACGATAATCGTCTATTGTCTTACATAATCTGGCCACTGGCTTTAAATTTTAAATCGTACCTCAGTATTTTATTGAAAACTTATCAGTTTACAAATTTAATAAATAGTATCTAAAGAAACAAGATTAACATATCAAGTCGGTGCTGCATTTAAAAGTTCCAGCAGGTTGGGCGCCAAAAATATGGCTCTTATTTTACAAAAAAAGTGAACAGTGCGTGCGTACAACAAATGTATCACTATTTAATCAAAAGTAGCCAAAAATTTTTACGCTAACAAAATATTACAGCGCCACGTGAGTTCTCAGACTGAGCGTTTAGTGATCACATCGAGCAGACAGTTGTAAAACGATTGTAGAACTGTTGACTATCAAACTGTATCTGCTGACCGTAACCAATATAATTAAAATTATATAGTTTTTGTATGCATTATTTACCAACATCTTAAACTACTTAAATTACGTATTTTAATGAATTGAATTCCTATAAACGGCTTCGGCAACTCGTTGTATAGAATGATAAGATCGGTCTTCGGCAACTCTGACAGTGGTTGCGGTTCCTATAAACTTCGCTAGTTCTGTCATTGGTTCAATATCATTAGATTTTTCACAGCAAATAGAAAATGGTTCCAAGTAACTCACGGAAATAATCGACAGGTGAGTCGTGAAATGGTGAAACAGGATCTAAATACGATAAGTAATTATTTCTAAGTAACTCACGAGAATAATCGGTAGGTGAGTCAAGAACCGGTATCTGGTCGACTTATTGTTATAAACATACTTCTCACCACAGGAAGAAGCATAGTGAAACTCCAACTGGATTTTAGATCGCTTGTGATTCTTCTGTGCTTTTAATTCCAACTTCCTAATGTGACTAACCTTATATTATTGTACTTTTAAGTTATTTAATACTTATTTTTTATTTATTTTTTTTATTTATTTATTAATTTGAAGTTCCATACACAAGACTTAGAGTCTCATATTGCAGTACAGAACTGATTATTTGTAGAATTACAGAAATTGTTATTAAAAATTTAAAACTAAAAAATAATAAAATATAATAACTTTATAACATGTATCAAATTAACCCTTTCAGATCCACCCAGCTGCAAAAATTTATTGATTTTGTAATTTTAAGGTAAAATGGTATTAAAACTATGAAGATTTCCTGATGTCAATTCATATTTTATGAAACATAATTTAGGTAAAAGTATAATTGTGATTTTTGTCTAAGTAAAACTATCAATATTGAAAATATTTGCAACTTTAAGAGAAAACATCACATCACACAGTCGTGTATGCTGGGTCTAAAAGGGTTATAGTCAAATTAAAAACATAAAAAATATCATAAAAAATTAATTAAACATTCAAAGTATATACTCATATAATTAATTAACAGACTAAATCAAATATAGTTTCCTAATTCGAATAAGCTCATAATTTTATTTTTGAACTGAAGTGCATTACTTATAACTTGAGAGTTATATGGAAGATTATTCCAGAGACGGGTGGCGTATAAAAAGAACTGCCATTCGGATATCAAACTATGATGTCTAAAAGGTATCAATCTTTTCCCCCTATTGGATCTCGAAAATCTCAATCGTTCGTATAAATGCTGTGGCTGTTGGGTGTATATAATCTTATGTAGGAATAGTAAAATTCTAGTTTTAAGGAGATTATCAAAACTTATGCCATACAATCTTATTGAAAACGCTGAAACCCTATCAAATCGTTTCAAACCATAAACATATCGAGCGATATTATTAAAAACGACGTTAAGTTTCCTTTTACTATGTGTGTCACAACTAGCAAAAATTTCACACCCATATAAGAGAATAGGTATTAAATAGGTTTTGGCAAGAAGTATCCTAATATTTATTGGCGTGCAGTGTTGTGTTTGCCAAAGTGTTCTCAACATAGAATAGGTACGACCACAAGCATAATTAATATGGTCAGACCACGTGAGAGTATTGTTGAAATATACTCCAAGATTCTTCACGGAGTCAACTATTTCAATTGGTTGATCATTAAGGGTTATGACAGGTACAACATTAACTATTGTTGAACGCTTTCTAATAACTAGGCATTTAGATTTCCTCGGATTTATACTAAGACCATTTGCCGAGGCCCATATAAAAATTCGATGCAATTCACGATTCAGATTGTTCACACATAAATCAATGGAAGTGACCTTACAACTAACGTGAAGTTGGACATCATCCGCATACATCCTAGACTTACATATCTCAAGTGTATCCGGAAGATCATTTGAGTAGACTGAGAACAGAAGAGGTCCAAGAATTGACCCTTGAGGCACACCCCGAATTACCGGGAGTGGGTTAGATTTAACATTGGATGACTCAACATATTGAGATCTACCTCCAAGATACGTTGAAATTAAGTTCGTAGCGGCTTGGGAGAAATTAAACATTCTTCTTAATTTGAAGCATAAAATATTATGATCAACGGTATCGAACGCTTTTGAATGATCCAAAAGTACTAGTAGAGTGATATTCTTACTATCAATCTCTTTTCTAATTTCCTCAGCAACATCCACTAGAGCACTTGTGCAACTATGTTTTTTACGAAAGCCGGATTGTCGATCAGTTAACAAATTATTATTGTCTAAGTATGTACTTATTTGGATATGAATAAGCCTTTCAAAAACTTTAGAGAGGTATGGCAAAATCGCGATTGGACGGTATTCAGATTTCGTTTTAGGAATAGGAATTATCCTAGCATTTTTCCATTTGATAGGATATAGGCTGGAGGTAAGAATGTTATTAAAAATTAATGTAATAAAAGGAAGTAGACTAGGAAGAAGGATTTTTATGAATCTTGGGTGTATACCATCATCCCCAACAGCGTTGGACTTAACAGATAGACAACCAGATAGTACATCACATTGGTCCACGACATTAAACATAAATTCGTCACTTTCATGAACAACATTGTAGTCATGGTAATAGTTACAGTCAGCCTCGACCATGGGTATGTTCAGGAAATTTTCATTAACTGAATCAACATCCACAGAAAACGGTTCCTGACTAGTGACTTTACCAATACCAATTTCACGAATAGTTTGCCATGTTCTCCTAGAACCTAAGGCGGAAGAGAATTTGGCAGAATAAAAATCTGATTTAGCCTTTTTAATCATTCTGTTCGTTTCCCTTCTGGCAATACGATATTCTTCATGTAATTGGTCAGTTTTAAAACGCTTCCATCGTGAAAAAGACAAATCCCTACAATTAATAGCTCGTTTAATATCTGAAGAAAACCATGGCTTTCTCTGTTTACTAAAGGTTTTCGTTATGAGTGGAACAGCAAGATTAAAAAGACTAGTAAGGTTTAATTCAAGAAAAGAAATTTGGTCATCAACTGATGCCATATAATTCAAACTATTCCAATCTATCTTGATGAATTCATCCTGAAGGATTTGATAGTCTAAGTGTTTGAAGTCACGGTATGTTATCAATTGCTCAGGTACCTGTAATCTAAAATCATATGCCATGAATATAAGATCGTGTCTGGAGAAACAAGATGCAGAGAGTTGATCATAAAGTAAAACATCAGACAGATTACTGACAAGAAACAGATCAAGTAACGTATTATTCGTTGATGTAAAATGTGTAGGCGTGCAAGTGTTTGGCGTATAAAGTCCAAGAGATATCATATTATTGGAAAGAGTACATTCAGTTAAAAGGTTTGAATTAAAATCACCTGCTATTATAATGTTATCATAGGAAGCTGTAAGTGTTTCAAGCTTTCTCAAAAAACGTTTAGTACATATTCTGTTATTTGGCCTATAAACGCTACCCACAAGTAACTTACCTCCCTCACTAGTTACTTCTACGAATAGATATTCAACCAAGTTAATTTGAATATTCTCACTGTCATCTTCATTATCAACCACCTCATTAGCCTCCGCAACGCCGGAACAACATACAACATTAAACATTATACCCTTCTTAACGTACACAGCAACACCACCAGCATATTTTTCCCTGTCAACCCTACAAAGATTATAACCACTCAGACATACAGATAAATCAGTGACATCGTTATGAAACCACGTTTCCGATACGCAAATGAAATCAATTCCAGAATTTTCGAATATGTATCTAAATTCATCCATTTTATTTCTTAAGCTTTGTGCATTAATGTGACATATTTTAAAACCAACTCGCTGATTGCCTAAGATTCTTATCATATTAGCAGTGCCGTCTCTAGAATTAGCTCCATTATTATCTCTCAAAAACATATATCATTAATGAAAAAGTAATGCACCAAAAATAACCTAAATTCGAAAAATCAAGAGGTATAAACATTGATGAAGCTATAATTGAATTTACATTGTAATAAAACAGTTTAAAAATAATATATAAGTTAATAAATAGTACTACTAATATAAAGAAAATTAAAGAATAATAAATGAGGAAAAATTTACGATAGAACGGTAGCCCTTTGAGGATCATCAGAAACAGACTGGGAATTTTCAGAACCAGGAAATAACTCGTATAAGCGGCTTATCTCATCAATTAGCATAGGATTATCATTGGCATTGATTTTAATGTAAACTAAACCACGTAAAGTAAAAGCACTGTATATATATTTCTTTTTCCTTAAGCGGTTTGCAGCTCGCAATATTCCAAAATTAGTTGCTGTTAGATTTTCATTAACATAAAATTTGTTGTTAGAATTTAGCCCGATATGTTTCAAGCAAAAATAAAAGTCTTTATTGGCCTTTCTGAAATTAGCTAGTGTTTTCAAAAAAAAGTTTTTATCGTATGGCGACCACATTTTTACAATTATAACAGCATCTTTAGAATTTGTTTTATTTTTATTGTTTTGGTTTTGCAACCGATAAATAGATTTTATTGCCGGGACATTTATATTAATAGTGCTGCAGATTTTAGTGAAAATTTCAAATAAGTCTTCTTCTTCCGTAAATGGAATTTCATTTAAACGCAGATCACACGCGACAGTGTTATTTTCTTGACGCTTAATTTTAGTTTTTAGAGTATTTATTTCCTCTTGTAGACTTATAAAATCAACCGCGACTGTTTCTAGTTGTGAAACTCTTTCAGTTACATTTTTAAGATCACTTTGAATTGTATTAAATCTCTTATCAAGTTCTTTTAAGAGATCTTCTTTGTACTCACTAAACTTATTTTGAATTATAGACTCTATTCTTTCTGTGAGTTTATCGAAACGTTTGTCCATTAATGTTACGAACTTAAGAGGGGACTCAGCTAAGCGCGGGGTTTTGTTAATATTACCAATAAAAGAGTTTTGCAGATTATCTCTTAAACGTTTTTGAGTAGGTGTTGTCACACTAGTATTTTCAATTGTGTTTATGTTAAATTCTTCCATTATATTTTGCACTTGGTTTGTATTGATTTTGTGTGTTTTGTTTATGTTTATGTTGTTATTGTTATTAATAGATTTGCTGTTTGAGTTATTGTTATTTCTGTTATTTCTTAGATTGTACATTATTTTTAATATGATTTACTGAGAATTTTATTCTCCTTTTTTCTCTTCTTTTTTTTCTAATTCTTTTTGAGGCTATGTTTTTTAATTTTTATTTATTATTACGGCACAGCACTAATTGCAAACAGCAACAAAAATGATGTTTTGTTAATTTGTATTGTTTGCTGTGGTATATTGTATTTGTTGTTTTTTTAATTTATTTTGATTTTGTCTATTGCAGTTTTGGTGGATTAGTTAGTATTTTATTTAGTGTAAAAAAATTATGTAAACGATTTATGTAATTAAATAATAATAGCAACAGTTTGTGGTTATACAATTTATATTTTATACAAAAAAAAAAAAGCTTAAAAGTTTTCTTTTCTAAATATTGTGTTTTTGCTATTAAATTTTATAAAATAAACTGAGCTTTAGAGAAACACGTCCGCACTCCTTAAACCCAATTTTCAATACCTAACTTATATGACGCCATTTAAATTTAAATATGCCGATCAAAATTTGTTAAGAAAACTCCAACAGTTGTTGTTCTTGAATCAACGAAATTTGCTCCTTTTACACAGTTGAAATACATTTCTACTTTAATTTTGGTTTATAATATGTGTCATCTGAAGTCAATGCAGGATAGGCATTATTAAGCTCCCATAGCTGACAGAAGCATATAAATTAAAAATCGTAACTGGCATACGATAAATCTTTACAAAATTACAACAAAACATCAGCAACAACAAACAAACACCATAAACATACAATTAATTGAATTTACAAACAAGAACAAACAAATTGTAAAAAAAGAAACTAAATTATTCGTATTACTATATATACAGCAGGGATAATGGGAAGGTATGCTAAAAGAGGCACACGGATTTTAGTATGGATGGTTGCAATCGAATACGAATATCACTGATCGATGTTGTAGCACCTCTTCCAACCAAAGAAAATTTGGTCTAATAAACTTTTCAGAAAGCCTCTGTGAAATTCCGTATTGAATATTTTTAATACTGCAATTTTGTAAAAACAGTTGTTTTCTATCAATGTGTGCTCCTTCAATAGCATCCCATAAGTTTTGTACATCTACATTTGTACATTTTTGTACATCTACTCCTGATTGTTGGAAAATAAGTACTCTGTATATCACACAAAAGGTGATGATGACAATAACAAAAAACGAGCTATATTGCTTTTTACCGGCAACATATCATATGAAAACATGCAACAATAACAACAATATGAAAACAAATACTCATGAGCAGCGCTTGAAAGAATAAATTCGTTTTTGGCAGGAATTTCTTAAAAATTGAATACAATTTTTTAAAACAAGGAATAAATTCATTAATAATAATAAAACAGGAATGAAATCCTGTGAATGAATTTGAAGGACTAACATCAAGCGAATGAATTCCTCGACCAAAACATTAAGTATTAAATGTAAAGAATTCATTATCTAATGAATTCATTCAATTTAAGTTAATTCAATTGTGCACCTAATTTCCCTAAGCAATTACAATTCTCCAGAAGGAGTTATTTTTTGCTTTTAATTTCTGGAAGGCGTTAACTTTCTCTTTTAAATTCATTGTTTAATTCGCTTAATTTAAGTTTTCCGCTTAACACCCAGAAAAGCTTAACTTTTCGCCAAGGCTACAATAAAATTAAAATAAAAAAAATTTAATAAATATTGGTGTGATTAAAATGAATTTTAATAAAGTCCAAATCTAACTTCTTTAAATGCATCAATGACGTATTATTTAATTTAGTACAAGGTGGGGCAAAAGTAATGCCATAGTGTGAATGTGCCATAATTTTTGCAAATGTCAAATCATATGTCATTGTGATTTGACACTTATGTTGTAGACATATAGAGAATTAGTTGACAATAAGCTATGAATCGATACACCTCTGAAGAACGCGGAATTATTGTTACTTCGTATTTGATCAATTTCCGGTCTATTCTTATAGAGCAGCGTGAATTTCGCACCATGTCACAGTGGGCCAGCATCATTGAATTTTGGCCAAAACTAGAATATTGACTATATGAAACTGAAAGATATCACAAAGGGGGGTTTGGTTGATACTGATCACGAATCTGAAATAAAAAATATAAAATTCAAAATGGCGGATCCAAGATGGCGGCCATTAGTTTTTAGTTTTTCATTAAATTTCACACACAATTTTTTCATTAAATTTCTTATGTCGCCTGATTTACTTCAAATTTCCACCAGAGGAAATCAAATTTTAAAAATTCAACATGGCGGATCCAATATGGCGGCCATAAATTTAAAATTGTTATGTGTTGAAAAATAAATTACACTGTACAAAAAAAAAGGTTCTGATGACAACTAATTCTGGCAGAGGGACCAAAGAAAAATATAAGTGTATCGGCGTTTTTAAAGTTTTCGTCTGGCCCTATGTTTTTGGGGGGTTAAAATTTCCCCTCTAGGAAACCATATGAATCTTCCACTTTAGGTATAGGATATGTTCAGAGCTTTGAAGAATTAATTCCTTTTTGAATGAATTCACTACCAATCGAATTCAATTTTCTCTACAATTGAATGAATTCCTTTTCTTAAGTAATTCACTGAATTCGTTCAACTGAATGCGTTCATCAAACAACAAATTCAAAGAATTAATTCAATTGCAATAGTTCTTTTTATTAAATCAAATGAATTAATTCACCGGTGAACGCGTTCAATTTTATAAATCGAACGGAAAAAAAGTGAATTAATTCCTTACTGAATTAATTCACTACTGAATTCGTTCAATTTCATTTTCGTTCAGTGAATTAAAAAAAATAAAATTACGTTCAGTGAATTAAAAAAAAAATAAAATTACGTTCAGTGAATTAAAAAAAAAATAATAAGTTCACTGAATTGAAAAAAAAATAAAATAAGTTCACTGAATTGAAAAAAAAATAAAATAAGTTCACTGAATTCAAAGCCTGTTTTCTGCCATTCAGTAGAAGAAAACAATAATGTACAAATAAAATTTTTAAATAAGCAATTTTACAGCGTGTGCTAGTAAAAATTAACAAATTAGAAACCGGATGCTGTTTATCAACCTACATGATTCAAAAATAAAGCCTTTTACTATTAAAAATAAAAACTTTACAGATATAGATAAATTTGGAAAAAAAATATAACTATATAACTAGTTTGAAAAATTAATAGTTATATTTTTTTCCAAATTTATTTATATCTGTAAAGTTTTTATTTTTTATAGTAAAAGGATTTATTTTTGAATCGTGTAGGTTGATAAAGCATCCGGTTTCTATTTTGTTTATTTTTACAAGCACACGCTGTAAAATTGCTTATTTAAAAAATTTATTTGTAGATTATTGTTTTCTTCTACTGAACGGCAGAAAACAAGCTTTGAATTCAGTGAACTTATTTTATTTTTTTTCAATTCAGTGAACTTATTTTATTTTTTTTTTTTTCAATTCAGTGAACTTATTATTTTTTTTAATTCACTGAACGTAATTTTATTTTTTTTTTAATTCACTGAACGTAATTTTATTTTTTTTAATTCACTGAACGAAAATGAAATTGAACGAATTCAGTAGTGAATTAATTCAATAAGGAATTAATTCAACAGTGAATTAATTCATTTGATTTAATAAAAAGAACTATTGCAATTGAATTAATTCGTAACAAAATAAATCGAACGAAAGCAAATATGAATTAATTCCATTCAATATATATTGCTTAGTGAATTAGTGAATTAATTCGTCGAATTTTTAATTCAGAATTGAAAAATTGAATTAAGGAATTAATTCTTCAAAGCTCTGGATATGTTCAGCGAACTTATTAAAACCACTACGAGGGACATTTTTGTGGAACATTTTAACCCTCTAACTCTGCAATTAATGGGTCTCTTTTGGCCCTTTTTAAAAAGTGTCAAAAAAGACCCATAAGTTGAAGAGTTAGAGGGTTAAAATGTTCCGCAAAAATATTTGTCATGAAATTCTACTATAAGTCTCTGAAGACATCAAAGTTGAAAATTTAACTTCAATGCCAGAAATAAGTCAAAAGTTAAAATGTGTTTAAGGGTTAATTTCGTACTTATTCAGAATTGGCACTCAAATGTCGCACAAACCTGGACTTTAGGGGGCTAGCCTGTGTGAGAAAACCAGAACCTTCATTTAAGGTAATTTTTAGTGCTATTTTTTAGTTTTTGTTAAAACTCTGGAATGCTAGAAATCAGCGAGATCTGAAGGTACTTTTTCAGTTAAAGGGCAAAATCTCGAAAGTTAAAGTTTATGAACGGTCACAAACGGTCTCAAAAACCTAGGTAGAGAAAATCTTATGGAACACATTCAAGTTTTTCAAATATCTCTTGGAACATCTTGGATTTTTTTTTTGGAAAATTTAGGATTTTAAAAAACCCACATTTTTGAGGTAAAATTAGTAATATTGTTACTTTCTTCGTAAATAATTAACAGGTTTCTATTTTTTTTTTGAGAACTAGTTTCAGTTTTATAATTTGAGATTGTTTTTGGAACAAATTATTGTTTATTTATGATTTTTTATTGTATAATAATAAAATAAAAACTGTCACAAAATTAAAAAAACTTTGACTTTGAACTCTCGCCAACTAAGAACGAGTAACCACAACAGAGATCAGCAATGAGTAGTAAAAAAGTGAGTAGAGTTGATTCATGATTTATTGTACTTATACGCATTTATACGTATTGAAATGTTGTCGAACCTCATACTTCCTATTAAGTTTAATGTACTCATTAGGGCGGGTCGATTTAATAATCGCCCATGCCTCAGTGAAAATCGTATTCTAGGGATCAAAATAAGAAACTTTGCCGAAGGAACCATACCTCTAAAACGAATTCTACTACCCCCAACTGTTGACTTTTGTCCCGTAGGGTCAAGTTTTGAAAAATCCCACTTTGACCCATTTAGAGTGCCCCAATCGAGTCCAAATGTATGACCGACCCCCACTAACTTTGGAGGGCCGATCCACCCATGCTAGTGGCACACCCCCTGGAACTCCCCTGGGGGGTTCCCCATACAA
The DNA here is from genome assembly GCA_949987735.1 of Leucophora obtusa. Classification (NCBI taxonomy): domain Eukaryota; kingdom Metazoa; phylum Arthropoda; class Insecta; order Diptera; family Anthomyiidae; genus Leucophora; species Leucophora obtusa. The sequence goes on from OX465295.1 coordinate 77,174,905, forward strand.
ACATTTTAAAAAATCACCATTTTTGTAACTTTATTTTATTATTTTTTATTTATTTTATTTATTTTTATTATTTTATTTATTTTTTCTCTTTAGAAATTTATTTAGTCAGAACATATGTAAATGAAAAAATTAATTTAACTTAGTAATAGAAAAGAAAAAATGCCCAGACTTGAAAGCAAAAAAGACTTCAAACAGTAATTTTTTTTATTTTCTTTTCTATTACTAAGTTAAATTAATTTTTTCATTTACATATGTTCTGACTAAATAAATTTCTAAAGAGAAAAAATAAATAAAATAATAAAAATAAATAAAATAAATAAAAAATAATAAAATAAAGTGCCAAAAATGGTGATTTTTTAAAATGTTTGTATGGGGAACCCCCCAGGGGAGTTCCAGGGGGTGTACCACTGGCATGGGTGGATCGGCCCTCCAAAGTTAGTGGGGGTCGGTCATACATTTGGACTCGATTGGGGCACTCTAAATGGGTCAAAGTGGGATTTTTCAAAACTTGACCCTACGGGACAAAAGTCAACAGTTGGGGGTAGTAGAATTCGTTTTAGAGGTATAGTTCCTTCGGCAAAGTTTCTTATTTTGATCCCTAGAATACGATTTTCCCTGAGCCATGGGCGATTTTTTTGCCTCCCCACAAATCGACCCAGCCTAGTACTCATCATACTTATACCTAACATTTATGACGTTCCTGATTTCGACTCTGCTTCACTTAATGTGTATGCACGATGCAAAATACTACACATGTGTTTACTATATACATGTGTTTACTATATATGTGTTTACTATACTATAGATATTTTTATAGATGGATGAGTTGATTGAGCTGAATGAGTTAAGTCAATAGTGAGTATTATAAGTATTTTTCTTAAATTATGAATCTATATGAGTAGATTGATGAGTCAAACAGATTTGCGATGGTATGAGTAAGATGTCGACGTGGGATTCATATTTATTGCAACTTAAAATTATAAATCAACTTCATTGTGAGTATGAGTACGTCAGCGTCAATGATTTCTACCCACTTATATATTAAATTTCATGAGTGATTATGAATAGCAAAAAATCGATTCATTGCTGATCTCTGAACCGCAATGATACAATATTTCACTCACAAAATACTCAACAATCCTAGATTTTGAATATATAAACATATTTTTCATTTACCTGAATTGTACTTTTGGCCAAAAAACGGCGATCGTGGCCCACAGTGCATGTGCGCGAACAATTTAGCTGAGAGTCTCGTGGAAATCCTTAAAAATGCAAAAATTAATTATCAACAATTTTATAAAAAGTCGTCAAAAAAATAGTTATCAATAAAATATCGTAAAAATCAAGTTATACTTATTTTTCAATATACCAAAGCATTTTTTCTGCATTTTCAACCGCAATTTTTGTCAAAATTGTGAAATTTGGATCGAAGATCTATCTAAAAATATCGAAGATCTATCTAAAAATAAAGTTCAAACCCCTGGAAAAAAATATTTTGTAAAGATGTACAATAGACCGTTCCACCTTACAGGCAAAAGTAAAGTGCGCGGTACACCTTCGAATATAAAGTATTTTTGCAAGGCAATTTTGATTTTTTTTTTTTACCGAACGTAGAGGTCGCCTTTTTTAATTTTTCTTTATATCTTCGGCATTTACAGTCGGATCGATTTTTTTTATCTCGAGACCAATTTTTTGCTAAAAGGAAAAATCCAATGAAGAAATATTTAAAAAAGCGTTCGGCATCAAAAAAAATAATAAAAAAATGTTCTGCTGAAATTATCGAAAAACTTCCTTGGCAAAAGTTTAATGATTTTTTGGAACCTTTAATTTTCTGACATTAGGGTTGTATATTTGGATTGTAGGAACTGAGATCTGGTGGGTAAATACTAGAATGGGATACTTGAGGTCAATGGCCCTTAGAGCAAAACATTAGTCCCCTCGAGATAAAAACATCGATATATCATATTTTAAGATCCGACTGTAAATGCCAACGAAACGAAAAATTTAAAAAGCCGACCCCTACGTTCGGCAAAAAAATCGAAACCCCCTTGCAATAACTTAGATTCGAACGGCGAACTCTTTTTTTTTGTGGTACGGTCTAACGTACACTTTAAACAACTTGGGTTATGCTAAATTTTTTTTGATCGTAATGTTTTACAACGAACTAATTTTTTCCGCTCAGCCACGACGACTATTGCGAATATCTAAAAACAAGTTTCTAAACAAACAATTTGCAATTTTTTTAAATTATTTTTTTAGAATGTTGCTTAAAATTCGTTAAAAATATGTAATTTTCAGCAATATTATTTTTTTTCCAAAAAATTGTCATTTGGTATTTAAAGAAAAAAAATCGTCCAAAGGACTTATAATTGTTACGCCTGGTGTCACTGCGTTAGACCGAGAATATTGGTTGAGGCAACCGAATCAATTCGGTTGGAAAAAATTCGGTTATCACAACGGAATTGTTTTGAGAGTGCACACAATTAGGCATAACCAGACGTTCATAGCGTCGAATTTTTGTGAAAGATCTGAAGACATTAACTTAAAAAGTGTAAACCGTTCACCAGTTGCTGTCTGCTGACCGTCAAGCAAGGTTTACCTGGCGCAATAAATGGATAATTTCGTAGCCAAAATTATTGGCTCTAATTTCTGAATTTCAAATTATTTTATCTTATTTTCAAACGATATTTTCTGAATTTGAATTGATGTTATCTGAATTTCGATGGGGAATTCTGAATTTCAATTAATGTTTTCTGAACTTCAATTAATGTTTTCTGGATTTCAAATTAAAATTCTGAATTTCTATTGATATGTCCTAAATTTTAAATATAAATTCTGAATTTTAATTGATATTGCTGAATTTCAAATCGAAGGTCTGAATTTGTATTGATATTTTCTAAATTTTAAATGAAAATTCTGAATTTCATTGATATTTTCTGAACTACAGTTGCAAAAGGTTTATTATTTTTTTAATTTTATATTCTTGGATGAAAATAAAAAGTTGAATTAAAACAAATGTTGATTACATAGGTTGATTACTTCAGTGAATTAAAAGAAATAGTTAATTCATTCAATGAATTAAATGAAAAATTTATTTCCTTAAGGGAATTAAGTTAAAATTGTATTTTCTTTAGGCAATTAAGTGAATGAATTCAAGAAAAATTTATTTCGGAGGGAATGAGTTTCTTGACCCAAAGCAAACATTTTTTCAAATGATTATCTTTGAATCTGTTCTAAAAAAATACTTTTTACCACCGGTTCCCGTTAGTCAATATGTAAGGTTTCACTGTCACAGAACCAGTTCTATAACTGGTTCTAGAACCGGTTCCAAAGCAACCTGTTCTAGTTTGGGGGAAAAGAACCTATTGCTTTTGGGTCAAACTCGAACAAAAATCACCGATGAAAAACCATAACGTAGGATAGGTACAAGTTGTTCTACAGGTACAAGTTGTTCTGCAAGTACAAGTTGTTCTATAACCGGTTTTTTGTATCCGACAATTTCGTTGGGTTAGATTTGAATGAGTTCTTGGTTCAGAAAAAACTGAATGAATTGCTTCAAGATAAAGCAATTCATAAATTACAAAAATAAAGAAGTTCATTCAATTTCTAAAAATTTCATCAACGAATTTATTTGCAAAATATGATTTTAGTTCTTAAAAAAATAGTTAGAAAATAGATTCTTTCGAAGCTCTGCTCAAATGCGACAGCAATTAAATACTCGTAAAATATGTATACAAAAATCCTCAAAGAAATAAGAAGCCAATTTTCTGTTTCATTTTAAATTTTTTTTTATTTTCCCACTAATGTTAGTTACAGTCAAAGACTCAAGACATCGATGCAAACAATGCAATAAAATATATGAAAACCTTTATTGGTAAATTCTTTAAACCCAAATTACTTAAACGTAGAAAAATCCTTATGAAAAATTTAATAAGTTAAAAGAGTATAACTGACAGTTTGTTTCTTTTTTACTCATTATCTTAGATTAAGTCAGCTAATTCGTCACGTTACATTTACGTTAAAGTAATTTGGGCTTTACACAAACAAAAATGCATATAATACTAAGTACATGCAGAGCTTTAAAATGTGAGTTTATTTAAAATTATCTTAATTTTTTTATTTTTTTTTGGGGATATGGCCTCAATTAATGTAGGAAGAGCCACGGCTCGATTCCTACAGGATTGTTTAAAAATTATCATATAGAGACAATTTGACAATAAAATATAAGCAATAATATAATTTAATGGAAAACGAGTAAAAAAGTTAAAGTCGGGCATGCCGACCTTATAATACCCTACACCAGTCTGATTTAAAGCCAACTAATGTTTGGATCCGAAATTTGAATGGGTTAAAACAGACTTGTGTCAAAATTTTCTATAAAATCATAAAAGAAGAGAAAATTGAAAACATAGCCCATATGGGCGATAGGTCCAAATATGGACCGATCCTATTTAGAATCAATAGGTGACAGCGCATAGAGAAAGGGACCTAAGGGTAAAAATTTAAAATTTTTTTTTTTTTGTGGACAACATCTGAGCATCGAATGAAACCGATCCCATGCTCTCCTGACCTTAGGTCCCTTTCTATCCTTAGGTCCCTTTCTATTTTGCGCGTCACATAGGCTTTTTCCTTGGGACCATGTGAGTCAACGAACCAAATTTCATTGAAATATCTTCGTATTTGCGACATGCAGCGTGTAACCAAGCCAATTTTGGGGAGCCCTTATATGGGCACTAGGTCTAAACATGGACCGATTTTAACCAAAATAAATAGGCGTCGTCCTTGGGCCGACATAAGTCGGTGTACCAAACTTCATCAAAATATCTTAATATTTGTGACCTGTAGAGTGTTCACAAGAATGCATGGACAGACAGACAGACGGACGGACATCGTTAAATCGAAATAAAAAAAATTCTGAGCCGATCGGTATACTATAAGGTGGGTCTAAGACCAATATTTTTTGGTGTTACAAACATCAGCACATACCCTGACCACGTAGTGGTGTTGAGTATAATCACTGATGAAGCATGTCTGTAGAAAAAGGCAGAAACTAGATCTCGTCTGATTTGCAAATTAATGTGTTTATAATTTTTAGAGAAAAAGGTTTATTCTTCTTATATGACGTTAAAACAACACTGTACTAAAATAGATAATAAAAATGCCCCGTGGCAGTCCGTCTCCAATATACACAAATGGTCTCAGTTAACTTTATAGTTTTTAAAGTCATGGAATATATCCCATTGTGCTTATGTGGAAGAATATTGTTATCTGCTGACGGAAAAACTTTAACCAAACTTGTTAATTGTTTCAAAATTTCGTCACCTCTTTTGAAAAAAGCCCCATATTCCATGATCTTTTGCAGTAATATCAGGGGTCTCCCATGGTCCTGATGAATGGCAACACCGCTTTTTAATGGAAGAGATAGCGCTGACTGCTGTTTTGTTTTTTCTGGCAATACTGTTTCATTTTATTGGGGAGCAGTGTTGCCCAAAAAGTTTTAGCTTATTCCCATTTTAAATGTTTAAATCCCCAATGTTTTACCCAATTCATTTTAATTTAAACAAAAACTCAAAAAAAAGGAGCTAAGTTAGCATCGCTCTTAAGTTCCGAAAATTATTAAGAAATGAGTGAGCAAATTAAATAAAATTTAATATTTTACGAAGAAATATTTACGTTTTCCCTTAAACTTTAAAGACTTCAAATCTTTGTTAAAATTGTGGAACTAAAAAAATTTTGTTATACAAAAGACAAATCACAATTAAGCTGAAATCTGACCGTTTGAAAATAAAAGTCGTATATTTAATTTTCGAGAGAAAAAATTCTACACAATTTTCACACGAAGTTCATTATGGTGAAAAGTCTTTTTTTTCTAAAATTTGTAAATCTAGTAAGGTGTAAGTTCTAGGGCTCGTAAACTCTTTTGAAGATTAAGTTTGCATAAGTCGAGTTTACACGTTTCAGAAGGTACATATGTAAGAGGTTATATGAAAACCCCTCGTACTTTTTGAGCCTACATAAAATTAATTTTTTCTGAGTCCTTTGCATGTATTTGGAAAATAGAAAATTTTTTGATAAATTATTGAGCTTGGTTGATTTTAGTTATTTCAAGATTTATAAATATTTTGAGATCATTTCTTCAATAATTCAAATATTTTGTAGAAATTTTGAAATTCTTTAACATCCCAGCAAAACTTTATATTACCTGGTAATAAGGTTTGTAAGAAGAAATTAAGGTATGTAACCTCTTACTTTGCTATTCCAACAGCTATTATTTTAACAAGGGCATGTCATTGGAGGTATGTACTTTCCAAAAGAGGGCTAGGTAACAATATAAGAACATGTTACTTACTGATACATGTTAGGAGTTACGTAACCACTTACATAACCGATACTGAGCACAATACTACTTACATAACAGCTTAAAGTAAGGCCAAAAAAATGTGTTACAAACAGGTCTGAAATAACACATTAAAATTATGCGCTTACTTACTGTATAAAAATATATACTTACTTCTTACAAAAAAAATTAAAATAAGACGTTATCGTGTTGGTTTTTTATAAATGCTAAAACGAAGCATATTCATATTTAATTAATATTTACTCAGATTAATATAAAGTTAACAAAAAACATAAAAGATATTTCAGTCAATATGTATAAAACATATACATTATTTGTATCGAATATTTTAAATAGAAAATAACACTCATGTATCGCATTACAAATAACTCCTTATTTTTAGGTATTTGAATACACCATCGGTAATAAGTGGCTATTTCTATTAAGTGATCACATATCACATTAAAAGTAACTCCTTATTTTAAGGTTTTAAAATATCCCATCTGCTATTATTCAGAACTCATGTTGTGTATTACAAGTAACTCTTTTCTTTGAGGTGTTTAAATATATCATTGGTAATAAGTTGCTATTACTACCCAGTAGTTATGCAGCACATTATACGTAAGACATTACATTTTAGTTATGAAATAATGCAATGGTAAGGGGTATGGTATTACCAGGTAATGTGTTCTGTAATACCAACATATTACCAAGGTTTTGCTGGGATACCTAATTTGATTGACTTTATTTAGAAATAATACGTATATAATTTATAACAAAATTCTTCTTATTTTGTGCCTAAAACTAAATCTTACCTAACAACTCTGTAAAACCTCATTTGACATAAAAAAATCCTCTTTTGAGAAAATTTCCCTAAATAAAATCCTCCTTTGATAAAATATCCCACATGCTAGCGACATCTACAGTTTGTTTATAAAATTACACTATGCGACAGTCAAAATCGGGATGGGATGAAACCAACGTGAAATGTTATATCGGTCAAAAACAAGTTATATGTGTCCCGGCGTTTCGCTGGGTCACCTCTAGGAATCGAGATATATCTTTTTTTTGACATAACTCGAGAACCACTAGTCCGATTTTGCTCAAACAATTTTAAAAAAATTAAAAATTACAATTCCTTTAATCTGTCATATAACGTTTTTCTAAATACTCAACAGTTTTGCCGGTAAAAATAAATGTTTGTTACCGCTACCATAAAAATCAATAACCTTTTGTTTATTACTTTTTTTTAATATTTTAGGCAAAAAATATTTTTTTCTTCATACATTTATTTTTACCGGCAAAACTGTGGAGTATATAGAAAAACGTTATATGAACAGATTAAAGGAATTGTAATTTTTAATTTTTTTAAAATTGTTTGAGCAAAATCGGACTAGTGGTTCTCGAGTTATGTCAAAAAAAGACCACCAAAGGTCAAATCGATATATCTCGATTCCTAGGGGTGACCCAGCGATACGCCGGGACACGTATAACTTCTTTTTTATCGATATAACTTTCCCCGGTAGTTTGAACCCTTCCCGATCACTGACTCCTACCATTTGTCTCACAGTGTTATCGATGTTGCATCTCTATATTATATGTCTCTAAGTAATATTAAAAAAAAACTAAGCGAAATAGAGCAAACTGGACATCTTATTCCTGTTCGAATAAGAGGTCCAGTTTCGAATTAAGTACCAAATTTGACCTTACCCTTGAAAATATTCAGAACAATAAAATGTTTGGCAGTTACTATTCACAATACAATTTGGTTTATTAGGTTTGAGTTAGTAAATGAATTATTTCGAAATTCTGCATTTACATATAAGTCAAGTTAGTAGTATCCAGTTTGCAAATATTATTCCTGCATACAAATATCGTGTTTACATTTATACTACGAGTTGAAGTTGAACATACAATTTGTTGGTAATCTGGCGCTGATGAAGATGTCTAACGAGATAAGACTATCACACGTGAAAATAAATTTAATATAAATCGTATAGATACAAATACTTTACTACTCCTCAAAAGTACAAACTAATGTATATTAAGCTGACTCAACCAACATAAAATTAAATTCGCATTAGGCCAACAGCACTACGTGAACAGGGTCTAGCAACAATATTTTTTGGTGTTTGATTTGGTAGACCGACTTTATAGTGTATACTGATCGACTTAGAATCACTTTTTTTATTCGGGTTAGCGGTGTCAGTCTGTGCGTCCGTCCATCTGTCTGTTTTCGTAATATTAAGATATTTTTATTAAAATCGGTCCATGTTTAGATTAAGTACCCATATAAAGGTCCTCCAAAAATTGGGGGTTTGTTTGTTTGCACACTACAGATCGCAAATAGATATTTTAAGGAAATTTGACAATGGTTCCAAACCAAAAAAATGGTAATAATTATGGATCTCTAGACTACTGGTCCAATCGGAAAAAAATGTTCAGAAGAATTGAAGAGAAAGATCTAGGCTTTTAGAAAATTAGTACTGGGTGTCAAAGTCGACCATCTCGGGTATACAAAAGCTTTATTGTCGTACAACTTTTACAAATCTGAACCGATTTGCTAATTTTAGACTTTTTGAAATCTAGGTTATAAGATAAATAAAGTACCTCTTATAGTTTAAAAAATATTTAACTTTGAATTTCAAAATATTCTTTTTTTATCTTGACTTTTTTGGTTTTTTCCCAATAAGTTTTTCATTATCGAAACAACATGTTTGAAAATTTGTTGTGTCATTGGCATGACCTTTCTAAATTTCACAATGAAAACTATTTTCAATTATCTCCAAAGAAAACTTAATGACAAATCTATTTTTATGGGACACTCTAATATACATATATTCAAATATTAAAAGATAAAACAATATATGACTATATATAAACTTTTTACTAGGGAATTCTTTATTTTTGGTACCACCAACCAACTAACAAACCAACAAACCTTTGTTTTTTGTACCACCTTTAATTTCTACCTTGAAAGTTTCATTTTTAAAATAAACAAACTTACTTTTTCCGTGAAGAACCTTAATATACATATGTAAGTGTTTGAAGTTATCCATAAGTATTTTTTATTTAATATGGATCTCTACTTCTTGTACTTACATACAATAACAATAACGAAAAAATTGTAAAGTTCGTATAAAAATATAAGTTGTAACATTTCCGCGTTTAAAATAAAACACATACAATGAGAGTTTCTGTTTGATTTTGGAGTTTATACATATGAGGCATTCCACACCAAATCTCCAGCTTGTAAAACATATGTCTTATCAATGTCAAATTTTCCATATATATAGGTCTATGTAGCAGAAAAAAGAATCCGTACTTGTTTTTTACTTTTTTACAAAGTTGGCTAGGTAGGCGTGGTCAAATGTTGACAAAATTAAAAAGCGTTTTTAGTTAACAATTTGTTAAAATTTTTTGAAATATGCCAAGAGCCTAAAATTAAATATAATCTATAGAGTTTTTCACGGCCTATTTTCTGAATGAAAAAAACAATTAAAATTTTCAGAACAAGTTCTGAATTTTAATTTTTTGTGTTTTTATAAAAAATTCAATTTATCAAAAAAAACACCCTACTTTTTTATTTTTAAAATATTTTTATAAAAATCTCCAAATAATTTTCTATTGGTAACAAAAAAAATTTGAGATGTGTTCGGCTTAGTTTTCGAGAAAATTTACATTGAATATGGTACAAATGTAGTTGTACCGTATTTTGGCAAATTTGTGTGTGGGTGCGTATGAGTAATATATACATATGTATATGGTATAGTGTTAGCAATAATAAATGTAATTTTTTCGAAAATTAAGCCGAATATCACTTTAAAAATTTTTAAACCTATAACAGATTATGCCGATGATAATACGAAGCCAACCCTTTGCTGACGATATATTCAGAATTTGATATACATATGTTATGTGACAAAAGGAGTCAAATAATTTATATATGATAGGGGAGCCGCTTGGAATGCTTTTAACTAATTTTAGGTACGAGTTGTCAACTTATGACAATCTTTATGTTTTTTTTTTTTATTTATGAATATTTTTTTATAGGTATGAGACTTTTTTTTATAAGGAGCCTTTGCTTTTTAAGCACCGTAAGTTGTTTGAGTTTTACGTGAAAAAACTGTTATACTCCATATAAAAAAAATAATTTTTCACGATAATGAGTTTCACGTGAAAATTGTGTAGAGTTTGATTTCAGGCAAATTTAATGTACAAGACTATTATTTTTCTTGGGAAAAAATTAGATTTTGTGTTTATTGTGATTGTGCCTTTGTTATAAAATTAAAAAATTGTTAATTTTTCTAAATTAAATTGCAATTTGAAGCCTTTAAAGTTCAAGTGAAATTTTTCCACGTGAAAAACGACTTACGGTACTTTAGCTACAAATAATTTTATTATATTTTGAACAAATATAATAAATAGCAGACATATAATATAGAGATGCAACATCGATAATTTTGTAAACAAACTGTAGAAGTCGCTAGCTTGTGGGATATTTTGTCAAAGAAGGATTTTATTTTGGGAAATTTTCTCAAGGGAGGATTTTTTTATGTCAAATAAGGTTTTACAGAGTTGTTAGGTAAGGGAATTTGGGCCCAAATTAGGGATTTCGACTTTGTTTTGGGGACAGATTAAAAAATTTGTAAATTTTAAAAGATTTAGTTTTAGGCCCAAAATAAGAAGGATTTTCGGATAAATTATGTGCGTATTATTTGAAATTAAAGTCGATCAAATTAGGTCTGTTAAAGTATTTCAAAATGTCTACAAAATATTTGAATTATTGAAGAAATGTTCTGTAAATATTTATAAATCTTGAAATAATGAAAAGCAACCAAGCTCAATAATCAAAAAATTTTCTATTTTCAAAATACTGAAATTGTTACAGGCAAAGGATTCAGAAAAAATAAATTTTGTGTAGGTTCAAAAAAGTACCAGTGGTTTTCATATAAACTCTTATGTACCTTCTGAATCGTGTAAACTCGACTTATGCAAACTTAATGTTTCTAAAGAGTTTACACTTAACCAAAAACTATTAATCAAAAACTACTCGTGTTTACTTGTCAAATTCCACACAAATTTTATAAAAAAAAATTTTTCACCATAATGAGTTTCGTCTGAAAATTGTGTACAATTTTTTCTCTCGAAAATTTAATGTACACTGAGAGAATTATCTTCACTTCAGTAATGAATTTCTTCATAGTTTCAATGAAAATTGTCACTGGAACTCGTCCATTGAAACTTTTAATAGAATCTATGAAACAGGTTTCATTAAAGTTAATGTTTCTGAAAAGTTCATATAATTAATGAAACTCTTCATAAAATTAATAAGTCACTCGGCCAATGAATAAATCATTCAGCCAATGAAGAGCTTCATAAAATCTATGAAGCAATTTCATTTACTATTATTTATTATAGTTGGTTGTTGTCGTTGCTAAGCTGGAGTAGAAAAATAAATAAATGCAAAAGGCGTAATAAAATCGTAGCCTATTTTACGGATGTACGAAATATATCTAAAAAAAAAAATTCATTAAATTAAGTTTCATAAAAAAGAGTTTCGAAAAAATTAATATGATTTATAAAAAAATTTCATAGTCCAAAATTAATAATAAAAAATTAATTAAAAAAAAATAAAAATTATAAAAGAAATGACGATATTTTATAAAAAAATTAAAAATATTAAAAACTATTGAACAATTTCATATATATAAAAAACATTTTCATTAAATTTATGGAGATCTAATTTATGAAATTCAATGAATTTTTTTAATGAAATTATGAAATTTTATGAAAGAAAAGTTATGAAAAATTTCATAATATTAATTAAATATTATATACATAATAAAACTCTTCATTGGTTCTACGAAAAAATTCTATGAAATTATATCATTAATATCATGAAGGATAATTCTTTCAGTGTACGAGTTTTATTTTGAAACAGTGACATTTCAGCTTAATTGAGATTTGTCTTTCGTATAATAAAATTTTTTTAGTTTCACAATTTTAACAAAGATTTGAGGCCTTTAAAGTTCGAGTGAAAACGTAAATATTTCTTCGTAAAATATTCAGTTTTATTTAATTCGCTCACTCATTTCTTAATAATTTTCTGAACTTAAGAGCGATGCTAACTTAGCTCCTTGATGCTAACTTAGCTCCTTTTATTTAATTTAAATTAAAATGAATTGGGTATAACATTGGGGATTTAAACATTAAAAATGGGAATGAGCTAAAACAATTCGGGTAACACTGCTGCGCAATAAAATGGAAACCCGGTAGTGGCATTCATCAGGACCATGTGAGACCCCGGATAAATAGTATAATAAAATATATTCGGTGTTTGTTATTCCAAGTCCTTACAAATGAATATTTTTTATTTTATGCACGTTTTTAAGAAGAAGAGAAATGTCATGTACATACCTTGGTACTTTTGAAAATTTGGTGTCAATATCTCTAAGATTAAGATAGATGCAAAAAATCTTTAAATGCAGAAATATTAGTGTTAGTATTTATTGATTGCAAATAATAAAAACTATAATAATTTTTATGCATTTTAGGAAATTATAATTTTTTTAGAAAAGTGAAAAATGGAAAACTTTTTTATAAATTGGCGTGTAACTTGAAACTCCTTAAAAGTTAAACGAATTTCGTAAAAGAGATACTGCCCCATAATGAAATTTATTGCATTATTTGCAGTAGAGTTGATATATATTAGAAATTAGAAAAGCACTTTAATATTTGCATAAAAAAATTTATTTTTAAGAAAAGACGAAAATGTTAAATCAAACGTTATTTCGTAGCGAATTAAATTCAGAAAACACAATTAGCCTGTGGAGCTTCAATTAATTATGTACCAAGGTTGGTTACCGAAACGAATAACGGTAAGGGTAACGGTAACGGTATCAGATTTCGTTTGTTTAGGTAACGATAAAGGTAACGGTATTTAAGACTGTTTCGGTAACGGTATACCGTTATCGAAACAGCAATACCGGTACGTACCGGTATTAAAAATTATGTTAAAAACATATAAAAACAAGTAAAAACATGGCATATTTTTAATTTTAAGTACTGAAAATACAGATTTTAAGCTATAAATTCAATACTGGTAGTTTTAATAAGTAAAATTATTATCTATAAATTTTTTTGTAAAAAAAACACTCAAGATTATGAAATAAAAAATAAAAAAATTGTAATTTTTATATAAAATAATAAATACCGGTAACTACCCATAAAAATAACGGTATCGGTAACGATAACGGTATTTAGAAATTTTTTAGAGGTATTGATAACGGTAACGGTATTCAATTTGAAACGGTATTTTAGCGATAACGGTATTATAACGATAACGGTAACCAACCTTGTTATGTACTGAAATTTGTTGGAAGAGGAAATATTCAAAAACTTTCAAAGTGCACGCATTGTAATTTTTACAAAAAAAGATAATTTTTTCTATTTGGTATAATGTAAATAGTAAGAAAAATTACTGGTTACTGCATTTATAAAATGACAAAGTTTAAACTGATTTAAGCCCGAAAACTTGAAATATCTGACTTATTTAACAAGAAAAAATTGTTTAAGTTTTTACTCAAAAATTGACATACATATGTTCTTCCATGGGGTATTACAGATTTATCTGAAACTTTGTATAGTTTAAAATGATCATTAGGCAAAATAAAAAACTTCACATAAGAAGACTTTACTATACCACATTAAATGTAAAGTCCCAAGTTACACGCGATCCTACACTCATAGAAATAAATCTGTAAAAATAGCAGGAAAAGTTACTAAAAATTTGTTACAAATGATGCTGCAGAAAAACTGTTAAAATTAGCAGATTTTTTTGCTTAATACTAATAAAATAATAACAGTAAAATTAAAAGTGTTAAATTTACAGAATTTTAGTTATATTTAATGTAACTTTTAGTTAATTGAAAATAACAAATTGTACTGTAAAATATGCAGAAAATTTTGCTAAATATTAGTAGACTAAAAAAAGCAAAAATAAACTGTTATATCTACAAAATTTTTATATTTTTAAGCTAAATTTAGTTGAATGCAAATAGCAGTCTATACTGCTAAAAAAAATGTAATCTGCTGTTTTCAAAAGGCACAATTTTTATTTGCATTTAAAAAAACTTTGAAAATTTTAATATAATTTTTTAGGCTACTAATTATTTATGAAAAATTGTTCCTTATTTTAACAGGTTAGTTTGTTATTTTCTATTAAATATTTTACTCAAATATAACTAAAATTCTGTATATTTAACAGTTTTATTTATGCTGTTCCTATCTTACCAATATATAGCAAACTAAACTGCTAATTTTTTTCTGCAACATCATTTTTAATTAATTTCTAGTAGTTTCAACAAAATGTTTTACTGACCTTTTTCTATTAGTGTAAGAATAAGATCTCACTTGGTAAGGAGGTACAACGATGGACATGCCTTTGTGAAAGTAACAGATTTTGTGATAGAAAAGTACACTCATAGAAATAAATTTCAAAAGATAATAGAAAAAGCTACTAAAAATTAGTTAAAAAAAATGACATTGCAGATAAAACCTGCTGAAATTAACAGATTACTTTGCTAAATAATAGTAAAATAAGAAAAGAAAATTGAAATTGTTTAATTTACAGAATTCTAGTTATATTTGCGTTAACTTTTAAAAATATTTTATTGAAGTTCTTTATATTTAGTCATATGTTTAATTGATCCAATTAAATGTTTAATAGAACAATTAATTAAATGTTAATTACAATATAATAACTTATTTTATAATATTGGAGTAAAAGTTTTTAAAGCACAAAATTCTCATATTCTAGATATTAATATTGCATCGATTCGAAAGTATTATCTGAATATAAAAAGCATCCAGGTAATTTTGTATACAGACCTTTTAGAATCTCAACCAACATTGTGAAATGCGAATCATGTCGTGACTGCACCGTCAAGGTATTTTTTAATGAAATTAATACACAAAACCCCTATAAGAATCTTTTTCTTATTTCTATGAATCCTGACACCCCGTTTTGATACATACACATTAATAATTTCAATATATTTTATTACACTTCCAGGACTTTTCATACATACTCGTAAGAGTAACAATATTTTTTCTGCGAACACATAAAATATAATTTTTATTTGTACGAAAAAAGGATACATGATAATCATAATTTTATGCAATATTGAAATTGTATTTTAGCAAAATATTATTATGAGTTAAGGATCACACCTTTAGGAACTTCTTATCTTATCTAAAGGACTATCTTTTTGAAATAATAAAAATCTCCGCATGACTTCAAATAGAGACCTACTTGCAATTGTGTGGTCATAACAAATTTTCTCTTGGTACTCGTATATGTTTGCGCCCAAAGGTGTAATAATATTTATGACATATTCTTAAAAATGATAGTAATAAACATTTTTAGTTTTATCTATGACCCTTATTGGTTTATTGCAAATGCATGCGTGTAACTTTACAACAATTCTAACACTTAAGATAAACACTTAAACTGACAATGAAAATATGGACCACCTTTTAAGTGCCAAAAACGAAATGTACAAACAAAACATACCGCCAACAAATGTCAAAGAAAGTCAAACCTCTTAGCGTGTGGGCATGCTTTTAAACCCAAATAAAACAAATATTAAAAAGAAAAGATAGCATTAACCTTTAAACAACAAGGTTTACGTTGTAAATAAATTACAGCAATAGTGATGTAAATATTCGATTACTTTCAATACTATTTGAGATTTTACGATACTAGATCACGGGTTTGCCAAAATCGTAAAAGTGAAAAACAATTTCTATGCTTATTTTGCTCCCTAAAAATCGATTTCAATTTCCTTTTAAATCGAATGAACTAATTTTTCAACAATCACAACAAATTCATTAGATCGAATTCCGAAACAGAGAAATTAATCAATTAATCATATCACGATAAATATTAATTGAATTGAACGAATTAAATGTGCTAAAATCCCAAAACTTACCTAGCAAATTGTGAAAAATAATCTGTTGAGGGCATGTCCCTATGCAGATTTTATTCTTACATAAGGAAATCGTCAGTGAACGACGTTTTTAGAATTTCTCGATATTTTTGTTAGGTTAAGTTACTATCTCAATGAGAATTTCTTGTTCTCATCTAGGAGCATTATTCAACATTTAAAATATCAAGAAAAATGCAACAACTACAAATTTGACCACAATTTGCTTTGTCATCTTCCAAAATACTATTCTGTTGTAAAACTTTGTTTTAACTGTCATTTTCAGTAGACTCTACCGACAAACTTTTTTATTTGTTCTTATTTGATCAGGAAACAATGTCCACCATTGAAAAGGTCTCTGGAAAACGAATTAATCCATTATGAACCAATTGAAGGTTTTAAATTTTATTGCCTCTTTTCTGTGGTTTCTGTTTTTCATACACGCTGGCATATGATTTTTAAGCTTGTATTAACTGCGGTCCCAGCGCATGTTATTAGGATAAGTATATATTAAAATTTTTTTAGAGGAGACAATTTCATTGTGCTTTATAGACTTTCTATAAAGAAACTGATTAATTGGATCAAAATTTCTCCAATTTTCTAAAAACATATGGAAAAAATCACTACATTTTCTCTTTTAATGTAAAAAACTCGCTATTTTCTCTCAACTACCCAGAAAGTTATAAAAATTAAGCAAACAGAGTGAAAAGCTGACAAATCTGATCAAAATATTTTCCTATTCTATAGAAAATATAGAGGAAGTCACTAAATTTTCCCTTCTAATATTAAGGAATACACAATACCTTACAACAGACTGGTTTGAAAGTCAAATAATATTTGGATCCGAAATTGTGTGGGCTTAAAAGTACTTATACCAATTGAATATGTCTATAAAATGGTAAAAAAAAATTCGATAATCACTAACAAGGAGAGTCTGTTTCTGAGCTCCTGCAGATTTTGATGCGATTTGGATATGTAATAGAGACAACAAAATTAAAGAACTTTCTATTCTAAACCTATCAGCTCAAGCTGTTATTTAGGGATTAAAAAAACGTTGCAAAATTGTTCGAATCTCTTTTGTTTGAAAACTTTTAAATATGTTTAGTATACCATTTAATATATCTTCAAAATACCTTTCATTTGATACTCAATTTGTATACATTTCCTTGCAACAAACAAAAAAATTAAATTGAGGTAAATTTTGACTCCAATTTTCATGGTCTATACATTAACCGATTCTAACCAAACTTAATGAGCTTTGTTCTTAGGTCCATGTGGATCAGTGTGTTTCATTAAAATATCTTCATACGAGCGTACAAATATACAAGGCAATTTTTGGGTGACCTAGGTCTACATATGGACCGATTTTAAGCAAAACCAATAAGATTTGCCCTTGTATAACAAATTTCATAAAAATATCTTAGTATTTGCGACTGTAGGACAGGCGGGCATGGCTAAATCGAATGAAAAGGTGATTCTGAGTCGATCGGTATTTTGTACAAACGTACTTAATTCTTACTAAATCGTGGCTTTAAAGCACGAGTTTAGCACTAAAGTACTCAATTCCCATTAAATTATTGCTTTCTAAGGCGAGTTTGTGGAATATCAGTTATACTTGGTTTTAGTTAAGCGAAAAAACGAATATTGTAAACCATTTCCAAGTTTATTAACAAAAATTTACCGGAAAACCCTTTTTTCAATTAAGAGCATTATTCCAGACACAAACTTCGTTAAACTAAGTTTAGAGATAATCCATATCCTAAAAACTAGGCCTAAAAGTAAGAATTTATGCTAAAGAATTAAGTTCTTATTAACCCATATTCTCTTTAATTATGAATTCATTCGAATTTTTCAACAAAAATTTATGTGATGTTTTCAACAAGAATTGATATACCCAAGTAATATATTTCTGTATTTTTTATTATTCTACCACCCCTTCTAGCGGATATATTTTCAACCAAAGTCGAAACGCTGACCGGCTGTCATTCTTCAATTGATCCAAAGATTTTTAAAATTCTATCTTTAATTTATTCTCTTAACTTTAATCTCCATTAATGATATAGATTTTTTAAAATTTCATAATTTAAAGAAAAGAAAATTTTTTTAAAAAATTAAATTAAAAAAAAATTTTTTTAACTGAATGAGGGGTATGTATAGTTGATCTTTTTATTTAATAAATGAATGTTTTTAGTTCGATTTCAGATCATAAATTAATATCACTTTGTGTTTAAATTATTTTTCAAATTAAAGAAATATGATACAAATTTCGCAAGTAAATTACAAAGAATAAAATATTTTGGAAGAATTCGATAAGGCCGGCAAGACAGAAAGCAAAAAACAGTAATAACAAAGGGATAAAAATAGCATTGTTAGATTTCGTTGATGTTAGTCTTATTGAATTGTTTTGAATTTGTTTTCAACCTTGGCATAAGTAAATCATCATCAATGATTAACGCATCAAGACAAACGATACTGATGATGGCTTTGTAGCGAAAGCAGAAAATACGTATTCTGTCTTTCTGGCCTTATCGAATTCTTTCAAAATTTTTTATTCTTTGTAATTTATTTGTGCAAATTGTATCATATTTCTTTAATTTAAAAAATAATTTTTATAAAAATATTTTTTTTTTTTTGGGAATAATAACTAAACTTTTTCTTATTTGTGTTTGCAGCCAAACATTTATGCTATTTTATATTCATTAGTGCGGTGTTGGCTGAACAGAAAAATTTGTTACTTTAACAAAATTTTTTTCAAAATTTGTTGATTTTATAACATTTTTTTGTTAAATTAAAAAATCTAAATTTAAGTAAAAAATTTGTAAAACCACAATTTTATTTGAAATTATACTGAATCGTAAAATTTTTCAAGTTCAGGGTCTCGGCACCTTCTCCGGGCCTAGTCCATATTATCTAAGAGCATGTAAGGACACTCCAAAGGAGCAATCAGTTTGTCCCTTTTGTTCTATCTCGCTTAGTTTTCGAGATATGAGTCATTTTACGAAGCGGACAATTTTTATTAAAAATGTTCGAGGGTTGAAGGCCCCACCAAGACCCATTTTTGAATAGACATAACCTTTTCATAGAGGCATTGCTTGGTTAGCGGTATTCGAAATTTTCGTCAATTTTGCTCTATCTCTCTTAGTTTTCAAAATATGAGCCATTTTAAAAAATCTGCATGGAAAAAAACAGCGCCATCTTTAAAACTTCGATCTATCTGATAATAGGGGAAATATAAAAATATTATATTTTAATAATAAATTGTGTAAAAATTAACGAAAAAATTAGTTATAAATAATTTTGAAAATGAACATTCAAAATTATTTAGTTAAAGTATTGAGGATTTTCAGTATTGTGTTAAATGAAAATAACTAAAATCTTTGTTTAAATCAGTGTTTCCACTAAAAATTTATTAAAAATTAGTGAAATCGATTTGAAATCCGTTTGATAAATTTTTTTACTGACGTATTATTTTAAGTGTACATATCGACTCTTTCAATAGTACGATTTTTTACGGAAGTAATAAAGTCTTATTGTGTTATGGCTTTCTAAAAGTACAAATTTAGTTCTTAATTTTTGTTAAATCGTGGGGCTTTATAAAAGTACAAATTAAGTACTAAATTCTTATGAAATCGTGGATTTATAGAAGATAAAATTTAGTAATAAATTTTTATTAATTGTGGCTTTCTGAAAGTGCGAATTTCCTATTAAATCTTTGCTTTATAAAAATACAAATTTGCTTTATCAAAATACAAAGCTCTTGTGAAATCGTGTACTTTATAAAAGTACAAAAAATAAAATCTTATTAAATTCTGACTTTCTAAAAGTACAATTTAATACAAAATTCTGTCTTAGTTCTAACTATATAATTGGCCCTACAACTGAATTGACAACCACCGCGACAATTTCTTTTTCATATATTTTGAATGGGAAGCAAAATGATGCCATGTTATCCGGCGATCACGGCGATAAACTAACACACACTGAAAATATTTGTCAAAATATTGTCATATTTTTACCTATCCCAACAGAGTTGCATAAATCGTGTCAGAATTACAAAAATCGTACTTTCCCAGTGTCGAAAGGGTAATGACATATCGTTATTTTTTGGACTACCAGTAATGACACCCACTTACCTTCTAAATTATTTTAATAATGAGTTACTCATAATGACTTATTTTTATCATTATTTCAAATAGAAAGTAATTTTCTAGATTTTTTTTCAAATTTATTTTAAGACTCAATATATTTTCACGCTGGTAACAATATGTATGTAACCACATATTTTTTTTACTTGTGTGCATCAGGTCAATTATGTTTTTATCTATCAAACATTCATGTCGATATAGCTCAGATGGTAGAGCTATTTACTGGCAACCTGGAGTACCAGGTTCGATTCCCGTGCTAGAAAATTTTATTAAAAAAAAATTTTACAATATAAAAGTTTTTTATTATAAAACTTATTTTTTTGAAAATCTATTTTTAGACTCATTTTTTTCTCAGTACTGGTAAGCATATAGGTAATGATATATTTTTAGATTTTTCGTATGCCGGTGTGTAACCATAACTCATTATTTTTCGCGACATCGCCATATAAAGGTAATAAGAAATGTAATAACAAAAGTAACTAGTTACCATTACCAGGTATATAGTTACATAACCACATATCTGGTAATGATTTTCTACACTGGGTTGTTTACAAAAAAAGTATTTTTTTTGACAGAAGAAAGACAATTGAAAATAAAAATACGGAATTTTCCGAGAAAGCTAAATTAAATACAGTAAAATGAAAAAGAACAAAAATTAATACAAAACCAATTGAATTGGTGAAAAATTATGACAAACAAGTACAACCAAATTTTTATTTTGCTTTCCTCTTTTCTAAACTTCAAAAAATGTCGACGACCGATTGTCGGTTAATTTAAATTCATCGCGACGAAATAGCTAGAAAATCAGTAGATTTATAAACAGTGCAAAAATTTTAAAAATTCAACAGAGGGCGTGATATGGTGAAAAACTGCATATCCATATTTTTATCGAAATATGTATGTTTCTTTTAAAAATGTATTTATACCCTACACCACTATGTGGTCAGGGTATTATAAGTTTGTGCTGATGTTTGTAACACCAAAAAATATTGGTCGTAGACCCACCTTATAGTATACCGATCGGCTCAGAATTTTTTTTTATTTCGATTTAACGATGTCCGTCTGTCCGTCCGTCCGTCTGTCTGTCTGTCCATGCAATCTTGTGCGCACTCTACAGGTCGCAAATATTAAGATATTTTGATAAAATTTGGTACGCAGTCCTACGTTGGCCAAAGGACGAACAAGTTTGATTTTGGTGAATATCGGTCCATGTTTAGACCTAGTGCCCATATAAGGGTCCTACCAAAATTATACTGTTTATACGCTGCAGGTCGTAAATATCAAGATATTTTGACGAAATTTGGTACACAGACCTATGTTAGCCCAATAACGCAGCCTATTGATTTTGGTGAACATCGGTCTATGTTTAGACCTAGTGCCCATATAAGGGTCCTACCAAAATTATACTGTTTATACGCTGCAGGTCGCAAATATTAAGATATTTTGATGAAATTTGGTACACAGACCTATGGAAGGTGTGATTGACGTAGAATCAGTTCCGGAACTAGTTCCAAAACTGATTCTAGGGCAACCGGTTCCACTTTGGAGGTATAGAAGTGGTTGCTTTTGGGACAACTTCAAACAAAAAGAATCGGTGTTAGAATCGACAGTAGAAGGGGTTGTAAATGAAAAGTAGCTATTCTACAACCGATTCTTTGGAACAGAAAATTTTCCTGGGAGGTTTTAAAAGTAAAACAGTTCTTTTCGGAAAATAAATATTTAGGTCCTGTGCGATGTGGCTAAATTTCTTCTAAACTAAATACAAATCGACAAAAGGAAAACATTTCTTTGAAAATTGTTTTAAAAAATTTTCTAATTTCAAAGTCACTTGTAAACCTGAATTTAGTTTAGCCAGTTCGCACCCACCCTTAGTACTAAATTCTTTTTAAATCTTGATTCTTTTTAAATTAGTTCTAAAGTATGAATTTTGTACTAAAGTATTAAAAATATTTTTAAATAGTGATTTTCTAAAAGTTAGAATTAAGTATTACAGAATGTTTACAATATTCTGCAAAAGTTTCATAAATAAAAATATTTTAATCGAATAATCGCTTTATACAAATACATTTTTCAGTACTAATCATCAGAAAAAACTGCATTCGAATTTATTTAATGCATTTTGTACTCTTATTGTATATAGATAATATTGTATTTAAAATATATTACTTTGCAGTTTAAATAGAAAAAAAAATAACTATGGTTTATTTCAAAAGGTATCATGCGGTGAAAGTAAAAATCCATAATTTTAACATTTCATAAAACACAACCATAAAATGGGCAAAAAAAAATTGTTAAACTAACTGCTGCTGCAATGCTGCACCTTGGTTGAAGCATTGAAATTTTGATTTGCCATAACGGTGTGTGAGTGTATGATTGTTGTATAAGAAAGCGAGGTTAATGTCAAAAACTATCGTGCGGCGGCAGTGACAGCGCAAGTGGGTTTTTTGGCTTTTTTGATATTTTTCGTGAAAAGTTAAAAGAAAAATTTCCACCATTAACAACAGCAGCAAAAAAAGATAGTAATATTTGCTTTTCTTTCAGCATCATGAAAATAACCTCAAATTTTCCAAAAAAAAAAAAAAAAAACTTTTAAAGAAAAATTCATTAAAACAAGTTTGAATTCGCGACTTTTCGTTAAGTTCACAGTGGAAAATTATGCAGTGAGAGAAATGCAGACTGCAGATGGCCATAATATATATTTTCTAAAAATATCTTATATCTTAACCAAGAGCAACATTAATGTAAAATGTGTCTATACAATTTTAGAAAATTAATCATGTTTCTCTG
Source organism: Leucophora obtusa (assembly GCA_949987735.1). NCBI lineage: Eukaryota > Metazoa > Arthropoda > Insecta > Diptera > Anthomyiidae > Leucophora > Leucophora obtusa. Next base: position 77,198,163 of record OX465295.1, read on the forward strand.
TGTATAAAATGGTCCCATTTTGTAAGTCATTGTACCACCTAGTAAACAGCAAATTAAACAAAATCTATTGTACATACATAAGTACATTGTATGAGCCCACCACAATAGTCATATTTGTAATACAATTTATTTTCCATTTAAAAAAATATCATAATTTATCTTTTTCCACAATTTTTCTTTTTTTTATTTATGACTTTAACAATTTTCATTGCTAAAATAAATAAAAATCAACGTGAGCTGAATTTATGACACATTTACAGATTTTCACTTAAAAAAACTAACTAAACATTTCAAAAAATTTCTTTTTGAAGTTCATGGTTCAAGATCAATAATAGCAGTTTTCATTTGTATTAAAGGTGAAAGTATTTTTTTCAAATATTTAATTGTTAGGACCACTAAAAATACCTATATTTTCCATTGTGCTAGTTTATTTCTTTATTAACTTCTATGTTTTGTGGTGTGTGTTATACAATTGGCGCCTAATTTAACAAGGATCATTTCCTTTTGTTTCATACATATTTAATATTTATGAGTTTATGCAGAAATTTTATGTTTATATTTTTTTTTCGTATCTGTTTAATCTTTATTATGTGTTAAAATATCTTAATTTTAGTCGCTTAAACAATTTTTATTTTTGAAATTTTCTCATGTTGTTGTGTGGGCATCTTGTGTGATTTTTTTTCCTGTTTCTCATTGTTTATGAATGAATTAATTTTTGGTATGAAATATTATCCTTGCATTGAGAGCTACAATAAATAGGATCGTCGTATTAATATTATAATAAGGACAAAGCTTCTAACCCAAAATTTTCCATCAAAAACAGACATTACACTTAAAATATTTTGTTCGTAAAGACCGCTGTAAATGTAATTTAAAACAAATGAAATTTCATTTGGAAACAGGGCTACTAACATTTCATTAAATTTAACTTACATTTTCTTTTGGTTTTGACTGTCAATAAAATGAACCACAAATTAGTCAAAACAACTAACAAAATGTACTTACATACATATTTTTACATATTTTTTTAAAACACAAAACGACTGCATAAAATTAATGTTACAAATTTTCAGTATTTTATGTTGTTTGTTTTTTTAATAACTTACGAATGTAGTTAAAAATGAATGTTATTTTCGTTTTAAATAACTGCACTGAAATATTAATTGAATAATTTACAAATTCTGACTGCCGAAGTTCCCTGAGAGTGGTATTGTAATTTACATGGAGGAGGTCTCGTTGGACGAATCATCGAACCCAAAATTAAATTTGGGTATATCACAGAGGAGGCAACATTAAGAAATATTCGGTATTCCTAATCGCACATTTAGGGCTAAAATGAGCTTTCGAATTTGTTCAAAACTTTGTTTGAGAAATTTTTTATATTTCTAATATTCCATTAAATATATCTAAAAATGCCTCTCTTACAACATATCCAAGTTTCATAACTACCCAGTCAGAAATCGACAGTGGTACAAAAAATCAAGCACTGGCATACCACTGGGTAACCACGGTGTTAAAAATAAATGACTGGCAGAACACTCATTTGGGACGCTTTGCCAGCGTTTGTAAAAAGCGTTTTACCAGTATTTGTTTTACAAAAATTTTGGTGGCTTATAAAAAACACCACTGGCAAAGAATTGGCTTAGAGTGATATGACAAGGTTTGCAACCAGTGGTTATCCAGTGCTACCTAGCCAATGCTACCAGGCGTACAAAAATCAATTCACTGGTAGACCAATGATTTTATAAAAATGCTGACGCTTCGTTAAAAAATGTTTGTAGTCAGAAGGTTCCGAGTTCAAATCCGGTTGCAAGCAAAAAAAATTTTTTGGATTTTTTTTTAATTTAAAATTTTTTTTGTTTATAAAATCAATTTTTTTTGTTTGTGGGAAAGCTCCTTCAAGACCAACTTTTTTTTCCCTCCCAACACTGGCATACTAGCTACAAAAAATTGTTTGCCAGTACTAGCATTTTGGCACAGCCAGTAGTTGTCCAGCGATTATCACTCATTTATGTGTTTAGCTATCAAATATTATATGTCTCGTTAGCTCAGTGGGTAGAGCAATTGTCTGCCAATCTGACGGCCTGGGTTCAAATCACGGCAGGACCAACAAAAATAGATATGAACTTTTTTTAAATTTTATTTTGGAAAATATATTTGCAGACCACCTATTAATTGGTTTTGCCAGCGTTTTGCCAATGTTTAAAAATTTTGTTCCTCCAGTGCTTTTCCGGCGCTTTTTGAACAGCCGGTCCTTTTGTCTAATGATGTTATCATTTTGAGAATGGGAAAGCACTTTTTGCCAGTACTTGTACCACCTGTTAAAGTGCTTTGCCACCGCTTTCCCGTTTGTATTTTTCTGACTGGGTATCTAAAGGTCCGCCCAGGAGACCTTCCTTTCTAGATAACTTTTGTACACCTACACTAAAAATAATATATCTGTTTGTCCAATAGAAAAATTTGTCAATTTAACAAATTTAATACCGGTTTTTTGGCTTAAAATAAAATTTGCTGATTTAAACACATTTTGTGTTGAATTTAACAAATCACAATTTAAGTAAAAAATAAGTAAAACTACAGTTTTATTTGTAATTATATAAAATTGTTCGAATTATGTACGTTTTACTCTATATCGCTTAGTTTTGTTTTATGTAATTGAAATTTTTTATCACAAATTTCTGACGGTCCTTGGCCCCACCAAGACCCATTTTTGGTTAGAGTAAACATTTTCACATGGGTTTTATATAGTTAGGGCTTGTCGAACTTTTCGTCCATTTTGCTCTATCTTATTTTTTGAGATATGGGCCATACTAAAAAATCCGGATGGATCTTCCCAGCGCCATCGCACTAGTTGCGAAAAATTTTAATTTTTGGAAATATCGGGCCAAGGACACGCCCACCTCTCATAGATCCTGAAATTTAAAAATATTATATTAGCTACATAAATGGACACACATAAAACTGGAAATCTTTGTGTCAATTTTTATCAAAATCGAAGCAAGGACTCTTAGTCCTGCCATATATCCTTTATCTTAAAATCTTTATAAAACCTGCAAAAATTATCCGATTGCTATGAAATTTAGCACGTAAATTGATATAAGGTCAAGCCATATTTGAGTAAAATCGATTCATTAATAAAAAAAAAGTGCCTGTAACGGGTTTTAAACGTTTAAAATGATTTTTCTGAAACAAAAAAAAAATAAATAGGATTAAAATAGGAAACCAGCGAACTTATGTAAAACACTACGAGGAATATTTTTGTGGAACATTTTAATCTTCTAACTCTTCAATTAAAGCGACTTTTTGGCCCCTTTTTAAAACGGACAAATACGACCTGTAAGTTGAAGAGTTAGAGGGTTAAACGGTTCCGCAAAAATATTTTTCATGAAATTCTACTATAAATCTTTTAAGACATCAGTATTGAAAATTTAACTTCAGTGCCAGTAATAAGTAAAAACTTAAATTGTGTTTAAGGGTTAATTTCGTATTTATTCAGAATTGGCGCTCAAATGTCCCACAAACCTGGATTTTAGGGAGAAACCATGGTAATCTTCCATTTTAGGTATAGGATGTGTTCAGCGAACTTATGTAGCACACTACGAGGAATATTCTTGTGGAACATTTTAACCCTCTAGCTCTTCAACCTTCTTCTTTTTTGTCCCATTTTAAAAAGGTCCCAAAAAATTCCCTTTCATTGAAGAGTTAGACGGTTAGAATGTTCCACAAAAATGTCCCTAGTAGTGTTTTTAGCGGTGATACTTTAGTGAATTTGCTGCCAAAGTTCAAAGATAGAATTTTTTTTTTATCAGCTGGTAATTTAATTAAAGAATTAAATATATGTAGATTTTATTACGTGAATGAGATATAAAAAAGAATCTTTAAAAAAAAATTTTTTTTTGGTTTCTATAAAAAAATTGTTAGATAGTTTTTTTAAATATAGTAACTAAAGGTCCATTCCTAACCAAAAAAATAATTATATTAAAATCAATTAACATAATTTTTTTTAATATATTATCAAACTTTGGCAATTTTTAGGATTTATTAAGGAGGTTAAATACTGTAACACTAGCATTTTAAAGGGCATATTTGAACGGTTGTCAAAAATTCAATTAACAATATTTTTAACATTTTATTTTTTTCTTTACAAATCATGTTATTCTAGTATTTTCAAAAAATATTAGTTTTATATTTCCCCAGCCAAAATCGCCAGAGTTGCCACTTTATTACTGGCCTTTTTTAAAAAAGGCAAAATCGGCTGCCACTGTGCAGCCTTCATTAATAATCGGAAAATAAAAATGTAAAGTGATTATTTATCCCAGATAAATTCTCTAGTCTTTATTGTGGCCCGATTTTTATTTTAAAAATTTTTTATTAACATAGTTGCCACTCAAACTTAAAAATTACAAAAAATAGGCAAGAAAAACACATTTGCTCGGGGATATAAAATTTATATGACCAAAATTCAAAAAAACGGCCACGACAGGGAATAGAGTTTTTTGTTGCCTATGAAAGAAAAAACCCGGATTGAAATCGATTAACCCGCCTTGGCTGTACAGTGGCAGCCGATTTTGAACTCAGGGTTGTGGGAAAACGCGTTTAAAGTTTAAAATTAATTTTACGCTAAGAAAACTGCAAAATTTCAAAAAATCGTGTATGAACAAAATTTATATCTTGCAGTTTTCTACATGTGCCTCCAAATTTGAGAAGAATCGGAGGAAGAGTATTTTATATATTAACCCAAATATTCTTAAAAACGATGGTAGAGTATTTATTAAACATTTCATTTCGGTCAAAATCTTTTGTTTCGTACATTTTTTAATTTGTTTTGTATTTGTTTTTTATTTTTATATACATTGATTACTTTTGTGGCTTATAAAAAGCGATCAGGACCTGCCTCATATAACGTGCCTTCGCCCACCATCGAGGAATCGTCATTGGCTTTTCTTTAAAGACTGCGTGCGATCCTAAGGTTACGAAAAATAATAATTTGATTTTAATAAATGCTTAAAAAGTGTGAAAAAATATTAATTTTATGTTAGTGCCTGTCTGTGGGGCACAATCAGCAGATGGCCCCTGGAGCTATAAAGAGTTGGTGCATCACTGCCTAAAATGCTCTATTAGACTTTTCTATATATTTAAAATATGTTTAATAGTAAATTAGAACAATCGTGTTCATTCTTTAATTTATATTAATTATTCAGTTTTTTTTTAATTTTGAAGAATCATTATATTATAGTTTTAAATTATTTTTTTTAATGTAGTGGAGGTTTATTGATTAAAAAGAATCACATATCTTAAAGAACTTATTATAAATTATTTATTTCAGTCATTAAAAGATTGACTTTGCTGTATTAGCAAATTTTTTTGGTTGAAATTGTATCTAGCTCTTTGTGAATTTATTTACCCCAGGTTTGGGGCAGTTACACCGAATTCAGTTACTTTGAAAATAATTAAAAAATTAATAGAAAATATGCAAATAATTAGAATAAAGATCATAGAAATTAAAGCTAAGATACGTAGGTTTTCAATATGAAAGTAAATTTTGAAAAATAATTAGGGGTTAAGAAATGACAGTGCTTTGAAAAAAAAAATTGGCGAAGGATCCCCCCTCTACCCTAAATTAAGAAATTGGTTCTTTTCTCTATTTTTTCTTATACAAAATTATAGGAGCCTGACAAAAAATTTTTAAATTTTAAAATCAATTAACATAATTTTTTTTAAAGTTGCATTTAAATTTTGATATTTTTAGGCTCCCAGCAAAAATATTGTAAAAATTAAAATATTAATTTGATATGGTAATTGCAGATGTTTTTACAATTTTATTATCTTTTATTGATTCGAATATATTCAAATATTTAAAAAAAGAAAAATTTTAAAGATACCTCTAAAAATGAACGTTTACCAATTTTTTTCGTAAGATCAAAAAAATTCATCTTTTTTCATTACATTCTATGTTAAAAATTTAGCGACTTTAGCAACCTCTGGTGTAGACAGAATGAGTTATACCAGAAAGGATAATATTTACAAGATTAAGTAATTTTAGTGTATATACAAAAAAAAATATTTTCGTCGAAATCGGAGACAAAATTTTTTTTTTTTTTTGTCTATGGGACAAAGCACTGTGCGTCTGTTTTTAAAAATAAATTATAAATAATTTAGAAATTAACACTCAAAATTAATTAAAGTACTGAGCATTAAAAATGTGTTAAACGAAGATAACTAAAATCTTTGTTCAACCCATTGTTTCAACTTAAACTTAGCTTAACCCTTAAATGCATTGTGTGTAGCCATATGGCAACATACCAGTTTTTAAAAAAAAAAAACCCACTTGATGCACAAAACTGCATTTTTGGGCATTGTATTTTTTAAGCAGAGAAAAAATCTTGGTTTTGCTCTGTATATTTGTGAAAAATCTAAAACATGCGTTTTTTTTAACAAAAAGTGTAATATTCAAAAATGTTTGTTTAAATATTTAAAATGATTTTCTCGCAATAAAATTCATTTTGGCGACAATAAATGCATAGTTTATATATATATTTTTTTTTTTGTTTGCATACACGTTAAAATAATCAGAATTTAGCTATTTGGCAAAAAAAACATATTTTTCAATAAAAATCACCTTTTTTAAATACATTTTTTTGGTATTTTTCTTGAAATGTAGACACCTTTAGAAATCATATATAAAAAATGGTTAAAATTGTAGATTGGTTAAATCAATTTAAAATCCCTTTGCAGATATTTTTACTGACGTATTATTTTAAGTATATTATTATATATATCATAATATTTTTGTGCCGTTAATCGAAATAATCGCCATGCCCGCATTTATTTTTTTTTTTATTCTTAAGATTCAGGCGAGCTAAAAGTTGATTTTTCTGCGTAAAACTTGCATTTAGTTCAATTGATTACCTTAATGATATTATAGATTAGAACATATCAGAAGAGGCCAACTTTTTGCCTCCTAATTTTTTTATTATGATTAAATAGCCGAATGTTAACCATAGCCAACATAATTCCAAGCTTAATTTTGTAAGTGGAAATCCACATATCTATCGAGAGTAGAAGCCTTAGACTCCAAAATAGGGCGTATTCGGCAAGCGAAAATTTTTGTTGTATTTCCAACTAATGAATCTATTTCATAAAATTTCGTTGCAATATCTTTGTTACCCTTAAAATGCTACGCCTTTAAAATTCCAAAAAAAAAAAATATTTGTGATTTTTTGGTCAAGATCGAACTCTTTGCCCTCCAGATTAATAGTTTCTTAAAGAAACTGAAATTGTACTCCTCTGAAATTCGCCTAATGAAAACAATGTTCCCCATTTGCTTATTTTTCTTTCCCCAAAACCTTTTCGAATTCGATCAGGTTTTACTTAAATGTTTAAGAAATATTTTATATAAATTGAGGGCAGAAACCCACCACAATATGGCCTTTATGGGATTGTATATATTCATTTTTATAGCCGGTTTAAATCTTTTATCTGATCCAGTGTTGCCACTTTTTGAATAATTATTCAAAAATGGGACTGTTTACAAATTCCTTGGATAATTTTTGAATAATGACATTTTTGTGTAGTTGTTGTGTAATTTCACTCTTTACTGAAAAATTTACTACATTCCATGCTTTCAAGTCCAACAGTAGATAAAATGAGTTTGTGTAACATCTACCAGAAATTTCCAGTTTCTGCTGAATTTTTGAAAGTTTTTCCAACACGAAACCCAATTTAGTTAGACGAAGTAAAACGTGCTGTTTTATATTTTATTTGTATATAAACCCCATATTTCGTTAGTTTTTTGAGAAAACTATTGTCAAACTGAATGCAAAATATTTATTTTTGTCTTGGGTGGCAAGAAAATTTGAAGTTAACGAATTAAACAAAAGAAATTTGGATTTGGACTTTCTCATGACTGGAAAAAACTTGTAATTTCCAAAGTTTTTGTAACAGTTACTGGGCCTTGATCAGACAAAAATTTTCTTACAGTGGAGCAGATTTAAATATCTTTAAGTAATTCATTAATTCAGTCTTCGTTAACATGCAAAGGCTATTTTTATTCCAACTGGCACTCTATAATTGACTTTTTATATGACCTTTGTAGGTAAACTGTGTCTAAATATTAACCCATTTTCTCCAAATTTAGCACATATTATAAGATTGTAATTCAAACACCATTTTCCAAATTTCTGCCGAATATAATTTTGTGTTACGTTTTTAAAACTGTAGATATATCGGAAAGTGGCAAGCTTTCGAAATTTTCACATTTTAGAGGTGGCTTTCTTTGGAACTGAATGATCGAGCTCCTGTTGCGTCCATGGGTTCCGGCCACAAAACTTAACTCTATGACCTTGTGAAATTTCATAGCAATCCAACCAGTTGGTAAGAACTGGCTGAATTATTTCCAAATAATTTCAATTCTGCCCCACTGTGTGCAGGAGAGTTCAAAGAGCCACATAATTAAAAAAAAAATAACTACATATTATTTTAAACTAATAAAAATATTAAATTTTTGTGTAATTTCGTACGGTTTTGGATAATTTTTGACCTACTGCTGTGTATTATTTTGTTTTATTGGTGGCAACACTGATCTGATCTCAGTTCTTTCGTATTTTGTTATTAAGCATAGCAAGTAGAGTTTTTCCCGGTAATTTCCGGGACGATATTTCTCGGGAATCCCGATCCGTGAAATACAGCGGGAATTCGCGTAAATTTTTTTGCAAAATTATTTTTTAGAAAGTACTATATAAACAAAAATACCACCATTTATTGTACCAGTTGTAAAGAAAGGTTTCCATTATAAATTGCCAAACCAGATACTTTTTCGGAAATTTCGACTTGATTTTCTTTTTACAATGTTCTGGAACATCACCACGACAAACGACAACCTTTCTTAAAGTTTTTTTATCACTTTTCTAACTGTGGAATATGGTAAATTAACGTTTTGTTTACTATAAATCATATGAAAACCCTTTTATTTTTATTATATTCGTGCAAAATGGGTTTTCTTCTTTCAAGCTCCGAAGCCAAAAAAAAAAAATTTTTAAAATATAAAAAATTTATTTATTGACATAAGACAAAAAATAGTCTACTTAAATCATAAATCTTATTTTAATTAGTTAAGTAGTTTTTAAACAGCTACGATTAAAAATTGTTTGATTTTGGTTATTTCATCCTTTATAAACTCTAATTTTAAATGAGCAAATAAATATTTATTTTAATTTTAATTATCGAGTTTCTCAAAAATACTAGGTGCTGGGTATGTTTTAAAGCAGATTTGCATTAAGGGTCCATCAGTTGTGAGGATCTGAATTTTTACTATAAGGATTATGGTGTGGTATACTAGGCCGCACCACCTGACCTTATTATTTAATATATGCCTGATTTTAGAATATACAAACAAATTTCTTTGGATTTTATAGGGTATTAAAATATTATGTTTGCCTATATTAATTCATCCTTTCACCCACAAGTGTTATAATATCCTTGACTTTAACACTTTATTGTTCTGTTCACAAGTTTTTTTTATAATATACACCTGAACATATGGTACAGCTTCCCAAATGAAAAACAATCCAACTTATAATATATTGACCTCCCGAAAAAATTGCCTAAATTTTAACAATTGACTGCACAATTTAAATTTTATAGGCAATAGCCTGCACAGCATCTTTTTTTAAAGGATGAGAAAATTGTCAAAAATGTCTTGTAAGCAACAGAGAATATCAAGTAACAACAAAATTTGAATGAACACAGACTTTAAGACAGGTGTTTAAAGACTCATTCATAAACCACATACAAGTAAATAAGAAAATGAAAAAAGTTCTGAAAATATTTTAAATTTGAACACTTTAATATAAATATTTAATAAAAATAATAAGTCTAAAAATAATATTCACACGCTTCTCAATACTTTTATATAAAGACAAACATTCAACAGGTTTACCTACTGTGTGTGCGTAGATACGTCACAGTATTTTACAGATACATTTTATATTTAGAACATTTTGTTTGCTGTACCGGGGTGTGGTTGTTAGTAAAAGCTTAATAAATTTTTGAGTATTAGATAAGCAGCTGTGTTTGTGAGGGTAGCGTGGCCGAGCGGTCTAAGGCGCTGGTTTAAGGCACCAGTCTCCTCGGAGGCGTGGGTTCGAATCCCACCGCTGCCAGGTTAATTTTTTTCTACTTTTTTTCTTTTTTTTTTGTGTACTACACCATATTATCTAATTTAAATTATCAATTATTGCGTATATAAATATGTTCATGTACAATTTTATTTCTTTGTTCATCAATTAATGACCCGTGATTAGCCTATAAATTTGCTAATATTTCTTCTATTTGATATGTTTGGTGTGGGGAATTTAGCTAAATGATTTCTTAACTATATATTTATTTTATAAGATCGTCAATACGATAGAAGGTACATATGTTTCATTTAATCATACGTTAGTAACAGCTGAAAACTTTTTCTTAATTAACGGATAATACTATTATGGGATTGTTCCCTTATTGAGAATATGATCGTTAGAATATACAAAGATACCCCTCTTAAGGTGGGTTTCCGCATACACCGTAATCGGCGCCGAAAACGAAATTCCATACATTTGCGCCTAAAAAAAGTTCGTTGCCGAAATCGGAGCCGAAAATTAGGAACGTAACAGTGCCGATCAGCAACGAAAAACTAACGAAATGGCAACGGAAGGAAAACATCTTCAAATAGGTTTTTTTTCGGTGTTCTTTGCACCGAAAACAATATGATGATGATGAAATGATGATAATGATGATGATGATGTTGATGAAAACAAGCAGAAAATAATTTTACTTATATACTTTTACCTCTAGTTGCCAAATTTTTTATCCGATTTTCATAAGTAATACCTCTCTGGAAAGGTTGTAATGTTATATTGTTTACAACTTTATTAGTTGTTTCAAAAAGCCACCTCAAGATGGCGCTAATCTAGATTTATTAGAAAATTGCAAAAAATTTAAATTTGGGAGCCTCGAAAATGATTTTTTTGATATGTCGTAGTGGAACTTTTTTCCCCGTGCTAAAAGCTTTCGAAAAATCGAGTACGCAATATCAAAAATTTTTTATCCATACAATTTGACCCGCCCTAGTGTCTCTGTATGATTTTTTAAACTAAAACTATAGGCATTTTAATTTTTTTTTTCTTTTAAATAAAGTTTTGGGTTAGAAAGGTGATTTTGTGTGTTCCCGTACTTCTGAGCAATTTTGTTATTTACTCTCATTTTACTGAACTTTACACAAAATGTAAAGGAGCACACTTAACTTAAAATAACGAGTTTTTTGTAACGGTTATAAAATTTTCCTGTGTACATAAGCTGTGTTTGTGCGGCAAGCTATCAATGTTGGCTTATGTCAGTCTCATACAAATCTGACATAAGCCAACGTTTAGTGTTAACTCTTAACGTTAATAATGTCAAATTTGTATGGGAATGACATAAGCCAACGTTGATAGCTTGTCACACAAACACAGCTATAGTTTTATAAAATTAAACAAAAAAATTTTAAAATATTTTTGTTTAGGTAGCTAGAGACTATTAATTCTAAAGATAGGAAATCAAAACTTACACTACTCACCGGTAGAGGGCGCTGCAATTTATTATTTCCTGAGCAACTATTTAGTATCAGTTTAGTATTAGCTGAACCTATACTTAAAAACTTAAAAACTGCTGAAAACTGCTCGAAATAAGGGAAAACAAGCGCGAAATATATTCAAATAATATAATTTGATATACCTGTTTGTGTTTTTGCTTTGCTATTTGTTATTATTTAAATATAAAAAATTGTCAATTTTTTTTAACAAAGTGCCATCTAGTGATAACGAGTTTTTTATAACTTGTTTTTTTGGTGATGCCAAACCCCGCATTTAAAAGACAAAAGCCAAGATTTTTCAAGACTTGGTAGCATTTTTATAACTACTTAATTTTTAATAAGCTAAATTTATACTTACTTAAGGGGGGTATCGACTCTAGGAAAAATTTTGTTTTCGAATTTTTTTTTATATTTTATTTGGATGGAGCATACTTTCCTCTATATGCTCCGAAACTTTTAATAAAAAATTCGAATAAATTAAATTTCCACATGTTTTTTGTAAAATATGTTTTAGTCCCAAAGTAATATTCTATGTGGTAAATTTGTGTGTAACGCTTTTTGTTTGCATTTTTATTAACTTGTTTTTATTAGAAATTGTATATCTTTTAACAGGGCAGAATAAAAAGATAAAAACTACATTAAAATATGTAGGAATTGCACGCAGTTTTCAAAGAAAATCCAATGACGATTCCTTGATGGATGTTGAAGACACGTAATATGGGGCAGGTGCTGATGGCTTAATATAATTTATAAAAGTAATCAAGGTATATAAAAATGGGGAAAAAATACGAAATAAATTTAAAAATGTACAAAATTGTAGCATTTTTACAAAATAATATGGGTAGCACTATGTATAATAATATATCTACCATCGTTTTTAAGACTATTAGGTTTAATATATCAAATACCCATTAATCGATTCATCCCAAATTTGGTGGACATGTAGTAAGCTAGGAGACATAACTTTTTTTTATTCAGAATTTTTTGAAATTTTGCTGTTTTCTTAGCTCAAAATTAACTTTAGACTTCAAACGAGTTTTTCTCACAACCATGAGTTCAAAATCGGCTGCCACTGTACAGCCAAGGTGGGTTAACCGATTTCGATCCGGTTTTTTTTCTTTCGTACTCAACAAAAACTGTAGTCCTTATCGTGGCCCTTTTTTAATTTCAGTCAAATAAATTTTATATTCCCAAGTAAACTTGTTTTTTCTTGCATTTTTTGAAATTTTCAAGTTTGTGTAGCAACTTTGTTAAAAAAAAATTTTTTTTTTAAATCGGGCCACGATAAAGACTAGAGAATTTATCTGGTATTAAAAATCACTTTACATTTTTAATTTTCAATAATTAATGAAGGCTGTACAGTGGCAGCCGATTTTGACTTTTTTAAAAAAGGCTAATAACACTGTGAGACAAATGGTAGGGGTCAGTGATCGGGAAGGGTTCAAACTACCGGGGAAAGTTATATCGGTAAAAAAGAAGTTATACGTGTCCCGGCGTTTCGCTGGGTCACGTCTAGGAATCGAAAACCACTAGTCCGATTTTGCTCAAACAATTTAAAAAAAATTAAAAATTATAATTCCTTTAATCTGTTCATATAACGTTTTTCTATATACTCAACAGTTTTGCTGGTAAAAATAAATGTATGAAGAAAAAAATATTTTTTGCCTAAAATATTAAAAAAAAAGTAATAAACAAAAGGTTATTAGATTTTTATGGTAGCGGTAACAAACTAAAAAATGGTCATATATGTGCGTGGACAATTAAAAGGAAAAAAGGAAAGTGCACTTTTTTAATTATTTGGGTTTTTTCCGTTGGCTACCTGCATGATTTTGTTACACAAATTGCACCCACATTTATGAGTGGTCATGTTTTAGAACGTTTCGAAAAATTTAATTTATTAATTTATTTTACGAAAATGGGCGTTCGAATCAAAATGCATTTCGTGCACTTCGTGATTTTTTTGGTCAGCATAATCGACGAAATGTGTCCACAGTCGGGAGAATTGTCCGCAAATTTCAGTAAGCCGGGTATGTAGGAAATGTGAAAACACCTGTGCATGCTCGCCCAGTTCGTTTTGCGGAAAACATTGCTGTTGTTCGCGATAGTGTGGCCGACTTCGAAAATGAGGTCGGCCAAGCAGTTACCGTGAATGTTATTCACTATCGCGAAATGATAACGGACTTCTTGTGGCCAGAAATTGCGGATATGGACCTGGACGATATGTGCTTCCAACTGGATGGTGCCACTTGCCACACAGCCAACGAAACAATGGCTCTTTTGCGGTAGAAATTCAACGGCCGTGTTATCTCACTTCGTAGAGATGTTAATTGGTCGCCACGATCATGTGATTTTACACCGTTGGACTTCTTTCTTTGAGGATATTTAAAAGAAAAAGTATACGTCAATCAGCCAAGAACAATTGAAGAGCTAAAGGATGAGATAATTCGGCAAATTAAAGACATTGAACCTTAATTAAGTCTCAGAGTCATTGAAAATATGGACCATCTGATAGAGGTATACCCACGAAGCCATGAGCATTTGGCCGATATTTTGTTTCACACATAATTGGCATAGATCCTTCTATCACAATAAAAAAATATTAAGATAATTCTCTGAAAACTTTTTGTTTTTATTTACAATTAACATCGTGCGTTTTGGTTAGACCATCCTTTACAAAAAAAAACTTTTTGTAAATTTGGTGTTTTTTTTGTAAGTTTGAATTTTTATTTTTAAACGATTTTTATATGAAAAAGAACAATTTACAAACATTTCAAACAAAAAAATTGTTGGAATAAAAATTTCAATTTAAAAAAAATGCGCTTGTTTTCACAAATTCCATTGTTGGTGCCTACTTTATTTTCTGTGTACCGATACTTGTAGTTAAAAAATTCGTTAACTTATCTAGAGATTTTTTTTTTTAAAATTCAAGTTAACGATTTTTGTCCTTACATTATAGAATTTCAAATAAAATTAAAATTACCAACATTTGTTGATATCTCTTGTCAAATATTTTAAAAAACAGAGAGTAGGTAACTTTTTGGTAGCTCAATCATGGCTCAATCGACAATTATCGTTAGTTAACGAAATCGAAAAAATGTTGAAAAATTCACTTACCAACACTAATAAAAAACTACTAAAATTTGTTAAAAATTACCTTGCAGAAAAAACTGCTGAAATTAGCAGACTATTTTTCCTATATATTAGTAATTTAGGGATAGCAAAAATAACACTGTTAAATATACACAATTGTACACTAATAGAAAAAAGTCCGTAAAAAATTTAGTTAAAGCTACCCGACTAAAAAAGTTTTCATATAATCTTATATGATTTGATATAATTATAAATGTTTATATCTGTGGCTTTATATGACCATATACATTTATATTAACACTTTGGTTTTATAAATATGTTTGATATGACGTTATATATAATCATATCCGATTTGGTATCCAGCCATATATTAAGAGATCTGCAAATATAGTTTATACATAATTATATATAATGGCGTATAAGCTTCTCTAAACAATCTTATATCAAAATATATAACAAAGTTAATATAAAATTGTATTAATTTAATGTATAAATTTATCTGACATGATATCTAATTATACAAAATTTTATGAAGTTTAATTGCACTATAAAAATTAAAAAAAAAAACACCGAAATTGTGGATCTGGTTTTGAATTTTACACTTTGACATATAAATAAATGTTTATAATTGAATTTAACATATATTTTTCAAATAGTTGGCGAAATACTCTTTATTAAACTAAAAATAATTTTAAAGAAATAAATAAGGGAAAAAAATTTTTTTTTTATTGTGGAATTAAAGGTCGAAATAATTATTTTTATTTTTAAATTTAAAAATTAGACAAACATATGTTGAAATGAATATGGTTTAAGTTCATTTATTTTTCCGTAAAAAAGTAATTAATTGTGAAAATTAATTTTTTATCATGTTGGTTTTTAATTTTTATTTTAAAAAATAAAAATTGTTTTTTTCGACCTTTTTAATTCATTAATTAGAAATTTATTAATTAAGTTCGAGGCCTATTTCCTTATTATGAATTAACATAATAAGTACTTTTTTCAAAAACTGTTTTTTTTTTTCTTTATCAGGACCCAGGTAGAAATTGCCGACGTTGCAACAAAAATTGTACTGGGAGACCACTGTTTTTTACGAAATGCCGATACTACTTAAAACGTGCTTTGCCAGTACTGTTTTCTGAAAATTAACGAGCTTTTTTTAATTTATTAAAATTAACAATTTTATAAATTTTACGTATTTTTACATATATTACACAATTATTTATGTAAGAGAGACATAGCCATTCTTTTCTTGTGAAGTTTCGAAAGATGATGTACACTAAAAGGACAGTAAAGTACTAGCAAATTACTAAATTTGTTATTAAATGTACTGGCATAATACCAAAAAAATAAAATCCCAAGCCTGCACCAACGTTGGGAAATAACTACGGCCAAGCGTTTATTGGTGTTATCATTTCGACAACACGCCAGTACAGTGAAAGTTGAAAATAAATCCGACGCATTGCTAGTACATGTACTACCGTCTGCAATACCGGGCCGACATTGTACCGTTTGTATTTTTCTACCTGGGGATACTCTCCTGACAAGTACTTCACAAAGTTATTGGTTTCAAAAAACATCTACCCTTTCAGGAATGAAAAGACGATCGTTTCGGGGATTTTCCAGGTCCCCTTCATCAGTTTTCTTTAGAAAGTGGTGGCGTAATCCCCGAAACGATCGTCTTTTCATTCCTGAAAGTGTAGAGGTTTTTTGAAAGCAAAAACTCTGTGAAGTATTTGTCAGGAGAGTATCCTGATGAAGAAAAATAGCTGTTTTTGAAAAAAAAAGTACTTATTATATTAATTCATAATAAGGAAATTGGCCTCGAACTGAATTAATAAATTTCTAATTAGTTAAATTTTTATTTTATAAGAAAGACCAAAACTCTAACCTAGAAAAAGTTGTTCCGACAAATTGTTGTAATGTTTTATTTTGTCAGCTATTTCCAAGTTTATTAGCAAAAATTGTTCTAAACATTAAGCATTAGTATTTAATATGAATGAAATAAGTGATCTCAATAATATTTACTAAAATTTTCTTTGAAAATCTTCATCAAATTATATGTATTTATATATAATTTGATGCAGTTAGATAGACCCATTTTTCGGATCAAATTGTATCAGGTGAGATAACATGCTTATCTCGCTTGATATAATTATATATTCCAATATTCTGATAAAATTAGATATGGACGTATATATTGGGTTATATATGGTGATATATATAACATCTTTTTTAGTCGGGTACTAAAAATTAGTTAAAAATTATGCTGCAGATAAAAACTGCTAAATTAGCAGATTATTTTTGCTATATATTAGTAATATAGGAACAGCAAAAATAAAACTGTTAAATGTACAGAATTTTAGTTAAATTTGAGCTAAATTTTTGTAAATGGAGAATAGCAAATTAATCTGCTAAAATCAGCAAAAATATTTTCTAAATAATTAGTAGCCTTAAAAATTACCAAAAAATTTAAAATTTTCGAAGTTTTTGTTTTGATTTTTTTTTAATGCAAATAAAAATCGAGCCTTTTGAAAACAGCAGTTTACAATTTTTTTTATCAAATATTTCTGCTGATTTTAGCAGGATAGACTGCTATTTGTATTAAACTAAATTTGGCTTAAAAATAACAAAAATTTTGTTGATATAACAGTTTTTAGTCTACTAATATTTAGCAAAATTTTCTAAAGATTTTACAGTATGATTTGTCATTTTCAATTAACTACAAGTTAACTTAAATATAATTATAATTCTGTAGATTTAACAGTTTTATCATATAACATTTAAATAGTTAGAATAGGTATATTAAAATATAAAAAATCCAAAAAACAATTTTTGTATTTTTTTAATGCAAAAATTAAATTAATTTTTAACAGTTTTATTTTTGCGGTTCTTATTTTAATAGTATTTAGCAAAAATATTTGCTAATTCCATCAGTTATTTCTGCATTAAAAATGTTTAGAGTTTCTTTTCACGCAAATTTAATGTACAAGGCAATTATTTTTCTTGGAAAAAAATTATATTTTGCGTTTATTGTGATTGGAGCTCTGTTATAAAATTAAAAAATTGTTAATTTTTATAACTTAAATTGCAATTTGAGGAAGTTTGGGTGAAATTTTTTTACGTGAAAAACACTTTACGGTGCTTTACGTAGAATTTTGAAGTGAAAAAAGTTACGAAATTTAAGCATCGTAAGTTGTTTTTCACGTGTAAAAATTTCACTCGAACTTTAAAGGCTTTAAAATGCAATTTAAATTATAAAAATTAACAATTTTTTATTTTTATAACAAAGACGCAATCACAATAAACACAAAATTTCACTTTTTTACCAGAAAAATAATAGTCTTGTACATTACATTTGCGTGAAAACAAACTCTATACACTTTCCACTTGAAACTGATTATCGTGAAAAATATTTTTTTATATGGAGTTTTTTTTTACGTGAAATCGAAACAATTTACTATGCTTTATAAAAAAAAACTTTATCCGCACTTTCATAACGATTCCATTGTGACACTCGATTTTTTTCAACTAAATTCAGTTGTGACAACTAAGTTAACCTTTTAATTAGGTTGTCACAATTAAACAACAACTGAATTCGGTTGGCGCAACCGAATTGCGAGTTTGGGGCAACCGAGCCGGAATTGCCATGAGATACAGTTAGATATTCTCATTTTTCATATATAATTATATATAATATCAAAAGTCAAATAATATTTTTTTGGTTGGGGCGTTAAAAAAAATTTCATTCATTTTATGAGGAAAATGTTCTTTAACAAAAAGCTTCATTAACTGAAAATTCTCTCTGTGTACAATTTGACCTACTATCGATTTCTTTGTTAAAGGAGCAGGGTATTTAAAATTCGCTTCTCACAAATATAAAACCAATATTTTTTATATATTGTTAGATTTCACTTGAAATTGCAGTTTTGTATAAATCTTGACTGGTTGTCTTATTTGTTGTTGTGATCTTAGTTGCATCTACAGAAGTTGTTACTATTGGTAGCTGCTGCATCAATTACATTTGGCCATTGAGCTCTAACTCTGCTGCTGTTGTTGTTTAAAATTGAAAATATAAAAAAAAAAAAATCAACGAAACAAATTAAGAAAACCTGGTTATGAAACCCTGAAGAAAAAAACTTCCGCATTCATTTAAGATCATTTCTGTCGTTTGTTGCTGCTGTAGCTGCTGTGTTTGCAGCCTGGCTGCCTGCTGGTCTTTCTTACTGAATGTCTGTCTGACAAAATGACTGCCACATTTATTTTCAAACTCCATACAAACTACTTATTTCTGCAAAACAACAAAAAGTTCATTTAATAGTGCCTGTCTTAGGATGGAACTTATTTAATTTCATACAATGGGTCATATGAATAAAACTTAGCAATTACTTCGAAGTAATTACTTTGGGCTTAGGAATGGCTTTTAACTCCAAATTTACCAATTGGCTGGTAGAATAGGATGAAATGTAAACGAAAAGTTAAAAATTTAATTTCTAGTCTACTCCCAAGTAGACTAGATTTGTGAAGTAATTGCTTAAAAAACCCTGTATTTCCCCCTATTAGTAATATCTATTTTTTATTCATATGAGCCAATGGCTGATATGAATAAAAAAAATTACTTCGAAGTAATTACTTTGGGCTTAGGAATGGCTTTTAACTCCAAATTTACAAATTGGCTGGTAGAATAGCATGAAATGTAAACGAAAATTAAATAATTAAATTTTTAGTCTACTCCCAAGCAGACTAGATTTGTGAAGAAATTGCTTAAAAAACCCTGTATTTCCCCCTATTAGTAATATCTATTTTTTATTCATACGAGCCAATGCCCATAAAGTATACATTAGGGTGGCTCGATTTAGCAATCGATATTGTGTCATCGATTTTTCGATAGCTTTTGGCATGAGGAAAAAAAGTTCCACTACGACATATCAAAAAAATCATTTTCGAGGCGCCCAAATTTTTACTTTTTCTCAACTTTTATTTTTAAGGTTTTTTTAATAGGCAATAAAAAACAAATCGGCTGATTTAATTTTTTTTAAATATTACCTTTCCAAGATGAAATTGTACGCTAAAAACGAAGGCGATAGCAGTTTTTCCAAAAAAATGTTTTTCTTGAGGTTTTGTACGACTTTTTGTCGAAAAATCGATCTTTTTTACGCGTTAATTTTTAAGGTTTTTTAAATTTGGTTTGTTAAAAAAAATTCGCCTATTTCAAATTTTTTAAATATATCCTATCCAAGGTAAAATTGTACGCTTAAAACGATGGTGATATCATTTTTTTCGGAAAAAAATGTTTTTTTTTGGGTTTTTGGACGATTTTGGGATGAAATTTGGTTAATAATTTTTTTGATATGTCGTAGTGGAACTTTTTTTTCCTCATGCCAAAAGCTATCGAAAAATCGATAGCACAATATCGACAAATTTTTGTACTTCAAATCGGCCCACCCTAGTGTACATATTTAGGGTTATTTCACAAATTTTATCAAGCTATGGCCCTCTTTCTTTTAAAACTTTAGTTATGTTCGGGGGAACCCAGAACTTAAAACAAACAATTTTCAGTAAGGGAACGCTTTTGGGCTGGTTTGAGATTTACCGCGGTAAAGTTCGAGTGCTGACATACTAAAATTAACGAGCTTCTTTGTAAGTAAATGGAGAAAACCAAGATATTGTTACGAATTTATATAAGTCTAGTATAGAAAACTCTGAAATTTTCTGGAAGAAAATATCCCTAGAAATGGGATTTACTAAACACATCAATCTGGCAACGTAACACTACATTTAAGTGTACATCTCAGCATATGCTATAAGGTTAAATGCCATAAATATTTTTAAGCTTCTAGCATGTTCTACAACCAACGACCATTAAACTTTAAAAGAACGTTACGAAGGAATAAAAAGTTGCGCATTAACATTTGTGGAGTGAAGTTGTAGTTTAACATTTGTGCTGCTAAGTTTGTTAATCGCGTATTGGCTTTGTATAGCCAGTTGGTTATTAGCGATTGTGTAATTTAGTCGGGTTTTAATAAATCGTTGTGTTGAAATCACTAGAGTTTGTGTGAGTAATAAAGCGTTTAATAAATAAATGTTTAAGCTAAATCAAACTTAAGAGCGTGTGTGTTATTTTAATCATTTAAGTGCACCAGCCCGGTTTATTGAAAGGAGATAAACGAACGTTTTTTTAAGGTAAAACCTAACAATTGGTTTCAGAGGTGTGATTGGTTATTTTGATTGCAATAGAAGAGAACCAGGTTTATTTAAAGGAAATAAACCAACGTTTTTAAAAGGTAAAAAAGTAATACGAGTCATATGTTGATTAAACTATGCATCCTAACATGCTGTGAAGCTAGATAAACACACCTATTTGATTGCGATCTAAAAATAATTCCTACCCTAATTCACCATACAATCATTTATACTTACTTCTGCTAACAATTTTCATATCATATGTTTGCACTATTTCATAGCATAACATCAACAAAATCATCTGATGATTTGTTTTTTCTATGTTTTTCTACAATTTTTCTTTCAGCCTAGTATTCTGTGCACAACAAGAAATGAATTCCGCGTTGTGAAAATCAAACATCTTTCTACAGTCTCATGAAAGTCTCCAACAAAAATATAGACAAATATTTCCCTGTTTTGCTACAATTTAAAATAGTGTTGTCTATTTATTAAATTGATTAGAAAATATTTTCACCAAAATTTAACAAAAATTCACGCCCGGAAACATTTATTTTTTTAATGTAAAGTTCAACAGATATTTTCGAAAACTACCGAACAGAATGCTAGCACTTTAGGAGCAAGTTTGTTATTTTGATATGAATATTTTTATTATGGATATTACAGCGGCATTACGTCTGCCATACAGCATATGAACTAACTTTGTTTCAGTTGGTCGTTATTCTCCTGCTCGTAGTTGTCTTAGACGCTGGCGTCTACATCATCAACATCAAATGACGTTTGACAAAATGTTTACAAGACCAACAGCATTTCATATTGGTTGGGATGTTGTTCGTTCGGTAGGAGCATGATAACAGATTGAAGAATAAAATCTATATAGAAAATTAATCTTACAAATAGGCTCTAATCGTTATTAGAGAATGTTGTATAATGTTAATTTTTTTGTCATTTCATAAACAATTGATTGGGTGTCAATTTGTATCAATGAATATGCATATGACAAGGAAGCCAGAGAATGGCAATAAACTTTAGTTATACTGTAGCACTGAACAAAAATCTAATGAGAATCATCTTGAATTGAAATATGAATACGATTCCCCAATCGTATTGTCTGTAAGTTATGACAAAAGATAAAATTTTTGAATTATTTTTTTCCAAATATCGCCGAATTATCTTCCAAGTGATAAAAGGAAGACAATTTCAAAGTAAATACTACTTGATTATTTTCATTCAAATGACAAATAGAAGATATCGCTTTAATATCTTCTTGGAAGGTATCTTTTAAATGTTTGCAGGGTCATTATGTGCGCTCTTTGTATGACTCAAAACATCGATTGTAACCAGGGATGGAAAATAATAATTTAGTTATAAAAATCAAGAATGGAACTATACCATGGAATTATACTATTCCAACAGTATTATAGCCCTAGATTATGAATTTTAAAAAACCATACGTAAAAAATTGCAAAATAATTTCGGAATGCGAAAAAAGGCTATGGGGTTCAAAAAATTAATTAAAAGATTTACATTCTGCAAACGATGCCAAAATGTTCTTTTTTTGCAACTAACCACCAAACTTTGTTTTATGAAATGGGCATTATACTCCGTAGATTATAAATTTAAAAAACGCACTTTAAAAATTGCAATTGTGGTAGAAAAAAAATAATTAAAAAACTCAATCAGCGATTAACAATCTGCAAATAAATACAATGACGCAAAAATTTTCCTTTTTGCAAATATTTTTTTTTTTTTTGCAAACTAAGCACCAAACTATACTACTACTATAGATCCTAGATTATAAATTTAAAAAAAACCACACTTAAAAAATTGCAAAATAATCGCGGAACGCGAAAAAAGACTTTGTGGTACAAAAAATTAATTAGGAAACGTAATCAGCGATTTAGATTCTGCAAACAAATTTATTGATGGAAAAATTTTCCATTTTGCAAATTTTATTTTTCGCAATTTTTTTTGCAACTATCCACCAAACGTTGTTGTATGAAATGTATATTATAGTCCCTAGATTATAAATTAAAAAGAAACGTACTTAAAAAATTGCAAAATAAAAGCGGAACGCGAAAAAAGACTTTGTGGTACAAAAAATTAATTAGGAAACGTAATCAACGATTTAGATTCTGCAAACAAATATATTGATGCAAAAATTTTCCTTTTTGCAAATTTTATTTTTGGCGATTTTTTTGCATCTAGCCACCATACTTTGTTGTCTAAAATGTGTATTATAGCCCCTAGATTATAAATTAAAAAATTTTATATTTTTGAAAAGCATTTAAAAGGACCAAAAATACAAAATTAAAAAAAAATAAAATTTTTTTTCGCGGAATGAATTGTATTTTTATTCGCGAAACCGCCAATTTAATAAACACAAATTAAATACCATTGGAAAGCAAGTTGAAAACCCAAATACGAAAAACTAATAAATTGAAGAAAATTCGTACGCAATTTTTTTTTGTTATATCTTCTGCTTGCAGAAATGTAAACTCCGTTACAACAAAAAAAATTAAAATTCAGCAAAAAAAGTTATTGCGACAACTTGTAGAAGAGATTTTTTGCAATTAGGTTTACAATGGCTAAACTTACTGATTCCATTAAGAAAAAACCGAAATATTAACACTTTTTGCTTCTCACAAATTTGGCCAAAAATTTATCACATTTTTTGATTTCACCCATATATTCTTTTAATAAAAGACAATTTTTTAAATTTTGACAATACTCAATGTGTTCGTTTACTCGGATTTCTTACTACTTTTACTACAATTGGAAAGTTTTGTTTACTTTTTGTATTGAATTTTTCCAGCTGTAGTAAATGTAGTAACTTATAGTAAGTAAACGAACACGCCTACTATTTTGACTGTCTTCATGAATGATATTTCAGTTATATCGTCTGGAAGATATGTCTTCCAAGTGCCCATTGGGAGGTTTTAATCGAAGTCACCAATACTAACATACTTTTATAAGCAGAACACACATTGATACACTTAAAATAATACGTCAGTAGAAAAATCTGTCAAACTGGTTTCAAATCGAATTGCCTAATTTTTAACAAATTTTTAGTTGAAACACTGATTTATGTGAAGATTTTAATTTAACTAATTTTGAGTGTTAATTTTCAAAATTATTTAAAACTAATTTTTAAGAACCCATTCGTTAAATTTTACAAAATTTATTGTTAAAATATAATATTTTCATGGTAGTGTTATTACCCGGTAGATGGCGGCACCAATGTATCCGAAGTTTTCGAGATGGCGTTATTTCTTTCCCTCCCGATTTTCTAAAATGGGCCATATCTTGAAAACTAAGAGAGATATAGCAAAATTGATGAAAATTTCGACTACTCCTAAATATATAATACTCCAGCGAAAGGGGTTGTCTCTATCCAAAAATGGACTTTGGCGGGGCCTTGAACCCTCGGAAACTTTTAATAAAAATTTTCCACTTCATAAAATGGCCCATATCTCGAAAACTAAGCGAGATAGAACAAAACGGACAAAATGTTTTTTCCGTTGGAGTGCCCTTATATGCTCTCACATAATATGAACTAGGCCCGAGGAGGGTCCCAGACCCTAAGTTTGGATAAATTCTACGACTCAGTATAATTACCGAAAAGTGTAGTTTTACAAATTTTTTACTTAAGTTTAGATTTGTAAACTTTAATTTAACAAAAAAAGTGTTAAAATCAACAAATTTTATTTTAAACCAAAAAAACAGGAATAAATTTTATTAAAGTAACAATTTTTTCTGTCCGGCCAACAGACGTATTATTTTGAGTGTACGAGAAAGATTATTCAAGTTTAAAGATCAATAGTTTTTGTTATTATTTATTATAACAAAAAGCAGCTCAAATGTTATAGAATAGTATTATAATATGTCAAAACACATATTATAATACTATTCTATAATTACTGAAAGTATAAATGACAATGTTGGCTTTTAAATCCACTCTCATTAGAAGGTAATAGGCTTTTCAATAATACCTTGAGTTCTGACTTCCGCAATCTTACTTTTCTCCTCGATAGCAAATTTTAATTTAAATTAAATTTTCTCTTTTCGGTTTAAAAGCATTGGAAGATTCATCGATGCATCAAGTCGCTAAGACCGCTGAACGAAAACTGGGCTGCACAATTTTCAGGACAGTAGTGAGATTTTAAAAATTTAGACTATACACCTTGTATGCCTTCTACAAGTTTATCGGTGGACTTTTGACGAAAGCACTTATTTCAAAAACACACATTTTTCATTAGAGATAAGAAGAACATTTACCGTTGCATAAAACCGTTCGTATAAAAATGTTACAATTTATTACTTTCTTATAAAACTTAGGTTTTTTATGGAAGAAATCACTAAAGTAAAATCGCTTAATCAAACATATCGTTACTGCGCCTAAGCAAATAGCTATTTGTCGAAAAACTTTTTTGTGAGGAGTCCTACAAAGCAGCTTTTTTGCAGCCTTTCGCGAAACATTTTAAAAATTTATTTTTCACACATATACATATAAACAAAACTCCAAACTTTCCATTTCTAGAAGTGTTGCATCCAAAAATCATAGCCCAGATACAAAACAAAGGCCCAATTTACGTGCCTCACAAATAATTTTTGAAAAGAAATAGCTAATTTTTGAGGCGCAGCGACGATATTCTTTTCTCAAACAGAAATTAATAAAAAAAATAAATAAATTGATTTAAGGGGTATCATAGTTTTTAGTATTTAAAGCACAGTAAGTTGTTCCGATTTCACATGAAAGAACTTTTATACTGCATATAAAAAAATTAATGTTTCACGATAATGAGTTTTACGTGAAAATTGTGTAGACTTTATTTTCACCCAAATTTAATATACAAGACTATTATTTTTCTTGTGAAAAAGTGAAATTTGTGTTTATTGTGATTATGTTTGTCTAATAAATGCTGTGTTTTTGTGACTGCATATCAGTGTTATCTAGAACGACTTATTCCGGCTTTCTACTGTCAAAATTGTTCGAGATAGCATTGATAGGCGTGCCACACAAACATAATATTAGTCATTTTAAGAATTTAAATTAACTTTCGAGGACGTTTAATTTCGAGTGAAATTTTTTCCCGTGAAAAACAACTTACGGTGCTTAAGGTGTAGAAATATAAGAATCATGGTATAGAATCAGGGGCCAGTTTTATAGTCGGCACTAATATCGATTTTGTTCTTAAATATTACTTAAGTAAGAAATTTTGTTTGAAAATTTTCGTAAGTCAACTTAACCCTTTAAACTGACGCTCATTGGATTTGACCGCATCTATAACGACTCTTATAGTTTGATCCCTCAGAAAACTCATCATCATACAATAGTTAAAGCATATCTGTATGAGAAAACAAATGAAGTTAGATGTGGAACGCCCCAAGATGGGGTAAATTTATCGTTGTTAGGGCTTTTGTTTATTATCTCAGTTCTTGTGAAACTAGTATGAGGCATATTTTCGGATATGATGGGTGTCACATGGGTAGGGTTGTAATATCTCTGTTACCGGAGCACTGGATTTTAACCACAAAATCCTGTAAACTTCCCCTTTAACCCCGATATTTTGTTCGTACTTTTGCGAAAAAAGCTGTCAAACTCCATATAAAAAAAATGATTTTTCACTTGCGTGGAATTGTTGCGAAATTGCGGTGGAATTTTTTTCGCATCAATTTAATAGACAGGACCATTTGAAAATGTATCGAAAAAGTGACATTTGAGTTAATTATGATTCTAACTTTTTATAGACTATAAAAGATTTGTATATTTTAACGTTTTTATTATAGTTTTTAAGCTCCAAACATAGAGCGAAAATTTATTATACAGAGTGTAACGTTCAGCTTCTGTTTAAGTTACTGGGCTTGCCCCACGTAAGTTTTCAATGATATTCTTCATTTCACTCCTATTAGTGCAATGTCAGCTTTTGCTAGTATTACTGTGGCTTCTTGGAAAGTTCAAAAGCTATGAATATGATTAACTGCCAATGGTCAACTTAAGTTCAGGTTCGATACCAAAAGAAATGAGACAAGGATTCTATCTGGGCTTAGACTGACGGCTGAAATATGAGCTGAAATATTTGATTTCATGTCTTATTATCTATGTCAGCGCAATGTACAATCATTCCTTTGACTATCGAACACGGATAGTGTCGATAGGCCGGACGGTTCCTGCTGCGAATCTCCCGACGAAACCTGCAAACTCGATAAAGGGAAATTTTCTCTCTATTTAAATCACCAGGTCCGTAAGGAGTTTATCCATTTATATTACAGAGAGGAACAGACATAATTGTCCTGTAACTGGTTAAGATATTTACATTTAGTATTTTATTTGGTCGTATATCAATTTGGAGCCTTGGAGTGAAGCTTAATCGGTCATTTTACCATAGATACGGTTAAAATCCGAATAGCTGACTAAATCCGACAGAGCGGTTAGCCCTAGTTTGTTTCAGCTTTAGACATTGGAGAAAGTTTAATCTCTATATATAAAAGAATAACGTGACTGACTGACTGATTGACTGACTGACTGACTGACTGACTGACTCAACATCGCCCAGCCCAAACCGCTGAAGCTAGGAAGTTGAAATTTGGTATGTAGGTTCCTCTTTCGGCGTAGACGTCCGCTAAGATGGGATTTTTGGAAATTCCTACCGGAACGGGCAAAAAGAGGAAAAGTCTCCCCCTTGGCGGCCTGCCAAAACCCCTAAGGCTAGAAAGCTGAAATTTAAGATATGTGTTCCTTGGAGTATGGGCTAACTTTTCTGGAAAGTACTTTCTCGAATTTTGGACAGGGACGTTGTAAAAATGGGGGTTAAAAAGGGGAAAAAGGCCCCCTTGACGGCCTGCCCAAACCGCTGGAGGTAGGAAGTTGAAATTTGGTATAAAGGTTCCTCCACTATCGTAGACATCCACCAAGACGGGAGTTTTGGAAATTTTTACAGGGACGGGCAAAAAGGGGAAAAAGTCTCCCCCTTGACGGCCTGCTCAAACTGCTGGAGCTATGAAGTTGAAATTTGGTATGTAGGTTCCTCGACCGGTGTAGACGTCCGTTGAGACGGCATTTTTGGAAATTCTTATCGGGAGGGGGAAAAAGGGGACAAAAAAAGTACCTTTTTCCAAAAAAGTACCTTTTCCCAAAAAAAAGTACCTTTTCCCAAAAAAAGTACCTTTTCCCAAAAAAGTACCTTTTTCCCAAAAAAAGTACCTTTTTCTAAAAAAATGTTCCTTTTCCAAAAGAAGTACCTTTTCCAAAAAAGTACCTTTTTCCAAAAAAGATACATTTGTCCAAAAAAAATACATTTTTCCAAAAAAAATACATTTTTCCAAAAAAAATACCTTTTCTAAAAAAAGTACAAATAAAGTACTTTGTAAAAATTTAAAAAAAATTTCGTTTTTCCAAAAAGTAAAATTTAAAATAATATATGTATAATTTCAAAAAAACTACTTTTTTTCCTCCCCCCACGGATATCTCCACTAAAACAAGGTTTCTTGATATTCGGCATAGACGTGCGCTAAGACGGGATTTTTGGAAATTCCTACCGGAACGGGCAAAAAGGGGAAAAGTCTCCCAATAAACAGTCTCACAAATTGGAAAAGTGCCTGCCCAAACCCCTGGAGGTAAGAAGTTGAAATTTGGTATAAAGGTTCCTCCACTGTAGTAGACATCGACTAATTCCCTATAGGATATCCCAAAAGCAAATTCGGAATGTGAGTTCTTCCTTCTGTGTAGGCGTCCGCTTAGACTGAATTTTTGAAATTCCTATCGGGAGGGGAAAATAAGGGGAAAAGTCTCCTCCTTGACGGCCTGCCCAATCCCTTTTGGCCAACCTAAAATTTTAAATATGTATTCCTTGGAGTAGGACTAACTCCCCGGTAACGTAATTTTTCTATTTTGGAACTGGAACATAGTAAAAATGGTGGTTGAAAGGGAAAAATGTCCCCACTAACGGCCTGCCCAAACCGCTTAGGCAATGCAGTTGAAATTTGGTATGAATGTTCCTCATCCATCGCAGATAGCCGCGAAGATGGAATTTTTGTAAATTCCTAAAGGGAGGGGCAAAAAGAAGAAAAGCCTCACCTTGGGGGCCTGTAAAAACCCCTTCGGCTAGAAACCTAAAACATAAAATGTGGGTCCCTGGAGTAAGGGCTAACTTATTAGAAAGATACTTTTTTGAATTTTGGACAGGGTCGTTATAAAATGGGGGCTCAAAAAGGGAAAGTGGCCCCTTAACGACCTGTCCAAACTGCTGGAACTAGGAAGCTGAAATTCGGTACTTAGGTTCCTCTTCCAGCCTAATTCCAACCGGAAGGGACAAAAAAAGAAAAAGTGTCCCCCTTGACAGCCTGCTCAAACTGCTGGAACTAGGAATCTGAAATTCCCTGTCGATGGATTTTCGGAAATTCCTACCGAGAGGGGCACAAATAGTAAAAGTTGGCTAGAAACCTGAAATGTAAAACATATGTTACTTGGAGTATAGGCTCACTTACCGGGAAGGTGCTTTTTGGACAGGGACATTGCAAAAATGGGGATTAATGAAGCGAAAAGTGCCGCTTAAAGGCCTGCCCAAACCGCTGGAGGTAGGAAGTTGAAATTTGGTATTAAAGTTCCTCCTCTATTGTAGACATCCGCTAAGAAAAGATTTTTGGAAATTTTCACAGGTAGGGTAAAAAACAGGAAAAGTCTCCCCCTTAACGGCCTGGCCAAACTGCTGGATCTAGGGAGCTTAAATTCGGTATTTGGGTTCCTTCTCCAACGTAGACGTCCTCTAAGACGGTATTTTTTGAAATTCATACCGGGAGGGGTAAAAAGGGAAAAAACTTCCCCCTTGATAGCCTGGCCAAACTGCTGGATATAGAGACCTAAAATTATGTATGTAGTAGGTTCCTCCTCCAACGCAGACGTCCTCTAAGACGGAATTTTTGGAAATTCCTATCGGGAGGGGTAAAAACGGAATAATTCTCCCCCTTGATGGCCTAACCGAACCCTTCGGCTAGAAACCTGTAATATATAATATGTTTTCCTTGGAGTATGGGCTAACTTATCGACAAGGCATCTCTAGGACTTTGGACAGGAACGTGGTAAAAATGGTGGTTCAAAAGGGAAAAATTGCCCCCCCTCTTAACGTCTGCGTCTTTAGCTAGAAACCTAAAACTTAAAGAACAAGTGTATATGGAACACTAAAATTAAGAAACTAAATAGGAAACGAGTGGAATTGAAATTATAGACAATACAAATGGATTGGAAGAGGGAATTACCTGTTCAAACACTATCCACGGAATATGAAACTTATGTAGCATTGAAACATACTCTCGAAAAAGTTAAACAAATTTTCTAAAAGAGAAAAAACCTTAGAAAAGGAATGGAACTTATATATTCCGATATTTAAACTTCATGTAACGAAGCACCGGTGGAAGAAACCGACGCAGTAAATTATCCAACTGAATTTGTGAATTTACTTGAATTGCCAGGTCTACCTTTACATAAACTGGAATTAAAAAAAAAAACGGGTCTATCTACCTAAGTTCGCACTTTACCAAATTATCTTAACATACACACGTATATTGCAATTTATTATGGATTCATTACTAACAATCCACTTTCATGAGAAAAAGTGATCAAATATTTATTTATTTTAAACCCATTGTTGTGCAGAATTATTTATTTGTGGTGACTGGGTGAAGGCTTTTACTATATAAAAACTGTACTTTAAATAAAAAGCGCAGCCCCCCCCCCCCTAAGCTTTAAGGCACGCTAACAACGTAGCGGGCTGCGCTTGCTAGTACCACTATATTAAGGACATTTGCCTCGGACGCAAATTGGTATATGAGCTTCTGTTCACGCATCAACGAGGTAATTCTACCAAGACCCCTGTCCCTGATAAAGAGGGTACTAGAGACAAAATACAGTGCCTTTTGTAATTTTATTGATATAATTGGTGCCGTTGTCTACACGTCTACGATGGGATTAGTTTCCATGATCAGGCATCTCTTCATTTGTAGACGTTGTGGTGTAAGGGCAAGCGCATTAGGCTGTTACACATAAGGTTGTGGGTTCGATCCGCAGCGACGGCAACATCAATTGATAAAAATAATATGTATGAGTTTTCTATCCCTTATACATATCGCATCGTCCTCCCTCGGTGTACCGATAGCACTTAATCTTACCAAAGTAAAATAACAGGGCTATGAATAGGGTTTATGTCCCGGGAATTCCCGGGACGGGATTCCCGGGAATCCCGCCCTTTTTTCAATCCCGCAATCCCGGGAATTTTGTGCGGGATTTCCCGGGAATTTTTTTTATTATTTTATAGAAGTTTTAGCAGTGTATTACCAATTTGGAAGCTTTATTTAAATCTAACATATTGATTTTTTTTGTATATATTTACAATAAAAGAATGCGATTTTAAATTCAACAGAATTAGTATTAAAAAAAAATACTGTTTAGGCCAAGTTTTTTTTTTGATATTAGTTGAATTTGGTTTAGTTAAACCGAAAATCAATTTTATCATCCATTACCAAGTTTACCTACAAAATTTGCCATACCTCGGAAACAATTTGTTCTTTAAAATGATAATCTTTGTTCAAATAAAGCAATTATACAATATTTCAACATCAGTATTTCAGTTCGAAATACCTCGAAAATTAGTAATATTTTCGTATTTTTAATTGATATAAGTATTTTTTACTTCAAATAATTTTATTTAAATTGATATTCCTTTATTTCAATTGTGTTTTTTAAATTTTATTTATTTTTTAAAAAATTGCATCAAATGCTTTTTTAAATTATTTTTGATTTCTTAATTTGAAATACAACTGTGAAAATTTAATAATTTCTTTTTAATTAGTTGTGACATAAAAAATGTCTATTCAAAAAATAACAGTTATGGGGTCATTTTGTAACTCGAATGAAAAACGTTTTTTCGTTTTCGTTTGAAACGTAAACGAAAATATTTGGTATTTTATAAAACGGGTAGTAGTTTGCGTTTGTTGCCATTTGCGAGTTCTTATTGCCAGACAAAAAAAATAATATATGTGACATGAAATTACAAATTACTTAAATAAAAATTTGTTCATAGAGTTTTCCAAGTCTGTTTAGCCTGATTGGTAAATGAGTTGTTATTTTTAGTTCTAATATTTTTAGGGTCCAGGTATCGAATCCTGTGTGGGGCAATTTTTTTTATTAGTAGTTTTTTTGTTTTTATGATATATTTTTGGACATTTTTTCCTAATAATATGAAACAAATATATTTAATAAACATTTTATATTGTACAGAAAATCAACCTAAATAAGAAGAACCTTCCATTAGCGGATAGCAAAGAGTACAAAGTATGGTTTGTTAAGATGGCCCTTAAGTTCCGAATTGCTAGTTTTTAGTTTTAAAACCCCTCAGTTTGTTTCATTTGGTCTCAAACGTAGAAGTTTATATATAAAGAAAAATTTTTTTAAATCGTGTCTTAGCGCATCTAAAATCAGATATTTTTAAAATTGCCAAATTTTCACTAATTTGCATATAAATTTAAATGCTTATGCATAATAATTTGATTTTTTATAACGATTTTGGTGTGAAAAATTTGTTTTATAAGCCGTTTAAAAAAAATTTAAAAAGTGATTATGCATATGACCCTAAAAGAATTATTTTTTATTGAGAATAAAAAATATAGGAGTATCACATTTAACTACATCATATTTTTAAACCCATACTTATACGATTTTTATTCCAAAAATTGCAATTGCCTAACTTTTTATGCAAAAACTTTAACTTTTTAATAGGAAACGACAACTATTTCTGTTCGTTTGAATATGGCATAATATTCGTTTGCAAACGTTTACTTACTTCTTATAAAATACCGATTTATTAAGGAGTTTGTCTTCGATTACAACATTGCCAGATTGAAAAAAAGAAAATATACATATTTTTTTTGAGTTTTACAAAATTTAAAAATATTAAAAATAAAAAAACGTTCAAACGAAAGCAAAGTTTCGTTTTACAAAATGACCCCATTAAAGTTAAAAAACTATTTAATAATATTTTAGTGTCTGTTTTTATAAAAATATTTATGAGAATTTGCCTATAAATTCGTGTGAAAAAAATCACTTTTAAACTTTTTTATAAAAATAATTCTAGACGAATACTTCTGTAAATCTGCATAGAAACAAAATATCCAGAAATATTTTTTTTTTTTTGATTAAATATTTAAGAAATACTTAAGAAAAAAATCGATTTTAGTTTTTACCATTAAACCATTGCCCTAAGTATCGTTTTTTATCGTAATGCATAAACCAGGGCTCAAATTTAAAATTTGTGTAAGACGCAAAAGGAAAAAATATATGGTCCACAATTTTATATAAGAAACGTCTAAAAATATTTTTTTAAATCTAATTAACATTATTTTGATAAATTTGTTATTTCACCGTCCGAAACAAGTTTGCACCCATTAACAATTCCAATATATCCTGAAAAAGGGATGAAAATAAAATACCCCTTTCTTTCACTCTTTCTAAATCAATTCGTTTACCGTTTGAAAAGAGCATTAATATTTAGTAAATGTATTTCAAATTGTTTTTTAAAATTAAGACGGTTTCCATATTTATATAATTCGCGATATTAATATTAATTCGCGATTTAAACTGTTAAACGAATTGATCTATAAAAAGTATTAGGTATGGATATTTTATATTTAAAACTTCTTTCAGAATATATTAAGTAGATTTTCTCATGGGTGCAACCAAAAGATGGACTTTGTCGGACGGTATTTTAATAGAAATTGAGTTTTTCAAGTACATCATATATATATATATAAGTTCCCGTAGTTCCTATACGGAACATAGGGCCACTGTGGTTTCTGTAATCTTAAAAATTTAAGATGAGTAGCTGATTGGGCTAAAGCATCCGATCCTGGAGCTGGGGCTGCCAGCAACGCCTCCAGGCAGACAGTGGATTCGGGATTAATTACCACATCCACGATGCGGTCATGCTTCAGTAAATATTCGTGTCCATTTACCTACTTACCTGAGACGTTAAGATGTACTTTAACCATTCAGGCTACATGACCGAGAGCCTTCTCACACTAGCTAGCTATCAGAGGTATCTGAAAAGCCATTGCCCGGGAAATACTTGGTCTAAGACCGGAAGTAGTGAGCTGCTTGGACATTCAAACAGAGGAATCGTTTCTGGTCACTCCCAAGTGAGTGACAGTCAGAAAACTTTCCGCACTAAGTGCACCTTTGTAGAAAGTCCCATTTCCCAAGTACATCATATGTCGGATTTATTAATTTTCTAACGAGCGGGAATTCCCGGGATCCCGGGAAAGTCTAAAAAAAATCCCGCTGTCCCGGGAAATGAAAAAGTCCGGGAAAAGAAAAACCCTAGCTATGAACTAAAAAACTTCAACAAAGTTCGCCAACTCCCCATCAGATAGCGCGCTACAGCTGTTCTAAGATTCAACATCTCGTGCAATTACAGTGTTGCCATTATTGAAGTCCTTCATCTTTCGCCACCTTTCATATCTTCTCTATTTCCTTTCCAAATAAAACAACACGTTAATTAATAAGAAGAATTTCCTCAGTGGTTGTTTTTCTTTAAAAACATAAAATAATTATAGTGAATTGGTTTTTGGAGATGATCGGATCGAGGATAATCACATTTGTCATAGAGACTACTCATGGAGCGGTGAATGCGACCAGAGGGTGTCCTAATGGCGATGTTCATGGCTATTATTATGGGCCGCTCGAGATTCTAAACCACTTGGACTTCAAATGGATACGCCAATAATCTTGTCATCTGCATCGTTGGTTGGAATAACAGAACTATATCTGAGCGTATGCAGATGATCTAAGGCGACCCTGATACCATTTACAAACAGGAGGAGGGTTAACCTGTCTATGTCTATTGTTGATATTACGGGTTCGGTGATATGGTGGGCATTCCACAGCTGCATACTTCAGTAAACGAGGTTGCCAGTATTGGCTTTGGGAATTCGCTAATATCAGGAGTAGGGACTCCATTTTTCAGTTGGAAATGTTCACCATATATGTCTATGCGACAGAGAGCCTACGGAGGGGCACAGTTAGTTTTTGTATCTACATTCATTCTGACAGTCGGACGGCACTCAGTGATATAATGGCCTATAAGGTGTCACCTGTACTGGTCAAGGAGTGCATTCAGACTCTCAATCAACTTGGAAGGAGCAACTCGCTTAAACTTTGTGGATTCCTGGCCATGAGCACCATGTGTTACCCATTGGGTGTAGTGAGGAGGTATTCCGAATTTTCTAAGCGATGGGAAAATTCTCTTGGGCAACGACAGACTAAGAGATTTATTTCTCTTTTTAGTGGAATGTCGAGGCGACTCTTGTCCATTAACAGGAGGGATTT
Source organism: Leucophora obtusa (assembly GCA_949987735.1). Taxonomy (NCBI): domain Eukaryota; kingdom Metazoa; phylum Arthropoda; class Insecta; order Diptera; family Anthomyiidae; genus Leucophora; species Leucophora obtusa. Next base: position 77,233,412 of record OX465295.1, read on the forward strand.
GGGAAACTTACGGGATACTTCACTTCATACTGTGACCTCAGGTACTAACGGCAAAAGGTCAGTCGGTTATTGAGGTTTATACGCCTAAGACGAGGATACATATTCTCTGCGAATGTCCTCGACTATGTTATCTGGGATCTTGGTTTCTCGGTAGCTGCTTCTTTATTTTTGGCATTTGAAATACTTTGCCTAACAGGATAATTAGCTTCATTAGTAACTTGGATCTTTGGGGAAACTCTAGACTGCACAAGAGACCTATGCTGCTGTGTAGTGCTATTTGATATAATATAATCTAAACAGTTTGATCATAATGCGCAGTTAAAAATTGGCATATTCTCCAAGGCATTAAGACCGTTTATCCAGAGGAGACAATCCCATTTTTATTTATAGTCATTATCCTAGTGAACATGGATGGTAACCGAAACGAATGCGGTTATCGTTAGGGTAACGATATTTTAGGTTATTTCGGTAACGGTATTTTAAGGATAACGCTATTTCATTTATTTCGGTATCGGTATTTGAAGGATAACGGTATTTGAGTTATTTCGGTGACGGTATTTTAAAGATAACGATAGTTGGGTTATTTCGGTAACGGTATTTTAAGGTTAATGGTATTTCAGTTATATTGGTAACGCTTTTTTAAGAGTAATGGTAGTCAGTTATTTCGATGCATCTCGCAATTTTTTTTACAAAAACAAACGAGATTAAAAACAGAACCAAGTTATCAACTTAATGTTCGAAAAGTACTGAATAACCACGTGAAATTACCAAAAGCAAAAAATTAAAAATAACGGTAACGGTATTTTAGGGATAGCGGTATTACATTCGTTTCGGTAACGGTATTTTAGGGGTATTGATTTTTCATTTATTTCAGTATCGGTATTTTAAGGATAACGGTATTTTAGTTATTTCGGTAACGGTATTTTAAGGATAACGGTATTCCGGATTTTTCGGTAACGGTATTTTAGGGGTAATCGATAACGGTATTTTAGCGGTATTGCCTGCCAACCCTGCTAGTGAAGCTTTTATGAGTAGCCGACTTGTAACCGATCGCAGAAGTTTTGCCTTCCGGCGTGTCCAAAGCTGTCTTCGTTTAATTAAGCTTTTCGGCGTAGCCCACCTGTGAGGAGTTTTCGACTCTGTAGTAAGTATGTCTAAAGCCGGCTTCACTTAGAAAAAATTTAAAATAAAATTATTAGTAGTCACTACTTTTGTTTGGAGATTATGACACAAAAATTGTCAGCCATAACAGTCAAATCTACATACTACCGATATTTACCCCTAAAGATATTAGTGTTTAAGTTTAAGTTAAAAACGGTAATCTTATAATATTCTTTATTATAGTTCGTGACGCATGTTGTAACGTCTATCAAAATCACTATGAAATAACAGACCCAATTACATACAGTGATTACAATAATAATACGGTTTTAATAATAGGTCATTAACCGTTATTAGGTCAAAACAACTGCAACTGCACAATTTGAATACTTAATCAAAGAGTGTACGTGAATGAGTTTAATACAACGTTTCTTTTTCTTCGTCGTCGTATTCATGCAAATTGCATAATTATAGTGGCTCTCCCTAGTAATAGTAATGTTGATAAAAGTAATATAATCATAAACAACAACGTACTATTCTGCACTACTGAATACAAGAACAAGGTTGGCAATAGCACCAACAAAAACTACAACAATTACACCGTTTGTGCACAAAAGTCTACAAAAAAAAAATAATTTATAGCCTGGCTCATAACTCTTTCTCTTAGAAGAATTTCTTCTACTTTTACAATGCAATAAAAAGCAGCAGCAACAAAAAACAAAATAAAAGATAATAAAACTGTTCTTGTGCCAAAGCCAACCGAACTGAACAGAATCAAAGCAAAGCAAACCAATACATATGCCCTGTTTACAGTTAGGTTTAAGTTTAAAAAACTCGGTCAAGAGTGTCTCATTCCTGCTGTGATTGCATAATATCCCGTTGGTCGTTGTTGTTGTTGCTGTTTTGTTAAATGATTGTTATTATTGTTGTTGCTAGTACTATGGTGGCTGCTGTTATTGTTTGCAGTTACACAAACATAACAACATATGCATGCATACATTCTACAACGAATATTGCGACTACTCCAATCCTAACACATACCATACATGGAACTAGTTTATTGAACGACCCAATTAACTGACAATTTAATTGGCATTATTTGCCAATGGTAATGCAAATTTTGGCATTACAATTATTCGATAAATGTCAATGAAATTTTGGTCAATGTCAAAAACAACAACAATATACGGATTTTCAACAGGGACAGATCGATGTACAGAATGTCCGTCATGGAATCAGCTCAGAACCACATGTCGTTCATATTCATACATACAAAAAAGTTTGACAGTTACTACATGATAAATGTTTGTGCAGTAATCAGTAGTTATTACTTTTAACTGTAATTATAGTGGTTTTCCTATGGAAAATACAAAACAACTGTTATGACAGTTATTTAAGAAAACAACTAACGAAATGTACTGTAGTTTCGTAACAGCTGTTTTAAGCAGTTATTTTTAAAATCATAATAAACAACTCCAAAAATGGTATTTTTACACCAAACAGTTATTTTTGTTAGTTATTTAGAAAACTTATTTCAATTCTTGTTTTGTTTATATTTGATTTGCAAATAAAAATCAGTAAATTGTGTTGTATCTCCAATGCAGAATATAATAATAACTGTAGAACGGTTTTGGAGTTTTTACTTCAAATTTAAAGCACAAGAAGGTTCGATTTTTAATTGTATTAAAAAATAAAAAACAAACTTTGAAAATTCTAATTTTTTATTTTTATTTTTTAGTCTAATAAATAGTAAGCAAAAATAATCTGCTAATTTCAGCAGCTTCTTCTGCAAGGTAATTTGGTACAATATAAATTTTCTCAAAGTATTGGCCATCGTTAGCTATGACCTTTTTTCATCTTTCTGGCAAAATATGGATTCCGCGGCAATAGGTTTAGGTGGAATGGGAGCCCGCCAGAATGGGAGTTCACTCGGAGGCCATAAGACCCATTGCCATTCCCTTAGTCTTCCCCTCATCCACATGGAAAGAAATACCACGACCCGAGAAATATAAAACCATCCCGATCCCTTTAAAAAGTTCGCAAGACCAGACAGAGAAAAATCGCTTAGACTGTTCAGGTCGTCGAAGAACTTGCATCTCAGATGTCTGACTCGCCGCTCCTTCAGTGCGAACATTCACAAAGCAGATGATGCACTGTCTCCTCCTCCTCGTCCCCACAGCCCCTGCAGCAGTCCGCCTCGGTGTGACCCCAACGCACAGCTCTTAGACCTATTGCGCAGTGTCCCGTTAGGACTCCTACTAGCATTGCGATCGTCCGCTTGCCAAATCCAAGAAGAATCGTTGTCCTCCCCGGATCAGGCTGTGGCCATAGGGTCCAAGATATCCTACAATTGGTCAAGGTTGTCCACCTTGCCCTCGTCGCCCTATCCGCTATATCCCCTATCATACCGAATAGCTCCAACAGAGGAACCAGGACCTCTGTTTGTACAGGGTCCTCAACCGACTCCGAGCCATTCCTCGCACTTGTCAGCCAGCTCGTTGCCCGCCATCCCAGCGTATCCTGGGACCCACGCCAGCCTGACCGAGGGCCGACGAATATGGTTGAAAGATTCAATACAGTGTGGCACACACCCCGATCTGACAGTATCGGATTCCAGGGCTCTCCAAGCAGCAAAACTGTCCGCAAAGATGCTAAAGGGTGATGGATCCAAATCTCGTTCCATTATCATCCGTGCGGCTACGTCAATTCCATACACTTCCGCCTGAAACACGATACAATCGCCCGGCAGTCGTATGGAGATTCGATGGTCCAGTTCGCCGGAATAAACTCCCGACCATGTCCCCATTTCCATCTTCGAACCGCTCGTGTACACTGAGATATCACCACTCCGAATAACGGAGTCGGCTGCCCAGTAGACCATGCCGCCATACACCCTCCAATATAAAGTATTTTTACAAGGCAATTTCACGTAGGGGTCGCCTTTTTTAATTTTTCGCTATAGCTTCGGTATTTAAAGTCAGATTTTAAAGTGTGATACATCAATTTTTTTGCCTCGAGGAGACCAGTGTTTTTTATAAAGGTAAAATCCAATGAAAAAAAATTAAAAAGGCGACCCCTACGTTCGGCAACCAAAAAATAAAAAAAAAATTCTACTGGGTTTATCGAAAACCTTCCTTAGCAAAAGTTTAATGATTTTTTGCGAGCTTTAATTTTCTGAGGTTAGGGTGGTAGCAACTGAGATCTGGTGGGTAACTACTAGAACGGGATACTTGAGTTCAATGGCCCTCAGAGCAAAACACTGGTCTCCTCGAGAGAAAAACATCGATGTATCGTACTTTAAGATCCGACTGTAAATGCAAAATTTTTTTTTGAAATTGCCTTGCAAAAATACTTGATATTGGAGGGTGTACGGCGCACTTTTTTTTTGCATGTAAGGTGGTACGGTCTACTGCCCAGTCTTCCCTGGTTGGTACAATCACCTCAAAAGTCCTCTGGAAATTCGTGAGCGGTAAAATACATTCCGTCTTACGATTCAGTAGCGCACCACCAATCCCATGCAGAATAGTATTGTGCCCCCAGGTGCGTTGCCGCAGCTCTTGCATCTCCCTAAGTCTAAGAGCTGCCTTTGCCGCCGTGCCCTTGATATAAATATCCAGTGGTGGGATGCCAAGAATCACCTCCAGACTTGCCTGGGGTGTAGAACGGGCCGCCCCCGTAATACTCAGACAAGCCAGTTGTCGCACCTTTGCGAGAGTGGAGAGATATTACCCCGTGTCCACCGCCCTCCATCACACCAGTGCCCCGTAAGTCAAGATTGGTCTGATAATCGCCGCATACATCCAGGGGATGATATACGACTGTAGACTTCACCTCTTCCCAAACGTACTCAAACAGGTATAAAAAGCACATAAAGCTTTTTCTCATTCTCTCCTCGGTATTCCTCTTCAGGAAAGTTTAGAGTCCAGAATGACACCCAGGTATTTCGCTTCCCCCGAGAGTTGAAGGGTAACTCCCTCCAATCTAGGGAGATTAAACTTCTCCAGTTTGTACCTCTTTGTAAACAAAACAAGTTCGGTTTTAGATGGATTGACTCCCAGACCGTTCTCTCTTGCCCACCTGGACAGTAAGCGTCGACTCCATGCGATCACTGACCGTCTGGAGAAATTTCCCATGATCAGTAGCACAATCGATGATATACTCACGTTGTTGAAAGCTCCTTCCACATCCAGGAAGGACGCCAACACATACTCACGCTCGTAAAGAGCATCCTCAAATGTGCCGACGACCTCACTCAGAGCCGTTTCCACCGACCTCCCTTGAGGCATGCGTGGCTCCAGGAAAAATCATACGCCACATCACAGTGCTTTGATCCCATATAATGATTGGACACAAATAGAAGGAGTCGAGACAGAGTTCTGAAATTTGGTATACTGACATAGAACCCCTTTGTTAAGAAAAATTTTAATTTTTGGAAATACCGGGCCAAGGACACGCCCACCTCCTATAGATCCTGAAATTTAAAAATATTATATTAGCTACATAAATGCACGTAAAATTACAAAAAGAATCCATTCAGATGCACATAAAACTGGAAACGTTTGTGTCAATTTTTATCAAAATCGAAGCAAGGACTCTTAGTCCTGCCATATATCCTTTATTTTAAAATCTTTATAAAACCGGGAAAAGTTATCCGATTGCGATGAAATTTAGCACGTGAATTGATATAAGGGCAAGCCATATTTGTGCTAAATTTGAGTAAAATCGATTCATCAATAAAAAAAAAATCCTTTCACAAAAAATGGGTTTTAAATAGGCTTGCCAGATCGAAATAGTCAAAAAGATTGACATTCAGAAAAAAAAGCTTAATTTTTTTGACATTCAAAAAAATGCTTAATTTTTCTTGACAATTTAAAATTCACTTAAATTAGCAAAAAACAAATTGCAAAATTTACTTGGAAATTTTAATGATATTAATTTCTACAGATTTTCTACATTCTTTGTACCACATTTTTTAAAGAAATGTTGTCAATGAATATGTCTTTTGGCAATTATTCAAAAACTTCCCGAAGGCAGCAATAATCTTCATACAACATATCAATATTAATTGAATTTGATATTTTCAAAATAAATGGCAGCTCTGCTTAATTATCCCTTGACAATAACGAGTTTTTTATATTTAAAACAGCAATTTGCTGAAAAAACTGATTTTTCTCTAAAAATCATATCTTTTTCTAAGTATTTTACAGCATTTTGAAAAAATTAGTTAGCTTCTAACTCAAACGTTTGCTTTTCATTCAAAGAAAGACTTTTTATTATTACCATGGATGGAAACAGTCATTTATCCTTAAAAATTAGTCATGGTACATTTAAAAAACAATTAGTTTTTTTTTTTGCTAATGGTTAATTTTTATTGATTTTTCTTATCAATTTGATGGAAAAATTTCTAATATTCCGTTTTAGCTTGACAAATGACATATTTTCTTTATTCTTGAAAAAGCTTGACAATCAAGCCAAATCAAGCCCGTCTGGCAACCCTAGTTTTAAACGCTTAAATGATTTTTCTAAAACAAAAAAAAATTAAATAGGATTAAAACAGGAAAACATGTGAATTCTCCATTTAAGGCATAGGGTATGTTCAGCGAACTTATGTAAAACACTACGAGGAATATTTTTGTGGAACATTTTAACCTTCTAACTCTTTAATAAAAGGGACTTTTTTGGCCCCTTTTTAAAACGGACAAAAACGACCCGTAAGTTGGAGACTTAAAGGGTTAAAATGTTCCGCAAAAATATTTGTCATGAAATTCTACTATAAGTCTTTGAAGACATCAGCATTGCAAATTTAACTTAAGTGCCAGTAATAAATAAGAACTTAAAATGTGTTTAAGGGTTAATTTCGTACTTATTCAGAATTGGTGCTCAAATATCCACCAAAACTGGATTTTAGAGAGAAACCATGGGATTCTTCCATTTTAGGTATAGGATGTGTTCAGCGAACTTATGTAAAACACTACGCGGAACATTTTTGTGGAACATTTTAACCCTCTAACTCTTTAGGTTACGGGTCTTTTTTGTCCCTTTTCAAAAAGGGTACAAAAAAATTCCCTTTCATTGAAGAGTTAGAGGGTTAGAATGTTCCACAAAAATGTTCCTCGTAGTGTTTTACGAAAGCCCAATCAACATATCGTATACCTAAAATGGAAGGTTCACATGGTTTGAATACTAAACAGTCTTAAATGCGTGAAATTTGTGTAAAAATCATGAATTTAGGCATTTCAAAAAATCCATTTTTTTTTAATTTGTCGTAAAAAATAGTAACTAATTTTTTAACGATCTATTATATAACAGTAGCTGTATTTTGTCTCATGCCTATCAACGTTAAGTCTTTAAAGCAAATCTACGTTAAACCGATTGTAGTATAAAAATTTTTTAAACAGGTTATGTTTATAATTTTTCGGTTATATTCGAACGTACGTCAGCAAAAGTTCCTAGGAAGTAACGCGAATAAGTTACGTTAGATGTGAAAATGTATAAACGTTGAGTTTTCAACGTTGATAATTATCCGAGTTGAAAGTTAACGTGCATACGAAAAGTAATGTGTTAGTTTTTGCCTTGAAAGCGTTTTTATGCACTTTGAGTTTTTTTATGAGTTAACGGATATAGTTAAGTCGAAAACGCAGCTAGTATAAACTTACAAAAAAAGGAAAAAATTATCTAATTTTTGGATTTTTAACAAAAAAAAAATGTGTTCTTTGGAGCAATAAAAAATAATTGTTTTGTAAACGTATACTAAAATCCATATTTTAATTTAACTACAAAAATATTGTTGTAATTAAAAAACAAATCTTCGAACAAGTTTTTAAAAAAATATATTTTTGCGAATTATTTTTGTGAAACAATTAAAACCCATTTTTCTGTTAAGTCATTTTGGCATAAAATTCTCTGAGTTTAGCGCGGCAAAAGCAACAACACCAAATATTTTTTCACATTTGTTTGAGTTACTTTCTTATCTTTAAAAAAATTATTCTTTAATCACAATTTGAGAGAAAAATTTTTTTTTTCATTTTTGTCCATGGAACGAAGCATAGTGCACCGCAGACAAAACCATTAAGTTGGGCACTGTGGCGTATGATTTTTGCCCTGATATTAATTGCTGGCGCCGCGCATGCCTTGAGGTATGAGTGTTGGGCTCTGCTGAAATTGTCTGCAGAGAGGATGCTCCTCACATGAACATCTACCAGTCTCTCCAGCGTTTTCAATAAAACGACGAGAGACTAATAGGCCTGTAGTCCTTGGCAGTACTATGGTTTATCCTCCCCGCACATTTACAGGCACATTTACAAGCGAGAGAAAACTGATATGAATAGAGTAAACACACCTCTATATCTCTCTATTGTGAATGATTTAAGCTATTTAGGGTTGCTTTTAGCTCTATCTCTAGCAGGTTTCTCTTGTGCCTAAATTGGTGGTAGCATTTAATACTTTTTTGTAAATAAATAAGTTGCAATGTTGAAACCTCACAAAAAAATTAGTTGTGATCTCACCTGTGATCTCATAAACGCAACAGCTGTTTCATGTAGTTATATTCATACTTAAGTTTGACTGGCCAACCAGACAGGTCGACGCTATATATAGATCGACGCTTCCATAGTCATTTGTCTATATTGTCTAAAAAAATACTAACAGGAAAATTAAAAAAAGATAAAACAATATAACCGCCACGAACTGTTAAAATCTACCCATCCCTATTAGAAAATCTATTGTCTGCTTTTACATCAAGCATGCATTACTAACCAATGGTCAAACAAGGCTGTCCAGTACATACTTGATAAAACTTGATGAAATAGCGAATAATTATAAAGTTAATGCTTAAAATATACATTGTAAAGCACCGTAAGTTGTTTGAGTTTCACGTGAAAAAAACTGCTATACTCCATATAAAAAAAATAATTTTTCACGATAACTAGTTTCACGTGAAAATTATGTAGAGTTTGTTTTCACGCGGGTAGTTGGTACTCGGCTAATGCATTTACACGATCGGGTGGAGGGTGAACTCGGTTTTTGTTTACAAAAAATCATAAAAATTGTACTTCTTGTTGTCCAAAAAAACACTTTGATGGATTTATTATCACGCTATATTCGCGCATTTTTTTAAAAACTTTACGTAAGTGTTCCTGATGCTCCTCTATGTTTTTTGAAGCTACCAAAATGTCATCTAGGTACGGCCAAACGAAATCGAATTCACGTAGAATATGGTCCATGAACCGTTGAAATGTTTGCCCGGCGTTACGTAGGCCAAAACACATGTGGGTAAATTCAAATAACCCAAAAGGGGTCGTTATGGCGGTTTTAGGTACGTCTTGGGGCTCTACTGGTATCTGATGATACGCTCTTCGAAGGTCGATTGTGGAAAAAATATTGCAACCATGTAAAAAGTTGGGCACTGTGGCGTGGATGTGTGGAATCGTGGATGTATAACGATCGAGCTCTGTTATACTATTGAGCCGGCGGAAATCTCCACACGGTCTCCACTCACCATTCTTCTTCCGAACCATATACAGAGGGAATGCCCAAGGACTTCGTGACGGGTGACAAATACCTAGATCAATAACTAGTTTGAAAAATTAATAGTTATATTTTTTTCCAAATTTATCTATATCTGTAAAGTTTTTATTTTTAATAGTAAAAGGCTTTATTTTTGAATCATGTAGGTTGATAAACAGCATCCGGTTTCTAATTTGTTACTAGCACACGCTGTAAAATTGCTTATTTAAAACTTTTATTTGGACATTATTGTTTTCTTCTACTGAACGGCAGAAAACAGGCTTGGAATTCAGTGAACTTATTTTATTTTTTTTTAATTCAGTGAACTTATTTTTTTTTTTTTCAATTCACTGAATGTAATTTTATTTTTTTTTAATTCACTGAATGAAAATGAAATTGAATGAATTCAGTGGTGAATTAATTCAGTAAGGAATTAATTCACTTTTTTTTCCGTTCGATTTATAAAATTGAACGCGTTCACCGGTGAATTAATTCATTTGATTTAATAAAAAGAACTATTGCAATTGAATTAATTCTTTGAATTTGTTGTTTGATGAACGCATTCAGTTGAATGAATTCAGTGAATTACTTAAGAAAAGGAATTCATTCAATTCTAGAGAAAATTGAATTCGATTGGTAGTGAATTCATTCAAAAAGGAATTAATTCTTCAAAGCTCTGGCTTGAAACCATAATTTTCAAACTCAAATATCTTTTATTTAAGAGTTAAGCTAGAAAAACGGCTAGCATCACTAGATTCAGCGTACCCGAATTAGTTTTACCCACTGGGTCCCCCACCTGTCGGGAAAAAAGTTTCCTTTTTCAGTGTTACAAATAATGCCAATGAAAAATTCCCAAGTATGCTACATACTTTATGTATATGTTCTATAACTGTGTGCTGTTTCACTTGATGTTCTCCTAGTATTCTAAAAATTGGGGAAGAACATTATGTTAAATAAGCCAATTTGAAAAATGCAAACTCCTTGTTTCATTGCAGACTACAAACTTTTAATAACATATAGATATACATAAGTATTGGAGTTCGTTTGAAAAGTACAAATTTTTTTTTTAGTATCTTCACTTTTTAAAATGTCAGATAGCGTTATTATGGTCGAAAAAACTCACTTTTTCAAAAACTTCCATAAATATTTATTTTTACCGCATACAAGAAAATGCATTTCTGACTGAGAATAGGGTTGCCATTTCCATTTTGAGAAAAAGAGGACGTCAACCTCAAAAAAGGAGGACATTTGTCGTAAAAAATAGAACAATTTTTTTAATAAATTATTTTTACAAAAATCAACAACGCGGTAAAATATACAAACAAAAATGTATTTTATAAATAAAACAGTTTAGTGCAAAACAGTTTTTATTTACACCAAAAGCAATTTACAAAAATAAAAAAATCCTTCTGAACTTTAAATTATTGGTACATAAACAAACAAAAAAAAACGATTACCAATTCATTGCATACATTTTCAGGAATATACACAGAACGAATTTACAAAATTCCAATTAAATTTTTAAACACCTTTCTCATACCAAATTTGTAAATACAAAAAAAAATCTTTTTAAAAAGGCACCAACAAAGAAATTTGTAAATCCAAAAACAATTACCTTTTTTTTGTAACTTTGAATTTTTATTTTTAAGCAATTTTTTATGAAAGATAACAATTTACAAACGAGTTACAAATATTTCAAACAAAAAAATTGATGGGAATAACATTTCAAATTAAAAGAAAATGTGATTGCTTTTACAAATTACCATTGTTGGTGCCTACTTTTTTTCTGTGTACATTTCTATAATTTCTTGATACAAATTGTAAAGAGTTTCATGAATGTTTTCCAATGCTTCCAATTTAAATTAGTATATTACTGTCGCATTTCTTCAAATATTCATAAGAATCTTGAAAATTCATATCAAAATTTTATTTGACTCTATTAATATCAGAAGAAGAACTAGAAATAGTTTCTGGATTAAATTTTTTTCTTGTAAGTTCTCTGGTATTGAACTGTCACTTTACCCTCTATTTTTCCTCTCTCCTTACTGAGTAATTGTGTAAACAAACACCTTCCAGTAAAAACTTTTGCAAATTTGTACGAATGATGGCAAACATCATTTTTATTTAAAAAAAATCGCACCATAGCTTATTATCAGTTGTGTTAATTGAATTTAAGCTTTTTACGTAGTTTTTCAGGATAAGGAATTCATTAAATAAATTTTCATCGATAAAAGTAATGTTAGTTTTTTTTTAATTCAACAGTTGGCTCACTGCTGATAAGCTTCAAATTTGGCAATTAAAGTAAGTGATGCCAAGTCAATTGAAATAACAGCGACAAAACCAGGGGTATGGCATCACCAAAAACAAAAGTTATCACTAGATGGCACTTTGTTTAAAAAATTGACAATTTTCTTTTTTTATTTAAATTGAAATAATAACAAACAAAAAAGCAAATAAAACAAAAGGAATTCTCAAATTTTATTATTTGAACATATTTTGCGCTTGAGCTTTTCTTATTTTGCGCACTTTTCAGCAAATTTTGAGCTGATACTAAAGTGATACTAAATAGTTTCTCAGGTGATACTAAATTTCAGCGCCCTCTATCGGTGAGTAGTGTAAGTTTTGATTTTCTATCTGTGGACAAAACAGCCATGCCAACAATTCGAAAAAAGTTATGGAGAAAAGTGCAAAAAGTAGGACAACCCCGGACACTTATTGAAAAAGAAGGACGACTGCACCGGACGCCCTAAAAAAGAGGACGGTGTCCGCGGAAAAGAGGACGGATGGCAACCCTAACTGAGAAGAATGGTACAAAAAATTTTCGATATATGTAAAAAAGAAAATTCATTATTTGAGACATCGATACTTTTTAGAATGCTTTTGCATAAAAAAGAATGGCATTTGTTATTTTAATTTCCACTCTTTTTTTTACAAATGATATCTTAATAAGTTTTTAATGGGTTCAATGTGTGTAATAAAAACAATATTTGGAAGTTTTAAAGAAATAGTGCATCTTTAAAACATAAATTCTTTTTTCTTTTTTAATAATTTTTGCTGTACATAAAAAAATCTTATACAAATAGTTCAAAATTCTGCTAACATAACAATACATATTGGCGCCAGCAAAATTTTCAATAAAGCTGGGAATTATGGTCTGCTAAATTTTGGTAAGCCTTTTTTACAATTTAAATTTGTACACACTTCTAACTACACAGACAATTTTAGTTAACTTAGCTAAGAAATTTTGCTAAATTCAACAGAAAATTTACCTGATTTAACCGCTAGTAATGTAAATTCAGCTTTTCTTGCCATGTAGAACTCACTTTTTTACAGTTAAATGTTTAAATTGACAGTAAAAAATTTAGCTTTGTCGGTTTAAAATACCAAAGAGGCGCAGATAGCAATTCGGCATACAATGAACATAGTACGACCACGTTTAAATTCAGCAACCCAATTTTTTAATGTTGCATATGAAGGAGCACTTTCACCTAAGACATCCACCATATCATTATGAATTTCTTGTCCCGATAAATCTTTCTTATGTAAATATTTAATCACACCACGAATTTCTAATTTTTCCATTACAAAAAAATCACTGTAGCGCCTTTTTTGAAAAGCTGTTACTATACGAATGAGTTGTCAGATCGAAATTAAATTTAACAAAGCTTTTTGCTGCTTATACCGCCATCTCTATGTCAGGCTAAGAACATTTCGTACTGCCCTCGTATAACAAAACACAGCGCTGCACGGAATGACTGCTTAGATATATAGCCTTGTTTAGTAATAGTAACCAGATTAAAAGACGGATTAACTGTTAAACAAATAGATTAAATTATGGTTAAATCTACTACTACTACTCTAAGCAGTTAATCCGAATTTACTATTGTAGATTAATACAACTTTATGAATGTAAAATATGCAATAACCGCATACAATTACCAAAAGCAGAGAATTCAAAATAACGGTAACGGTATTTCATTTATTTCGGTAACGGTATATTAATAGAAAAAAATTCCTTTTGTTTTATTTTTTTTTGTTAGTTTTCAATCATTTTGGCCCATTTATGGCAAACAAAACTTGGAAAAAAAAACAAATTAACATTGTAATAAAAATCAATATTTTCATTACCATTTCTCTACATAATGGAAATTAAAAAATTGTTCATTACAATTTCTTTACGTAGTAGAAATGAAAAATTAATGGTAACAATTTTGGCCGGTCTCTGCTAAGCACAAACGTTCCTTAACACTGCAGTATGCACTGTGAACTAAAATATATAAATTTCGCAATTTGTACACTAATAAAAAAAAAATCCGTAAAAAATTAGTTAAAACTACTAAAAATTAGTTAAAAATGATGCTGCAGAAAAAACTGCTAAATTAGCAGATTATTTTTGCTATATATTAGTAATATAGGAACAGCAAAAATAAAACTGTTAAATATCAGGGTTCGTATTTGCACGCACATGTGCGCACATTTTCACACATCTTGCACTTGCACATGTGCATGTGCAAATTTGTGTTTATACTTCGCACATGCACATGTGCATGTGCAAATTTTTGTTTATACTTCGCACATGCACATGTGCATGTGCGCATTTGACTTTATACTTTGCACTTGCACATGTGCATGTGCGAAAATATTTTGCACTTCGCACATCAAGATGTGCAAGTGCAAATACTATTCGCACATGCACATCAAAATGTGCATGTGCGAATGCTATCCGCACATGCACATCTCCATGTGCGATGTGCGAATACAAATTCGCACATGCACATGTGCAAGTGCAGACTGGTACTTGCACATTACACATCAACATGTGTATGTGCAAAATGTGCACACATGTGCGCGCACATGGATGCAAAAAATCGCTGAAATTGATAAAAGTTTCAATATCAGAAAAAAACGCCGAAACAAGAAAAAAAAATGCAAAAATTTTTAAAAATCGTCAAAATTGAAAAAAAAAAACACCAAAAATCGCCAAAAATTTTAAAAATTGCCAAAAATGAAAAATTTTGAAAAAATCGTCAATATTTGAAAAAATTGCCCCAAATTGAAAAATTTAAAAAATTGAAAAATTTTGTAAAAATTGAAAATTTTTGTAAAAATTTGAAAATTTTGTAAAAATTGAACATTTTTGTAAAAATTTGAAAATTTTCTAAAAATTTTGAAAAAATCGTCATAACTCGAAAAAATCGTCAATATTTGAAAGAATTGCCCAAAATTAAAAAAAATCGTCAGAAATTATACAAAATTGCAAAATATCGTAAAAATTTTGAAAAAATCGACAAAATTTGAAAAAAGTACCAAAATCGTCAAAATTTCAAAAAGTCGTCAAAAATTGGAAAAAATCGAAAAATTTGAAAAATTTAAAAATTTTGTAAAAATTGAAAAATTTTGTAAAAATTTTGAAAAAATCGTCATAACTTGAAAAAATCGTCAATATTTGAAAGAATTGTCCAAAATTAAAAAAAATTGTCAGAAATTATACAAAATTGCAAAATATCGTAAAAATTTTGAAAAAACCGACAAAATTTGAAAAAATCGTCAATATTTGAAAAAACTGGCCAAATAGTCAAAATTTTAAAAAAATCGTCAAAAATTAGACAAAAATGCGAAATATCGTAAAAATTATCAATATTTGAAAAAATTACCAAAATCGACAAAATTTCAAAAAGTCTTCAAAAATTGGAAAAAATCGGAAAATTTTGAAAAATTGCCAAAATTGAAAAATTTTGA
The DNA here is from genome assembly GCA_949987735.1 of Leucophora obtusa. Classification (NCBI taxonomy): domain Eukaryota; kingdom Metazoa; phylum Arthropoda; class Insecta; order Diptera; family Anthomyiidae; genus Leucophora; species Leucophora obtusa. Next base: position 77,248,757 of record OX465295.1, read on the forward strand.
AAAAATTTTGAAAAAATCGTCATAACTGAAAAAATCGTCATAACTGAAAAAATCGTCAATATTTGAAAATATTGCCCAAATAGTCAAAATTTAATAAAAAAATCTTCAAAAATTAGACAAAATCGCCAAAATTGCGAAATATCGTAAAAATTTTGAAAAAATTGTCAATATTTGAAAAAATTACCAAAATCGTCAAAATTTCAAAAAGTCGTCAAAAATTGGAAAAAGTCGGAAAATTTAAAAAAATTGCCAAAATTGAAAAATTTTTAAAAAATATCAAAATTTCAAAAAGTCGCCAAAAATTGGAAAAAAATTGCAAAATGCCAGAATTGAAAAAGTCGTAAAAATTTGTGAAAATCGACAAAAATTGTTTCTCGAATATTTTTCCTTGTTCCAAAACCGTTGTCCGTTTTCATCTAACTCATTTAGTTTTCGAGATACGGGAGATATTCCAAATAAAAGCCCTTTTCGCTTAGTTTTCGAGAAAAACGCGATTTTAAAATCTAGCAATACAAGTCAAAATCTAGTTCCGCTATCGGGGTATTGGTGGCGAGTTTTGAACTTTGGTGCACTCAGTTTTCCTCTAGCTCTTCTAGTTTTCGAGATATGGACGATTTAAATTTTATATAAGCGATTTTCGCACTTATTTTTTCACAGATGACTCACTGTGACTTCCGTTTTCCAAAACCGTTGTCCGTTTTCATCTAACTCATTTAGTTTTTGAGATACGGGAGATATTCCAAATAAAAGCCCTTTTCTCTCTACGACGCTTAGTTTTCGAGAAAAACGCGATTTTAAAATCTAGCAATGCAAGTCAAAATCTAGTTTCGCTATCGGGGTATTGGTGGTGAGTTTTGAACTTTGGTGCAGTCAGTTTTCCTCTAGCTCTTCTAGTTTTCGAGATATGGAAGATTTAAATTTTATTTAAGCGATTTTCGCACTTATTTTTTCACAGATGACTCACTATAACTTCCGTGTTCCAAAACCGTGGTCCGTTTTCATCTAACTCATTTAGTTTTCGAGATACGGGAGATATTCCAAATAAAAGCCCTTTTCTCTCTACGACGCTTAGTTTTCGAGAAAAACGCGATTTTAAAATCTAGCAATGCAAGTCAAAATCTAGTTTCGCTATCGGGGTATTGGTGGTGAGTTTTGAACTTTGGTGCAGTCAGTTTTCCTCTAGCTCTTCTAGTTTTCGAGATATGGAAGATTTAAATTTTATTTAAGCGATTTTCGCACTTATTTTTCCACAGATGACTTCCCTGTTCCAAAACCTTTGTCCGTTTTCATCTAACTCATTTAGTTTTCGAGATACGGGAGATATTCCAAATAAAAGCCCTTTTCTCTCTACGACGCTTAGTTTTCGAGAAAAACCCGATTTTAAAATCTAGCAATACAAGTCAAAATCTAGTTCAGCTATCGGGGTATTGGTGGCGAGTGTTGAACTTTGGTGCACTCAGTTTTCCTCTAGCTCTTCTAGTTTTCGAGATATGGACGATTTAAATTTTATATAAGCGATTTTCGCACTTATTTTTTCACAGATGACTCACTATGACTTCCGTGTTCCAAAACCGTTGTCCGTTTTCATCTAACTCATTTAGTTTTCGAGATACGGGAGATATTCCAAATAAAAGCCCTTTTCTCTCTACGATGCTTAGTTTTCGAGAAAAACGCGATTTTAAAATCTAGCAATGCAAGTCAAAATCTAGTTCCGCTATGGGGGTATTGGTGGCGAGTGTTGAACTTTGGTGCACTCAGTTTTCCTCTAGCTCTTCTAGTTTTCGAGATATGGACGATTTAAATTTTATATAAGCGATTTTCGTACTTATTTTTTCACAGATGACTCACTATGACTTCCGTGTTCCAAAACCGTTGTCCGTTTTCATCTAACTCATTTAGTTTTCGAGATACGGGAGATATTCCAAATAAAAGCCCTTTTCTCTCTACGACGCTTAGTTTTCGAGAAAAACGCGATTTTAAAATCTAGCAATACAAGTCAAAATCTAGTTCAGCTATCGGGTTATTGGTGGCGAGTGTTGAACTTTGGTGCACTCAGTTTTCCTCTAGCTCTTCTAGTTTTCGAGATATGGACGATTTAAATTTTATATAAGCGATTTTCGCACTTATTTTTTCACAGATGACTCACTATGACTTCCGTGTTCCAAAACCGTTGTCCGTTTTCATCTAACTCATTTAGTTTTCGAGATACGGGAGATATTCCAAATAAAAGCCCTTTTCTCTCTACGACGCTTAGTTTTCGAGAAAAACGCGATTTTAAAATCTAGCAATGCAAGTCAAAATCTAGTTCCGCTATCGGGGTATTGGTGGCGAGTGTTGAACTTTGGTGCACTCAGTTTTCCTCTAGCTCTTCAAGTTTTCGAGATATGGACGATTTAAATTTTATATACGCGATTTTCGCACTTATTTTTTCACAGATGACTCACTATGACTTCCGTGTTCCAAAACCGTTGTCCGTTTTCATCTAACTCATTTAGTTTTCGAGATACGGGAGATATTCCAAATAAAAGCCCTTTTCTCTCTACGACGCTTAGTTTTCGAGAAAAACGCGATTTTAAAATCTAGCAATGCAAGTCAAAATCTAGTTTCGCTATCGGGGTATTGGTGGTGAGTTTTGAACTTTGGTGCAGTCAGTTTTCCTCTAGCTCTTCTAGTTTTCGAGATAAGGAAGATTTAAATTTTATTTAAGCGATTTTCGCATTTATTTTTTCACAGATGACTCACTATGACTTCCGTGTTCCAAAACCGTTGTCCGTTTTCATCTAACTCATTTAGTTTTCGAGATACGGGGGATATTCCAAATAAAAGCCCTTTTCTCTCTACGACGCTTAGTTTTCGAGAAAAACGCGATTTTAAAATCTAGCAATGCAAGTCAAAATCTAGTTTCGCTATCGGGGTATTGGTGGTGAGTTTTGAACTTTGGTGCAGTCAGTTTTCCTCTACCTCTTCTAGTTTTCGAGATATGGACGATTTAAATTTTATTTAAGCGATTTTCGCATTTATTTTTCCACAGATGATGAATTTAGTGTTTTTTCAAATTTTGGAATTTTTTTCAAATTTTGACGATTTTTTAAAATTTTGGCGATTTTTTTCCAATTTTTAACGATTTTTTCAATTTTGGCATTTTTTTTAAATTTTGCAGATTTTTTCAAATTTTTGACGATTTTTCAAATTTTGACGATTTTTTCTGATTTTTTCCAATATCGGCGATTTTTTTAAATTTCGGCGATTTTTTTAAAATTTGAAATTTTTTTTTTTTTAATTATGCAATTTTTTTAAATTTTAAAGATTTTTTTAAATTCGGCGATTTTTTCATATTTGTCAATTTTTTTTTTAATTTTTGGCGATTTTTTGAAAATTTGGACAGTTCTTTTTTAATTTCGGCGATTTTTTTTTCAATTTTGGCGATTTTGTATCCATTTTTGCATTTTTTTTTAAATTATTATCGATTTTTTTTATATATTTGCGATTTTCGACAATATTAGCGATTTTTTTCTAATGTTAGCTGTTTTTTTAATGCACGTGCATATGCACTTGCACTTGCACTCGCACATGTGCATGTGCGAATTTGTATTCGCACATCGCACATGGAGATGTGCATGTGCGAATAGTATTCGCACATGCACATTTTGATGTGCATGTGCGAATAGTATCTGCACTTGCACATCTTGATGTGCGAAGTGCAAAATATTTTCGCACATGCACATGTGCATGTGCGAAATATGAAGTCAAATTCGCACATGCACATGTGCATGTGCGAAGTATAAACAAAAATTTGCACATGCACATGTGCATGTGCATCTTTTGTCTGCACATCAATTTTTACACATGTGCATGTGCGCACATGTGCGTGCATTACGAAGCCTGTTAAATATACAGAATTTTTGTTATATTTGAGCTAAATTTTTGTAAATGGAAAATAGCAAAATAACCTGCTAAAATCAGCAAAAAAATTTTGCTAAATAATTAGTAGCCAAAAACTTTTAAATTTTTTAACAAATATTTCTGTTGATTTTAGCAGAATAGACTGCTATTGCATTCAACTAAATTTAGCTCAAAAATAGCAAAAATTTTGTAGATTTAACTGTTTATTTTTGCTATTTTTAGTCTACAAATATTTATGAAAATTTTCTGCAGATTTTACAGTACCATTTGATATTTTCAATTAACTAAAAGTTAGCCTAAATATAACTAAAATTCTGTAAATTTAACAGTTTTAATTTTGCTGTTCTCATTTTACTAGTATTTAGTAAAAAAATCTACTAATTTTAGCAGTTTTTTCTGCAGAATTTTTTACAGATTTATTTCTATGAGTGTAAAATTACGCACGCCAGTTCAGTGCCCCCTATTAGCCCTTATAATAGGATTAATCACCTAAAATAAACGCGTTACTCTTATTTTTTAATACTCTACAACAAAATTTTATCCAAATCGGTATGTGCCCCGTTGGAACACCGTCCTTGATAGTTTAGTTTAGGTTTTTTTCTTATAAAAACCGCACACTGATAGAAAACTTAAAAAACTTTGTATCCTAACGTAACTTTCTTTGCATTATTTTTAAATTCTTTTCAATTATTCTTTCTTACAGTTTATTGCCTTTTGTTTAAGAATGACCACTATTAACCATGCATTTGACAACATCAGACAGCAAAAGAAGTCTAAACATACAACTACATTTCGGTCACTAGTCTAAAGACGTACATTGCGCCAACTTATCTTAAATTAAACCGTTAGTTCGTTTTTAATAAATGGTGCAAGTTGTCAGTTGCTTATACGTAAGGTGTCAACGATTTAAAACAAGTATCCAGTTTCTTAGTATTAAAATTGAAACATTGTATTTACAACTTGGTCAACTTGTATTCGATGTTTCTTCCCATAAATATTGGTTTTTTATATTTGTGTGTAGGCCCGTTGTTTTGAAAATTGAATTTTGATTTTTAGTAAAGATTACAACAATTTTTAATTGAATCACAAAATGGACTTAAATCCACAAAATTATGGTATAAAACTCCAATTAAGAAAATTAACCCTTTAGAAAAACATACAATGTAATCGATTTCATGTAAGTACTTCACATTGGAACTATATTATACTCCTGAAGATTAAAGTGTTTGAAAATCTCATAATAATTTGAAAATCTTATAACACATTTATAAAATGAATTTTGTACGAAAAATATGTTTTATAATAGGGTTGCCAGATATAAAATCGCCAAAAAAGTACACCGAGGAAAAAAAGACAATTCAATTACTAAAAAAGTAGTACACTTTTTTCATTAAACATATCGCAACCTAAATACAAAAGTGACACAACTCAAAATTTTTCAAAATTGACTTTTTGGCATAAATTAATTCACAGTACACATTCCTAACTATTGTACTTCAAAATTTTCTCTTTCACCACTATCTTCTTTAACTGTAAAAAATCACTTTATGTCTGTTTTTATGTTAATTGCTTTGCTTCTGTGATTACTTTTGTTACATATAAAGAGTATTATTTTGAGTTTTGTCGCTTTACTATAATAAGTGATAAACTTTGTGGTGTATTATTTTGCATCGTGCTTCTTTAATTGAAATGAGTAAAAAACTTAAGGGCATGCCGACTATATAATGACCTACACCAGTCTGATTTAAAGCCAACTAATGTTTGGATCCGAAATTTGAATGGATTAAAACAGACTTGTGTCAATATTTTCTATAAAATCATAAAAGCAGAGAAAATCGAAAATATAGCCCATATGGGTGATAGGTAGGGTTTGGGATTTCCCGGACTTTTTTATTTCCCGGGAAACGGGAATGAAAAAATTTAATTCCCGGGATTCCCGGGAATCCCGGGAAATATTTTTGAACAAAATTGTTAATGAAAACCACCTATATAAGTAATTTTTGTTAAAAAAAAAAAACTATTTCAGTACAAATGCAGTCTGTGTAGTGAGAATTCAAAGTAAAAAATATCATAATGTTGAACATTTGATTTCACATAAATTACTCGCAGCACTGCCAAATGAATTGCATGATTCCAGCAGAAAGCACCTACTACTGGACTGTCGGAAACAAACCGTTTCATCACACTTGGCCCATTAGATATGGTGGCCACAATGTTATTTTCCAAAGACAAATAAAACTCTTCTAGTCTTATTTCTACAATTCTTCTTATTTCATCAGCATTACATCTTCCTGATATATAAACCAACCCCAGGTTATAAAATGAATTATTTCCATTTATACATTGTTGTGATATTCTTGTCCATTCATCTAAGATTATAGTAAATCTCCTATTGTTAGAAATATTGCTCGATATTTCTTTCATCATGATATCTTTTACATTAGCCGTGTTTGTGTGACTCTGTATCAGTGTTATCAAGAACGATTTTGATAGTTTTTCAACGTATTCCGGCTTTCTACTGTCAAAATTGTTCGAGATAACATTTATAGGAATGCCGCACAAACGCAGCTATTATTGTAGTAATTTAATATAATGTTCTTTACATCGGTTTCATTTTTTTGCAATGCCAGGTTTTTATTATAAAAACTTTCTCGAATAAACGAAGATCTAGTTATGGTGCGGATTGACTGCGGCTAATTTGGATACCATTTCAGGAAATGTTTGCCCTACCATAAAACCTTTAATGCCTATTCAGCTTACACTTTTTTCTTCGGGTACTTTGCTATTATTTTAGCTGAAACATTATTCTTGTTGTTCTTTTCTTCAAGAGAAGTTGCATGACCATAAATTTTTTTTTTTTTTGTGCACCAAATTTAGATGTCGGATAACCAAATTTAGATACCACCGTTAACCAGTCTTTTCTTTTCACATTTCTTAATGAAAACGTTACTTATAAAATTATTGGCCCTTAATATAAAAGAGTATTTTAAATTTAAAGTCGACTTTATTTTTAATCAAACGGTTTTGTTCATTTTGTGTATGAAAACCTTACAAAAATATTTATATTTTCAAATATTTTGATTGGTTGAAAATAAATTAACCAATCAGAATGCTTCAAAAATAAACCAAGTCAAGGTATACTGCCACCCAATATTTTAACTAAAGTCGACTTTACCTAAATTATACATTTGAAAAATTTAGATAGTAAGGGCGATTATTTGTAAGAAACAAAGCTTTTTTTCATATTTCTTTTAAACATTTTAACAAGTTTTTAGGTTTTACTACTTAAATTTTGAATAAGTTATGCGAAAAATCTTTATTAGTTGAAATGCTCCAAATTACTTGGCAAATATTTTATTTGTGTGTCAAATAAATGTATTCCCTTTTAAAAGATTTTAACAATGACATTTTTGTTTTGGTATTTAAAATGTTTTTTGTGACTAAAATTAAAAAATCCTATTCGATACAAAAACAATTTAAAAAATTTAATATTTTTAAAATTTCCCGTTTTCCCAGGAAAAATATATTATTTTCCCGGGAATTCCCGGCAAACTTTTCCCGGGATTTCCCGGGAATTCCCGCCCGGGAATTCCCGAACCCCAAACCCTAGTGATAGGTCGAAATATGGACCGATCCTATTTAGAATCAATAGGCTTTTTCCTTGGGACCATGTGAGTAACCAAGCCAATTTTGGGGGGACCCTTATATGGGCACTAGGTCTAAACATGGACCGGTGTTAACCAAAATCAATAGGCTTCGTCCTTGGGCCAACATAGGTCTGTGTACCAAATTTCATTGAAATATCTTCGTATTTGCGACTTGCAGCATGTAAAAACGAATGAGAAAACGAGAGAGAAAACTTCTACAGATAGAGCAAAAACATCTCTAAATAGCTTAAATCATTCACAATAGAGCTAATTAGAGGTGTTTTTGCTCTATCTGTAGAAGTTTTCTCTCTCGTGTAGATGTGCCTTTATAGTTTAGCTCAGATTTTTTTAAGCAGTTATAGGAAAAATCTTGGTTTTGCTTCGTATGTTTGGAAAAAATCTAAAACACGCGTGTTTTACAAAAAGTGTCCCAGCAAAAAAATCCATTACAAAAAGTTATTTTAATAGCACTCCGAATAGCATCAACCGATTGTGAAGTAGTTACAATTTAGTTCTAACACTGATTTATTTTACACGTGATGTCCCATGTTGTCAGTAGTTCAATTTAAGCATTTTGTTAGTAATTTAAAAGTGATTACATGATGTTAATATCCCGAGTAAAAAAAATTGATCTCGCGCAATATCTTATTATATCCAATTTGATATTGTTTAAGATCTGCTGTAATATCTAGCTGATCCAATTAGATCTCAAAATTGGGTGTATCCAATCATATCGTATTAGATCCCATTGTATATATGGGGATAAACTAAGATCAAGTTATATCTCAAAATTGGGAGGTCCAGTGATATCTTTGGGGATAAACCTAGATCTATTTTGATCCGAAAATTGGCGGATCCAGCTATATATTTGCGGATATTTTTAGATCTTATTTGATCCGAAAAATGGCGGATCCAATTAGATCCAGCTGTATATTTGGGGATAAACTTAGATCTAATTTGATGTCAATTTTGGCAGATCAAATTAGATCCGGCAATATATTTGTGGATAAACGTATATCTAATTTGATCCGAAAAAGTGGCAGATCAAATTAGATCGAGCTATATATTTGGGGATAAACTTAGATCTAATTTGATCCGAAAAATGGCACATCGAATTAGATCCAGCAATATATTTGTGGATAAACTTAGATATAAATTGATCTGAAAAATGGCAGATCAAATTAGATCCAGCAATACATTTGGGGATAAACTTGGATCTAAATTTATCAGAAAAATGGCAGATCGAATTAGATCCAGCAATTTATTTCGGTGTTAAAATGGCAGATCGAATTAGAAACAGCAATATATTTGGGGATTGACATCTAAAAGTATCCATAAAAATGACAGATAAAATTAGATGCCGCATTATATTTGGGTACTACGTAAGATCTCCATTTATTTGTGATTAAATAAGATCCCAAGACATATATTGCCAACTGTTCAAAAAATAATAGACTGGCAGAGCACTGATTGTATAAAAATTACAATATTTTGTTAAAATAAGGTTTAAACTCAGAAGGTAACGAGTTCAATATGCATAAATTTTTTTATAAAATTATATATTTATTTTTTTTATTAAATTGAAATCTTTGAATAAAATAATTTTATTTACATCTTTTTGACGCTCTACACCATTTCCAATTGTATTAATTGTTTTAAGATTTATCAATTGTATTTCAGAAATAATCAATTGAATTTCAGTTTTATCAATTGTGTTTCAGAACTCATCAATTATTTTTCACATTTATGAATTGTATTTCAGAACTAGTCAATTGAAGTTCAGTTTTATCAATTGTGTTTCAGAAATTATTAATTGTATTTCCGAAATTCACAACTGTATTTCAGAAATTATCAAACTGTATTTCAGAAATTATCAATCCTATTTCCGAAATTATGAAATGTATTTGAGAAATTTTTCTCTATTAGCTATGAAATTCTGAAATAGATTTCATTATTTCTGGACACAACTAAATAAATAAATAATTAAATTTGCGTAATATTGTAGTTTCTGAAGTGCAAATAATATTTTGTGATATACAATTAAAATTTTCCAAAATACATTTAATAATTTCTTGAATACTATTTTTCGATGCTTATAAGTTAGCTCGAAATGCTTTTATCATTCATTTAATTTGTAGCTATCACACATCTATAACAAGTCTCGTTAGATTAGAGTGTAGAGGTCTTGGCTGACAATCTGGTGGACTGGGTTAATTTTCATGTTTTTAAAAGCAAATATTAAAAAAAGTTTTCTCAATTTTTTCAAAAATGTTTTTTGAAATCTATTTTTTTGCCAAGATAGTTAATGCAACGTTCTGCCAACGCATAACCGACCATCGCCAACGGTTTGCCAGCATTGTGCCGAATTATATTTTTCTGTCTGGGATGTTAAACTTAAACCTATTGTATATTAACATTAATTAACACTATATTTTTATTTTTAGGAAATACGTTTTTATTTTATTATAAGTTAACATTAAATTAATTTTTAGATAATGGCACCAATTTGTAGTTGTAATTATTATATATTAAATCGTATATTCATAAACATTCTATACAGTTAGACGAGGTTTATGGAACTATTTAACTTTATAAAGTATTTATAAATTATAACTTAAATGTACATATATATATGTTAAATGTACCTGAACAAATTGTTGATATGGACCCACAAATTGTATCTCAACTGATATTGGAATTATTGTACCATTACCATACATCAATATATATTGAATGATATACATATATTACAATATATGACACTGTATTATAAATAATTTTAATGAAGTAACATATCTGATAATATTTTTTATAGCGCCATACATAGTTTTACATTATTCAAATTGAACCATATATGGAATTGTATTCAAAATGTTGATGTGGTACCAAATTTGACCATATATTGTTTAAATTGTGCCATATATGACAATATATTGTTTAAATGATACCATATATGTCTATATATTCTTATTGTTTAAATGACACCATATATCAATATATATGGGACTATATATGGTAGCATATATTATCATATCTACATCTGTATTAAAAATGTCGTTCATCAGGTACCATATATGAGCATATATTGTTGAAATGGCACCATATATGACAATATATGGTTTAAATGGCACCATATATGGTAATATATTGCCTAAATAACACCATATATAAATATATATGGCACTATATATGGTAGCATATATTATCATATGTGGAACTGTATTAAAAATATTGTTCATGAGGTACCATATATGGGCATATATTGTTGAAATGGCACCATATATGATAATATATGGTTTGAATGGCACCATATATGATAATATATAGCTTAAATAACACCATATATAAATATATATCGCACTATATATAGTACCATATATTATCATATCTGGAACTGAATTAAAGATTTGGTTTATGAGGTACCATATATGACCATATATTGTTTAAATGGCACCATATATGATAATATCTAGTATAACTGTCACCATATATAATTATATATTGTTTAAATGATACCATATATAATTATATATTGCTAAAATGCCACCATATATATTAAGATATAGTTCTATATATAACTATATATGCAATAAGATCAACCATGTTATGTAATATATAATTATATATGCCATATCTAATGTTATGAAGGCCGATATCTACTTAGATGAATTTATATATGGCATAATATAAGGAAGATTTTTCGGAAAAAACCTCATATATAATTATATATGGATATACATAACCACATGTCTAATTATATATTGTAATATATGCCACATATGATTATATATAATTTTTTTTACTCGGGATAGTAAGGTTGTTAGGTATACATTTTCATCACATCAATACGAGTACATTTTATTTGCATTCATTTGTAGAGTGATTTAGAAGTACTCTTTATAATGTATGTTTCACGTACTTCAAAATATATATATTAAGTTACCCAGCAAAAAAATACCTGGCCAAGATCCGTAAAATCGCCTATATTGTTCGGCACGAATGCGTTCAAATTGAGGTGAAAAAGGCATTTTTTTAACATTGGCTTGTCATAGGAGAGAAGGTGTTTATGCTATTTTAAGTCTGCTTTGCACGTCAAAAAAATGAGTGCTTGGATGTTCTTTTTTATATAGGAAAGCAATTCATTTTTGTTACTATCTAAGAAGAGATGAAAAGTAACTTCTTGGGAATGCATTCAAAAGTCATAAATATCACTTCTTAAATATATATTTGAATGCATTCCCAAGAAGTTACTTTTAATCTCTCCTTAGATAGTAACAAAAATGAATTGCTTTCCTATATAAAAAAGAACATCCAAGCACTCATTTTTATGACGTGCAAAGCAGACATAAACACCTTCTCTCCTATGACAAGCCAATGTTAAAAGAATGCGTTTTTCACCTCAATTTGAACGCATTTGTGCCGAACAGTATAGGTGCTTTTACGGATCTTGGTCAGGTATTTTTTTTCTGGGAAGGAAAAAAAGTTTTTAATTAATGGCATTTTGGAAGTCATTTAAAATACGTTTATTGGAAGTAAGAAATCAGCATATATAGCTACTTTATATACAGTGAAAAATGCATTCTTGTAGAATGCATTTGGTTTTTTTTTTTTGCTGGGTACCTAAGTTTTTTCTTTTATAAATTGTCTTCGAAAATATTAAATTTCAAATAAAGAATTGTGTAACTTAGCAGAAAACTTTTGAAGTTGTATTTTACCGAAATACTACGGCAATTATGCACTTTTTATTTTTTGCGTGTACTGTTCAGGGTAGTCGAAATTTTCGTCAATATTGCTCTATCTCTTAGTTTTCGAGATATGGGCTATTTTAAAAAATCGGGAGGGAAAGAAACTTCGGAGACACTGATGGTCTAAACATGGACCCATACTAAACAATATCAATAAGCTTTGTTCGTAGGCCCGCGTGAGTCAACATATCCTCGTATTTGCGACCTGTAGCGTGCGAACAAGTCAAATTTAGGGGGACATTTATATGGGCACAAGGTCTAACCATGGATCGATTTTAGCCCTAATCAATAGGCTCTATCGTTGGGTAGATATATGTAAGTCGACGTACCAAATTTCGTCACAATATCGTAATATTTCCGCCCTGTAGCGTGCGAACATGTCCATTTTTGGGGGGCCCTTATACGGGCTTTAGGGCTAATAAATGGACCGAATTAACGATCGCCATCCAGTACAAATTATCCAGTTGTCGGACGCAACTATATACAGAATCATTTTTTTATACAAATGGGATTCAAATACGAGATTTCAAAGTATACATTCAAAATCTTTCAAAAGGGGTTTTATTATACCCTACACCACTATGTGGTCAATGTATTAGTTTGTGCTGATGTTTGTAACACCAAAAAATATTGGTCGTAGACCCACCTTATAGTATACCGATCGGTTCAGAATTTTTTTTTATTTGGATTTAATGATGTCCGTCTGTCCGTCCGTCTGTCTGTCTGTCCATGCAATCTTGTGCGCACTCTACAGGTCGCAAATATTAAGATATTTTGATGAAATTTGGTAAGCAGACCTATGTTGGCCCAAGGACGAACAAGTTTGATTTTGGTGAACATCGGTCCATGTTTAGACCTAGTGCCCATATAAGGGTCCCCCCAAAATTGGCTTAGTTACAAACTGCAGGTCGCAAATATTAAGATATTTTAATGAAATTTGGTGCGCTGACTCACATTATAGAAAATTTTGACACGAGCCCAATTTTAACCCATTCGAATTTCGGATCCAAACATTAGTTGGCTTTTACCCAGACTGGTGTAGGGTATTGTATAGTCGGCATGCCCGACTTTAACCTTTTTACTCGTTTTTAATACCGTTACTTGAATTTTTTAAAGTCATTTAAAATTTTAATGTTTTCTTGGGGTCATATGCATAATCACTTTTTAAATTTTATAAATTGCTTATAAAACAAATTTTTCATAAAAAATTAATTTTATAAACGTGTTAAAAGGTTTTAAAATTTTTATGCATAAGCACTTTAATGTATGGGCAATCTTTAAGAAGCGAAAAGATAACTCATAGGTACATTTTTGTAGCAACAACAATTTACACAAAAATCAACGCAACACAGGGTGTTGCGTTTTACAAAATAAAACACCTATAAAATATCAATTAAAATTAAAATATATCATTTAAAATTCAGAAAACATAAATTTAAGTTCTTCAAATTAATTTCGAAACTGAGAACACATTAATTAATATTCAGAAATTGAAATTCAGAAAACATCAATTGAAATATTGTTCGTTTCTGATTTTCAGTTGATATTTGCAAATTTCAAATGGAAATTCTAAATTTTAAATAAAATATCTAAATTTAAATATTTTCTGAATTTCAAATTGAAAATCAGATTTTCAGTTGATGATTTCTGAATTTCAAATAGAAATTCTGAATTGTAATTGATATAATCTGATTTAAAATTGCAATTTTCGGAACTACAGTTGCAAAAACTATAGTACGAATGATATGGAATACCGTTAAGCTAAAATCATGTAAAATTTTGTATTATTGCTGATTTACAAAAAAAAAAATTATGCACCCACATTTCAGTCGAGAATTTCTCAGTGGTTTTCGGTTGGCGTTATCGGTGTCGAAAAATACGACTGCATACAAAATTATATTTTTTATTTTGAAATTTACAAATAAATATTACTCTCACGGCAAATCGATTGCAATTTACAGGATACATAAGGTGAACTAGCTTGTAAAATATTGCAAAAATTGATTTTATAAAAACGCCAAACTGTCGATATCGACAAAGCCAACCGCAATCATCCTGAATGTTGCTTATAAGAAATTCAGATTTGTATTATGAGATATTGATCAATCCATTAACCCCTTTGAATAATATTAAATCAAATATTTATTGAGCCTTAAGTTTTTGTGATGCAATATTTATTAAGTTTAATACTAAAAAAAATATATATGAAGCATATTATGAATTCAAATAAGAAACAGATGCTAGTATCTAGCAAATTATAATAAAAAAAAAAAAAAAACAAAAAACTTCAAATTGATAAAATGTAAGATTTTCATGATCTTAAGTCAAATGAGCCTTAGCCAATGCTACAATTGGAGCAGCTGTTGGCATTTTAGGATATTCACCGGCACTGGCAGCAATATCCAAATGCGTATACTTCAAAGGTTTATCCGAATCTAAACCATGTTTATCCAAACCAGTTGTTTGGATAAGGAAAGCAGCTGGTACTTGATGTCCTCTCGGCGTACGAGATGAAGAAACATTATTACATTGAACAATATCTTCACCAATAACTTTGGCAGAATTGAAATCAAAATCATTTTGGCGCAAAACAGAAACCTCAAATGGTTCACCAAAGGATGTACCAATTTCTTGCAGTTTGCGTGCATGATCAGAGGCACGAGCAACACTATTGTCGATAACAATAGAATAACCTTCACCAGCAGATAAACAGGCATGACCTGTTAGAGTAGCAACAGTGAAAAGATGAGGATCAGGCAATTGTTCAGCAACGGCAATTTCTTTCATGCGGCATAAAGCATCAGCCATACACATACGACCTTCGGCATCAGTATTACCAACACGTACACGAACACCAGCACGCGAAGTTATAATTTCATCAGCCACATAAGACTCCTCGCCCACAGAGTTACGGACCAAGCACAAGGCGGCAATAACATGAACATCAGCGGGTTTTTGCTCATTAACAATCTAGGAAAAACGGGAAAACGATGTTAATTAAAAACAAAATTAGTTATTTTAATATTTTCACACCTGCATAAAACCGGCTACAGCAGCAGCACCACACTTATCTCTCGACATACCAGCCATAATACCACCGGCTTTAATATCAGCACCACCAGTATCATATGTAACACCTTTACCGACTAACATTAAAGTTTTCTTGGCTGTTTGAGGTGGTCTGTATTCTACGAAAATTATACGTCCCTGGTGACGTTTCACTTGATTGGCAGCACGACTAACGGCAGCAAAGAGGGGATATTCCTTTTCAATAGTATTGGCATCGCTAATAACTGTTACTTTGAGACCTTTGAAAAGTTTACTAATGTATTCTTCAACACGTGGTGGCGCCATACGTTCGGGATCACCAACACCTAGTAAGAAAAATCAGTGATGTCAGATAAAGGAATTTCAACTTCGGTTTGTGGACAGATTTACGGGGGGGGGGGGGGGATTTGGGGATTTTACCATGTTTTTAAGTATTTTTGGGGATATCAGTTTTTTTTTTTTTGTATACTGTGTATTTTTTATCTTAATTTAAAATAAACTACTGCTCAAAATTATACCGCACTGACTAGAAGTATTTTGGTGTCTGAATATCTCGGCAACGACTCAACAGAAAATTATAATTTTTTTGGATTTATAAACATAATTTGGTCTGCAACTTAAAAATGCAGATACTTATTTCTAGAGATGAGCGATCCGGTGATTTTTGAATAACGCTGCTACCAGTGATCGTGATTTTCAAATCACCGTTCTTTTAAACAGTGACCGTGATCACGGGTTTGTAATAGAGATGGGCGATCCGGCGATTTTTCAGTAACATTGTTCTCAGTGAATGTGATTTGCAAATCGTTGTTCTTTTAAACTGTGATCGTGATCACGCTTTTTCTATAGAAAAGACTGCGATTTTCTGATAAATAAACGAAATAATATTTATGGCGAATTTTTAATATGTCAGTTAAACTTGGCTTAGTTAAACCGAAAACGAATTTTGTCAGCCATTTCAAAGTTTATTAACAAAAATTTGCCGGAACAGTATATTCTCGAGTATAATTTATTTCTTTATTGAAATAAAACAAAATAAACCACATTTTAAAAGCAATATTCCAGTTACAAACTGCGTTAAACTAAGTTTTATTCAGAAGAGTGTGAAAGCAAGTCACTGTTACTGAAAAAAAAACATGTATTACTGTGCACAATGAAGTTTTCAAGAAAGAATAGTACAAAAATATTAAAAGAACGACATTCCGAGTAACTGCGACTTGAAATATTTGATCACTGCCGTTACCAGTGATTTATCAATAACTGTGATTAAATCACCGGTATGAAAATATCGCTCATCTCTACTTCACGGTATGGTATGTTTTAAAACATCGCCCTTTTCTTATTGATTTGCATGATCGTTAAAACGGAACTTGTATCAATTAAGCAGCATTCAGCAAGCAAAATGCTTCGAATTCTGGTACTTTGTATTCAATTTTTGTATAAAAATGTACTATTTGGGACCTGTTGCCAGAAAGTTTTAGATGATATCCCCATTTTGAAAGAACCTAATAAGAACCCTCTAAATCCTTTCATTTTTTAAGTCTGTTATGAATCATAATTTCAGAGCACTCTAAAATTTGTGTGCTGGGAAATCTATTTTTCTTATAAATTAGTTTTTGTGTAAATTAGATTAAATAATCAATTTGAGATCAATTGGCGATTGTTGGGAGTTTCGGCTTACAAAATGGGGAGATGAGCTAAAATTTGTCTGGCAGCACTAGAATTGAAAAATTAAAATACGAATCAAAAATAAAGTATACTTTAAGGCATAATTGTAATTCAAAATTAGAGATGAGCGATCCGGTGATTTTTGAATAACGCTGCTACTAGAGATGAGCGATCAGGTGATTTTTGAATAACGCTGCTACCAGTGATCGTGATTTTCAAATCTCCGTTCTTTTAAACAGTGACCGTGATCACGGGTTTGTAATAGAGATGGGCGATCCGGCGATTTTTCAGTAACATTGTTCTCAGTGAATGTGATTTGCAAATCGTTGTACTTTTAAACTGTGAGCGTGATCACGGTTTTTCTATGGAAAAGACTGCGATTTTCTGATAAATAAACGAAATAATATTTATGGCGAGTTTTTAAGATGTCAGTTAAACTTGGTTTAGTTAAACCGAAAACGAATTTTGTCAAAGTTTATTAACAAAAATTTGCCGGAAAAACTTTTTCTAGAGTATAATTTATTTCTTTATTGAAATAAAACAAAATAAACCACATTTTAAAAGCAGTATTCCAGTTACAAACTGCGTTAAACTAAGTTTAAAGATAATCCACTTCCTAAAGACTGGGCCTTAAAAGAAGAATAGTTGCGACCGGTAACAAAGACATGATAGAAGGAGACATTTTATTCAGAAGAGTGTGAAAGCAAGTCACTGTTATTGAAAAAAACATGTATTACTGTGCACAATGAAGTTTGCAAGAAAGAATAGTACAACAATATTAAAAGAACGACATTCCGAGTAACTGCGACTTGAAATATATGATCACTGCCGTTACCAGTGATTTATCAATAACTGTGATTAAATCACCGGTATGAAAATATCGCTCATCTCTAGCTGCTACCAGTAGAGATGAGCGATCCGGTGATTTTTGAATAATGCTGCTACCAGTGATCGTGATTTTCAAATCACCGTTCTTTTAAACAGTGACCGTGATCACGGGTTTGTAATAGAGATGGGCGATCCGGCGATTTTTCAGTAACATTGTTCGCAGTGAATGTGATTTGCAAATCGTTGTTCTTTTAAACTGTGATCGTGATCACGGTTTTTCTATGCAAAAGACTGCGATTTTCTGATAAATAAACGAAATAATATTTATGGCGAGTTTTTAAGATGTCAGTTAAACTTGATTTAGTTAAACCGAAAACGAATTTTGACAGCCATTTCAAAGTTTATTAACAAAAATTTGCCGGAAAATCTTTTGCTCGAGTATAATTTATTTCTTTATTGAAATAAAACAAAATAAACCACATTTTAAAAGCAGTATTCCAGTTAAAAACTGCGTTAAACTAAGTTTAAAGATAATCCACTTCCTAAAAACTGGGCCTTAAAAGAAGAATAGTTGCGACCGGTAACAAAGACATGAAGAAGTAGACATTTTATTCAGAAGAGTGTGAAAGCAAGTCACTGTTATTAAAAAAAAAAAAAACATGTATTACTGTGCACAATGAAGTTTGCAAGAAAGAATAGTACAAAAATATTAAAAGAACGACATTCCGAGTAACTGCTACTTGAAATATTTGATCACTGCCGTTACCAGTGATTTATCAATAACTGTGATTAAATCACCGGTATGAAAATATCGCTCATCTCTAGCTACCAGTGATCGTGAATTTCAAATCACCGTTCTTTTAAACAGTGACCGTGATCACGGGTTTGTAATAGAGATGGGCGATCCGGCGATTTTTCAGTAACATTGTTCGCAGTGAATGTGATTTGCAAATCGTTGTACTTTTAAACTGTGATCGTAATCACGGTTTTTCTAATGAAAAGACTGCGATTTTCTGATAAATAAACGAAATAAAATTTATGGCGAGTTTTTAAGATGACAGTTAAACTTGGTTTAGTTAAACCGAAAACGAATTTTGTTAGCCATGTCAAAGTTTATTAACAAAAATTTGCGGGAAAAACTTTTTTTTGAGTACCCAGCCAGCAATTTCGGAGCGCTCATAAATAATGGCTCATAGCAATGATTATTGTTTTTTTGAAAACCCTCTTTTTTCGGTATAAAATATGAACCCTCAGAAAACAATCCAAAAAGTTGTCTCTACATTCTAAAAAGCTGTCTCAAAATGAGGGTTAATTTTTCGTACTCAAAGAAGATTCCAAAATTATTTAAATTTATGAGGAAAATTTCGATTTTATACGTTCTTTTTTTCTGAGTCATTTCTGAGTACACACAGGGCTCTTTTGGTCGGACCACTTTCATAGGAAAAAGTGGGAAAATGTTTATGTTTTTGGAGATCATTTCTGAGTCATTAATGATCATCTTTGTTTGCTGGGTATAATTTATTTCTTTATTGAAATAAAACAAAATAAACCACATTTTAAAAGCAGTATTCCAGTTACAAACTGCGTTAAACTAAGTTTAAAGATAATCCACATCCTAAAAACTGGGCCTTAAAAGAAGAATAGTTGCGACCGGTAACAAAGACATTATAGAAAGAGACATTTTATTCAGAAGAGTGTGAAAGCAAGTCACTGTTATTGAAAAAAAAAACAATGAAGTTTGCAAAAAAGAATAGTACAAAAATATTAAAAGAACGACATTCCGAGTAACTGCGACTTGAAATATTTGATCACTGCCGTTACCAGTGATTTATCAATAACTGTGGTTAAATCGCCGGTATGAAAATATCGCTCATCTTTACTGTCTATTAGGTTGACGTTGAAATAACTTGACGATATTTACTATTTTTGGAAAGTGAACATAAAAAATGTTCTACACCATTTTCAGTTTTATTTCTGAAAATTCCAAATATGTTTTAAAATTATCCAAAAATGTTTTAAAATTATCCAAAAATGTTTTAAAATTATCCAAAAATGTTTTAAAATTGTCCAAATGTTGGTTTTTAATTTTTATTTAAAAAATAAAAATTGTTTTCTCGACCTTTTTAATTGATTAATTAGAAATTTATTAATTCAGTTCGAGGCCAATTTCCTATACTATATTTGTATTCCAGAATAGAGTTTTTATACCCTACACCACTATGTGGTCAGGGTATTATAAGTTTGTGCTGATGTTCGTAACACCAAAAAATATTGGTCCTAGACTAGGGTGACCGTTTTTTTCCGACTTGAAATCAGTACAAATTTTTTAAATATAAATCAGGAAAAAAAATTATATATATTACCAGCCGAATTTGTGCCAATCGAATGGTTCGGTTTTGTTGCAATAAATCTTTTCGGTTAATACTACCGCATTTTTATTAAGGCCAACGTATTTCACTTCTCACAAACAAATTACATTGTATAAACTAATTTTCTGTAGACACAAACGACATATTCGATTACCACTACGAACCAACCGATTGCCTTACAAATTCAGCGAGAACAAATGTTTTCTCTTTGCTAATTTCTGATTGATTTCAGCCATAGTACTGGGTACTTTTTCTTACAGAAACTAAAAATATTTTATTGACAATTTTAAGGTTTTGTGAACTTCTTTTAGCTAAAACCTTTCGAAATACCCACATAAAAACATTCAGATTTTGTTGTTAGGACAATTAAAATTTTGTTCTCACAGCCAAATAAATGTTATAGTAATTGATTTTTTTTTGTCGCAACTGAATTTTTTTGTTATTTTATTAACAAAGCGGTAAAATTTTTGAATTTTAATCACTGCTCGGTAAAAAACCGAATCAAATCACTGAAGGGAAGGATTTGTTTTCTGAAATCACTGAACGAAAAATATTTCTTAAATCACTGAACGGTTGAGTGAAATTTTCCTTTTACACTAAATGGTTAATAAATTGAAGGAATTCTTTTTCCGATTTATAAAAAATGAACTCATTTGTCAGTGGATTAATTCCTATGATTTGATAAAAAGAACAATTACAATTGAACTAATTCCTAAATTATGATTGCAGTTGAACGCGTTCAATTGAATGAATTCACTTAATTTCGTTAACAAATTAATTAACTTGCTTTAGACAAAAATTTAATGCGATTTGATTGGGATTCGTATTTTGATTTTTCTTATTAAAAAAATATTATATTTTTTTAAAATATTAAAAATCAGTACAATCAGTACAAATATCAAAAAATCAGTACAAATCAGTACACGATTTTTTCATCAGTACATGTGACCAAAAATCAGTACATGTAATGATCAAATCAGTACGAATGGTCACCCTATCCTAGACCGACCTTATAGTATACCGATCGGCTTAGAATTTTTATTTCGATTTAACGATGTCCATCTGTCCGTCCGTCTGTCTGTCTGTCCATGCATTCTTGTGCGCACTCTACAGGTCGCAAATATTAAGATATTTTGATGAAACTGATATTTTGATGAAACAAGGACGAAGCCTATTGATTTTGGTTAAAATCGGTCCATGTTTAGACCTAGTGCCTAGGGTCGTACCAAAATTATATTGTTTATACGCTGAAGGTCGCAAACATTAAGATATTTTGATGAAATTTGGTACACCGACCTAAATCAGTCCAAGGACGAAGCCTATTGATTTTAGTTAACAGCGGTCTATGTTTAGACCCAGTGCTCATATAAGGGTCCCCTCAAAATTATATTGTTTATACGCAGCAGGTCGCAAAAATTAAGTCATTTTGTTGAAATTTGGTACACAGACCTATGTTGGCCCAAGGACGAAGCCTATTGATTTTGGTTAACACCGGTCCATGTTTAGACCTAGTGCCCATATAAGGTCCCCCCAAAATTTGCTTGGTTACAAACTGCAGGTCGCAAATATTAAGATATTTTAATGAAATTTGGTTCGCTGACTCACATTATAGAAAATTTTGACACAAGTCCCATTTTAACCCATTCGAATTTCGGATCCAAACATTAGTTGGCTTTTAACCAGACTGGTGTAGGGTATTGTATAGTCCGCATGCCCGACTTTAACCTTTTTACTCGTTTTAAATACATTTGGAATTTTCTCAAATACATTTGGAGAATTTTGAAATACAAATGGAATTATTTGAAATGCATTTGGACAATTTTGAAATACAGATTTAAAATTTTAAAATACAAATGGAATTTGATTAAATACAAATAAAATATTTTATAATATATTTGTAATATTTTAAAATATATTTGTATAATTTTGAAATACATTTTGAAAATTTAAAAATACATTTTGGAAAATTTTGAAATGCAATTGGACAAATATCAAAGGTTTTTAGACAATTTTAAACAATATTTGGACAATTTTGAAAGATTTTTGGACAATTCTAAAACATTTTTAGACAATTTTGAATGATTTTTGGACAATTTTAAAACGTTTTTGGAAAATTTTAAAATATTTTTGGATAATTTTGAAACATTTTAGACAATTTTAAAACATTTCTAGACAATTTTAAAATATATTTGGACAATTTTAAAACATTTTTGGACAATTTTAAAACATTTTTGGATAATTTTAAAACATTTTTGGACACTTTTGAAATATATTTGGAATTTTCTGAAATAAAACTGAAAATGGTGTAGAATAAAACCTACAAAATCAATAAAATTTTCAGAATTTAAGAAAAAAAATCCACACGGAAAATTTCTAAAGCCCAGGATTTTTTTATATATTAAAATATTCTGTTTTGTTTAAAAAATAGTTATTGAAAATCCCTGTTAAAGTTGCTTTTTAACCTCACAAAAAAACTATACAGTGCACAGTGGGCCAGCATCATCGAATTTTGGCGAAAACTAGAATATTGAGTATATGAGACTAAAAGATATCACAAAGGGGGTTTGGTTGTTGCTGATCACGAATCTGAAATAAAAAATATAAAATTCAAAATGGCGGATCCAAGATGGCGGCCATGAATTTTTAGTTTTTAATATATTGGACTTAAAATAATCGATTATATAGGTCTAGGATACGCTGATTAAAAATCTGAAATTAAAATTTTGAATTTTTTTAAAATGGCGGATCCAATATGGCGACAAACAATTTTTTCATTAAATTTCTTATGTCGTCTGATTAAATTAAAATTTTTAGGAGGGGGAGTTTTTGGGTAGCAGATTACGAATCTGAAATCAAATTTTAAAAATTCAACATGGCGGATCCAATATGGCGGCCATAAATTTAAAATTGTTATGTGTTGTAAAATAAATTACGCTGTACAAAAAAAAAATGTTCTGATGACAACTGATTCTAGCAGAGGCGACCAAAGAAAAATATATGTAAGTGTATTGGCATTTTAAAAGTTTTCATATGGGGCTATGTTCTTGGGGGGTTAAAATGTCCCCCTTGTGAAAATGTTTATTGTGAATCGGCATAGGAAATCATGTGAATCTTTCATTTTAGGTAAAGGATATGTTCAGTGAACTTATGTAAAATACTACGAGGTACATTTTTGAGGAACATTTTAACCCTCTAAATCTGCAATAAAAGAGTCTTTTTTGACCCTTTTTTTAAAGTGTCAAAAAAGACCCATAAGTTGAAGAGTTAGAGGGTTAAAATATTCCACAAAAATATTTGTCATGAAATTCTACTATAAGTCTCTGAAGACATCAAAGTTGAAAATATAACTTCAATGCCAGAAATAAGTCAAAACTTAAAATGTGTTTAAGGGTTAATTTCGTACTTATTCAGAATTGGCTCTCAAATGTCCCACAAATCTGGACTTAAGGGTGTTAGTCTGTGTGAGAATTTTTAGTGCTATTTTTTTAGTTTTAACTAAAACTCTGGAATGCTGGAAATCAGAGAGATCTGGAGGTACTTTTTCAGTTAAAGGGCAAAATCTCGAAAGTTTATGAACGGTCGCCAACTGTTCTAGGTGAAGACATCTTAGGGAACACATCGACATTCGAGTTTTGAAATATCTCTTGGAACATTTTGGAACTTTTTTTTGAAAATTTAGGATTTTCAAAAAAACCCATATTTTTGAGGTAAAATTAATAATTTTGTTACTTTTTTCGTAAATACTTAACAGGTTTCTATTTTTTTTAGCGAACTAGTTTCAGTTTTATAATTTGAGATTGTTTTTGGAACACATTATTGTTGATTTATGATTTTTTTACTGTATCATTATAAAATAAAAAAGTCACAAAATTAAAAAACTTTGATTTTGAACTCTCGCCAACTAACAACGAGTAAACACAATGATACAATATTTCACTCACAAAATATTCAACAATCACAGATTTTGAGTATATAAACATATTTCTGAATTGTACTTTTGGCTAAAAAACCGTAATGCTGGCCAGTGCAGTGGTCGAGCCTGCAGTTCTTAATAAAGCTTCGATATGTTGCAGAGGTGTTCAATATCATGTTTAGGGGCTGTTTAAAAAAAATTATATTTGCAGATTCCGAAAACAACTTTCAAAATTGTTAGCAACAAATTTTAGTATTATTAGCATTAGTCCATAGAAACTCACCAATATCACGTGCCACAAATCTTCCCGATTCCAAAATTAAAGCATCTTGGAAAATTTCTTCAGCTTTAGGATTTGACATCATTACGGATAAGTTAGCAATACGTTGACGTTTTTCGGGTACATCTTCACGTAACTGAATGGGCTAAAGCAAAATAAAAATTTATTAATCACTAAACATCCCTGTTCTAAAGAAATAACTTACCACATAAAGTTCATCGAAAGCTCCCAATACTGTACATAATTCAGCATTAATAAATTTCTTGCTCTCGGGTAACAATAAGAGTGGTGCCTTAAAACCTGCCTTAATAGCTCTTTGTAACGATTTAGCAGCAGCTAATTGATAACATCTTACATCATGATAATCAGTTAATTCAGGTATCGGTGAATAGACAACCGGTAAGTTTAATTTTTGTGATTTAAAACAAGACACAACCGAATCGAAAGCCTTATCAAATGAACGGAATTCATTAAATTGTTCAATCAATTCGTTGGGTATTTGTCGATCAATAATACACAGAACATCACATCCAGATTTTTGGATCATTTTAGCCAGTTGGACGGAACATGGTACTAATCTTAAAAGATAAAATGTAAATAAGAATAAATGACGGAGGTAAAAGAAGCAATATATAAAAATGTTATTGAATATGAACAACATGCACATTAGTCCTGAAACTTTTTTTTAGCCAAACGACGTGAAGTGAAGAGCTGATTATGGAAAATATACCGAAAAAAAGTTGGTACCAACAATGGAATTTGTAAATACAAACATTTAAATGAAATTTGGTTCGCTGACTCACATGGTCCCAAGGACAAAGCCTATTGATTCTAGATAGGATCGGTCCATATTTGGACCTATCGCCCATATGGCCTATATTTTCGATTTTCTCTTTTATCATTTTATAGAAAATTTTGACACAAGTCCATTTAAAACCATTTGAATTTTGGCTTTTAACCAGACTAGTTTAGGGTATTATATAGTCGGCATGCCCGACTTTAACTTTTTTACTCGTTTTTGCCATAATATTTTATGAGAATAATGGAATTAAATGCAATTTGTTTTTTTTTTTAATTTGGAAAAAAAATAAAACAAGATTTCAACGAAAAACAATGAAAAGTTATATGGGAACAAGTTCGTGAAAAAATCAAAATTTACAAAATTAAATTTAATCAAATATTAGCAGCAAAGCATTAGCCTTCCTTAGTTTTGGTAGAGTGGTCAAAAATATAGCAAACAATTTCCTCTTTGGCCGGAAAATTTCTTAAATTTAAAAGAATATATGTGACAGCGCATAGAGAAAGAGACCTAAGGGTAAAAAATCAAATTTTTTTTTTTTTTTGTGGACAACATCTGAGCATCGAATGAGACCGATCCCATGCTCTCCTGACCTTAGGTCCCTTTCTATTCTTAGGTCCCTTTCTATTTTGCGCGTCACATACATTTTTTGTCTTCTAGTAAAACAAACGGTGGTAACAGTTGTACTGAAAATGTGCTTCTTCCGTTGCGATTTCACAACTGAAAAAAGTTTGGGATACCCTAATCTCTTATTTTTATTATGTTTTATGTTTGTCGCCAAGTTGATTTCTTTTTGATACAATGTTTGATAACTTATCATGATAATATTTAAAATGTAAGCCTACCCGAGTAAAAACGTTTATATATGACGATATATTATTTGTCGATAGAATCCCAGTAGCAAATGGTCGAACTAGTACTAAAACGTACTAGTTTTTTGACTAGTAATTACATAACTAGTTCTCAAAATAATAATTTTTAACCAGTTGTGTACTAGTTATACACGATCTATGTAGAGACTTTAAAAAAAAAATCCTGAATTAAAACTATTATTTTTTATTTATTTTATTATTTTTGCATTTATATTCAAGAAAAAAAAACAGAATTTATAAATAAGCGCTTAAATTTTTTTTATTGTGAATTGAATTGCGGTGTAAATCAACTGGTACAATACTGGTGCCAAAGACTCAATCCAGAACTAGTTCATTAAATTTCTTATGAGTACCAGTATAGCTTCTTGTTCTTCCTTTAACAATTTGTATACCTAATAGTGTCATTGAAGCTGTGCAGATTTCAAAAGATTGAATTTAAATACGAGTTTTGAAATACTAGTTTGGGTTACCTTTGTTTGTAATATGTAATACATTCTGAGTTTGCAAATAAACACTAAAACATTTTATTGTCATTAGAAATCATAAACACAAAATATTTTAAACTTGATTTGGTAAATGGATATAATTTTCTCCGTAAGAGGAATCTATCGGTCTAATCTGCATGTTATCAAAGAAAAACCTTTGTTTTTTATCTATATAATTCAGATAGCAACCAACTGGTACAGTACTATATCCAAAGAGTCACTTTGGGACTAGTTCCGCGAGTGTCACATTAGTACCAGTTTCACTCCCTATTTTTCGTCCTTAAATTGTAATTTCCAAACAAGTTATACAACTAGTACCAAAGTGGAAGTTTGGCGACAATTGCCCCCATCCCTATGACATCTCCGAATTAAATTCTACAGTTGTTTGTATGGAGAGGCGGTAGAACTCGTACTAGTTGCCTGCTTTAAATAAACTAGTACATTACTGGTTCTGAACTAGTATTTTTTGCTACTGGGATCTAATGACAGTTTAAAAAAACAAAGGTATATGCAGTAATTTATCTTGAAAAATATAGCAAGGTTGGTTACAGTTATCGTTATAATACCGTTATCGCTAAAATACCGTTTCAAATTGAATACCATTACGGTTATCGATACCTCTAAAAAAATTTCTAAATACCGTTATCGTTACCGATACCGTTATTTTTATGGGTAGTTACCGGTATTTTACCGGTATTTGTTATTTTATATAAAAATTACAATTTTTTTATTTTATAATCTTGAGTGTTTTTTTTTACAAAAAATTTATAGATAATAATTTTACTTATTAAAACTACCAGTATTGAATTTATAGCTTAAAATCTGTATTTTCAGTACTTAAAATTAAAAATATGCCATGTTTTTACTTGTTTTTATATGTTTTTAACATAATTTTTAATACCGGTACGTACCGGTATTGCTGTTTCGATAACGGTATACCGTTACCGAAACAGTATTAAATACCGTTACCTTTACCGTTACCTAAACAAACGAAATCTGATACCGTTACCGTTACCCTTACCGTTATTCGTTTCGGTAACCAACCTTGAAATATAGTTATTTTTAACTGGTGAAAAATAACTAACAAATGCATTAAAAGTAATTAACAATGTCGTAAGTTAACTGACAAAATAGGTAGAAAATACTATTTTTTCAGTTAATTTTTTTTTTCATATAAATTTATATTTTAATAAAAAAACAATTTTCCTCTTTCGATCATAAAAACATGTACTCGTAATTACTTCATCGTGCTTGAAATTTGAATTAAAAATTTTAACCCGTTCTACAGTTATTTCGTTTTTATGCACTAAGATCGATTTTTTAATGCAATTTTAATTTAAATGCATATTTTACTATAAATGCTTCTTTTGCTGCATATTTCTTTGCATAATTTTGCCAATAAATACAGATTTTGCTAAAAATGTATGCTTTAAAACATGCTTCTAATATTTCCCTAAAATGCTATTTTTCATAATTTGCACTGTGAGAATTGTCCTTCATGATATTAATTATATAATTTCATAGAATTTTTTTCGTAGAACCAATGAAGAATTTCATTATGTATATAATATTTTATTAATATTATGAAATTTTTTATAACTTTTCTTTCATAAAATTTCATAATTTCATTAAAAAAATTCATTGAATTTCATAAATTAGATCTCCATGAATTTAATGAAAATGTTCTTCATATATATGAAATTGTTCAATAGTATTTACTTTTTTTTATTTTTTTATAAAATATCGTCATTTCCTGATTAATTTTTTTTTAATGAAACTTTAATGAAATCTTTCATTAGATATATTTTGTACATCCATAAAATATGCTACGATTTTATTACGCCTTTTGCATTTGCTAAGTACTTTTTATTTATCCACTCCAGCTTAGCGACGACAACAACCAACTATAATAAATAATAGTAAATGAAATTGCTTCATAGATTTTATGAAGCTCTTCATTGGCCGAATGATTTATTCATTGGACGAGTGGCCTAATAATTTTATGAAGAGTTTCATTAATTTTATGAACTTTTCATAAACATTGATTTTAATGTAACCTCCCAGGTAGAAATTGCCGACGTTACAACAAAAATTGTACTGGGAAAGCACTGTTTTTTACTAAATGCCGTTACTACTGAAAATTTGCTTTGCCAGTACTGTTTTTTGAAAATTAACGAGCTTTTTTTAATTTAATAAAATTAACAATTTTATAAATTTTACGTATTTTTACATTTATTACACAATTATGTATGCAAGAGAAACATCGCCATTCTTTTCTTGTGAAGTTTCGAAAGAATACATTAAAAATCTGTGATGTACACTAAGATAACAGTAAATTACTAGCAAACTACTAAATGTGTTATTAAATGTACTGGGATAATACCAAAAAATATAAAATCTGAAGCCTGCGCCAACATTGGGATATAACTACGGCCAAGCGTTTATTGGTGTTATCATTTCGACAACATGCCGGTACAATGAAAGTTGAAAATCCGACGAATTGGCAGTACATGTATTACCGTCTCCAATACCGGGCCGACATTGTGCCGTTTGTATTTTTCTACCTGGGCTGTTTCATAGATTCTATGAAATGTTTCAATGGACGAGTTCCAGTGACAATTTCCATTGAAACTGTGAAGAGATTCATTATTAAAGTGATGATAATTCTCTCAGTGTGTATATATCTTATAAAAAAAAACTTCCTCAATTTTATAACAAAAAAAATTTTTTTACACGAACTTTGTTCATCAAACTGACAGTTTTCTTTTCTTATTTAAATTGAAATAAAAACAAACAAAATAGCTTAAAAACAAAAGAATATTAAAAAGATTTTTATTCGAAGGTAATATTAAATTTTAGGCCCCACTACCGGTCATTAGTGCAATTTCATATTTAATAATCACGAATTTTGTGCATGAATTTCCTTGCCCTGACCATCACTAACCGTATGAATCGGTTTTGAATTAAGAAATATTAAAATTAGGTTTTATTATTAAGTTTTGACATGGTTGGGAACCACTGGTCTAGAGTTACCTACACTTATAGAAAAAAGTTTGTAGAAAAGTTAGTAAAACTGTTAGTACTTCAACTTAACAAATTTTTAACTAATTTTTAGTTGAAATTTAATTTTTAGTTCATTTTTTTGCTACCTCCTCATTACTAACTTACAAATTTTTTTGCTATTTTTTTTGCTGAATTTAGTTACTAATTTTTAACAATAAATTTGCTAACTTTACAGTATTTTGCTGAATTTTAGTTACTTATTTTTAACAGAAGATTTGCTAATTTTACAAATTTTTTGTAAACTAAACCACCAATTTTGAAGTGCTTATAAACAGAATGTTAAATGACTCATAAAAATTACTGCATATTTTTAATTCGCCAAAAATAATGCAAAAAGTTTTTAAATAAAGCTAAATTGAAATGGTTGAAAATTTGTCCTACTCATAAAATATCTAAATTATTAAAATTTATGATAAAAGTTTCTATTTATCGTAATACATTCATTTTCAAAGATCAAGGTTTATTTTGGACGAACCATTTTAATATGAAAATTGTGATTATAAGTATCTCTGGGGAGCAAGTGGAGTTTACGGGGATGACCCTAATTTTTTCCCCCAATATTGTACTTTTTAAGCTTATTTAAAGAATACGATATTTTTAATCGGCCACACCTTCTTTCCTGTGGGTGGAACTTTAGAGGTGAAAATGGAAACTCAAATAAATTCTGAAGTACATATCCGATCAGCAAACAATGAAAATTAAAAGAAGGGTCTCTGAAATACATTTTGTTATGGTTAACATATTATTGTCTATAAATATTACCACTTTTACAAAAAATCATACTTGGGAATTTTCATTGGCATTGAAATATAATTGGCATTACTTTATCTCAATGTCAGTGCCAACAAATTTCATCACCATTCAATGCCAATGAAATTTTTTCAATTTGCATTGATGAAAACAATGGTAATGAAATGTACACATAATTGAAGAAAAAGAATTATAATATAAAAAAAATATAAGAAATACGCGAATTTTTAATTTTTTTTCTTAATTTATTCTTTTATTAAAACATGAAAACAAATACTTCTTTCATCAATTATAAATGGGCATTTAGGCATTGAACAATGCCAATTGAAAAAATTTCAAATAATTGACACATTCAATAAACTGGTCCCAAGTATGTTTTTAAATACCCATTTATTTTTTATTTATTAATTTTCATTTCATTTGCTCCTTTTTTTACCTTTTTCCAGTCCACTAGTAATCTGCAAAAGTTTTGATTTCAGAAAATTTTAGCAAAAATTTTGTAGATTTAACAGTTTTGTTTTGCTATTTTCATTCTACTATTATTTAGCAATTTTTTTGCTAATTTTAGCAGGTTAAATTGTTATTTGCAATTAACAACAATTTAGTTCAAATATTACTAAAATTCTGTAAATTTAACAGTTTTGTTGCTGTTTTCATTTTATTAATATTTAGCAAACTGATTCTGCTAATATTAGCAGTTTTTCCTGCAGCATCATTTTTAACTAATTTTTAGTAACTTTTTCTGCTATTTTTACGGACTTATTTGTATGAGTGTAGAGTTGATGTAGCAACCCACAGTAGCAAATCTTTTATAATTAAACTATTCCTTTTCCTAATCTTTGAAGAGTAACCCGCGATTAAGACTTATCACCTTAATAATCATTGTATATCAATATTTATTTTTAATTAAAAATTTTTGATTAAAGCATAGCAATTTGTTTGGATTTGAACTCCACATAAAAAAGGTGTTTAACGACAATGAGTTTCACCTAAAAATTGTGTAGAATTTAGTTTCATGCAAATTTAATCACAATACTATTGTAAGATAATTTGGCAGTCCGTCTGCCTGCACTTGTACGTAAAAACCATACGTCAGTGTGGCAACATTTGCGAAAAGGTGACACGGAGGGAATAAGAAGATAAACAAAAAAATCTAAAGTAGAATGTTTGTATATGTCTGTTTGATCACTTCTGAAAGTATTCATATAGAGACAATCCAACAATAAAAATATAAACAATAATACAATTTAATGGAAAATTACTGATGAAACCTGTCCATAGAAAAAGGCAGAAACTGGATCTAGTCTGATTTGCAAATTGTATTTTTTGTTATAAGATTTTATGAGAATATTACGGCATTTCACCTATTTATCATTTTGAAGATTAAGACAATGTGTTTAAAATTCTTTGTTCATTTGGAAAAAAATTAAAACAAAATTTGTATAAAAACCAATAAAAAGATATACAGTAGACAAATTCGCTGAAAAATTAAGATTTACAGCGCTGAAAAATTCGTGAATAATGAAAACAAGATAAATGTGTTGGTCTATGGATTTTGTATGCAATGTTCTTTTTCAGGGTTAAATATTATGTATATTGAAAAAATAAATCGTTTATTTTGTAAAGGGTAGTTTATTTAGCGATATCACATTTTTATCTTCCAGGTGATAAATTAGTAATACCGCCGATTTATCTTCCTGGTAATTTCTTTCGTATTGCCTGGAAGTCTTGCTTTTGAATAACAGTTATTCCCGATAGAGAAAACTTCCGCAAGAATAGTAAATTGCTTTTCCCTTGAGAAAATTTCACTCGAACTTCAAAGGCCACAAATCGCAGTTTAAATAAATTTTTATGTTTTATAAGAATTCTACGATCAAAACAAACTCACAAGGAAAGACTCCCAACGCGGACCGGCATTTTTCAGCAGAAACATAATAGTCTTCTATGTTAAATTTGAGTGAAAAAGAAAAATTCTACAAAATTTTGGCGTGAAATTTATTATCATGAAAAATATTTTTATTTTTTTTTATATATATGGAGTATTTATAACAGAAACTGTTACACTGTTGTTTAACCCTTAAATGCACGGTGTAGCCATTTGGCAACATACCGGTTTTTTAATAAAAAAAAAACCCACTTGATGCACAAAACTGTATTTTTGGGCATTAGGGGCCCCTTTTGTACCTAGTGTTCCTATAGTTTAGCGCAGAATTTTTAAACAGTTAGAGTAAAAATCTTGGTTTTGCTCTGTATATTTGTGAAAAATCTAAAACACGCGTTTTTTACAAAATTAAAAAAAAGTGTAATATTCAAAAATATTTGTTTAAATATTTAAAGTGGTATTCTCGCAATAAAATTAATTTTGGCGACAATAAATGTATAAATTATAGTTTAGATTTTTTTGTTTTTTTTTTCATACACGTTAAAATAATCACAATTTAGCTATTTGGCAAAAAACCATATTTTTCAATAAAAATCATCTTTTTTTAAAAAATAAATTTTTTTTTTTGTATTTTTCTTGAAATGTACACACTTTTAGAAATCATATATAAAAAAAATGGTTTAAATCGAAGAGGTCATGCATTTACAGGTTAACACCTGTTGTTTAAGTGAAATCGAAACAACTTTTACTATTTATTCTACGATTGGAAAGTTTTGTTTAATATTTGTTTTGAAATTTTCGAGCTGTATTAAATTGTAATAAAAAACGAATAGACTTATTACGATGTTGACTTTTTGAGATAAATCCAATAATGTTTAAAATATTCGTTAAAAAGTATGTATCACATGATAACTTCTTGTTAAAAAGGGTTTCGACTATAAAAAAGAAAAATTTTTATATTTTTTTATATTTTATTTGGATAGAGCATACTCTTCACTATATTCTCCAAAAATTTCAACAAAAAATTCGGAGAAACAAAATTTCCACAAGTTTTTTGTAAAAAATATTTTAGTCTCAAAGTAATATTCTATGAGTTAAATTTGTGTATAACATTTTTTTGTTACATTTTTATTTAATTTTTTTATTAGAGATATTATATCGTATACAAAGGCAGAACAAAAAGATAAAAACTACATCCAAAGATGGAAGAATTGCACGCAGTCTTTAAAGAAAAGCCAATGACGATTCCTCGGTGATGGGCGAAGACACGTCATATGAGGTAGGTACTGATGACCGATTTTTTTTTGTTCTGCTGTATTATGCAAAATAAGATTTATAATAAAGGCAATGATAAAAAACGCTCCCACAAAATTTTGTATACAAATTTAATTGCATAGAATATTACTTTGTGACTTTTACAAAAAAACATGTGGAAATTTTATTTCTTGATATTATCTGAGCATATTCTGAAGAGTATGCTCTATCCAAATAAAATATAAAAAAATTCGAAAACAAAATTATTTTTTTTTTATTTTATTAGAAAAAACTGTCACTAACACACAAAAAAATGATAGTCTTGCATATTAAATTCCCGTAAAAACAAAGTCTACAGAATTTTCACGTGAAACTTATTATCGTGAAAAATAATTTTTTTTTTTATATGGAGTATAACAGTTTTTCACGTGAATGTGAAACAACTTACTGTACTTTACTTTTTAATAGTAAATTGTTTTTCACGTGAGAAAATTTCACTCGAACTTTAAGTCCTCAAATCGCTGTTTAAATTTAATTAAATTTAATTTTATAAGAAAGATACAATTAAAACAAACTCAAAATGTCACTTGTTCCCCTGTATTTCTGTGTTAAATTTTCCGGAAAACGAATTCTACAAAATTTTCGCCTGAAACTCATTATCGTGAAATATATTTTTGTATTACAAGGTTGATTACGTGAAATCGAAACAACTTACCATTTTTACTACAATTGGAAAATTTAGTATTGAAATTTTTCAGCTGTAGTGCAGTAAGAAAACGAACAGCCTTATTATGATGTTGATTTTTATAACCTACACCACTATGTGTACAGGGTGTAATAAGTTTGGGCTTGTAACAGCAAGAAATATTGGACCTAGACAAACATTTTAGTATGCCGATTGACTCAGAATCACTTTTTGGTTCGATTTGAATGATGTATGTCCATGTATTATTGTGCGCACGCTACAGGTCGCAAATAATTTGGTTAAAATCGGTTAATGTTTAGACCTAGTGTCCACATAAAGGTCCCCTAAAATTGGTTTGTTCGCACGCTACGGGTTGTAGATATAAAGATATTTTAATGAAACTTGTTACGCTGGTCCACATGGGCCCATTGACAACGCCTATGGATTTTGTTTAAAATCGGTGCATGTTTAGACCTAGCTCCCATATGTTACAGGTCATTTTTATGAAGAAAGATATTTTTATTAAATTTGTTACACCGACTGATATCGGCCCAGGCACAAAGCATATTAATTTTGGTTAAAATCGGTTCATGTTTAACCTAGTGCCCATATATAAGGTCCCCTAAAATTATCTTGTTCACAAGCTACAGATCGCAAATACGAAGATATTTTAATGAAATTTGGTACGCTGACTCACATTGGCCCAAGCACAAAGCCTATTGATTCTAGATAAGACCTGTCCATATTTGGACCTATCGCCCATATGGACTATATTTCCGATTTTCTGTTAAATACACCTAATATTAGGTAAAATCAAAATGTTTTACTAACAAATGTTTTTATAACAAAAAAATTTTTTAAACCCAGCCAGCAATATTTGGATATTTTTTGAGGGTTCTTATTCTGAGTCAAAACTTACACACATAAAATACATTTTTTGTCAAAAATTGCTCATATTTTGGAAAAACTAAGAGCCTTGTAAAAATAATCATAAAAGACACAAAAATTTAAGGCAAATTATTAAATCCAAAAGATGGTTCAGAAATGACTCAGTAATGTAAACAATTTTTAATATTTTTTGAACAATTCAAAAAAGGCTAAAAAATCAGATTAATTTTTGAGGCTTTCGAATTTTTTTAAATCTTTTTTTGATTCAGTTTTGAAAAAAATTTCAACTTTTAATAACATTTTTTGACCTCTTTTTTGATTTATTTTTGGGCTTGTTTGCTGGCTGGGAATACTATTAATCATTTTTTTGAGCCTTTCTTGAATTGCACACAAAATATTCAAATTTGTTTACATTTCTGAGTCATTTCTGAACCATCTTTTCATAATTTGGCTAACATTTTTGTGTATTTTATGATTCATTTTAGAAAGCTCATATTTTCGTCCAAAATATGAGCAACTTTTGACAAAAAAATTTGAAAATTTCAAAAAAAATGTGTTTTATTTGAGTAAGTTTTGAATCATAGAATAAGAACCCTCAAAAAACTACCCAATTTTGCTGGCTGGATAAATACAATGGGCAGTAGGGAGGGTCAATTTGTATGGAGGCAAAAATAATAAAAAATCGTAGGGGGGGGGTATAATTCTACGAAGAATTCTAAGCAACTTTGCTCTAGAAACCATAGGTCTAAAATGGATTTCGAGCTTGCGGAAATTTCAAAATATGTTCTGAGTAGTGCTTCACTGCAATGTTTGTGTAAAATTTGCGTTAACATGTAAGTATTGTGAACGAGGATAATAGTTTTGGACTTTTTAGATAAGTCTTCATCGGCTTTCCTTATTATAAGAAAAAAATCTCAAAATATTTATATTTTTGATTAACTGCTAAGCAGATGACATAAATCAGCCTAAAATTGCACGCACGCTACAGGTTGGAAATGTTTAGATATTTCAATGAAATTTGGTATACATCCAAGGGACGAAGCACATTGATTTTGGTTGAAATCGCTCCATATTGGTTAAAATCGGATATTTTAATGTAATTCGGTGCATTGACTTATATTGTATCTGCCCAAGGTCGAAACCTATTGATTATGGTTAAAATCGGTCAGTGTTTAGACCTAGTGCCCATATAAAGGTTTCTCCCAAAATTTATTTTTCGCACGCTACAGGTCTCAAATATGAATAAATTTTAATGAAATTAGGTACGCTGATTCACATGGGCCTACGGACAAAGCTTATTGATTTGTTTTAGAATTGGTAAATTTTTAGATCTAGTGCTTGTAAAAAGGTCACCCAAAAATTTGAATACCCACATTTTACAGTTTGTAAATATTAAGATATTTTAATGAAATTTGGTACACCGACTTATATTGCCCCAAAGAAGAAGGCTATGTATCACGGTTAAAATCGGTTCATGGATTAACCTAGTGCCCATATAAAGCTCACCCAAAAATAGATTTTTCGCATTCTACAGTTCGCAAATAGGAAGATATTTTAATGAGATTTAGTACGTTGATACACATAGGCCCAAGGATATTATCGGTCCATTTTTGAACCTATCTCCCATATGGACTATACTTCCGATTTTGTCTTTAATACATCTAACATTAGATAAAATCAAAATTTCTTACCGTTTTTCTAACATTTTATCGTTTTATAGACAAATTTTGACACAAGTACATTTCAAGCCATTCGAATTTCAGATCAAAACATTAGTTGGCTTTCAACCAGACTGTTGTAGGGTATCATATATTCGTGCATGACGACTATACGATACCCTACACTAGTCTGGTTGAAAGCCAATTGGCTTCGTCCTTGGGCCGCTATAAGTCTGTGTACCATATATTATTAAAGTGTCTTAATATTTGCGATCTTTGGCTTGCGAATAGGCTCATTTTTAGAGGAACTTTATACGGGCACAAGGTCTAAACATGGACGGATTTTAACCAAAATCAAATGGGTTTGTCCCTGCGCCCAAAATAAGTCTGTGTACCAAATTATATATATAGAATATATGGACAGACAGATGGACGTACAGACAAACTTATATCGTTACATCGTAACAAAATGTTATTCTGAATAAATCGGTATACTTCCAATATTTTTTGGAATTATAAACATAAGCACAAACTCATTATACCCTGCAGGGTATAATTAATAAAACTCATTATTTTTTTTTTTTTTTTTGTTGGACAAACACTCAGGGGATGCCCCCTATTAACGCAGTGCATTGTGTTGGTATTAGGAAAATAGGTTATGGGGAGGAGGAAAGAGGGAGTAGTGTTTGTGAATATTTGATTTGAATTTCTCTACATTGTAAGTAACAGGGAAGACTTTTGCGGGGAGTTTATTCCACATACGGCTGGTGCGACTGATAAACGAATTCTCTCTGTAATGCGTTGTGCGATCCACTGGACAATCGACTACAAACGGATGTGCTCTACTTTATAGGCGAGTATTACGAATAAAAACTCGGGCTCTGGGGATAAGTTCCCTTATCTCAGCAGAACACTTCCCATGGTAATATCGATAGAACAGAGTCACACAACCCACATTCCGACGATGCTCCAATGAGTCAATAGAGCTGGATGTCATTGATAAGCGCCGACGCCCTCCCTTGCACACGGTCCAGAAGCTCCAAAATAGACTTCGAAGCTCCTGCCCATATATGGGAGTTGTATTCCATTTTCGGTCGGATATAGGTGGTATAAATATTGAGTAAATCGGATGGAGTGAAGTACTTCTTGCACCGACGTATTTAAACTCATAAAGCACTACTTAAAACATATTTTGAAATTTCCGCAAGCTCGAAATCCATTTTAGACCTATGGTTTCTAGGGCAAAGTTGCTTAGAATTCGTCGTAGAATCATTTCCCCCTACGATTTCTTGTCCCAGAAATTGACCCGCCCTAATGGGCAGGTTTACCACAGAAACCCGCTACCGCTACAATTGATATGTAGCGCTTTATGATTACCTTAATCTGATGAACGATGTTACTTTTGTTTTTGTTGTAAAATAACAATAGTACACACTTATATATATATAGAATATATGGACAGACAGATGGACGTACAGACAAACTTATATCGTTACATCGTAACAAAATGTTATTCTGAATAAATCGGTATACTTCCAATATTTTTTGGAATTATAAACATAAGCACAAACTCATTATACCCTGCAGGGTATAATTAATAAAACTCATTATTTTTTTTTTTTTTTTGTTGGACAAACACTCAGGGGATGCCCCCTATTAACGCAGTGCATTGTGTTGGTATTAGGAAAATAGGTTATGGGGAGGAGGAAAGAGAGAGTAGTGTTTGTGAATATTTGATTTGAATTTCTCTACATTGTAAGTAACAGGGAAGACTTTTGCGGGGAGTTTATTCCACACATGGTAATATCGATAGAACAGAGTCACACAACCCACATTCCGACGATGCTCCAATGAGTCAATAGAGCTGGATGTCATTGATAAGCGCCGACGCCCTCCCTTGCACACGGTCCAGAAGCTCCAAAATAGACTTCGAAGCTCCTGCCCATATATGGGAGTTGTATTCCATTTTCGGTCGGATATAGGTGGTATAAATATTGAGTAAATCGGATGGAGTGAAGTACTTCTTGCACCGACGTATTTAAACTCATAAAGCACTACTTAAAACATATTTTGAAATTTCCGCAAGCTCGAAATCCATTTTAGACCTATGGTTTCTAGGGCAAAGTTGCTTAGAATTCGTCGTAGAATCATTTCCCCCTACGATTTCTTGTCCCAGAAATTGACCCGCCCTAATGGGCAGGTTTACCACAGAAACCCGCTACCGCTACAATTGATATGTAGCGCTTTATGATTACCTTAATCTGATGAACGATGTTACTTTTGTTTTTGTTGTAAAATAACAATAGTTGTATACATATGTTTCTTTGATTTTTTTGAAATTTTTTATTCCTTTATAATTATATTTGTATATGTTTATTATTCTGCAAAAAAAAATATATAAAAAAAACAAACGACAGCTGATGTATCATTAACTGCTCACAAGTAGCGTAAAATTTTTACGCTACCCAAACAAAATAGCACTACCACAACATCTTGACTTAGCGGTAGCTAATCAAATCGTACACCAGATTGTTGAGTATCGGATTAGTAACAGTTGAGTGTCTGGTAAACGCACTCAATTGCTTACAATTCATTCATAAAAAAATTATGTTTACGTTTTTGATTTTTTTTTGTATAATTGAATTTTATTATACGTATTATAAACTACACTAAAAAAATAAATTAGTAGAAAAATTAGTAAAACGTCTTGCATATCAAGTCTACTAGTTTTAAGCAATTTTTTTATTTTGATGAAATTGTTACATTGGAATTTTTTTTGTGTTCCCTTGCGCTTAAAACAAAAAAAACGTTATAGTGATACGATTATAATAAAGATATTTTGTTATTTCCTTTTTTTTTTTGTTTTTTTAGAATTATCTACAGCATTTATATTCAATACCAACAATATGGAGATAATTAATTAAGATACAATGATGTTTGTATTTTATTTACAATTATTTTAATATATTTTTAAATTTTTTATTAAAGCATGTCGTTTAGTTTTCTGAAGAATTAACAAAAAAAAGCGAAAACACAAAATTTCTAGATTTCAATTTTCAGAAACACAATTAACTAAAGTATAATTTCTCTACAAATTTCTTTGAGTTTTTTCAGACTAATAATATTCAGGAAAAGGTTTTATTGTATTTATCAAGGATTTTTTCATTTGCAATCGACAAAGTGTTAGCCCAACTTTTGCTGCATACTATTTTTTGACGATTTTGTTGACATCAGCAATTTTTCTGTAAGGACCCTCCCGACTTACATTTTGCTGAGTCAACAAAAATTTTTACTAACTTTACAGACTTCTTTTTTTTGTGAGTGTATATTAGCAAACAAATGTGTCGATCATATTTCCGTGAACAATGTCAAGGCCGTATTTGTTTACTATTTTTACTTTTTACAAACAAAAATTTGTTATGCTAAAAATTCTAAAAAATATTATTTAGAAAATAATGCAATACAATTAAATGTAATTATTCAAGTTTTATAAGGTTTAATTCCATACAAGTGTGCCAGCAAATGAAAATATACAAGTAAAACAAAAGCACGATTATCCAATTTTAAATTTGTATTATATTTTTTTTTTTATTTACGAGGAGAATAACAACAAAAATTCGCTTAGTAGGTCGGTTTTTATAAATATTTAACAAAACAAAAATTCAAATTAAATCTGTCATAGTCTTACAATATCCCATTTCAATTTTTGCAAAGCTTTTTAAAAATAGAGACAAGAAATTCCACCCACTCCCAACTCAACAAGAGATTCGGTTTGCCATTCTTTACTGACTTCGGCGTAAGCCCAAGCCTGTGGAAACATTCAATGAATGCCAAACTGGGAATGTCAAAAGCGACCATCTCTTGTGACCATTGCGAAGTGGTTGGAGATCCTAGAACGGTCATATTTCCATAGATGATGAATCTCGCGAAAGCTGCCCAAAATCTTCGACAGATGATACAAGACTAGCTCTGGTGAGGTCTAAAATTGACGAAGATCAAGATTGATACTGAAAGTAGTTGCTGATGAACCATAGCCAGTGTTACCATATAGCGAGTTTTAACTGTTTCTCCAGGGATACTTAACAGTTTTCGAGTTTATTCAAGAAATATACAGTTTTTCTCAATTTTCAAGAAAAACTGTTTTTTTTTAATGATAAACTGTTTTTAGTTCATGCATTTAATTAGTTTATTATATATTAAAACAGCATTTTTTTAATTTTACTATTGTTAAAATTGAAATTGAACATTCCTATTATGGTACAAACAGAGCTTTGAAGAATTAATTCCTTAATTCAATTTTTCAATTCTGAATTAAAAATTCGATGAATTAAGTCACTAAGCACCATATATTGAATGGAATTAATTCATATTTGCTTTCGTTCAATTTATTTTGTTACGAATTAATTCAATTGCAATAGTTCTTTTTATTAAATCAAATGAATTAATTCACTGGTGAACGCGTTCAATTTTATAAATCGAACGGAAAAAAAAAGTGAATTAATTCCTTACTGAATTCCTTTCTGAATTAATTCACCACTGAATTCATTTAATTTCATTTTCATTCAGTGAATTAAAAAAAATAAAATTACATTTAGTGAATTAAAAAAAAAAAAAAAGTTCACTGAATTGAAAAAAAAATAAAATAAGTTCACTGAATTAAAAAAAAATAAAATAAGTTCACTGAATTCAAAGCCTGTTTTCTGCCGTTCAGTATAAGAAGACAATAATGTACAAATACAATTTTTAAATAAGCAATTTTCCAGCGTGTGCTAGTAACAAATTAGAAACCGGATGCTGTTTATCGAAAAACGTCTTTATCACAAAAATTGTAAAAAGTTGTATCCCTAATAACCTCAATATTTTTACTCTGGATAATTAACCTTAGTATGAAGTGTGAAAACAAAAATATACAAGAAATATATATATTTTTTTTAGATCAAGCTAATTAAACTCTTTTTTCGCAGTGGTCAAAAAAAAATACAACACTTAACCACATAGTTATTTTTAAGATACGCGGTCGCTAAATACATTAAAATGATAGTACGTTTTTACACTCTACCCTAGGTGATTTAAATTATTCGGTTTGGTGTGTTTAATAAAAATTGGATTTTATTTTAATTGTTTGCTATAGTATTTCGTGCTGAACTAGACAGCCGCGAGTTTAATTCATTTAAGAAAATACGAGTAATAAACAAAAACCAAATTATTTAAAGTGATTAATATACATTAGACCGACTCACGAAAAAAAGTCTCAAAAAGGCCCCCTCAAAATACACCTTGGTTTGTTTTATGATGATTCTCAAAATATTTCGGGTCTAGCTATGAGATCTCATGAGTTGGACCGTTTTTAAAAAAGGTATTTTTTTTAGTTTTTGGAAGAATTTTGCATTTTATCTAAAGACAACATAATAAGATCGAAATCGGCAAAAAGCTTGATATTCAGAAGAAAAAGCTTTATTTTTCTTGACATTCAAAAAAAAAGTTTTGATTTTTCTTGACAAATGGGCCCAAATGTTGTCAATGGATATGTCATTTGGGAATTCTTCAAAAACTTCCCGGAGGCAGCAGTAATCTGCATACAAATATCAATCAATTGAATTTGATATTTTTAAAATAACTGGCAGCTCTGCTTAATTATCTCTTGACAACAACGAGTTTTTTATATTTTAAACAGCAATTTGCTAAAAAATAACAGATTTTTCTCCAAAATCATATCTTTTTTCTACAGCATTTTGAAAAATTGGTTAGCTTCTAACTCAAACGTTTCCTTTTCATTCAAAGAAAGACTTTTTATGATAACATTAGCTTTACTACCATAGAAACAATTATTTATCCGTAAAAATTAGTCATGGAACATTTAAAAACAATTAGTTTTTTTTTACTAATAGTTAATTTTTCTTGATTTTTCTTGTCAATTTAATGGAAAAACTTATAAAATTCCGTTTTTGCTTGACAAATGACATTTTTTCTTTATTCTTGACACGCATTCAAAAAGCTTGACAATCAAGCCAAATCAAGCCCCTCTGGCAACCCTAGTGTCATATGAAAGGTTTTTTTGAGGGATAATTTACTTGTCAAAAAAATTTTTGCTATCCATATTGCCCTATTTAGAACACATTTTTTCCACCACATTGAATTTCTGATAAAACGCGAGCAATCGCGGATTTCAAAAAAATCTGAAACACGTGTTCACTTAAATCGACTATAGATTATGATGTGTAATTTTGACATTTCAAACACAAACATCTCCGTACAAAATAGTCAAAAAAAATTTTTTTATAGAATATTCTTGAAAATAGGACATGTCAGGATATGCTTGCACATGTTATATACACCGCTGGACGCGCCTCTCAAATACTTTTCATATGATACCCATATTGCGTATGTTGTCTTCAGGTAAGATGCAAATTTTTTACAAAAACTAAAAAAAGACCTTTTTTAAAAATGGTCCAGCTCTTGCGAACTTATTGCTATACCCGAAATATTTTGGGAATCATCTTAAAACAAACCAAGGTTTATTTTGAGAGGTGCACTTTTTTTTACTTTTTTTCTTGAGTCGGTCTAGTGAACATAAATTTTAATTTTTGAAACAGACGGAAGCAGAGAAACAAGCCAGCCGCCGTGAGCCGTTTAAGCCGCCGCCGCCGGTCATTTTTACCTCAGCCGCCGCCGCCGATTTTTTTCGGCTCATTTCGGCCGAAATGATTTAAAATAATTTTTAAAAAGAATTTACTAGTTCATTAAACTTGAACAACCAGAGCTAAAAACAAATTTTTTTATATGAAAAGAAAAAAGTTAAAATCGTCTAAATATTAAATTTTTATAAATATAATTTTTTTAAGCTATAAAAGCTTATGTAAATTTATACTGTGAAAAAAATTTTTTAAAAAAAAGTTCTTAATGGGTTAATATAATACTTTAGAATGCAACTCTTTGCAGATGTGTAAAAAATCAATTAATAAAAAACATAGCTGCTTAACTTTGCATTTACATAAAACTCAATATATGTATTTGGTGTATGCATTTTTATCAAAAATTATGACGAAAAATCGTTACAGAGTTGAAGTCGTGTTAACATAGATGTACGAAAAAGTTTGTGAAATGTATTAATTTTTGTTAAAAGCGTTACTTCTCCTCTTCATATAAATTCTTACAGTTAGTGTTTAGCTTCATTGGTTATTAAAATATAAGCTATTAAAGTTAAAAAACCTTATGAGTTACTGGTTACGGAGTTTACATTTGGCCTATAAAATTGGTTACAAATTTTATGTATTAACCCACAATTGGTCAGATTGTTATAAATTTTATAAAACAGATGACAATGCGCTGATATATATCGAACTATATAACTCAAATGTAATCCATGCATTTGAAATTAGCTGGTTACATGGTTTTTATCACATTTTTTGATATCACCCATATATATTTTTTCAATTCTAAAATACATTTGTAAAAATGGTCCAGTTGAATATTTTGGATAAATTAAACATTTTGTAACAAATAAATATAAAAGATATTGTAAAATTCTATAATATTTAGAAAAGGACACTTTTACGGATAAAATGCTCAAACCAATGTTCGAATTGATCATATAATTTCATCATTTAAGGACATTATTGATTGGGCATCTAATTCAAAAGGGGTCCCTACAAGATATGTGCGTCCTGCCCAAACTTTCTAACAAAGCCTCCATTCAAAAGTCTTCAAACAAGTTTAATTTCTTAAATCAATCGATATGTATTTTTTTCTATGGTCTTTATTTATTCCTTAATTTGTTAAAATTAAAAATAATAAATAAAAAAAATTGATTCCCAGTATCCTTTAATTGTCTGAAAATTCTATAAGAGGCAAAAATTGTTTTGAGTTCCAAGGGGGTTACATTTTCCCAATGTTGGGATTACTATGGAGCCCTT
Source organism: Leucophora obtusa (assembly GCA_949987735.1). Lineage (NCBI taxonomy): Eukaryota > Metazoa > Arthropoda > Insecta > Diptera > Anthomyiidae > Leucophora > Leucophora obtusa. Next base: position 77,293,407 of record OX465295.1, read on the forward strand.
TACATTGGCAAAAAAAATATGGTGGCAAAATTATAATTTTGCAAGTTTAGGTATGTTTATAATTTATTAAATAAAACTTGTATGTTATATTAAATATTTAGGACCATTTGTTAGATATAGTCTTGACTAGCCATAGCCAACAACAAATCTTATATAAATTGATTTTAAATATATTTTTTTGCGAGTGATTTTCTGACCGTGATAAAGTGCAGACGTTTATTGTGATCTCTTTTCTATAATTCTATTTAAAATTAAAAGCAATAACATTTGTTATTGTTTTAAGAAAAAACTTTTTTTCTTAATACATTGGGTCATATGAATAAAACTTAGCAATTACTTCGAAGTAATTACTTTGGGCTAAGGAATGGCTTTTAACTCCAAATTTACCAATTGGCTGGTAGAATAGCATGAAATTTAAACGAAAATTAAAAAATTAAATTTCTAGTCTACTCCCAAGCAGACTAGATTTGTGAAGTAATTGCTTAAAAAAACCTGTATTTCCCCCTATTAGTAATATCTATTTTTTATTCATATGAGCCATTGGCTTGTATGAATAAAAAATAGATATTACTAATAGGGGGAAATATTGGGTTTTTTAAGCAATTACTTCACAATTTAAGTCTACTTACGAGTAGACTAAAAATTTTATTTTTCGATTTTCGTTTATATTTCATGCCGTTCTTAACTCAATAACTTTTCAAAAATAGTAAACTAAACGTTTTCAAATCCCATTACAGAATGTTGTTTTCAGCCGATCAAGCCGCCGCCGCCGATTTTTATCCGGCTCAACCTCAATCGCCGCCGCCGATTTTTTGCTTGCGCCGCCGCCGCCGATTATTTTGGTCGGCTTGTTTCTCTGGACCAGTGATGTTAGACGTACCAATTTGTTGGTACACATACCATTTTTCAGGGTCTTGTACCATGTACCAACTAAAAATTGTGTTGGTACGCAATAATACCAACTTCTATAACTTATGATTTCAATTTTGTTTTTTATTAAAAGTGTAAAGGAAGAAACGAAAACATCTGTTTTACTGACATTTTAACCGCCACAAAACTTAAAATACTGTTTACAAATGTGGCGACAGGCTACAATCTAATTTTTTATACATTTTGTTTAAAAAAACAATATTTTTGTAGGTGTAGCGTACCGACTTAATTGTAACTTATATCCCAATTTTTGTCGTTTATCAGAATAGATGTTCCTTGAACGTACATAGATTTTTTTCTTTTGTGAGAAAATTTTTGTTAAAAGGACGCTCACTACCGTTATTGCAGGTTACCACGTCATCAACAGATGAAGAAAAAAAAAATGACGATTCTGATGGCCCTTCAACGTCTAAAAAAAATTCGTGTCGGTAGTGGTAATACCAGGGTATTCAATCGATTAATCGTTATTCGAAAATGTTTAAAAAATATAAATTTTTTATTAAAGTAAATGTGTTAAAAATTAAATTTTTTTTATTTTGGTAAATAATTTACTGTAGGCTTGTACCTATCCGGATTTCATTCTGGCAAAAACAACATAAAATTATCACAGTTTGCTTTGTCATCTTCCAAATTACTACCCTATTGTTCTGACTTATCTAGTAAAGTAGTGGTATCTATTTACGTATAATAAAGTTTTAATTATTTTTTACGACATTTCAAACGTTGATAATAAATGAAAGCATTAGTAATTATTGTAATTAATGATTATTAGAATTATTAATTACAATTAATGCTCAATGTAATAAAGCTTGTTTAGTGACCACTCTGAATTAATAAAATAAAGGGATGGAGTTACGGAAACATAGAGGGAAAATCAATTCTCACCAGAATTTCTCACTACATTTACGTTTTTTATGTATTAAATGCATACGAAAGAGATACAAATTAATGTACGGGGTCTTATATAATTCTTTCGGGTGTGGTTCTCCTCGATTTGGATAAAATTTTAATATGTGAAAGAGGGGACAGAAAAAATTTAAATAATGACAAAATCCGATCTCAATTATTACATTTTTTTATTTTGATGAATTTCAGAAGAGTTACTGAATTAATTTTTGTTCCTTTTTTAAATAAAATTATTAAAAACACAACAAGTGTATGTATATTATTTTACAGAAAATTTTTTTGATTAATCGATTAATTTCAAAATTTTGTTCGATTAACCGGTTAAGAAAAAAACCCAAATAATTATTTGCACGATTAATCGATTAAAATAAAAAGCCAATTAATTGAATACCCTAGGTAATACTCTACATGAAAAACAAAAACACCGGAAGCAAAACTATCGCTCTGAAAGGGAACAAGATCCGCTTTGTTCTCCTTAGTATAATATCATATTAAGCATATGTTGTGTGAGTATACCAATTTTTTGTTTCAAATACCAGCTTTTAGCGACATCTATACCAGGTTTTTTTTGGCTACTATCTAACATCACTGCTCTGGACGGAAGTCTTTCTTGGATTTTGGAGTTTTGGTACAGCAATTTTATTTAAAGGTAAGTACAATTTATTCTTCCTTCACGAATTGCATAACTAAATATTTTGTTTTTATAATTTCAGCTAACAGATTGGATTGGCTGAATTGGAGATTATAGCGAAAAACCCAACATTCATTAAAATTAAAATTTAATGGTTGTTAATGCTGCCTTTGGGTATTCAGTAAGTTTGCGAAAAACTTAAGAAAATTTGAAGTTTCTCCGTATTTCTATGTTAATTTGTAAATTGTGCTATAGTTTTTATAAATTGTTGTTGTTAAAATGTAAGGTATATTAATTTTTTTACTTAAAAAAAATTAATAAAAACCCATTATGTTATAGTGGAATATTGAGTGGTTATTACTTTTATCACGGATTATGATATCGTTAACGATATCATTTTCGATATCGTTATCGCCTGGAATAACGATGGTTTTTCGATACAAGACTGACTTTGGCGATTTTAGTATCGTTATTCCAGGGAATATCGATAGCGAAAACGGTATCATAATTTCTTGGAAAAACGATATCGTTAGGAAAGGTACATTTTAGAACAAAAATTCTATCGTTTTCGTATCATATATGATAATAAATATCACCTAGGTGATATCGTTTCGATATCAATTGAAAAAAAATTAAAAATTCTGAACAAAAACAAAAAAGATTTAAAATTAACGTACCAGAAGAGAGGCAACAAAAAATTACATTACATGTAGGTAACTATTTTTACTTCTCGGCTTCACCCATTTTGTTATGCAAAACTAAAACTTCCATTAATTGCAACGATCTGGTTTGTAGGAGAATTGCAATTAGCAAACGCATATATTTCCTAAAAATATTTGTTTCCTTTTACTTCTTTTTCACTATTAATTACAACTGTCAAAAATGTAATATTGTCGAACAAGATTTCATTTCACACAGGAAAATATAATTTTTTCACCATAGAACAAATTTTTTTCATCATGATACTTTGCTATCGTTTCACACACACCCATTATAGCCGCAGCAATGATATGTTAAATTTTAAAAGACTATCGCTGGGTTTCATACTGATGGTTTACGAGTTAGCTATTAGTTAACCGAACAATTTTTTGTTGTTTTGTATACATTTTTGACATTTTCTTTTGTTTAATAGTTAAGGTAAAGTGAAACCTTCAGTATGATAGCCACCGTATACATAAGAGATAACTATGTGTGTCCTTTTTAACTTTCTCGTAAATAACCAAACACTTTAACAAAATCCCTAAAAAAAAGTCAAGAAGAAGTTATAAGAAAACTAGTGTCATAAAGGCTTTAAACACTCAATTGTTTTAAATTTAGTCATTAACAACATTTTTTTGTTTACGTTTTTGGTTTGTGGCTAAAAAACTGTTTGTTGAATTGATTTTTATTATATTAATTATACGAGCAAAAAATATGTTTATCATATTTCCGTGTACAATGTCAAGGTCGTTTCTACATACATTTATTACTTTTTTACAGAACAAAGACAAACGTTAAATTGTATTAAAAAGTACGAGTATTATACATACAGCTGCGAAAAAAAAAATAGCACCAATTAAAGTTTTTTCTAATTTTATCCCCTTTGCTTTTATTTTTAAAGATCAAAATAATGATTAAATTGTCCCCGAAGTACTGGAAGATATTCCAGAAAATTGTAGAAAATTTTAGTGTAACGTTTGTTTTTTAACTTTGCTACCCGTTCTAAGTAGGCGTGGCTTTTAATGAAAAATCATCGATATCGAGCTTTCATCAAATTATATAGTAAAATTTAGCGAGTACTGATCGGATCTGCACAAACTAAATATTGTTGAAAATTCTATAAAATTTCCTTAAATCTTGCATTATTTTTATTCACAAATGGCGGCCAGATTTAAAATGACACCGGTTTAAATATGAGTAAATTTTTCTTTGTTTTTAGCGATTTTAAAATAAAGTTAACAACACTGAGATTTTAATATGAAATGCTTTATACTATAATGTAAAAAAAAAGTCTGACTGATCTGTTATATCGTGGTAAGCATATCATAATAACATTCGCTTTAAAATTTCATTGTTGTTAACTTTATTTTAAAATCGCTAAAAACAAAGAAAAATTTACTCATATTTAAACCGGTGTCATTTTAAATCTGGCCGCCATTTGTGAATAAAAATAATGCAAGATTTAAGGAAATTTTATAGAATTTTCAACAATATTTAGTTTGTGCAGATCCGATCAGTACTCGCTAAATTTTACTATATAATTTGATGAAAGCTCGATATCGATGATTTTTCATTAAAAGCCACGCCTACTTAGAACGGGTAGCAAAGTTAAAAAACAAACGTTACACTAAAATTTTCTACAATTTTCTGGAATATCTTCCAGTACTTCGGGGACAATTTAATCATTATTTTGATCTTTAAAAATAAAAGCAAAGGGGATAAAATTAGAAAAAACTTTAATTGGTGCTATTTTTTTTTCGCAGCTGTATATCAAGGAAATGATGCATTTCAATAAAATTCAATTATTCACATTTTATAAGACGTAATTGAATACGAGTGTGCTAGTAAATGAAAATATACAACCAAAGTACAGTCACGATTATCCAAAAGTTTCAAATTTTCAGTTTGTATTCTAAAATTTTAAAATGAATAATTATGGCCAAGTATTGCGGTGTCAGTTAAACCTAAAAGGAACTTTTGTCTTTACTGAAATAAAACAAAAGGTTTCTTTTTCTAATTTTATATCCATGTGTGTGTTCCCGTACGTTACCGCGAGTACCCGCGGGAACCCAAAACAGCCCAAATAACAACAATTTACACGTAATTTTGTGTAAGGCAACGCTTTTGGGCTAGTTTGGGTAGCCACCAGTGTTGCCGTTTTGGTTATTTTTAACCAAAATTGGTTATTTTTTTTTCCAATGTGGAGATGTGTACTTTATTTCATTTTGGTAACTTTTTGGCAATCAAGTATATAATTTTTTTTCTATGTTTTTAGATTTATGTTCTGCTTATGCTTGTAAAGCTGCCTACACACTAGGGAACATGGTTGAGGGAACAAAAAATATCAAAAAATTTTGTAAACACGAAATGCACGCTCTCAACACGCACACACACACAAACGCACTCACACATTCACAAAAAATGCTCTCTTTTTTTAAGTATGTTCCCTAGTGTGTAGGCAGCTTAAGAAGCTTACCGTACAAATTGAAATTCTTTTTATGAACATTTGTAACTTTTTTGCGCATAGTTCGAAACGTATCTTTGAATTTAAACAATTTCAAGATTATTGCAGTGTACAGCAACATAAAGTATTAGGTATTTTTGCTACCCGGTGACTGGCACTATGTAATGTAATCAATCGCTTAACTGAGCAGTGGACTGCTTTGCATTTATATTTTATATCGTTGGATTTCGGAGTAAACGGTAAAAGTCTGTGAATTGTGTTAACTAGTGGGCGATACTAGCTTTAAGGTTTTTTTTTATTTCTCTCATATATTCTTACCCCTAAATTCATAAACGCTTTGTAAAATTATAGGAGGTTTATTGAACAAATTTTGTATGAAAATGACGTTTGGTAAACCTGCTATAATTTTACAAAGCATTTATGAATTGCGGGGTTAATATAATAAATAACTTAAATAAAGAATTTCAATCGGAAAAAATGCGTCTTCCATATGTTTATGGCCAATTGAAATTAAATTTTAAATTAGTTTTGAGCAGTTTTACAAAAAGTAATTACGTTAAAAGTTTAATTTTATTAAAAACGGTTAATTTGATCAAATTAATTGATGTATTTAATTAATTAAATGTAGAAAATATTTTTATTGGCCGTAAAGCTGAATTATTTTTGAATGAAAGTAACTTGTCCAACTTTAAAAAATATGAAATTAAAAAAAATATACAATCTTTTTATATAGAACTTTTAAAAGAAATGCTATGAATTTTCGAGAAAAGATTTAAAACATCTTGCCATAATAACACCAAATCAAGTTTTAAATAATTTAGAAATAACTTTGGAGCCTTTATTGTCATCTTACCCAAACTTAACAAGCGGTAATGAAGAAAAAATTTTAACCCAATGAAAATTATTAACATATTCGAACATTACAGAATTAAACAGTGACTTGGATATACTAGTTGAATTTTGGGATGAAGAATCCAAATAAAAAAATGGAATGGTTGAAAAATCTTTTGAATAACTAATTTATTTTGATCAAAATTCACTGACGTTGCCACATAGTTCAGCTGCTGCCGAAAGAAAATTTTCACAGCTTATTTTAATAAAAACAAAGTTTCGAAATAACCTTGATTTAAAAACTATTAATAATAATAATAATAATATAATGCAGCCAAAATAATTGTGAAAAAAAATCAAAATACCTCCCACTATGTGTGATCTGCCAAAGAGATGTTTTAACCTTATACAATAATTTTTTTATACCTCAAATAAGAAAGTGATGAATTTTATCTGAAACTAATTTGTTAGCCAATATTTTGAATGAAATTAAATTTAAGTTTTTTAGTTATTAACGGTGGGTCTCATACTGAAGGTTTTAGAGTTAGCTAATAGTTAACCCAAAAATTTGTTGTTGTTTCGTATACAAGTTTTAGTCATTTTCTTTTATTTAATATTTAAGTTAAAGTTAAACCTACAGTATGAGACCCGCCGTAGTAAGCATTTAATATGTTAAAGAATTTTATTTTTGTTTTGTTTTTTGTTAAACTTAAATAATAAATATTTTAATGTATTTAAATAAAAACTAAAAAACTTTAAATTTTGGTTATTTTTTTCTCATTTGGTAACTTTTTTTAAATATTTTGGTTACAAAAAATTTTTGTTTGTGGCAACACTGGTAGCCGAACAGACATATCTATAACTACTTGCAAAGAAACTCTAATAACCCGCCTTTATTTGTTGTAAACAAACTTAGTCATCTATTGTATAATTTTATTTCGCGAGTTTTCAAAACTTTTCTTTATTACTTATTCGTACTGTCTTAAATTATTATAAGTTACCAATATTATTTTAAGTAAGTTTAAGGGCTAATCAAAGATTTCTTAATCAATGATAAAGGTAAAATAATCATTTGAGATAAGATACCAGCCCTAACATACATTTGTTAGCTTTTGTTGTTTGTAATATTTTATCAAATTAAAAATTCTAAAATTTCAAAAATTTTTATTTAAGACAAATATTTTTGTTTACATTTGATAGAGAAAAGCTAAGAATTTTCAAGGCTTGGTAGGATTTTTATAACTACTTCATTCTTAAAAAGCTAAATTTATACCTACTTAAAAGTTTTATAAATATTTGTATGGAATATTTATATTAATTTCTATGGAATAAAATTCGAAAATAAACAAACCTAAAATAAACCACAGCAAAAGCATTGTTTCAGTTAGAAATCGCATTAAACTAACAACGGAGATACCCGAATTAGAGATATACATGTCAGTGAGTAATATTTTCTAAAAGCTGAAAAAAATTTGATTAAATTCGACTTACGCACACTCACTCTCGAAAAAATTTGTACTTTCACGTGAGTAAATTAAGGTTTTTTCTCACACGTGACTATGCGTGAATTACGTGAATCACGCAAAATTCTGCTTACATGCGCATCTCCAATCCGAATACTTTCTCTCCGATTTTAGTGAAATTTTAATATTTATGTACATATGTGATAGAGAAAAAATAAGAGACACGTATTTTTTAGCGGCTCTCACGTTAAAGGTTTCACCCCATTCAGTGGGTTGAAAAACTATCTTATTTTTTTTGTACGAAAAATGTCTGAAATTTATAAAATTCAGAATTATCTGTACACAGCCATGGCCCCAGGGTTGCCGCTTATTTGAAATATTGGTAAAAAAAAAAATTCGCTATAGGAAAAGTCATCCTAAAGCCGAACGATAAAAAATATCGAAAAAAGTTTCGACACGTCCTCCATTAACCCTTAAATGCCCAAGGCCGCCAAAAGGCGGTCTTCAGATTTCAAATAGTTTTTGGCTAAATAACAAACTTTTTTGTTTAAGGAACGGTTTTCAAGCGAGAAGCAGTAAAGTGAAATTTTAGTAAATTTGGAAAAATTAACTTTTTAAAAAAGAAATATTTTAAAAATCGCCAAAAATACATTTACGATCTGGCGTACATTATCGATAATAACAAAGGTAGTTTAGAGTCTCTAATTGTAAAAGCAGTTAAAAATTTTTCTCCACGACTCACAGGATAACCGCAGGATACCTCTTACGAATATCTCTCTAACTCAAAAACTAGAAAACAGATTTTTTTGAAATTAAACACAAATTATATACTTAGAGGTAGTAGTAAGCAGATATTATTTTGTCAAAAATAATTGATGTTTAGTGCCAAATTCGCCAAATTTCGTAATTTTCAAAAAGTGAAAATCGCCATAACTTCTGAAATAACAACAATTGATCAACAATCTTCGGTACGTAATTTTATTTTACTGATAGTGATATTTATAGCAAAAACCGAAATTATTTGACTACTGGGTTTCTAGATACGTCTTCAACTTTTTTGTGCTATATCGCCTAAATAAAGCGATCAATTAAAATTTTAATATTTTAAATTAAAAATTTTAATATTTTATAGTTTAAATACTATCGCAATCAAAAAATAGAGCTTCAGAGGGTTAAATTAAACAAGCTCTAATATATGTATGTAAATTTTAACTAAAACAAATTACAATTTCCAATGGGGGTCAAAGGAAATTAGTTCCAAATGCCAACCTCACCCACAGTCCACCTTGGACATGGTGTCCCTGTTAACGCTGACGAGGCTCTGACGACCGAGTATGGGCGGTATAACCCGGTTCCCACGGCAATCGGACTATGTGCCGGAACGATTCTGATGTATTCGAATCTTCGAATTTATCCGAGCAAGGATTGCCACTCCGGCTTTAAATGAGAATTATTAACTACAAATTCTCATTTTAAAGCCGTTACAACAACAACAACAACAATTTCCAATACAAATGTGCTATTCGAAAAAACTAATAATTGAAAAAAAAAATCAAAAGTACGCATGGGTATATGTGCTTCGAAAAAAGCTTGAATATTATACCCAATTTGTCTGTTTATCTTTAAAATTATAAGAAATAATTTGGGATGTAGTTTTCAAAATGTTGTGCAAATCCGATTTATTTATTTTATTCATTTATTTATTTATTGAATATTGTAATACAAAACCATCCAGGCCAAAATACAAATATGTATTACATAGTAATAAAAAACCTAAGTTTAAAACTAAAATATATGAAGAATTATAAACAACAGTCTCAAATAACAATCATTATAACTTAATTTGACTCCCCAGCCATAGGCATAAAAAGAAAAACAAAAACTTAAAAAAAACTTTAAATTTAAAAAGGTTCCAATCAGTGGCAATATTACAGAACGGAAAGAGAAACCAAGATACAGTTTGCTATATTAACAGGTCTCCAATTTAATTAAATTAACAGTTATTCATAAAAACGCATATTTGTAAACATATATAAATATCAAACAAAATCAGAAAAAAAAGTTTACGACGAAAGACATTATTTGGGAAGAAATACGCAATTCATAAGATAAACTGTTTCAACAACAAGCAATTCTCACAGTATATGATCTTTCAAAATTTAATTTAATAATTCTAGGAATGTAAACTTGAGGATTTCTGGAAGATTGCAAAAATATTAATCTATTAAATAAGGGTGAGGGAACTCCGCTTATTTTACAAAATTCTGAAAAGAACAACCAAGGAATTGGTGAACATAATTAGAAATATGATCCCAACGCCTAACACTGTAAACAAACCTTACAATTGTATTTACTATACAATTTAGGTTATTAAAAGTGACGCCAGAAGAGCCTGATACTACCTCAAGGCCATACAAAATCTAAGGCATAAGAAGTGCAGGAGCTTATCTTTGTTTAATGCGGAAAGGCAGGTATACATTTGTAGAATAAATTCTTCACAACGCTCCCCATATCCTACCAGACAATAGGTCAGTATGACGTCTAAACGAGAGATTACTGTCAAGACAACACCCAAGCACCTATGCTGGGAAATACACTCAATTTCAATGTCACCAATATAAAGGTTTATGTCAGGAAAAAAATTATTCGAAGTTCCAAACATAATAGCCCCTGTCTTAGACGGATTTAGGTTAAGCGAGTTATCTAAAGTCCACTGGAAAACTCGATCAAAACAACTATTAATACCACTCTCAAATCCCTCAGAAAAATCACGATTTCCCTTGAATAACAAAAAGACATCATGAGCAAACACAAACAACTCGCAAATCCTCCACATACAAGTCATTCACGTACAAAATAAATAAAGGCGGTCCTAAAACAGACCCTTGAGGAACACCTGAATGAAGAAAAAGTAGATTTAACATCCTTAAGGTCAACGAATTTTGCTCTACCACTTAAGTACGACATAATAAGTTTACAAGTAGAGATGAAAAACTTAAATTTATCTCTAAGTTTATTAATTATGGTTATATGACAAATAGAATTAAAAGCTTTAAATAAATCAAGAGACACCAACACACTTAATCTCTATATATAAAAGAATAACGTGACTGACTGACTGATTGACTGATTCACTGATTCACAAACCGCTGAAGCTAGGAAGTTGAAATTTGGTATGTAGGTTCCTCCTCCGGTGTAGACGTCCGCTAAGACGGGATTTTTGTAAATTCCTACCGGAACGGGCAAAAAGGGGAAAAGTCTCCCCCTTGGCGGCCTGCCAAAACCCCTCTGGCTAGAAAGCTGAAATTTAAGATATGTGTTCCTTGGGGTATGGGCTAACTTTTCTGGAAAGTACTTTCTGGAATTTTGGACAGGGACGTTGTAAAAATGGGGGTTAAAAAGAGGAAAAAGGCCCCCCTTGACGGCCTGCCCAAACCGCTGGAGGTAGGAAGTTGAAATTTGGTATAAAGGTTCCTCCACTATCGTAGACATCCACCAAGACGGGAAAGGGGAAAAGTCTCCCCCATGACGGCCTGCTCAAACTGCTGGAGCTATGAAGTTGAAATTTGGTATGTAGGTTTCTCGACCGCTGTAGACATCCGTTGAGACGGCATTTTTGGAAATCGGGAGGGGCAAAAAGGGGACAAAAAAGTAGGGTAGAGGGGGGATCCTTCGCCAGTGGGGCACATACACTAATCCCATTTTTCTCCGATGTTAAGGGAGATAAAAAATTGAAAAAATATATTTTGTGCATTTTTGAATTGCCTGTCCTTGACATCCACTTTGACGAATTTATATCACATGTGATCGCAGACAGACGTGTTTTTGTGTTTTTTGGGTGCCAAAAAAGTAATTGAAAGCAACTACATTTTGCAATAACTTCCTCAAATCGTGTGATAAAAAAAATAATTTTTCATTATGTTAGACCTATGATCCTAAGCTTTCAGAAAATAATAATTTGATTTTAATAAATGCTTAAAAAGGGTGAAAAATATTAATTTTATGTTAGTGCCTGCCTCTGGGGCACAATCACCAGATGGCCCCTGGAGCTACGAACAGTTGGTGCTTCCCTGCCTAAAATGCTCTATAAGATTTTTCTATATGTTTAAAATATGTTCAATAGTAAATTAGTGCAATCGTGTTCATTCTTAAATTTATATTAATTATTCAGTTTTTTGTAATTTTGAAGAATCATTATATTATAGTTTTAAATTATTTTTTTTTAATGTAGTGGAGATTTATTGATTAAAAAGAATCATATACCTTGAAGAACTTATTCTAAATTATTTTTTTCAGTCATTAAAACATTGACTTTGCCGTATTAACAATATTTTTTTTGTTGAAAAAATATCCCCCAGGTTTGGGGCAGTTACGCCGATTTGGGTTACTTTGGAAATCATAAAAAAAGTAATAGAAAATATGCAAATAATTTGAATAAAAATCATAGAAATTAAAGCCAAGATATGTAGATCTTCAATTTGAAAGTAATTTTTTTAAAATAATTAGAGGTTAAGAAATCACGGTGCTTTGAAAAAAAAGTGGCGAAGGATCCCCCCTCTACTCTACCTTTTTCCAAAAAAGTACCTTTTTCCAAACCCAGTTTGATCGATTTTAAGTTAAAATAATACGCATATAGTTTATCCGAAAATTTTTATTATTTTCGGCCTAAAACAAAATCTTTTAAAGTTTCCAATTTTTTAGTTACAAATTAGTAATTATCAAAAATTAAAAAAAAATCACAAAAATACTTAAAAATACCACCATATTTTGTTTAATATCCAAATTCTGCTCCTCAAAAATCTGTCCCCAAACCGAAGTCGAAATCCCTAATTTGGGCCCAAATCCCCTTACCTGACAACACTGTATTTGAGGAAATAAAATCATCCCTTGACTAAATTTCCCAAAATAAAATTATCCCTTGACAAAAATTCCCTAAATCTTAGCGACATCTACAATTTGTTTTAAAAGTTATCAACACAGAAAAAACAGTAGGCACCAACAATGGGAATTTGTAAAAGCAATCACATTTTCTTTTAAATTGAAATTTTATTCCCAACAATTTTTTTGTTTGAAATATTTGTAACTCGTTTGTAAATTGTTATCTTTCATATAAAAATTGTTTAAAAATAAAAATTCAAAGTTACAAAAATAAATAAAATTTTTTTTGGATTTACAAATTTCGTTATTGGTGCCTTTTTAAAAAGTTTGTTTTTTGTATTTACAAATTTGGTATGAGAAAGGTGTTTAAAAACTTAATTAGAATTTTGTAAATTCGTTCTGTGAAGGTCACATATATATATTATAAATCTCTGGTCTTTACCCATAAACACTGGTAACTTGATTTTTTACAAATTTTTTATAACTAACATCATTTGAAAATTGCAGTTTGATATAAGCGCTCAATATGAATAATAATTATGTTTATTTCTATCAAACACTTTAATATGGAAGTATGAAACATTTTGCGTATTAATTTCAGAGTCATTTTTTAATTGGAGGGCAGTTTAAAACAAATGTTAAACGTACTTACTGCATGTTTTGTAATAAAATGAAACACGTCCTAAGTACAAGTTGACGTTTCAATTGTTTTCGATGATGGAATTCACAGTTTGTGGTATTTTAAGTAATAAATTATCGTTTATCTATGGGTTAAACTTAAAAAAAATCAGATTATTTTACAACGATATCACGTCCTCACTTAAACTATAAATTTCTACAATGAATTAATTAATGGGTGTATGTTGTCTTTTGTTTTGTATTATGCAGCTTTTTAATAGAGTCATTAAACTTTATAATTTGATATGAATGTTATCGCGAAATTATATATAGTAAGTATTAAATATGAATTATATTGTATACATAATTAAATGTTGTGTACCAAGTTAAAAACAAATTAAATCCATTTGATAAGAGTAACATGCACATAAAATTTTATTCGCTGCTTTTGGTTTCTTAATATCCTCTTAAAACTTAATAACTACCCAGGTGGAAATTGAAGACGGTTCAAAAAACAAAGCGCTATGAAAGCATTTGTTGTCAATGGTACAAAAAAAAAGCGTTTTCACAGCGTTGAAAAACATTATTTTGGATTGCTTTTCGAACGTTCACAAACAGTATTTTAGGAGCTCTTTTCATACAACATTTACAACCGTTTCTGAAATAAAAACACTGTTAAAACATTGCTTTAAAGCGTTTTTACAACGTTTGCAAAAAGTACTTTAGCAGTACTTCTTTTTAAGATTATATAACCGATTATTTAAAAAACACTGTAAAAACATTGATTTAAGGCGCCTTCAAAATGTTCGAAAAAGTGCATTCCAATGTCAGAGTTCTCTTTTTAAAGTGTTTGATCAGAATGATAAAAAAAAGTTTTTTTTATATATGTATACATTAGTTGTGTTTGTGCGGCAAGCTATCAACGTTGGCTTATGTCATTCGGCCCTATGTTCCACTGGGAATTAAAGGATTAAATATCTCTATATATAAAAGAATAACGTGACTGACTGACTGACTGACTCAACATCGCCCAGCCCAAACCGCTGAAGCTAGGAAGTTGAAATTTGGTATGTAGGTTCCTCTTTCGGCGTAGACGTCCACTAAGAAGGGATTTTTGGAAATTCCTACCGGAACGGGCAAAAAGGGGAAAAGTCTCCCCCTTGGCGGCCTGCCAAAACCCCTTTGGCTAGAAAGCTGAAATTTAAGATATGTGTTCCTTGGAGTATGGGCTACCTTTTCTGGAAAGTACTTTCAGGAATTTTGGACAGGGACGTTGTAAAAATGGGGGTTAAAAAGGGGAAAAAGGCCCCCCTTGACGGCCTGCCCAAACCGCTGTAGGTAGGAAGTTGAAATTTGGCATAAAGGTTCCTCCACTATCGTAGACATCCACCAAGACGGGAGTTTTGGAAATTTTTACAGGGACGGGCAAAAAGGGGAAAAAGTCTCCCCCTTGACGGCCTGCTCAAACTGCTGGAGCTATGAAGTTGAAATTTGGTATGTAGGTTCCTCGACCGGTGTAGACGTCCGTTGAGACGGCATTTTTGGAAATTCTTATCGGGAGGGGCAAAAAGGGGACAAAAAAGTACCTTTTTCCAAAAAAGTACCTTTTCCCAAAAAAAGTACCTTTTTCCGAAAAAAGTACCTTTTTCCAAAAGAAAGTACCTTTTTCCAAAAAAAGTACCTTTTTCCAAAAAAAGTACCTTTTTCCAAAAAAAGTACCTTTTTCCAAAAAAAGTACCTTTTTCAAAAAAAAGTACCTTTTTCCAAAAAAAATTCCTTTTTCCAAAAAAAGTACCTTTTTCCAAAAAAAGTACCTTTTTCCAAAAAAAGTACCTTTTTCCAAAAAAAGTACCTTTTTCCAAAAAAAAGTACCCTTGTCCAAAAAAAAGTACCTTTTTCCAAAAAAAGTACCTTTTTCCAAAAAAGTACCTTTTTCCAAAAAAAGTACTTTTTTCCAAAAAAAATACCTTTTTCCAAAAAAAGTACCTTTTTCCAAAAAAAAGTACCTTTTTCCAAAAAAAAGTACCTTTTTCCAAAAAAAAGTACCTTTTTCCAAAAAAAAGTACCTTTTTCCAAAAAAAGTATCTTTTTCCAAAAAAGTACCTTTTTTCAAAAAAAGTACTTTTTTCCAAAAAAAGTACCTTTTCTCGAAAAAAGTAGCTTTTTCCAAAAAAAGTACCTTTTTCCAAAAAAAGTACCTTTTTCCAAAAAAAATTCCTTTTTCCAAAAAAGTACCTTTTTCCAAAAAAAGTGCCTTTTTCCAAAAAAAAGTACCTTTTTCCAAAAAAAGTACCTTTTTCCAAAAAAAGTACCTTTTTCCAAAAAAAGTACCTTTTTCAAAAAAAAGTACCTTTTTCCAAAAAAAGTACCTTTTTCCAAAAAAAGTACCTTTTTCCAAAAAAAAATCCTTTTTCCAAAAAAAGTACCTTTTTCAAAAAAAAGTACCTTTTACAAAAAAAAGTACCTTTTTCCAAAACAAAAATCCTTTTTCCAAAAAAAAGTACATTTTTCCAAAAAAAGTACCTTTTTCCAAAAAAAAATTACCTTTTTCCAAAAAAAGTACCTTTTTCCAAAAAAAGTACCTTTTTCCAAAAAAAGTACCTTTCTCCAAAAAAAGTACCTTTTTCCAAAAAAAGTACCTTTTTCCAAAAAAAGTACCTTTTTCCAAAAAAAGTACCTTTTTCCAAAAAAAAAAGTACCTTTTTTAAAAAAAGTACCGTTAATGTACCTTTTTCTAAAAAAATGAACCTTTTCCAAAAAAAAAAGTACCTTTTCCAAAAAAAGTACCTTTTTCCAAAAAACATACATTTTTCCAAAAAAATACCTTTTTCAAAAAAAAGTACCTTTTCCAAGAAAAAGTACCTTTTCCCAAAAAAAGTACCTTTTTCTAAAACAATTTTCCTTTTCCCAAAAAACATACATTTTTTCAAAAAAGTACCTTTTCCAAAAAAAAGTACCTTTTCCCAAAAAAAAGTACCTTTTCCCAAAAAAAAGTACCTTTTTCTAAAAAAATGTTCCTTTTCCAAAAGAAGTACCTTTTCCATAAAAAGTACCTTTTTCCAAAAAACATACATTTTTCCAAAAAAAACACCTTATTAAAAAAATACCTTTTCCAAAAAAAGTACAAATAAAGTACTTTGTAAAAACAAAGTATCTTTTTCCAAAACATTTCGTTTTTCCAAAAAGTACCATTTAAAATAATGTATAATTTCAAAAAAAACTACTTTTTTCCCTCCCCCACGGATATCTCCACTAAAACAAGGTTTCTTGATATTCGGCATAGACGTGCGCTAAGACGGGATTTTTGGAAATTCCTACCGGAACTGGCAAAAAGGGGAAAAGTCTCCACATAAACAGTCTCACAAATTGGAAAAGTGCCTGCCCAAACCACTGGAGGTAAGAAGTTGAAATTTGGTATAAAGGTTCCTCCACTGTAGTAGACATCGACTAAGTTTGTATTTTTGGAATTCCCTACAGGATATCCCAAAAGGAAACTCGGTATGTGAGTTCCTCCTTCTGTGTAGGCGTCCGCTTAGACGGAATTTTTGAAATTCCTATCGGGAGGGGAAATAAGGTAAAAGTCTCCTCCTGACGGCTTGCCCAATCCCTTTTGGCCAACCTAAAATTTTAAATATGTATTCCTTGGAGTAGGACTAACTCCCCGGTAACGTAATTTTTGGAAAAGAAACATAGTAAAAATGGTGGTTGAAAGGGAAAAATGTCCCCACTAACGGCCTGCCCAAACCGCTTAGGCAATGCAGTTGAAATTTGGCATGAATGTTCCTCATCCATCGCAGATAGCCGCGAAGATGGAATTTTTGTAAATTCCTAAAGGGAGGGGCAAAAAGAAGAAAAGCCTCACCTTGGGGGCCTGTAAAAACCCCTTCGGCTAGAAACCTGAAGCCTAAAATGTGGGTCCCTGGAGTAAGGGCTAACTTATTAGAAAAATACTTTTTTGAATTTTGGACAGGGTCGTTATAAAATGGGGGCTCAAAAAGGAAAGTTGCCCCTTAACGACCTGTCCAAACTGCTGGAACTAGGAAGCTGAAATTCCCTGTCGATGGATTTTCGGAAATTCCTACCGAGAGGGGCACAAATAGTAAAAGTTGGCTAGAAACCTGAAATGTAAAACATATGTTACTTGGAGTATGGGCTCACTTACCAGGAAGGTGCTTTTTGGACAGGGACATTGCAAAAATGGGGATTAATGAAGCGAAAAATGCCGCTTAAAGGCCTGCCCAAACCGCTGGAGGTAGGAAGTTGAAATTTGGTATTAAAGTTCCTCCTCTATTGTAGACATCCGCTAAGATGAGATTTTTGGAAATTTCTACAGGTAGGGTCAAAAACAGGAAAAGTCTCCCCCTTAACGGCCTGGCCAAACTGCTGGAACAAGGGAGCTTAAATTCGGTATTTGGGTTCCTTCTCCAACGCTGACGTCCCCTAAGATGGTATTTTTGGAAATTCATACCGGGAGGGGTAAAAAGTGAAAAAACTTCCCCCTTGACGGCCTGGCCAAACTGCTGGATATAGAGACCTAAAATTATGTATGTGGTAGGTTCCTCCTCCAACGCAGACGTCCTATTCCGTTTTTACCCCTCACCGGGAGGGGTAAAAACGGAATAATTCTCCCCCTTGATGGCCTAACCGAACCCTTCGGCTAGAAAGCTGTAATATATAATATGTTTTCCTTGGAGTATGGGCTAACTTATCGACAAGGCATTTCTAGGACTTTGGACAGGAACGTGGTAAAAATGGTGGTTCAAAAGGGGAAAATTGCCCCCCCCCCCCCTTAACGTCTGCGTCTTTAGCTAGAAACCTAAAACTTAAAGAACAAGTGTATATGAAACACTAAAATTAAGAAACTAAATAGGAAACGAGTGGAATGAAACACTACACAAGTGGAATGAAATGGATATAAACGTTGAACGAGTAGAATTGAAATTATAGAGAATGCAAATGGATTGGAAGAGGGAATTACCTGTTCAAACACTATCCACAGAATATGAAACTTATGTAGCATTGAAACATACTCTCCAAAAAGTTAAACAAATTTTCTAAAAGAGAAAAAATATAAGAATGGAACTTATATATTCCGATATTTAAACTTCATGTAACGAAGCACCGGTGGAAGAAACCGACGCAGTAAATTTTCCAACTGAATTTGTGAATTTACTTGAAGTGCCAGGTCTACCTTTACATAAACTGGAATTAAAAAAAAAACTTTAAGACACGCTAACAACGTAGCGGGCTTTGCCCGCTATTTTTAATATTATAAAATGCTTTCCAACCCTGCTTTACGTTATTTATTTTCATTCAAAACACAAATGAACAAAACTACTTACGGGTCTATCTACCTAAGTTCGCACTTTACCAAATTATCTTAACATACACACGTATATTGCAATTTATTATGGATTCATTACTAACAATCCACTTTCATGAGAAAAAGTGATCAAATATTTATTTATTTTAAACATATTGTTGTGCAGAATTATTTATTTGTGGTGGCTGGGTGAAGGCTTTAAATAAAAAAACTTTAAATAAAAAAACGAATTTAATAAAAATTGTGGGGGGCGCAGCCCCCCCCCCTTAACCTTTAAGGCACGCTAACAACGTAGCGGGCTGCGCCCGCTATATATAATATATAAAAATTTGACATTAGTAACGTTGAGAGTTAACACTAAAGGCTGAGTTACCCTACCGTAAACGTATCTGTAACGAATCAGCTGTTTCGATTCCACAAGAAGAAATGTATACGAATGGTTACTAACACGTAAATGTAAACGAACTTGCCGGATCATTCTGTTGAAATCAGAATTTTCTATCCGGCATCGAAACAGCTGACTGATTTTAGTCGGAAAAAATATGAAATGAATAAAGAAAAATGATTCAAACAACAAATAAGGAATAAAAATTAGCAAATAAATGGAAAAATTTAGAATAAAATATAAAACCACATGAAATAGATGCTAAATAGTAATGTCGTTTACGATAATCTATAAGTGTACTTTTTAGCTACGGCACGGTACAGTTACATCACATATACGTTTACGGTCCCATAATCCGCCCTTAAATGTTGGCTAATGCCAAATTTTTATGGGAATGACACAAGCCAACATTAATAACTTGCCGCACAAACACAGCTATATATAATTTCAATTATATTTTATTATTTATGTAAAAAGAGTTATAGCAATCATTATTTATGTAAAAGAGTTATATCAATTGTCTCATTATGAAAATTTGTAAGAATGCACTTAACTTGCACTAATTGTATACTAATATCAGCATAATTTTCATTAAATTTTTTTACATTATACAATCCAATTTCTTTTGGTGAAAGTGAATACCCTACGGGGAATGAGGGGTCAATTGCCCTGAAAGTACATATCCTGTGAGTGGTTAAATCAAGACTTATCACAGGATTGGTAAAATTTACCATTGCTGTGGGTTAAGCAGTGACAATTATATTAAAGGACTAGTCCCATGACTGGTGAAACGGTGGCATACCACTTAATCGTCCTCAAAGTATCTATCCCGTGACTGGTAAAAAATTGCCCTCAAAGTACGTATCCCGTGACTGGTTAAAGAAGGACTTGCAGCAGGACTGGTATAATTTACTATTGCTGTGGGTTAAGCAGTGTCAATTATACTTAAAGGACTGGTCTCGCGACTGGTGAAATGATGACATACCACTGAATTGTCCTCAAAGTACCTATCCCGTGAGTGGTTAAAGATGGTCTTGTCGCAGGACTGGTATAATTTATTATTTCTCTGGGTTAAGCGCTGTCAATTATACTTAAAGGACTGGCCCCAAGACTGGTGCAAAGAGGACATATCATTTAACTGGATAAATGTGTTATAAAAAAAGCCACAAGTAAGACTTTATTTTTTTTAAAGAGAAGCAACACTCAGGAAATTCTTCCTATTAATTAACGTGTTGCTTCCTTTGGAATGGGGATAGAGAAGAAGTGAAAGGGTGAAAGAAAGGGCTTCAAATATGGCAACACTGTAATAGTGCGAGATGTTGAATTTTAGAACAGTTGTTGCGCTCCATCTGATGGTGATTTGGCGAACTTTGTTGAAGCTTTTTAGTTCATAGCCCTGTTATATTATTTTACTTCGGTGGGGTTAACTGCTATGGGAACACCGAAGGAGGACGCCGCGATATGTATCAGGGATAGAAAAACGCATACATATTTATATTTTTCATAAATTGATGTTGCCTTGGTTGGGGATCAGACCCGCAACCTCACGTGTAACACTACAACGCGCTAACCATTACACCACAGCGCCCACAATTGGTCGGTTTCTTAGTACACTGATAGAATTATCCTTCATGATGAACAATTTCATAGAATTTTTTTCGTAAGTTCAATGACGAATTTCGTTAAATAAAATTATCAAAAAATCGTAATTTGTGAAAAATTACGATTTTTTGATAATTTTAGTTCTAGATCTAAGCACTTGGAGTTTTCTTTAAATTTTAGCATCAAGAACCCTGAGCTTATTGCTAACAACTTCAGCTCCAATCTTTTGGGGGATTTTACAGGAATTTTAGAATCTGTAAAAGGTTCGACGCATATATATATCTTATATCTTAAAAGAACACCTTAAAAAAAGAATATGTATTTCATATTTTATTTCTGTGAAAAAACATACCAAAATTCTTCAAAAAAAAAAAAAATTTTTATATTTTAATTTGTTGACAAATAAAAATATTTGTGCTTTTTATTACATAACAATTTTGTCAAGGTTTTGCTGTGAAAATTTTACTTATAATACCAAAACCATAACAATTTCCATTCACCTCAGTTTTGTCAGTTTTGTAATGGGACTGGTTCTGTATCAGTTCCTTTTAGGTTAGGTGGGTTACATGTCACAAAATATACAAAGTGTGACTCATTCTTTGACGGATACTTTTGGGTTACTTCGGTGACATGTCTCTTTAAGTCAGTTAGGCGACATGTCCTTTGGGGCTAGACCTGCGACATGTCGAAAGGCGTCTAATCTGGGGCAATACGTCATTTCCAATGACAACGCCATGTTAAAGTGATATGTCTCTTTCAAAGAAAAAGACCGATCAACGACCTGTCTCTGCCCCCTTGGGACGTATCCTGTGTTTCATCTGGAACCGGTCCCTTTCCCCGTAGGGTACTTAATAACATCAGTTGTTTCATTATAAATTTGGCCATTTCAAAATATATCATCACAATTGTGTTTACAATGTTTGATGCTAAAAATTTCTTTAATGACTAGAATATTTCCATTATTGAGTAGGCATACGTTGTCAGGGTGAGATGAAGTGAATTAAAAAAAATAATTTAATTGATAATTTTTTCAATATCATTTTGAAATGTTTAATTTTCTACGTAGTTTCCGCAATTTCAATTGGTATAAATATTGTTTCTAAATACAACCGATTTGTTTGTTAATACGATAAAATTTTAGTCGAGAATAACCCAACAGTACAAGCATTTTTTTCTGTGTAATATTTTAAATAATTTAAAATTCTGAATAAAATACTTTTTATGTTTAAGTTTATCAATTTAAGTGTATTTTTCATAACTTTACAATAAATTTTAATTCAAATTTAATAAAATATAATTTATTAAAAAATGTTAATATATAAAAATGTTTTAAAAAATTATTCCCATATTTGTATTTAAAACGATGGCAAAGTGCTTCATTTGTTTATTTTCTAACGATTTGACAGCGTTAAAATTGGTTTGTTGTAATAACGTTTATAGACTGTCGAGAAAGTACTTTGAAATTTGTTTTTGGGAACGGTTTGACAACGATATAAAATACCACCCTGAGACCGCAAATCATGGTTATCATTTGGGTCGTTTTCACAACGCTCTGAAATTGTAAACCAGAATGTTCTACATACGCTAGTTTGATGATTGAAAAAGCATTTTAAACTTTTTTTTTCTGCAACGCTTTGAAAACGTTATAAAATTCCACCCTCACACCGTAAATCATGGTTATCATTTGGGGCGTTGTCAAAACGCTTTAAACTTGTAAATCGATATATTTTGAAAACGTTTGTACCACCTTTTAAAATGCTTTTAAAACGTTTTCACGATCGTATTTTTCCACTTGGGTAGCCTTTTATGAACCCAGCCAGCAAAATGTGGATACTTTTTTGAGGGTTCTTATTCTGAGTTAAAACTTACACAAATAAAACACATTTCTTTGAAGTTTCAAATTTTTTGTCAAAAATTGCTCATATTTTGGACGAAAAAAAGACACAAACATTTGAGCCAAGTTATTAAATCCAAAAAATGGTTCAGAAATGTAAACAAATTTGAATATATTGCGAAAAATTAAAAAAAATTATTAATTTTTGAGCCTTTTGAATTTTTTTAATCTTTTTGAGTCAGTTTTGAATAAAAAAAGAAGGCTCTTTTGGATGAACCACTTTCATACAAAAGTTTTAATTTTTAGTAATATTTTTTAAACTTTTTTTGATTCGTTTTTGGGCTTGTTTGGTGGCTGGGAATTTCATTTTAACAGACTATATTTTTTAATATTTTTTTTTTGCCATTTTTAAACAGTTGTTGTGAATATGATTATTCAAGAAACTTTTTAATTAAAATTAAATTTTAATTAAAATTTGCAAATCTAATAGAAAGAAGAACAAAAAAAACAGAAGTTCTATATATAACACGTCGGCGAAATTATACATTATTTCTATATAAATTGATTTTGTTACAAAAACAATTTACATTGAAAGTTCCCTTCAATTCACCCAAGTGTTTTACGAAATTAGGTACTTAATTTTACATTTGGAAAGTAATGGTTACTTACAAAGAAACTACAATACATAGTGGTGTAACATGTAGATCTTAGTGAAACAAAGATATGTTGTTGAGGACAATAAAATTAGTAAGTACGTTATTTTAGGTTCGCAATTTTATATAAATTTAAAGGGTAAAGAGTGCGGTTATTAAAACACTTCGGTGCACTGTTGCGATATTTCTATATAGAACTTGTTTTTGTTACCATTTAGAAATGTAGCGAAAAAGTGGCAGTTGGCTTTGTAAATTGTAGCTTTCTAACTTTTTTAGCTCAATTTACGCTAGAACCAAAAACTAGTAGCAGGGTCTGTGCGAGTCGCTAACCTACTGTTTTATAGATCTTTAATTTAAAAAATATAATTTTTTAAAAAGTTTTACTTTTAGTTAAAAATTTTCTTTGAATATAAACCTTTTTCACAAAATTTGCTCCCCTGTTCATGTTTTTGAGCGGATAGCGAAAGATTTATTGCCAGATTCTTTGAAACATATTTGTTAACCCTCGAATGCGCAAGGCCACCAGGAAGCAGTCTTCAGATCTTAATTATTTTTTGGCTAAATAACAATTTTATATAGGAGCAATTGCATAATATCGATAAAAGACATAATTTACTACTTTTCTGTCTTCAACCTTTTTTCTTTTTTTGTACAACGAACGATTTTCAAGCGAGAAGGATGTAAAGTCAAAATTTCAAAAAATTTAACAAATTAACTTTTTAAAACAGATAAAATATTTTAAAAATCGTTAAAAATATATTTACGATCTGGCATAAATTATTAATAATAACAAAGGTGTCTTGGAGTCTCTACTTGTAAAATATGTTATTAGTTTTCCTCCAGGATACCGTCAGGATACGTCTTACGAATATCTCCCTAACTTAAAAAATAGCTGATAGATTTTTTTTATAAAGCACAGCTTATGAACTCTAATTTCGTGAAAATTTACAGATGTTTAGTCCCAAATTCGCTAAATTTCGTAAATTTCAAAAAACCAAAATAGCCATAACTTCTGAAATAACAACACTAGGCAACAATTTTTGATGTGCACTTTTATTTTACCAATTGTTTTATTTACAGACAAAGCCGAAATTATTTGACTTTTGAATTTCTTGATTCCTCTTCAACTTTTATTGTACTTTGTACTAAATAAAGCGATAAATTAAAATTTTAATATATTTGTTCCGTAGTAGCTTTTCAATGCTAAATATATAGTTTAAATATTATCGCAATCAAAGGAAAGAGCATTAGAGGGTTAATGGTTTAAAATTTTAGAAATTTATGTAAGTTGCGTGACTTTTTTACTATATTCGGAAACATTAAATTCTGTGCAAGAATTCTTAGCGTGCATGTTCAAAAATGCTGTAAATTTTACTATTAAGCACTTTTAAGGTATCCCAGCCAGCAATTTCGGAGCGCTTATAAATAAGATTCATAAATGGCTCACAGAAATGATTATTGTTTATTTGAAAACACCCTTTTTTTGGTAAAAAATATGAACCCTCAGAAAACAACCCAAAAAGTTGTCTCTACAATCAAAAAAGCTGTCTCAAAATGAGGGTTCATTTTTCGGACTCAAAAAAGATTACAAAATTATGTAAATTTATGAGGAAAATTTCAATTTTATACGTTCTTTTTTCTGAGTCATTTCTGATTAAACAGGGGGCTCTTTTGGACGGACTACTTTCATAGGAAAAAGTGAAAAAATGTTTATGTTTTTGGAGCTCATTTCTGAGTCATTAATGATCATCTTTGTTTGCTGGGTATTTAAAAATTTTATTTGTACATTATTGTTTTCTTCTACTGAACGGCAGAAAACAGGCTTTGAATTCAGTGAACTTATTTTATTTTTTTTAATTCAGTGAACTTATTTTATTTTTTTTTCAATTCAGTGAACTTATTATTTTTTTTTTAATTCACTGAATGTAATTTTATTTTTTTTTAATTCACTGAATGAAAATGAAATTGAATGAATTCAGTGGTGAATTAATTCAGTAAGGAATTAATTCACTTTTTTTTCGTTCGATTTATAAAATTGAACGCATTCACCGGTGAATTAATTCATTTGATTTAATAAAAGGAACTATTGCAATTGAATTAATTCTTTGAATTTGTTGTTTGATAAATGAATTAAGTTGAATGAATTCAGTGAATTACTTAAGAAAAGGAATTCATTCAATTCTAGAGAAAATTGAATTCGATTGGTAGGGAATTCATTCAAAAAGGAATTAATTCTTCAAAGCTCTGGGTACAAAGAGTTTTATCTACTCTTTGGTCCATTCGATTGCTTTTCTCAGTCAAGTCCAGTAAGAATTACTCAGTACAACATATAGAAAGTAAGATAAGAATTCCTCTGAAAATCAAATTTTCCCAAACATGTACGCGAACAAAAAATTTGCAACAATTTACAAGTCTGTAGGCACAGCGGATTACAACACCAAATATACAAATAAAATTTAACTGGTCGCTACGGAAGAAGCGAATTTTTGATGTTAAATCTTAAGCAGAAACTTTTTAGAAGTTTTTCTTATCTTTTCCATATGCAAAGCATTAAGCATTTCCTTAAAATAACATAACTGTTAAATATTTTTTTTGTTAATTTGTGTTAACGAACGCCATCCAGTAATAATTTGTACAAATTATCCAGTTGTCGAGCGCAACTTACATATTAAAGCGACAAGAAAGCACATGATTTGACTGTAAAATAACATGTATCTCGGAAATGCTGATTACTAGGGCAAGGAATTTCATGCAAAAGCATGTTTTTTCTCGATAGTCCAAAACTAATATGGACTAAAATTTATCCGAATCATCAAATTTAGAACAAAATGGCATCGATTTGTAGTTGCATATTTTTGCATATTTTGTCATAAATGCATGTTTTTGCATATTTTGACTTTAAATGCATATTTGGTGCCTTTTTAATGCATATTTTGTGCGTCAAAATAAAAATAAACATTCTTAAAACCTTATTGGCCTATGGGAAATCTTCGAGTTCTGTGTCTGTATGCGAAATAACTAACTTAAATACATTTTTAAGTTTTAGAGTGGATTAGTTTTGCAAAAATAATAGTTTTTAGTGCATATTTCTTATATTTGTAATGCATATTTTTCTTTTTTAACCGCATATTTTAGGCGCATATTTTCCATTTTTATCCGTCCTTGAAAGTCCAACTGTTTTTGGCACTTTACTTTTGTTAGACTTATCATACACGTTTTCAATATTTTCCCCCAATAAAAACAGTTTTTTGTTACTTAATTTTCAATGTGAAAATTCTGTTCGAAAGCATTTCCGTTTCGAATCGATTACATAATAACCTTTCTGGGTTTTGAAAAAGTCATGGCAATTGCACAAACAAATTTTAAACATTTATTTTTGATAATAAAAATAAATAAAACATATTGGCAAAAAACCAAAAAAAGCCAAGGTGAAAAATTAAAATTTTTAAATTTGAAGTTAAATATTTTTAAACTATAAGAGATACTATGGTACTTAAAGCATAATTTTTTTCTCTATCTCATAACTTAGATTAAAGAAAGTCGAAAATCAGCGAAATCAGTCCACATTTATAAAAGTTATACAAACATAAAGCTATCATACATCCGCGATGGTCAACTTGACTGCCTGTACAATAGATAATATAATGTAGATAATTTTATTAAAACTTATGTACTCCTCTTCAACTTTTGTGAAAACTTCTCCCCGATTGGATCAGTAGTTTAGAAGATTCATAGTTATTACTAGGGCAAGGAATTTCATGCAAATGCATGTTTGTTCTCGATAGTCCAAAACTAATATGGACTAAATACTTATCCGAATCATCAAATTTAGAACAATATGGCATCGATTTGTAATTGCATATTTTGTCATAAATGCATGTTTTTGCATATTTTGACTTTAAATGCATATTTGGTGCCTTTTTAATGCATATTTTGTGCTTTTTAATGCATATTTGTGCATATTTTTCATTTTTAGGAGCATTGTTTATTTTGTAAAAAAAAAAATATAAAAAATTGATACGTTTTCATATTTTGATTCAATCAAAATAAACATTCTTATTGACCTATGGGAAATCTGCGTGTTCTGTGTCTGTTTGCAAAATAACTAACTTAAATAAATTTTTAAGTTTTAGAGTGCATTATTTTTGCAAAAATAATAGTTTTTAGTGCATATTTCTTATATTTTTAATGTATATTTTTCTTTTTTAACCGCATATTTTAGGCGCATATTTTCCATTTTTAAGTGGATAAAATTCCTTGCCCTAGTTATTACCATTTTCGATGACGATATAGTTTTCTTAAGTACTTTAAATCTAATTCCTAAAAAATTCTTATACATACTTATAAATAGGGCAACCAAATAAAAGCTCTAAAAGCAATGTTTTAAGCTCTTAAAAGAAGCTCCGAAACAATGTAAAAATAAGCCCTTAAACTTCAATATTTCTTCATTAAAATCCTCATAAAATTAAAATTTTTTATTTAATACAATGCAACATTCCTTGGAACTTCAGGAAGACGACAAAGTTGTCGGGAAATACATTAATTGCATTAAAGGAATTAAATGTGCTAATATCCCAAAACTTATTTAACAAATTGTGAAAAATAATCTGTTAAAGGCATGGCCATATATGGATTTCATTCTTGCCTAAGGAAATCGTCATTGTCATATTTCTACTATTAGAAAATCTATGTCGACTTAAAATAATGTTTAAAATTACTGATTTTATGAAAAAAGCTAAAATATGCTCTATTTTCACATAAAAAATCTACAATAAACTTAATTTTTAAAGAATAGAGCAAAAATAAGCCAATATTTAAAAACTGGGGGAACTTTATCTAAGTGCTATGTAATTATACAAATACATAAGTTCGAAGTAAGTTTTACAATTTTCTAGCAAAATATACAGCTATGGACATATAATTGGCATAAATTTAAGTATTTTCCAACTAAATATATTTTATCTCTTCTGATTATTGTTGAAAAAAATGTTTGTCTTAATAGTGCTCAAATGTTCCGTTATGTTTTGCTTATTATTTACCGTTATCATTTTTGCGTTAACAATGCTGATTTAAAGAGGACATATAAATGGCACAATTTACTTACAATAGGCAGTAGTCGTGTAGATTTAATTCAAAGCAATAAATATTTTTCGTAGTTCAAAAATAAATATAAAAAGTTAAAAAATTTTTAAAATGGGATCAGGAAAACATACCACAGGTGAGGAAAGGCGGATCATATCGAAAATGTATGAAGATGGAAAAAAAAGTAGCGGAAATTGCTGAGATAATGCAAATTTTTCGCAAAAAAGTCTACAATGCAATTAATTCTTGTGTTGAGGATCCCGATATATTGACTAAGGGTAAAATTCGGAAGCCAAGGCCACGAAAAACAGATGAGCGTACGGAAGCAGCTATAGTACAAATGGTGAAAATTAATCCATTCAAGTCATCAAGGCAGATAACATCGGATATTAATGAAAATTTTAACATGGAAATATCAAGCAGACTTGTCAGAAGAAAACAGAAAAAAGCCCCTACCCTCAAAAAAAAATATTTCAAAACGACTAACCTTCGCCAGAACCCATAAGGAAAATCCCATTAGTTTTTGGAAAAACGTGTTATGGAGTGACGAAACAAAAATTAACAGGATAGGACCAGATGGCAGAATCTTTGTTCGTCTTCCTGAAGGCCAAGAGTTTAATCCTCGATTCACTCAGAAGACAGTAAAACATGGAGGTGGCAGTATTATGGTTTGGGGTGCATTTTCTTGGCATGGCGTAGGTCCGCTTATAAAAATCAATGAAAAAATGGACAAGTTTCAGTATTTAGATATTTTAAAAAACCATATGGAGCCATATGCCTTCAACTCCATGCAAATAAAATGGAAATTCATGCAAGATAATGACCGCAAACACTCCTCCAAACTAGTAAAACAAATGGTTTTGTGCGGAGGAGATTGATGTTTTGGATTGGCCAGCCCAGAGCCCTGACTTAAATCCAATAGAGAACCTGTGGAATGAAGTCAAGGTTGAAATCGCCAAGAAAAATTACAAAAATATGGACGAACTGTGGTCGGCCGCATAGGAAGCTTGGTACGTCATCCCCAAAACAAAATGCCAAAAACTAGTGGAAAGTATGGGTCGCAGGTGCGAAGCTGTCATCAGAAACAAAGGCCACATCAC
This sequence comes from Leucophora obtusa, assembly GCA_949987735.1. Lineage (NCBI taxonomy): Eukaryota > Metazoa > Arthropoda > Insecta > Diptera > Anthomyiidae > Leucophora > Leucophora obtusa. The sequence goes on from OX465295.1 coordinate 77,322,806, forward strand.
TAAATATTAACGGTAAAATATTTGTACATAGCAAAAAATTTAAAAAATGCAATATTAAAACCATTTCTTCTCTTTTTTTAAGATTGTGCCATTTATGTGTCCAGCTCATTTCAATGGTTTTTTTTTTTCATAATGATAAGTTTTTATTTATTTTATTTATTTATTATTCAAATAAACCAACTCAGCCCTTAGGGCCATATATAATTGGTAGACTAACAAAAACAGGTTATTTTATAATATTTCTTAAAACTATAGTCTTAAAAATTAATTAAATTTGTATATAAGAGCATTTGAAAGAGACTACAAGATAAAACAATTTGTAATAAAAATTTGTTTTACTTACAAAAAATATAAAAGTAACAATAATATGGCAAAAATATATATGACAAAAAATATTGCGTTATAAAATTAATTAAAAAATAGAAATAACATGGCAGAAATAAAAAATATATGATAAAATGTATTGCGTTCTAAACTTAGAGGAATTTAAACACCCCATTAAACAAGAAATGATATAAATATGAAAGTGTAAAATCAAATTAAAGAAAAACAAAGATTTGGCCACTTAAATGTCATGGACAGAAGCATATTCTACAAGTTTACTCTTGAATGTTTTCAAAGATAGATCAAAGGATCTAAGGGGAGGGGGTAATTGGTTACAAACCTTTGCAACACGAACATGAAAAGATCGTTTATGAATAACGTAATTTCTGGTCGGATACAGAAGTTGAGGGTTCCTGTCAGCGTTCAATAATACAAAATGTCTGTGTATATATTCGGGACAATCAGTGAGCATTACCTTATGATAGAATAATAGCAATCGGATTTGCACAAAACTTTTAAAACTGCATCCCAAAAAATCGGAAATATACTTCGACACATGATCATGTGGTTTCAAATTGTAAACAAAGCGTATTATTTTATTAAAAAGCAATCTACACCTATTGAAGTCTTCAAGACATCCAGAGTAAACTTCAATACAGTATAACAAGTTGGACATTAATAATGCATGTGCCATACGTTTTTTAATAGAAAGAGGTAAATAAAGATTCAAGGAATATAGCCTACGCAAAGCTCTGTTCCACGTACGTTACCTCGGGTACCCGCGGGAACCCAATCTTACCAAAAAGCGTTTCTATTATTAAAAATTGGGTAAATGAGAGCGTTGATGAGAGAATAATTTGTTTCTCTTTTTACCAGAAGTTACCCGTACTTTTTTTGCGGGTAAAATGGTAAAACTGTCAAATCACTAGTTTTTTATAAATCAGCTGTTTTAAATTTGTAAAAATAATTAAAATATTAACAAAACTTGTAAACAATAATTAATATCGTTAACAAATACCACGTTATAACATTTTTTCTTTATTCCCTTCGATATTTTATTCTTAAAAATAGCTTTTGTTTATATGAATAGCTTTCGACGTTAATTTTTGGGCTTGAAATGTGGTTTTGTGCGTTCCAGGTATTGTGAGCAATTTTACCATTTTTTGAGATAATTTTTTGTTTACTCTCATTTTACCAGACTTTACCCAGAATTACGTGGAACAAACCTATTATTGAATTTCAATTAAAGTTTATAGCAATATTAAATGTGCATAATAAACATTTGGAAAAAAACAAAAACTTGTTGGTTGTTAATATTTGCAATATAGTAGCATAAGAAAGAATTCATGGTAAAATGTGCCATTTATATATCCATAACTGTATGTATTTTTTCGGATATTTTCCACTATACATGTATGTATATATTTTGCAAGGATTGTACATGTTTTACAAAAAGTTATGCACATTTTACTAGAACTTTGTAAAACTAACTTGAAAATTATGTACCTAGTTATATAATTACATAGCACTCTAGGTAATATTCCTCCTGTTTTTTTCTGTGTGTAGTTCCACCCGGGGGTGTTCTCGTGTTGATGCTATTATTTTCAAACAATAGGAATTTTGTTTTAAAATTTTGGTATATTTTTGTGTAAACGTACTATCAATTTACGTAAAAAAATTTGTCTATATTTAAAGGCTATAATTTAGGAGGTCCCCTGGGTTTGAGTACAAAGAAATCTGTGAAATTCCTTATATACCTAAAGGTAGTTTTAGCAAGCACACGTATTAAAGTTTATATGAAAAATTCTTTTGCCAGATCAGCTTGTTGTAAAATTTTGTTAACAAAATTGAGAAAGAAAAAACATCAATATTTATCCATAACCCGAGATAACGATATTTTCTTGGTAAGTTTTTCCAGTAAAGTGCAACTGTTAGACAAAAAAAATTAAACAATTTAAAACTTACTTATCGAGTCCCATGATTGGTAATGTTAATATTAGTATTGTTGGAAGAGAATTCTCCTTAACTGTAGACAAAGCGAACAAAAGCTGATATTGACTTTAGAAATAAAAGATTTGGTTATTTAACATCCAGTATCACACCAGTATAACTAAATCGTTTAAATGCTAGCAGGCAACTAAAAAAATATTTATGAAAATTAAAGTTCCACAACTTGGAAATTAACAAATTGCAAATAAACCGAACACTACGCTTTATTGCTTATCAATTTCCAAACGAATGCTCATTTAAAGGCTCGGCCAACTCTCTTTATAGTTTCGTCGGGCACAAAAGATAAAACAAATGCAATGAATGAATAATTTCTTTGTTATGAAAAAAAGTAAAATAGTTAAACTTTGCAACTTTTTGTTTTCATATGTATGTGGCCAAATAAACACGTTTTCTACTAGTGTTTTTCTGACCCCGTGCCGGCAAATGCAATAAATTATATATGAAATGTCAAAACGATTGCAGAGAAGCGTCAAAAAGAATAACCCGGTGTCTTCAAATGCAATAAATTATATGATATGAAATGTCAAAACCATTGCAGCGAAACGTCAAAATGATATCAATTGCAGAGTGGTGGAGAACAATTGACCATTTCATGGATAAGCAATATCACAGATTTTTCTTCGAAAAACACCAAATTTTATGAAACATTAATGTTTACCGACAAATAATAAAAAACTAAACACTTCCATTCCTTTTTACCAAATTTTTTGTTGTTTTTCTATTACAAAATTAAAATGAAAACTAAAAGTGACATTTGATCTCTGTCATCATTGCAAGATCCGATGGCATGTCAGCGATATCATGATATTACAATAAAATTGAAATTGAGTGTCTTCACTTGAGATGAGAACATTTTGAGAATTGCTTGCTATCATTTTATTGCATGTCAAGACACTAGGTAAAAAACTTGACCATTTTATAGCAAAGAAATATTATAGTCTTTTCTTCGAAAAACGTTAAATTTTATCAACAATCAAGTTTTATCTACAAATAATAAATAAACTTTTCTCGGTACTTTTTATTACCAACATTTCTGTTATTTTTTATTAAAAATATAAAACTAAAACGAAAAGCACAAATTATACCAGATATGAATCAGCTGATTTGGGCAATATGGCCGACAGAAAATGAGCAAAACAAAACGAAAAATTTAAGAAAAACACAAAAGATAAAGTACAATAATCTAAAAAGAGACAGATATATACAAAAAATGCGCAATACAAAATATATGGAGATTTTATATTGTTATCTCCCTCTTGATTTGACTTCCATGTAAACAAAACCATACCGTTCGAGAATAATATTTTGACACCTGTCATTGGTTTCACATCTGGTATTAATCTGTGACGAAAAGTGTCATTTGATGACAGTCATCATTGCAAGACAGTGTTGTCAGTTTAGGGGATTTATCCCCAAATTGGGGATTTTTTCTCGTCAATGGGGATAAAAATTTCCGTTTGGGGATCCGGGGATTTATTGGGGATGACACGAAATTTTAGGGGATTTTTTGGGGATAACATATTGGCTCATATGAATAAAAAATAGATATTACTAATAGGGGGAAATACAGGGTTTTTTAAGCAATTACTTCACAAATCTAGTCTGCTTGGGAGTAGACTAGAAAGTTCATTTTTTAATTTTCGTTTACATTTCATGCTGTTCTACCAGCCAATTGGTAAATTTGGAGTTAAAAGCCGTTCCTAAACCCAAAGTAATTACTTCGAAGTAATTGCTAAGTTTTATTCATATGACCCATTATTGCCTTTTTATATTTTTATAAATTTAACCCTGATAATTCTAAATATTTATATATTTCTTTTAAATATGATGATAATAGTGCATGATTTTAGGTTACACAAATTTGTGTCTGGAAAGTTAATGTGCGTACAAACCTTAATTCCTTTTGGTGAAAATCTGAATTCCTTTTGGTTCCAAAATATTTAAGGTTATTCGGATGTAATATGAGTTATAAGAAGCTCTTCTTAAATTAAATATATACTTTACATGTTATTCAATTGTCAAAAATTCAATATTAAAACTTTTTTATACAGTATCGTACGCAACAAAATGTCTGAAGCTGATGAATCGGAATATTTTGATTCTGAAATATTTAAAACGAAAAAATTTGGCTCCCATTTTTTTATGCTGTTATTTAAATTTATTTGTTCTTTTTTATAATTTGTTAGAATTACAAAATTTATTGAGTTTGAGTGTATGTATAAGGTACCGAAAAGAATTAAATAAATAATTAAAAAAAAAGTTAACGAATACGAATTTTTCCCAGAAAATAAAAATTGGGGATTTTTGAGGATAACAATTTGAAAATTGGGGATAAAGTCTGAAAAAACAAGCAACACTGTTGCAAGAGATGTCATGATATAGCAACAAATTGGAAATTGTCTTCACCTGGGATGAAATCATTTTGACAATTGCATGCTATTATTTTATTGAATGTGAAGACACTACGTGATGACGATTTCGTTGTCACTGCAAAAAAATTGCCGGCTCATTATACGGTAAAAACAAAAATCAGCTGATAGTTTTTTGCAAAACCACTTTAGAGGTTAATCACATCAAACAGAGCAGCAGCAAAACTTTTCCATATATGCACATAGTTTGTATGAAAGGCAAAAAATAGTGAGCAGCATTGCTGCCAAGATAAAGGGCCATCAAGCCAAGATGTCCAGCATGCTTGATCGTCTACAGGCTCCTTTAGTGTAACGATGGTTTAGGTTATTTCGGTAACGGTATTTTAAGGGTAACGCTATTTAATTTATTACGGTATCGGTATTTTAAGGATAACGGTATTTGAGTTATTTCGGTAACGGTATTTTAAAGATAACGATATTTAGGTTATTTCGATTACGGTATTTCAATTATATCGGTAACGGTAGTCAGTTATTTCGATGCATACAGTATTTTTTTTTGCAAAAACCAAACTGAAGTAAAAACCAAACGAATTGATTGACTTAAATTATGTGAAATACTCAATAAAAACGTGCAATGACCAAGAGCAGAGAATTAAAAATAACGGTAACGGTATTTTAAGGATAACGCTATTTCATGTATTTCGGTAACGGTATTTTAAGGTTATCGATATTTCATTTATTTCGGTATCGGTATTTTAAGGATAACGGTATTTCAGTTATTTCGGTAACGGTATTCCGATAACGGTAGTCAGTTGAAAGGGTTTTGAATCGATAACGGTATTTTAGAGGTACTGCCTGCCAACCCTGGTTTTAGACGATCAAATGCTGTACATGTGGTGGAGCTTGCTTAATCGTCTATACGCCGCAATATAATCTACTCTACCGGTATTTTCGCTCAACAAGTTTGTCGGTAGAATCTTGAAAATGACAGTTAAAAACAAAGGCATTTCGACTTAAAAATGCGACAAATGTATTTACCTTTGAAATAACGAAAATTTTATTATTTTTAACTGTTGAAAAATAACTAACAAATGCATTAAAAACAACTAACAATATCGTAAAATTAACTGGCAAATTTTTATTACGACATTTTAAGACAACTGAGAAAATAGGTTGTTGTTGTTGTTGTAGCAACGCCTCCTACAATAAATATGTAAGCATATATAATATTAATCTTCTTCTTCATCTTCTTCTGCTGACTCAGCTAGATCCAGACCCAGGAACCGGGCCGCCTCCACCGGGTGGGTCCATAGTGACGTGGGATCTAGGTGAGTCGGGTTTGCCGTGCAGCCAAAGAGGTGGTTCACGTCGTGGGGACCTCTCTGGCATGCGGGACATGTGTTCGGGATGGTGGGCTCGATCCGAGACCAATATGAATTAAGGCGTGAACACCATCCCGAACGCAATTGCGCGAGGAGAACTCTCGTAGATCGTGGGAGAGTCCTCTCCTCGTTCTCCGCAATAGGTGGGGGGCGACCTCCAAGAACGATATTCATCCGGTAAGAATTGATGGCGTCATTTACCGTGTCCCGATGAATATCGTTTATACCTGCCCTATAGGATGCTTCGTCCAGCGGATCTCTCATATAACGCTGGACCGTGCCCTCAAAGATACGAAGGTCCTTTCTGACATGCCTCGGGGGGGGATCTACCTCCGTAAGATGGTGATTCGGGTGGTTCCTCCGATGACATCCCAGCAGGAACTGCTTCGAGAGCATTTGGCAGTGTTCCTTTACTGTTAGGACCTTCGTTTCCTCGTGAAGATGTTGAACCGAGGACATTTGTAGGCATCCTGTTATTGTCCTGAGGGCAGAGTTTTGGCAGGTTTGGAGCTTTCTCCACTGGGTATCGCTGACTCTAGGCGACCACACTGGCGCAGCATAATTAACCACTGACCGACCAATTGTTTTGTAGGTTGCCAACAAGGTTTCTTTGTCCGTACCCCAAGAGCTGCCGGCTAGCGACTTGAGGACCTTGTTCCTACTCTGCATCTTGTTGCAAATTGCAGTGGTGTGCGCTGAGGACATGAACAGGCTGTCGAATGTAACCCCAAGAATTTAGTTTAGTTTAGTGTCGGAATTCGTACGCCATCGACTACTACATTCAGTTCCAGCCTTACTTCCTTCGTCCAAGTGGTAAAAAGAGTCGCCGAGGATTTTGCAGGGGAGAGCTGCATATTCCTTCCAGTGAAGAAATTCGTAAGATCATGAAGATAACTGTTCAACCTACCGCATAAGCCATCAATGTCGTGACCCGTCGCCAGTATCGTACAGTCGTCGGCATAAGAAATCAATTCCACCCCTTCTGGTGGTGCCGGGAGTTTCGAAACGTAGAAATTAAACAATATCGGGGAGAGAACTCCACCCTGAGGAACTCCTTGTTTAATCCTACGAGGTTTGGATCTTTTGTTACGAAACTCCACAAACGACTGGCGACCACACAGATAATTCGCTATCCACCTCTTCGTGCCATTTGGGAGACTGGATTCGGCGATGTCTCTGAAGAGGGTCGCGTGGCTGACCGTATCAAATGCCTTCGATAGGTCAAGCGCCACTAGAACCGTCCTTTCGCAAGGGCGGCTCTGATTTAGACCGCTGGTTATCTGTGTGGCAATAGCGGTTAAAGCTGTTGTTGTGCTGTGCTGTTTCCGGAATCCATGCTGGTGCTGGGCAAGCTGAAAATGCCGTGTGAGACCGGGGAGGAGTAGAGCCTCAAGTATCTTTGCGACCGGTGACAGTAGGGAGATTGGTCTGTACGATACTCCCTGGTTCGCATCCTTTCCCGGCTTCAAAAGTGGTACCACCCTGCCCATCTTCCAGACATCGGGTATTATTAGGGTGGATAGGGAAAGGTTAAAGACCTTTTCGTTTTCAGATGATCTACCCATTTGTTCCGTTTATGCTCGTTGACCAACTTGCTGATCTCCCGGTTGAGTTCGTTGATCCTGGGGTCGCTGGGGTTGGTCGAACGAAGCTCGTCCCGCTCATCTGCGAGTTCTGCCGCTTCGGCTGGGAAATTTGGTCTGATGTTGGCGATCCTTCCAGCCGGAATGAAGCGAGCAGCCGCTGCGTTGACGATTTCACGGAACTTCCTTTCCGCGGAGCGCATATCGGTTAGGGTGGGTAGGTCACTGAATTTGCGGTTGGTGAACTCTCTGAACGCTAACCAGTCAGCTTTCTTGTGGTTAATGTACGTGCGGCGTTCAGAGACGATGAAGTCATTTGGTCTATCAAGCGTGATAACTATAGGAAGGTGGTCTGAGGCCAACGATATAATCGGCCGCCAGGAGGCGTAATTTATCAGACCTGCACTCGAAATTGTTATGTCTGGCGAGCTAGTGCAACTTCCTACAATTCTGGTGGGGGCGTCCTCATTCAGTGTGCAGAATGTGGAGTCATCGACCTGTTCCGCCAAGGCTATCCCTCTCTGGTCTTCCCCCAGATTGGAGTGCCAGAGCTCATGGTGTGCGTTAAAGTCGCCCATCACCATGCGGTTATCACCCACCAGAAGGAATCTGATGTCCGGGTGATATCCTGCGGGGCAGCTGGCCACTGGCGGAATATACACATTGTACAGCTCGATCTCGGCAGCTCCTGACTTTACTGCTATACATTGATGTTCCATGTATACGTCACGTACGTTAGGGTCAGGCGAGATCATTCTGTACTGCACGGTGTTGTCGATAATGAATGCGAGGCCCCCGCCTCCGCTCCGTGTGCGGTCCTTGCGCAGAATGTTGTAATTACTACAACTCTGGAGTCTACAGGTGGCATTGAGTTTAGTTTCCTGGACCGCAGCGACCATGACTTTGTGGAGCTGCATGAATCGGGTTATCTCCGTGATCTTACCTTGGAGGCCGTTGCAGTTAAACTGCATAAGTGTTATCACCTCAGGTCGGGGGACAGCCACATGTGGTGTTAGTTGTGGTGTCTGCTGTTGGTGTTGTAGCTGGTGTTGTTGCTGTGGTTGTTGCTGTTGGGACGAGATCGGGGTCACCACGACCGGAGATGTCAAGGCCGACGATGTCGCCGACGTTGACAGCTCCGATGACGATGAGCTGTTACGTTGGCCTATACAGCATGGGGCCACGTAATTACCGTCCCAGTCCCTATGGGTTCTTAACCCACTGCAGTTTCTACTGCTGTCCTTCCTGAGGTGAACCCACTGATTGCAGATGTTACACCTGACTGATGTTCCGCCAGAGTGTAACCGGTCCTGGCAAACCGAGCAGAACCATGGTCCTGGATTTTGTTCGATTCCGGCACGGACCAAAAGGATATGGAGCAAGTTCGCCGGATAAAGTTGCTCCAGGTTAGAAAAAAGAAGAGGGCATACATACGTATTGTTGGTTTGTTGAGTTGGCACTCCTTGGTCGAGGCTTGTTGGGCTCCGAGTCGTTCCGGTACGAAGAACCGAGTGCCGCGGGAACGGAGAAAATAGGTAAAAACTACTGCTGTTTTATATATATATATTTGTTCCTTTTACTCCTGCAAGGAGCTGTTTTACAGTTTGGTATTATATGAATATATATAGGTTTGTTTTCTTCGAATTTTGTATAAATATTCCATACAAATTTAAACATTTATAAAATTTTAGAGTAGGTATAAATTTAGCTTCTTAAAGTACCCTACGGGAAATTTTAACAAACTGTCACTGAACTGGGTCTTTATATGAAATAGACTGGTCACTTTTACATGGCGTTGTCATAGGAGGGGGAAATTGACCCCTTGTGACATGTCACAAGACAAATCCCAGGACAGGTCCCTGAACTTTGTTTTTTTATGAGAGTTCAGTAATCTGTCCTAGAATTTGTCTTGTGACATGTCACAAGGGGTCAATTTCCCCCTCCTATGACAACGCCATGTAAAATTGACCAGTCTATTTCATATAAAGGGGCCAGTTCAGTGACAGTTTGTTAAAATTTCCCGTAGGGTAGTTATAAAAATGCTATATGGCATTTGAAATTTAAGTATTTTTATTTCATAAAATATTAAAAATAACAAAAGCTAACAAATGAATTATACATTTGTTTGTAAAGGTTGTCCACGGCACACAAAATAATTGCTCCACTTCGAGTTCCGGCGAAGTCTTTGTACGAAAACAGCTTTTGTACAAAAGTGGCCCCAAATATTTAAACTTCATTTGTTTACAAAAAATAAAAGTCGCATAATTCGATTGGAAAAAATTTTCGAATTCGTAAATTTTGTACCTTTCGTAAAAAGAAGTTTTAGCAAAAATCTTTCTTTTTGAATTTTTATGTGTAGTGCACAAGTTTTAGGATAAAAATAAATTAAAAAGTAAAATTTTTATATTTTTAATAATATTTGCAAGAATTCGAAAATTTTTTTTCGAATCGAGTTACGCTCCAGGTAAGTACGGATAGTCGTTTTTTTACAAGTAGTTAAAGATATGGATATAAAATTCCAGTAATCAGTAAGATTTTACTGGTAATGCAAATTAAATTTCATTATCGGTAAGAATTTACCGATTACTGCATTTTTTTTAGTAATCAGTAAAACTTTACTGGCAATGCAAACCAAATTTCATTATCAGTAAGAATTTACTGATTACAGGAATTGATAATGCACTTGATAGGTAATGCAGTGTGCCCATGTATGAAATTAACCAATAATTTTCCCCTGTATTTTACTTACATCGCTAAAGAAATTTTTCTACTTTTCGAAACATTAGATTTTTTAAAATAGTGTATAATCCTTCCAAGTTACATGCGAAAGTGCCCCTTGAAAACAGAGCAATTATTTATTCAATTTTTGGCAAAAACGAAATTCCGTTAAAGTTTTTTAAAAATTGTGTAAAGTTATACTAATTTAAGTCCCTATCACATTAAAACTCATATATTTACAAGTTGGACTCCATGTTGTTAATGATGCAAAATTTTCCCAAATAGAGTATATATAATAATAAAAAAAATTCTATACTCGATAACTTTTATGGATTTTTTCATTCCACAAGTAGAAACTTTGGGCTAAAGTGAAGAAATTGTACAATTTTAAAAATTTTCGTATCTTTTAGCTTAATTATAATTAATCGCCAATGACCAGTATTTTATCCTTATGTTTCTACCCTAAAACCAATTTTAATTTTTATATGGGATATAGCCCATATAGGCATTTAGACCACGTGTAACAACAACACAAGCCTAATCGTGAGGTATATTTCCAATACACATACATATATTTTAGTATAAAAATATTTTAATTTGCATATTTTAAATTAATATACTCATACCTAAATATTTAATTAAATTATCATTATTGTCACTTATTGTCCATTTATATACGTTTGTATATCCAATATTATTTGTGGTAAAATTTTGGCATCAAATAGTAGAACTTTTCTATAAGGTGTCAAAGTGGCATCACCTTCCAACCAATCACCTGACATACCCATATCACATTCATCCGCTACGGAATACTCGAATGAACTAACGGCCTTTTCAACTAATAACTCCTCTTCGACATTAGTATATGTATCCTCTCTAGGCTTGCCCTTCTTAGCTTCTTTACGATAAAACTTAATAATCATTAAGTAATAAACAAAATTATAAGGCATGCCTTTTTGCTTAGCCGTTATGATTTCTTTATAAAGATTTTCCAATAACGGCACAGAAATTTGAGCTGGTATATTGATAAAACGCTCATTAACCAAATAACCAATATGTCTTGCTTCACTTCCTAAAATATCACGGAAATGCTTAAGCACTGCATCTGAAGCATGTTTTTCAGCTTTTTGTACTACAAACGATTTAAACTGTTGAATACATGGAACATCTTTTTTAGCGGTAATGTTTAAAACTGTCGTTATACCAAATATGGTACCATCTTCACACATATCATCTTCGGCATCACTTCCAACACCATCTAGTTCACACTGGCATATAACACTACCAACAAAGTTCTGGGCTAAAATAAAAACAAATATTAATAGTTATAGATCAAATGGTCAAATTTGAACTCACCAATAATCATATCAGCCATTTGCATAGAATTAATATGAGCCTTTAGAAAAACTCGTTGTAGTAATTGGGAAATACCATGACAATCTGGATCGATTGGAGCACGGCCTTCAAAATCAATTTCTATTTCCTAAATAATAACATAATTTATATGAAAATGTTTAAAGATACGCAATGAATTTCTAACTTACTTCATTTCCCGTATAGGCATCTGGGTGAGGACCATCATCCTCACCATCACTTGATGTTTCCCCATCAGAATCACTGGGTTCTTCTTCCATGGCATTTAAATTTTTTCGTTTATTAGCTGCCATATTGGAAAGTTATTTTTTTTAATCAGCGTAAAACTAAACAATGAAATTTAATTTTGGGATTTGCTTTCTATAAACACGTTTTGTTTGTAAACAGCTGGGTTACGTCAAATTATTAGTTTTCTCTTTTCGCATGTGAAATATAAAGAGTTGCCAAAGCTTTGTATATTGCAAAACTGTTATACTCCATATCACAAATTAATACACAGATGTGTTATCAATGGCAGATGTCAAAAAAGTATTCTCGAACCGTATGGTTTTGTATACATGGAAGTCATGTCAAGAGGGAGATAACAATATAATACATTACATACGCAATACATACATTTTGTATTGTGCGTTTTTTGTATATATTTGTCTCTTTTTAGACTTTTGTGACTTCTCTTTTGTGTTTTTCTAAAATTATTGCATTTCATTTTGCTCATTTTCTATCGGTCATATTGCCAAATCAGCTGATTCATATCTGTGTACAATCTGTGCTTCATATACTCAGGGATGAAAAAATAGATGATTGAAATGGTATTGAAACTTAACCAAAACAGTACTTTTTCGAACTCGGCGGTAATTTTTTAAAATAAAGCTTCAGCTCCAAACCCAAATCAACAAACAAGTGTTGACATATTTTCAAAGTTTTTTTTTTCTCTTTTAAAGCGGCAACGCTTACGAATTTAATAAAAATAAATATATATTTTTTTAAATAAACAATTTTATTTCGACGTTATTTTTTCAGGAAATTCTTAGATTTTTAGACAAAAACTAAAGGCTTTTCAAAAAGAATTTTGAATTTCTTTAAATTCTGAATGTTAGAAATAACAATTTTGCACATGTTTTTGCTTAGAAAATTTAACAACTGCCAATAACCACAGTGTTCTTTGATACCCCGTTCACAATCAAGTTTTGTAAGCGATTTAGAAATTTGATTTGGAAAATAATAAAAACTGTTCACATAAGGTTGAATGGGTTTTCATTATCTCGTTAACTTCTGTTTGATTATTTTTGAAAACAAAAAATATTTGTGACCTAACCAAAAATTTAACGAAATATTTCAAAAAACATATTTTTCGTGGCCGGAATAATATATTCATTAATACCCCATTTGCATGAACGAGGTTTCAGTTATCTTGAAAATTTTTGCATTATCTCGAGATTTTCCACACAAAATTTCTATTAATAATTACTTCAATTTGACCCTGTCAATTATCTCTTAAAAATCAGGGTTTGAGACTGGTTTTTTCAATATTACTTAATACTTGTTTAACTGAGAATACACGAGGGAACATTCGTGAAAAATGCCCAGTTTTTTGTGAATGCGTTTGTGAGTGTGTGTGTGTTGACATCGTGCAATTCGTGTTTACAAAAGTTTTTGATATTTTTTGTTCCCTACTCAATGTTCCTGCGTTTATTCTCCGCTTTATATTTCTTTTCTAATCGAGTTGTATTTATAAATACATATGTAGTTGTATTTTCATAGCAAAATTATGCATATATATTATGAAAAATACAACTATGAATGTACTGAGGAGTTTCGTTTGGGTATTGAGTACTCGAAAAAAAGTGTGAACAAAATACCGGGCTTTACACACAACTACAAACAAATTATTTTCGTTGTTATTGCTTTGTGTGTTATTTTCGAATTTCTTTGCACATTTCATTGCATTTGTAGACACTAGGTTAGAGATTCCGCAATTTTTGGGGGATTTCAACTTCCAAAATGGGGAGATGAGCTAAAGCTTTCAGGCAACACTGGACACTACTATTTACAAGATGATATAACCCTGTGCAAAACTGTTATACCACACATGCTCTCTTTCGATTTTAAAAACATATGTTTCTTTTGACATAAATATTGCATTTATTTTTCTTACCAGAGTATTAAAACATCAATTAAAAAATAAATTTGTTGTCCAAAGGAAAAAGATGCACACAGATTTATCACCACATTTACATACACCACATTGCAATCAGTTAATTGATGAATTAAAAAAGTGCCACGAAGAGGTATTACATCTAAAAATATATCTACGTTTACATAATCAAACTTTATCTTTTTCTTTCTCGCAGAACAAATTTGGTAAATTTTTAGGAATTTGTAATACATTTGATTCGGCTGTAGTAAAGTGTTTAAAACAAGAACGTGTAGGAAGATCAGCAGCCAACAGAGCCAAAGCACGTGAAAGTCAAGAAAAACTAAAAAGTAGATTACATCAAAATCAATAAAAACGACAACAAGATGCAAATTGATCCATTGTTTCAATATTATTTTCAACCAGAAACTCAGACGATATGTGGTCAAGATGTTAAACCCATAACCGAAGAACATATTGAAAATTATCCCTCTGTTGTAGATCGTTTCTTTACACGTTATTATTTCATAAAAAAGGGAGCTGATCAGGCACCGTACAAAGTTCTTTTCCACTCTAACCGCATTTGTTTAATATGCTTGGCACCAGAACATCCAGCATTGAAAACTGGTATCGCTACCATTAATTTTGACATTGGACAAATGGATCGTAGTAAAAATACTGTTAAAGGAAAAGGCAAAAAAGGTGGCATGGTTTTACAAGCAGATTCCACACTGGCTTTATTAACTGCAAAATCTGGTGAAGTTTACAAAGTTCCGAGTTGCGTGCGGAGTAAATTAGTTGAGGTGAATTCTGAAGTATCTAAATATCCAGAAAAATTAGCTTCACTTCCCGAAGGCGAAGGTTATTTTTGTATTGTATTGCCTAAACCAGAACATTGTGAAGAAATCAAAGCCAGCCTTATGACTCAGGAACAATATAATGAATATCAAAAGAATTTAAAAGCTAATACGGAATCTAATTAATTATTGTAAATACAACATATGTTTGTATTTTATGTCTACTTACATGTATGTATAACGTATAACATTTTAGTAATGTTAGATTTTTAATAAATGAAAAATTGCAACCGAAGGCAGTTTATACAGATCAAATACACCAACAAAACTAAAAAAGTTGAATAGGTTGAATTTTAAATAAATAGACTACAGAAAAAGTCGTGAACAAATTTTTAAATCTTCAACTGGTCCATAATAAATTAATATATAGGGTCATACATTTAAATGAAACGATATTTCACAGACATTTCGCTTGATGTAAATTTTTTGAGCAATTTTGATATAACGCAAATAAAAAAAATGCCATTAAATTTACGCACTACGCGAGAAAATCTTTTTATTTAAAAAATACTAAAATCTAATTTAGGCGGTACTTATTTTTTGGTCCCATTAAAATTCTGCATATTTTAGCAAAAATAATCAGCTAATATCAGCAGTTTTTTCTGCTGTCATTTTTAACTAATTTTCGTTAGTTTTAACTAAAATTTGTGTACACTTTTTTCTATTAGTGTAATAAAATCGTTGAAAATATTTTATTGGCAATATTCGTGTTGTGTTGAAAAAGCTAAAATTTAGCAAATAAAATTTTTTACCTTTTTATGGTAAATTTTCTTAACTACCCAGTGTAGAAAAGGTAATGACTTACTTTCTGCATTATTTTACATGCATATATATATTTTAAGTAGTAAATTAGCATTTATCGTAAATTTGACAACTTTCTATGGGTTGAATTTCAAAAATTATGCTATTGTACAACGATAACACATTACCACTTAAACTGTGAATTCCTTCAATATGTAAAATAAAATTTGTCTTTAAATTTTTATAAGGATTAACAAAAAATTAATTAAAATTTTGGATTTCATTTTGAGGTGAATTCTGAAGCATTTATGAATTTATAGCCGAAATCCCGGGATTTGGGCTATAACTTTTTACTTACATCTTACTTTTTACTTACATCTTCAACATAAAAAACTGACAAAAAAAACCCGAAATAAAATTGATAGAACTTTATGAACTTGGTCATTATAAAATCTAAAAAAAATGTTTTCTTTAAATTTTTTATCATGGGGACGGAAGTTATAGAAAATTACAACTAGTAGAGGAACTTTCTTACTCTGGGCGTTACTGACCACTTTTGTGGAAAAACCTGAGCAAATATTTATTGCTTTTGAGCCCGTTGTTGTCAGAAATAGAAAAAATTTATTTTAAGTAAAAGCATGGTTTTTTAATTCTGAGGGGGCTAAATTATTGCTGGAGGGGGCTTAGCCCCCCACCCAAGACCGGCCTATTTACGCCTATGCAAAATGGATAAAAACTACTGCTTTTGCAGTTAATTCTTTTGGTATTATAAAAGTATATTTTAATAAACACAAAAAATTTTTTTGTCTTTCGATTATAAAAAATGTGTAATTACCACCCGAGAAACATTTTTACGGACTCTCTGGCACGTATGGAATCATGAATCCGTCTTTTGCGGCACATTAACGGTCCGTAATATCCGTATCCGTATCCGTCAAAGCTTTTACGTATATGGAACATTAACAGACCGTATAATCGGATTTTCGAACACAATACGTTTTCACTCCGTTTCCGTACCGTAAAATACGAACTTAATTGATTTTAATTTGTGTTCAAAATAAAAACAATTAAATTTATTTTAAAAACTGAAGCTCAACCCATCAGTCTGGAAAAAATACTTTTGTGTCGAGAAATTAGTGGCGGTAGCTGGAATAGGGTCCAACACATCATCGATTAAAAAACTTCAAGTCGCATACATATATTAGATGTTAAGATTAATAAAATTAAGTGCGTGTTTTACAATTGTTTGTGTAAGATGATAAAAAATTATCATTCAAAATTAGTCAATTAAGATAGATATACAAGTCCGTTTTTGGTCCGGAGTCACTCCGATTACACACCCGTAACACTCAATGACGAACTTTCAACGGACTTGTCAGTTTTTTACACGAAATAACAGTCCGCATTGACGGACTTTCAACGGATTCGAATCAGTTTCCGTGTTAATCAAGATCCGTTTTCTGATCCGGAAAACGGTACGTAAACGGAGTTGGATTCCGTTTATGACGGACGTAAACGAAAAGATTTATTTGTTGGGCAGATATCCAAAATAACTGTTAAAATTTTAAAAAAGTCAAATGAAATTTAATTAAATCCAATATTTAAGTAATTAATATTCAATCTAAAAACCACAAAATTTCGCAAATATTTTTATGTTTTAAATTTCTGTTATTATAATATTTTTTACTTTATTTTAAAATAATTTAAAAAAGTTAAATGTTAAAATTTCAGTATTATTCAGGCACCCGATATTAATACTTTTAAAACGTTTTATTTTGTTTTTTTCTCAATAAAAAAAAAATCACTTGTGTACAAATGAATTTATTTTTCTTGATGGATATTTTGTTTTCATCAATTTTTTTATTTTTTTGTTTTCTTTTCGAAAACAAAATTTTAAAAATATCCGTACTGATATTTTCAGGAAAGTTGAGAATTATTTTTATTTTTGTACTGAGGAAAAAACAAAAAAAAACGTTTTTTTTGTATTGAGGAAAAAACAAAATAAAACGTTTTAAAATGTTTTTTTTTTTAGTTTTTTCTGATTACAATTACATATAAATTTTGTAAAAATTCTTAAAACAACATTCATATAGATATATTTCTGCATCCAATGATATAAACCTTTGCGTTATTAAAAAATAATAAAAATTTCCGCCGAAAAGACTTCTACAAAGCATGATAATCAGCGATTAACATTCTGCAAGCAAATATATTGATGCAAAACTATTCCTTTTTGCAAAATTTTTTGTCGTGATTTTTTGTTTTTGCAATCTAACTAGCTAATTTTGGTATAGGATATATGTATTATAGTCCCTAAATTATGGATTTTAAAGAACCCTACTTAAAAAATTGCAAACCAATGGCGGAACGCGAAAAAAAACTTTATGGTACAAAAAATTAATTAAAAATTGTTATCAGAAATTTACATTCTGCAAACAAATACACTGATGCAAAAAATTTTCTTTTCGGAAAATTTTTTTCGCGAATTTTTTTTGCAAACTAACCACCAAACTTTGATATGAGAATATTGGTATTATAGTCCCAAGATTATGAATTTTAAAAATCCGCACTTAAAAAATTGCAAAAAAATCGCGGAACGCGAAAAAAAGCTTTTTGGTACAAAAAATAAATTTAAAAACTCAGTCAGCGATTTACATTCTGCAAACGAATATGTTGATGCAGAAATTTTCCTTTTTGCAAAATTTATTTTTCGCGAAATTTTTTGCGTACGAACTACCAAACTTTGGCATAAGATATGGGTATCATAGTCCCAAATTTATGAATTTTAAAAAACCGCACTCAAAATTTTTTAAATTTAATCAGCAATTAACATTCTGCTATACATATGTATGTTACATACATATACATATATGTATATTGATGCAAAACTATTCCTTTTTGGAAAATTTTTTTTCCCAATTTTTTTTTGTTTTTGCAATCTAACCAGATAATTTTGGTATAGGATATAGGTATTATAGTCCCTAGGTTGTGAGTTAAAAAAAACCGCTCTTTAAAATTTGCAAAATAATGGCGGAACGCGAAAAAAAGCTTTATGGTACAAAAAATAAATTAAAAAACTCAGTCAGCGATTTACATTCTTCAAAAGAATATGTTGATGGAAAAATGTTCCTTTTTGCTAAATTTTTTTTCGCGAAACTTTTTGCATACTAACCACCAAACTTCGGCATAAGATATGGGAATTATTGTCCTAAGGTTAAAAATTTAAAAAAACCGCACTCAAAAAATTGCAAAATATTGGCGGAATGCGAAAAAAGCATTTATGATACAAAAAAATAGTTAAGAAACCTAATCTGCAATTTATATTCTGCAAAAAAATACATTAATGGAAAAAAAATTTTTTTTGCAAATTTTTTTTGGCAATTTTTTTTTGCGAACTAATTACCAAACTTTGGTATGAGATATGGGTATTATGGTCACTAGGTTATAAATTTTAAAAATCTGCACTTAAAAAATTGCGAATTAATGGCGGAATGCGAAAAAGGTTTCATGGTGCAAAAATTTAATTAGAAAACTTATACAGCGATTTCATTCCGAAAATGAATAATATTAGTGCAAAATGCTGGTCAATTGGCAAACATTTTAGCAAAAAAAAAAAAATATTTGCAATATATGTTTGTATGTATATACCGCCCAACAGTTCACTCTAGGATATTATATGATTTTCTACAGATTTGAAACTAAAAACCATAATAGTATCTCCACCATAAAAATAATACAAAAATTTTAAAATTCTATTCATATTTTTGTATTTAGTACAAAGATGAAAAATAAAAAAAAACGTTTTTTAAAACGTTTTAAAAAGTTTTATTTTTTTTATAAATTTTTTTATCTTTGATATTTATACCTAAAGATATTTTTCGAATTTCAACTTGAGGGATATTTTTGTTTTAAAGTACATTTGAAATTTTTTGTTTTCGATTGAGAAATAAAAACATTTTGAACTTTAGTGATATTTATTTTTGATAAAAGCAAAAAAAAAAAAAAACGTTTTCTGGTGCCTGGTATTATTAACTTTCTTTTAAAATCGCTAAAAACAAAGAGAAATTTGGTCACATTTAAAGTGCTGCAATTTTAAGTCTGGCGACTATTTTTAGATCAAAATAATGCAAGACTTAAGGAAATTCCAAAAATATAGTTTGTACAGAACCGATCAGTACTGCCTAAACTGTACTATGTAATTTGATAAAAGGTCGATATCGCTAATTTTTCGTTAAAATTCACGCCCACTTAAAACAAGTGACAAAATTAAAAAACAAACATTACATTAAAATTCCGTACAATTTTCTGAACAATCTCCTTGCTTTTCGGCGCGAATTTAGCCAATATTTTGATCTTTAAAGTTAAAGGCAACGATAATAAAATTAGAAAAAACTTGAATCGTTTCTAATTTATTGGCCACCACTGTATATTTTTATATACTTATATAAAAGAATATTTAATTATATATAATAATATTAACCAGATCCACCATTTCCCGGATCAAATCATATATGAATTAATATAATTTAGTGTTTCCAATTATTCGACATAGGCGGTTAACCGCATTTTTCGAAAAATCACTAAAATGGATTAACCGGTTATTCGGGTCGGTTATTCGAGAAAATTGGCGGTTAATCGATTAATCGTTTAATGCTAAATTAATGTATTTCATTAATTAAAACACAAAAAGCTGACTCTTTTCATTAAATACTAACGTCATATATGAATACGATGTATTTAATAAAAAAGTTTTCATATTCGAAGGTTGAAAAGTTTAGGGATCTGAGATTTTTAAAAAAAAAAAGGTCTGTAAAAATGTTGCTAAATCTACTAAAATTTCGTTGAAGATGGCAGAAAGAACTGCTGAAACTAACAAAATATTAGTAAGTTAAGAACAGCAAACCTAAAACTGTTACATATCGATTACTTAACGTAGATTTTTTTATTTATAAAAAAATTTAAAAATCTGAAAAGCTTAGATACAAAATTTCTTTTGATTTTTAATCTCAGTATTGACTATAGAATTTAATATTGCATTTAACTTTTTCAGACCCAACTAGCTTGCAAAAATGTATTAATTTTATAACTTTAAGGTAAAATGGTACTAAAACTATTGTTGTTGTTGTTGTAGTAACGGCTTTAAAATGAGAATTTGTAGTTAATAATTCTCATTTAAAGCCGGAGTGGCAATCCTTGCTCGGATAAATTCGAAGATTCGAATACATCCGAATCCTTCCGGCACATAGTCCGATTGCCGTGGGAACCGGGTTATACCCCCATACTCGGTCGTCAGAGCCTCGTCAGTTAACAGGGGACACCATGTCCAAGGTGGACTGTGGGTGAGGTTGGCATTTGGAAATAATTTCCCTTGACCTGTTAAAATTTCCTGTTGTCAATTCATATTTTATGAAATATAATTTAGCTAAAAGTATAACTTAAATTTTTTATCTAAATAAACCTATTAGTATTGAAAATCTTTGTAATTTTAAGAGAAAACATCACATCTCACAATCGTGTATGCTGGGTCTGAAAAAGTTAAAGAAATGCTATACCTAAAGTTTTTTAAATTTTAATAAAATTCTTACTACAGCTACGAAATTTTCATTAAAGGCATCGATAAAAAAATTTGAGTTCTCTTTGAGATTAATTTCAGTTAATTGAGAATACCAATTTACTTTGTTTCTCAGTATCTTTTTCGTTACTAAAGGCTATTAACAGTAAAAAAATAACCTAAAGTTTGAGCGTACTTACTCTGACAAAATTTTATCGGACGAGCTGTAAACAAAAATTTCAATAAGCTAATGAAGTTTTTTTCAAAAAGTAAAAGCCAATTTTATTAAATTTTATGAAAAAGCTTCACAATTTTTATGAATCTCTTTCTATAAAAACTTTTTTGGGTGTATGACATTTTTAATAAATAATATGAAATTTTTCATAAAATTTTATGAAAAATTGCATCAATTCAATTAAAAGTTTCAATAGACGAATTCCAGCGAAACTTAATTGAATCAGTGTATAAATTCATCAATAGCATATAGACAATTCACTGAGTGTGCAGTTACAGAAGTCAAATTCTATATAAATTAAAATTTTTTTACTTTAGGTTATTTGTTTTAATTCGAATTTAAATTCATTGAAACGGCTTCGGGTTCAATGTTGCTCTAGTGGAACATGTTTTAGAATTGATGTAGTTTTGAACCGATGTGTATGTACACTTTCTTAGGAAAAATAAGAAAAGTTAAAGTTCTTACAGAATTAACATGTTAATTGTGTAACAGTTTTAAAACAAATGCAGACTTGTCTTAAAGGACATGGAGATATAATTTATATTAGTTTAAATTTTTAAAAGAATTGAAACAGTAATGCAAAATTGTCTATTTTATTTCATAAAGCATCCTCCAGCCAGTCGTATATTTCGTGTGTTTTGTGGAGTTTTAAAAAACACCTTCATTTTGGCCTTTTGCTATGTTCTTAAGGCTTTTTTACAAATAGAAACTTTGATACATATTTTTTTTAAAACATTTGCGCAAAATTTTATTAAAAATTGGGAGTCTGATGGTACAATGTCGACTTGTTTGCGGTTGCTCGAAAAAGGTATTTAAAGGCTTAAGGACCTATTTCACACGATTTTTAAAGAATTTGATGCTATTTTAGTTAGTATTTGTTTTTTCTAAGCTTTTCTGGTAATTTTGTAGCCCAGGTTAAGATAATTGTGAAGTTTTGGGAAAAAATTAAGGCAAAATTCCATATTAAAAATGTAACCGGTTAATCGACCAATTTTAACCGATTATTCGGGTCGAATAATTATTTGAGTTTTAAATTATTTGTTTCGACATTAACCGAAATAGAGGCGATTAATCGAGGAATCGGTTAATCGATTAACCGAATTGGAAACACTAATATAATTATATGTACAGAAGAGTCTATTATTAGATCCGAAAAATGGTGGATCTGATTAATATAATTTTATACAACTAAATATATTTTGATATAATCATATATAATTATATAAAATCATAAATGGTTATATAAAAAATATTTTTACTCGGGAATGTTTAAAATAAAAAAAAAAAAACAATTTGAATAAAAGTTATAAATGTTACGTCCCTGTTACTACTGTAAAAATATTGTCTTGGTAGTTGTTTATTATGATATTAAAAATAACTATTGTCAACAACTGTTACAAAATGACAGTATTTTACATTAGTTGTTTCCCTAACTAACTCCATATTAGTTATTCTGTATTTTTCCATAGGAAAATAACTGTATTTATAGTTAAAAAAACAATTACTGATTACTACACAAACAAATGTAATTTAGTAACATATGAAGTAATATTTCTTTTTTAAAAAACCTTCTTTAATTGGAATGCAAATTAAAATTTTTTTAATTCCCATTTCTTTGGTATTGGTATTTATTAGGTACTTATTTAGATATGGTAATTAAATAAAAAATTATATGTAATTCCAAAAAATGTATTAATCCGAAGTATGAAGTATAGAATGCTATAAAAAATATTGTGAAAACCAATATCATCAATTTATTACTTTTCAGAATTTCTTGGTTGTTATTTTTTTTTTTTTAATTAAGCCATGTTTTATCCGAATGTCTAGTTTTTTGGCTTTGCAATGCGGCAACCCTATGTACAACTGTTCTGAAATGTTATACATATGTATATTAATTTGTATCTGCTGAACGCACTCATTGTTTTTTTTTTTTTAATTTTCAAAATTTATTTATAAATTTTTAAGAGTAACAACATCACGATTATGCAAATAAGTAACAATAGATTTAAAAAAATCCATTAGAAAGTTAGAAAAATTAAATAAAATTAGAACATCTGATAACAATATTTACATCTCTTTAAACATTAAAAAAATATACATATAACAAACCAAATTGTCTTAAATGATAAAAAGAGATTTTCTCCTTAAAAAATAACTATATCATAATTTATTACCATTTATGAATATTAAGTAGAATTCACTTTGCGTAAAATTCCTACGTGCAAAGTATTTTTAATACGATTATAGTTAACAGAAATAATTGTAGATGACTTGGCAGCAAAATGGAAAAATCGCTATTAGACAAAACACGTTTGTGGTTTTTATTCATTCAACTTGAACCAGTAGGTATGAAATAGACATTTTTATTGGAATTGATGTGAACGAAAAGCTAATTGAATAACATTGATCTTGAATTTAATTTTAATTGTTTTTTTTTAATATAATAAAAAGGGTTCTTTTTGTTGACAAACAATTAGCATATATAATATTATTTATTTTTCCGGTTCGTGATAAAATATTATTGATATTTTAAGTACTTGTATTTATTATGAATTCGCAACAAAAAATATATTTGTTGTAAGTTTTTACATGTACCAAATAAATTGAAAACAATTATGGCGGTTCGATAAATCAAACGTTTCAGGAAGTTTTTATTTTAATGGAACTACGAATATTTAGTAAATAACAAGAAGAATGTACATAATATTTGGATATTTTATCACTCATACAAATTTGTTGGGAGAATCTACTGAAAATGAAAATTAAAATAAAGGTATATGTAGTTGAAAATGCGCCAAAGGTATTTATCTTTAAAACAACTAAAAATGTTATTATTTTTAATTGTTGAAAAATAACTAACAAACACAATAAAAATAGCTAACAAATCGTTTCCTCGAGAGATAAACATCGATGTATCATACTTTAAGATCCGACTGTAAATGCCAAAGATATGGGTAAATCTACGGAACCAAGCGATTCCATGTTACTCAGGATTTAAATCATTTTAATAACAATATATAATATTTTTTATGGTATCAGCATTTTCGAGGCAACGAATTTAATCAGGCGAACATCTTAAATTTTAATATTTATACTGCTAATGTGCTCTACTCAATTAAAAACTACCCTAATTTACCCTAATTTTGCTTGTAACTTTCAAAAGTTTTTCAACTCTTTTGGTTATAACTTTTTCAGCCCAAAACCTTTGTTGGATAATAATTATGATGTTAGAAAATCTCCGACTTGTTGAAAAAATAGGTGCCCTCAATTAGGAACAAATGGTAGTTCTTTAAAATCTGTTACTCTGTTTTTTGAACAAAGATATTATCAGACATTTTTAATTTTTGCGTTTTCAGCCTCAATGCAATTGAAAATTTTTTGATACTGACATATAACTGACAAGTAACCAAAAAAATTGAGATAAAATTAATAAGTTTGCCTTCAAAAATAAAGAAAATATGACAATAATAATCTCTTCACCTCTATGCGTGAACAACTTGAAATTTGATATTTTTTGAAGGGCACATCCGCAGTTTGAGAAATAATAAGTATCGGTGATACTATTATTGTGTGTAAGTGCTAATGGATCGTACTATTAGTTGGGTGACAAGACCCATTTTAGGTTAAATTTTGTAGCTTTTCATAGATTTTTGGAGCTAAAAGTGTTGTAGAAACCAAACGGATAATCCGATTGTTTTAGCACTTACACACAACAATATTAATTGCGATATATATCATATAAGCCAGCTTTCAGCCATTAATTCTTTTATCTATGGATGTGCTAGTCAATTTAAAGTTGGATTTTTAGCGTATTGTACAGCGATGATTGATGTAAAGCCTAAAAATAAAATCCGATCTGTTTAGCACTTTCACATAATGACATCTATGATAAGATCTACCATTCCAGATAGATTGGACTCCATAATTCTTAAAACTGTGGATGTGCCTTCAATTTGAATTTAACCTTTTAGCGAATTTTGGAGAAAGATATGTTGTGGAGAATACGAAATTCGTCCGATCCGTTTAGCACTTTCAGCTAATAATAGTAATGTGTATGTAGGTAAAAATGTGTAAAAACAATAAAAAAAAAAAAAAATAGCCAAAAAAGGTTTTTGGTAAATTTGACCTCTATGTGCTCAAAAACCAGATGTGCTGGAAAAATTTGGAAACCAAATTCGGACTCAGCACGGAAAAGTTACTTGAAAATGTGTTGTCGCATGCCCGAAAAATCCAAAAATTTAAAAATATTTACTAGCAAAAATGTGTGCGGTTTTTTGTTTATAACTTTTTCAGCTCTCAAAAAAATTTATTCACGCGAACAGATTAGGTGTGTTTCTTTACTTTTTGGGTAAAGTTCGGTAAAATGAGAGTTAACAAGAAATACTCTCATGAAGTGACAAAAATGCCCAAAAGTAAACGAACGCGAAAAACCATATTTGAAGCCCGAAAAACAAACGTCAATAGATTTGTGCATTTTAGTTCGATTTGGAGAGCGCTCTTTCTAGTTCTTGTTCAATTTGTTGTAAAAATCTAGATAGCTTTTCTAGTTAAACCGCTTTTTAAATGAAAAATTTAAAAAAAATTTCCTTCTCAGGCATTTTTATATACAAAAAGGAATACATAGTTTATTAAATCTGGAAAAAGTTTTAATATTAAACAAAAGGTTCGATTTATTTACATATTTATCTCTTTAACACATTTAAACAAGCGTCTTCAAAAAATTGTCGGTAATTTTATGGAGTTGTAACATTTGCAACTTTTACGCTAATTTTTATAAATGTTACACATTTAGTAATCAAATGTAATGTTCAATAAATGTTTTATTTACATTTAAACTAATAACAAAACAAAAGTATCTTAACTCTAATTAACTTTAAAAAAGGGAAAAAATGTAATTCGTTTGCGTATACGAAGTAATGCGCTGTTTTAGAAAAATCTTCTATCTACAGTGCTGCCAGATTATTTTATCTTGCAGAGATGTAAAGTTGTAACCGTAACCTATTCACGGAATCGGGACGGGCATTGAATGACACGACCCGTTCTGGTGCGTTGAGCCTGATATTCAGATTGTGGTGGTGTGTTGCCATCAGCTGTTTCACTGTCACTAACGATTGTAACTGGCTCTGTCCGTTGATCCCGATCTTCTCTTTCCGATGGCTGCGATTGTCCTAATTCCGAAGATTCCAGATATGCAGGTTTTAGACGATCTATGGATATTTTTACCTGTCTGGAGCGAACGTCCACCATAAAATACTTCTCAAATCTTAAACGGTCCTTCATAGGGTGGAATACTTGTAGCCTTTATCGCATCATTTCGAATGAAGACATGGGAGGAACTATTTAAATCTTTGTGTACAAAAGGCTTTTCGCTAGTATGCCAAGCTGTTTGAGTGGGCATAAAGTCTTGCATTAATCCTCGCTGATGTTCTACAAAATCGGCATAAGATCGCTGTTGTTTCAAGGAAGTAAGCATATCCGCAGGCAGGCGGAGAACTGTTCCATACACAAGCTCCGCAGGTGACCTTCCAATGTCTTCTTTGATGGTGGAGCGTAGGCCGAGAAGAATAATTGGAAGTCGGTCAACCCAGTTTGTAGAATCAGTACAATTTATCGCGGCTTTTAACGTACGATGGAACCGTTCAATTATACCGTTGGATTGCGGGTGGTATGATGTAGTCATCGAATGTTTGACACCAAGAAATCTACACAGCTCCGAAAACAAAGATGATGTGAATTGACGTCCCTGATCAGATGTAATTTGTAGTGGTACACCAAATCGCGAAATCCATCCATTTATCAATGCAATAGCGCACGTTGTTGCTGTCATTTCAACCATAGGAATTGCCTCGGCCCATCTTGTGTAACGATCGATAATGGTAAGTAGATATCTAAAATTTTTTGATGGAGGAAATGGCCCTACGATATCGATATTTATGTGTGCAAATCTTTCGTCCGGTGCAAGGTATTGGTGGAGTCCGGATTTGGAATGTCGATGTACCTTACTCGTTTGACACGGAATGCAAGTTTTTGCGAAGTTTGCGCAGTCACGACGAATTGCTGGCCACACAAAGCGATCTACCATAAGGCGTACGGATGCACGTCGACCTGGGTGAGATAAACCATGTGTTGCATCAAAGAATATTTTACGTAAATCCTTTGTTATAAATGGCCGTACTCGATCTTGAGATACGTCGCAGTAAATTGGCTTAGAGTATTCTGGAAAAGAGATTGGTGGGAGACTTAAAGAATGTGGGATCTCACCTGCTAACATTTTCTTTAATTCATTATCATTTTCCTGTGAACTTAGTAGCCTTTCATATAAACCGTCAATAGATACAGCATCGATGCGCGATAAGAGATCTGCAGCGTGATTATCTTCTCCTTTAATAAATCGTATATCCGTTGTAAACTGACTGATGAACGATAGGTAATTTGTCTGGCGAGGTGAAGATTTTTCAGATCGTTGTTTAAAGGCGAACGTCAGGGGTTTGTGATCGGTCTCGATGTAAAAATCTCTGCCTTCCAGCAAATCCCGAAAATGATGAACCGCGAGATACAACGCCGTGAGTTCACGATCGTAGGTTGAGTATCGCTGCTGAGTATCAGAAAATTTTTTAGAAAAAAATCCAAGGGGTTCGGCTTCATTTCCCACAATTTGGTGTAAGACGCCACCAGCTGCTAAGTTTGAGGCATCCGTTACTAAAACAAGCCGAGCATCTGGTCTTGGGTGGCTCAAGGCTACTGCATTTTTTAACATCAATCGACATTCATCGAAAGCCTGCAATGCTATATCAGACCATGTTAAGGGCGTTTTATCGTTACGTTTATTGCCGGGCGTCATTTTTAACAACGGTAATTGAACCTCAGCTGCGTGTGGAAGAAATTTCCTATAAAAGTTTACCATTGCCAGGAACCCTTTAAGCTCCTTCACTGTTTCAGGTCGTTTCGTTCTCATGATAGCTTCAATGCGAGTACTTGATGGGGATATACCGGTTGGAGTTACCTGATGACCAAGGAAATCAATTTTTGATTTTCCAAGTACACACTTTGACACGTTGATCGAAAGATTATGCTTTTCAAGACGATCAAAGACTTCCCTCAAATGTTGTTTGTGTTGGTCGATGTTTCCCGATGCTATACATATGTCATCCATATATGGAAAGACAAAGTCAAGTCCACGCAGCACTTCGTGAATTAGCCGCTGAAAGGTCTGCGCTGCGTTTCGTAACCCGAACGTCATGTGCGTGAACTCGTACAGTCCAAATGGTGTTGTTATCGCTATTTTCGGTATGTCGTCCGGGTTTATGGGAACCTGATGGAAAGCTTTCTGGAGATCTATTTTCGAAAAAACATTTTTACCATGTAGAATTCCAGCGAAGTCGTGTAGGAATGGTAGCGGATACCTATCCGGTGTTGTTGTTGCGTTCAGCGCCCTGTAATCTCCGCAGGGACGCCAGGATCCATCAGGTTTTTTTACCATGTGTAGCGGACTAGACCAATTTGATTTTGACGGGCGGCAAATGCCAGCTTGTAATAAAATATCAAATTCCTTCTTGGCCGCAGCTAATTTTTCAGGGGGTAGTCGTCGAACCCTGGCTGAACATGGCGGACCCCCTGTTTCGATAAAATGCAAGACTTTTGAATTCGTCGTAACACCTGGTGGGGCCAGCCGCAAAATATTGGGAAACGCTCGTATTATGTCGGCGAATGGCGTAGACTGATCTGTGAATTGTGGTGAAGGTTCATGGCTGGTGATGGCACTTAGTCTCTTAGATGGAGTCTGCGTGTTGGCATCAATTAGCCGTTGCCCGTTTACATCTACAAGCAAATTATAATGTCGAAGAAAGTCCTCACCAATAATTTGTGATGACACGTTAGCCACAAGGAAGGTCCAAATAAATTTTCGTGGAAGGCCGAGGTCGAGTTCTTTAATGACCTCACCATAGACATCGATTGGCGAACCATTAACAGCATATAATCTTTTATTTGTTGGGCGTAAATTTTTAAAATTTTTTGAGGGTGGTAAGCAGGATACTTCTGCGCCGGTGTCGATTAGGAATCTTGATTTCGTTAATCCCTCTTTAATGCACAGTCTGTTAATGTTCGCCGTAGATAGTCATTGTTGATTCTGTGAATTTTGGAACCGGCACGGTGGTCTGCAGTTTGTTGCACGGCTTCCAAACCGGCGATGATACCAACAAGTATCAAATTGAGAGTCATCGTTACCTGGCCGCTGTTGGCCTTCATGTGACTGAGGACGGTATTTTTAAAATCTGAAATCGACCTGTTTCGTAGATTTTCCCATATAACGAAAAATGTAAAATGACGACCCCTACGTTCGGCAAAAAAAACATTTTTTTTGAAACCTCCTTACAATAAGCTTTGAGACGTCATCAGGTCTCCCGTAAAACGACTTCTACGAAAGCCATACTGTCGATCATTAAGAAGCAAATTGTACTCGAGATAATTAACAAGACGGTAGTTAACCATGCTCTCCATGACCTTCGAGAGTGCAGAGCAGATTGCGATTGGGCGGTAATTATCAGGGTTGGTAGCCGCACATTTTTGGTAATTGGCCAGACATTGGCAAACTTCCAACACGATGGAAAGATACCCATGCGGTACGACGTGCTAAAGTGGGTTGCCAATGGACGCGAAAGCGTTGAAGAGTACTGTTTTAGTACCAGCGCTTGTATACCATCCGGGCCCACTTTACTTCGAAATTCGCAAGAACCACTTTGACTGCTTTAGGACTAAATAATAACTTGGGCATAGAATGTGATACTCTTTCGAGCAAGGGCAGTGGTTGATCGCTTTCCGGCAGAAACCAATTTTTCGCATAAAATTCAGCCAGCAGGTTGGCTTTATCAACCGGGTTAGTGAATATTATGTTGTCCTTTATAAGAGTTGAGATAGAGAAACTAGAATTATCCTTTACCTAATGACCTTTTAACTAATGACCAAAAGTATTGATGTTATGAATCGCACGCCAATTACTTAATGCTTGCTCTCTAGATCTGGAGGGCATTGAAGTGAGATTAAAGTTGATGAACGATGAAGAGCTTCAAATATGGCAACACTGCAATTGCGCGAGATTTGAAATCCTAGAACACTGATGGAAAGTGGGCGAACTTGTTGAAGCTTTTTAGTTCATAGCCCTGTGATCTTATTTTACTTCGGTGGAGTTTAAGTGCCATGTAAAAACAGAAGGAGAGCGCTGCCATATGAACATATATTATTTTTTTAATTATTTGGCCTTTTTTTAATCACTGCATTTATTTTTGGATTTATTTTATTTTGTTAAAAATCCACATTTTGTTTTTCAATTTTTAAAATTTTATATTTTTATATAAATCTAACACTTATTCCCTTATATAATGTGAAAGAAAAAAAATTAAATTTTGCGAAAATGGAATTTCTGGAATAAAATTAAGCTAAATCCAAAACGGATTTATTTATTTTTTAAATCCATTTTGGATTTAGCTTATTTCAATTCCTGTGTTCACATTTTTACAAAATTTAATGATTTTCCTGCACATTATATTGGTGAATAAATATAAGAATTTAATAAAAATTATAAATTTTTAAAATTAAAAAACAAAGTATTAATTTTTTAACGAAATAAAATAAATCCAAAAATAAATCCAGTGATTAAAAAATAGGCCTATTGTATTTTAATTATTGTTCTTTTAATTATTATTTTTTAATTGATGCTGTCATTATTGGGGATGGAACCTGCAACATTCTGTGTAATAGTCCAACGTGTATTATACTATAACTCCCTCGCACCTTTTTACTTCAAAAATGTTTAAAACAACTGACATAGGCCCATTAACTTTTCTCGAGCAGTTAACTTTACCTTAACCATGAGTAACTAACCAATACTAAATATTTATCCCTATGAACATTTAACCATAATAACTGATCAATATTTTAACTGTGGGTAGTTAACCTTAGTATGAAATGTCAGAATAAAAACAAAAGGAAAAACAAAAATTAATAACAAAAATTTTTTTTTCAATACGGGAAAATTAAAAGTTTTTCTCGCGTTTTTTTGTGCTTTTCTGGTCATAAAAAAAATAATACACTTGTCCACGTCGTTTTTTTAAGATTCGCGGTCGCTAAATGCTATAAAATGATTGTGTCCTTTTGCATACTACGAGAGGTGATTTAATTAAATCCATTTGGTAAGTCTATAAAATAAAAGTGGATTATTTGAACTATTACTAAGTTTTTCGAGCTAATCGAGACAACCGCAAAAAGATTCGCGCATAAAATTAAAAAAAAAAATTATGGAAATTTTGTGATAGATTATTAAATTAAGGCAATTTATGTGATCAGCACATCAAAGTGAGTAGAAAAATAATCGCTGTGCATGAGTTTGTATCTTTTTGTAATTGCGAGTCAAAACTGTGGGTTGTCCAGGGGTTCCTCACATACTTTTAAAATATTTAAAACATGATTGGTTCACATTTCGTAAATTCGAGAGTGATTTCTATGCGCTTTTTTATATTTAAAAATCAAATTCAGTAGTCTTGTACTTCACGTGTACCAAAATTCTGCAAATCCTTGATAACACACCTCAACAAACTTTCAGAGGTTTGAGCTTTGATACATGATTCAATTTGAATTTGATACGCTGATTCCAAATTCTTAAATGTAAGTTACCAAAAATTGATGGAATAATTGTTTTTCTGAGAGTGGGTTTCAAAAGAATTTTTTCCTATAACGGTACACAAATTAAACATGTTTTCCTATGTATTTTATAGAACACAATTCATTCTTTACTACCATCGTAACAGAAAGTCTTAGAGAATAGAGATTTGGAATCAGCAAGTAAAATACTAAAAGTATGTATCAAGCTTCTACCGACAGCGACTTTTCATTTTGTAGAGGTGTATAATTCGTGTCAAATTGTTATAATATTGGTCACTATTTTTGGTTTTAATTACTCAAGACAGATTTTGGCTCATTGAACCATAAAAAAATAATTTTTTCCTATTTCCTTATATGAGGCCAATTTCTGTAAGCTATCGCAGAAACCTTGTGGCTCTTTGTTCCCAATAGGAACCATATATATATCGCAGAAACCTAAATCCTAAATAGCAAAAATTTATGCACGTTTTTAAGTACTGATGCAATTTTTTTAAGTTTAATATATATCATAAAAGATTCTTAGTCAAAGTTTAGTTAAATCTGCGCTTTCAATTTTTTTAATAATCATCATTACCAGTTTAATTTATTAAAATTTCTTATGTAGGGTGAATTGTTCTAAAATAGCCTAGGTTAAGTTTCTTAACCATAGAAATTTCTATTGTTAAATTTTAGCATTGGTTAGAAGAAATGCTTGGTTAAAATTTAGATAAGTTATTCAAAAAATATGTTTACCAGTGGTTAAGGCTAGTAGAGGTCTTCACCAGGGTATAAATTGAGATAAGTTAACGGGCCATAGTTGGTCAAAACTACTGTTTTTTAAAATTAATTTTTTTTTATTATAAAAATATATTTTAATAAAAAAACCACAATTTTCTTCTTTCGATTAGAAAAAAATGAGTAGTTATTTTAACCTACTTATAATTTGAACTTAAAATTCCGAACAGTTCTCCAGTTATTGCATTTTTATGTATAGGAGGTACCTACTCGTACCACAATAATAACAAATATAAACTAAACAAAAATTAAAAAAAAATTTAATTTTTTAAATAACCAACAAAAATAATTTTTTACTGCAAAAATACTGTTTTGCTAGTTTTTTATTATCAGGGCAGCGACTTTCATGCACTTAAAAATTTAAAATATGCGCTTAAAATATGCAGTAAAAATGCAAAATATGCACTTAAATGGAAATATGCACTAAAAACCAAAAAATATGCACTAAAGATCAAAAAATACATGTTTAAAACCAAAAAAATTAACTTTAAATTAATCGATTTTTAAAAATCATTTTTATTATTCGAGAGCGTTTGGTTAACAATTAAATCCAATATAAATGTCTAAAGTAGATGACAACTTGCAAATTCTTCTTTTTCTTTATTTTTCATTAAATCTTATTTTTAGTTTTTAAAAAAATATGCAAAAAAAAATCATAAAATATGCAAAAAAATATGCACTTAAATGTAAGATATGCACTTATAATAAAATATGGAAAAATATGCATCAACAAATCGATGCCATTTTGTTGCAAATTCTTTGATTCGGAAAAGTATTTGGTCAAAATTAAATTTAGATTAACGACTACAAACATGCATTTACATGAAAGTCGCTGCCCTGTAAAAAGAGCTTCTTTACATAACTATAATGAAATATAGTACTTTTTGTTAGTTTCTTAAATTACTGCCACAATAGTTGTTTTGTATTTTTCATATGTTATACACATCTAAATAGAGGCTATCAAACTTTTATCAGGGATTTAATATTGTATGTATATTCAAATTAAAAAGAGATTTTTTTGTTAAAAGTTTCAAATTAAGTGACATAATTAAGAATTAAGAAAAGAATGAAAATAACCAATCGCAAAATAAGATTTGTGTTTTTCATTAAAAATTTCATACTTTCATAAATTTTTCACATTCTTATAAACTATACTTTTTTAAATACTTTTCAAAAAGAAAGTTGCCATTCAAGTCAACATCAGAACAATATTATTTAGATAATGTAAATTATACTGTAGTTTAAGAACAAGAATTCCAAGTTATTACACATATGTAATTCCCTTTTTTTGTCCTCATTTTACAGATAAAAATACATTTTTTTTGCAATAATTGTGCAAATTTGTGTTTGTTGTTTATACCTGTTTTAATTTAATATCGAAAACAACACTCAAGATTAATTTTTTACAACAAAATATAAAAAATCAAAAAAATGTGAATAAATATCTGTTATACTCATTACTAAACATCTTCATTTTAATTCAAGATCATGTTTATAGATAAACACAAAAAAAAGCAACACAACAACAAAGAAATATAATATTATGTATTTAAAATTCAATATACCCGTCACTTACAACCACTTAATGAGATAAATTATTTTTTGAGATTGTTTTTAGTTAAAACAGACAAAAATATTAATAAAGTTTAGTCAACTAAACGCAATAAACGGGCACACAACAACTGAGAAATTGAAAATAAAAGTGAAATAATAATTGAGAATTAAAAATAAATTAAATGATTAATAAATAAGTTTATAATAATTATAAAAAAAAATAAAATGATGTATACATTTTTAATAATGGTAATAATTTGGCTAAAACTATATGAAATTTATTGGAAACACCCTTAACATCAAAAGACTTAAGACAGAATCATATTGAAACATTCAAAAGACTTAAGCCACAAACTTGTGAAATTATATTCATGGATATCAGCAAAAAAAAATATTTACTCATTTAAAGCAACTTGTGTACAAACTCGTTTAATCATCAAAACAACAAAAAAAAATTAATATAACCCCATATTAAAAAGTAACAAAAAACAAATCATGAGAAAACTAGGGCTATAACTTTTAAAGGATAAAAAATAATAAAATATCGATATTGTTGTGGAAATATATTGGAAAATATACAAGGTTTTTGTAGGGATATAGTACAATATAGTAGCCAGACTTAATAAAAAATTGAGAGCATATCCCTATTTGATATAGATGTAGTGGTATTAAGAGCTTTACATGCACCAGTGTTGCCATATAGCTAGTTTTAACTGTTTTTCCAGTTTTTTTTTGGAATGTTTTACAGTTTTCTAGTCTAATCCCTGGGAGTCAAATTGTAAGCCTTCTCTGTCCCAAAACCAGTCCTAAAACTGGTTCTCAAACCGGTTCTCACATGTTCTGGTGTGGAGGAAGAGAATCTGTTGCTCTACAACATAAATTAAAACGGGTTCACACAAGGGATGCAAAACGTGATCAGGTTTTTAAAATCTCGTGATTTTAAAAATTAAGATCCTGCGATTAATTTTTGTTTCAGGATATTATTGTTTTTATTTATGTTTTTTGGAAAATCAGTTTTTCTATTACAAAACCATTTTCTTACAGCTACCAGCAAAAAAAGAGATGCCAAATCCGTAGCAAAATCACTACAATTAATGATGTAGATGTATTTCTTTTTTAACAGAAACACTAATGATTTTAACACTAAGTTATCATAGGGGAGGAGTTCCACCACTTCAACATTTTTTCAGTACATTTTAAACTAGAGCATAGGAAACTTTTTTCATTAATTGAAGGTTTAAAAAAAAAATGGGGAAAAAATTATATTTTTTTATTTTTGATAATTTTTTTTATTGCCGTAACCGGTTACGAACTTGCAACCTCAAGATTGCTAGTTTAGCTATCTACCGCTGAGCTATTCTTTGATATTAAAGTTGACTGGCATAAAAACACCACTTTGTCATTGCGCGATATGTATGTCATTCTCTTCAAGAAAAGTACTTATTAAACAGGTGCAAAAGGTGCACTGCAATAATAAGCTGTACCAAAATCACATTTTAGAACCACTTTTAGAGCAATCATGCTTTAGAAGCCATACTTAGGTAATCTTTTGGATGTTGTTCACAATTATTTCTAAAAAAGCCATAAAAATATATTAACGGATGCGTTAGAAGCAATGAAAGTTGTTTAGAATTACTGCTAATAAAATCAGTAAGAATACACTTACGGATACTTTTGAAGTAATAAAAGAAGTGGTTTGCAAAGCATGACTTTCAATTTAGTTTGCTGGAGTTTTTCTAAAAAAACTACATGGCAACACTGACATGCACATAAAATTACAAACACAATTTTTTTGAAGTAACAGAAATAGAATAGAGCTTATTTTATTATGCTATGACTGGGATGCTAAATGGGAAATCCCGAATTCCAATATTATGGTTTTCCGAATAGCCAAATTTCAAATCTCGGGATTGTTTTTAGAAAATTCCGGATTCCTTTTATTAACATTTAAGTATTTACAATTATACATGGAAAAAATTTAGTGCAAAATTTTAGATTTACAAAGTTTTTTCTTGAATTTTCTCATACAAAAAGTTTGGAAAATTTGTATTTCTCTTTCAGCAATTCGAAAAGTATAACTTTAGGCTTTATTGATACACAAGCTTTTCGACATCTGACCCACGTAGACTGCCAAAAGTTTGACGTGTGAAATTTCAAAACCATGATTTCAACTTATTGAACACGTTTTTATAGAATTATATCATACACTCAAAAAAAAAAGTCAGTAAAGTCAGCAAAAAATGTTGCTGTGTCAGCAAATTTTTAGTCAGGAGCGTGCTTGCAAAAAAGTTGGTAATTTCAGCAAAAGGTTTGCTGAAAATCAGCGAGCTGATTTTTACCAAAAAAATAGTAATCTTCAGCAAAAGTTTTGCTAACACTTAGTCGATTGCAAATGAAAGAAATTCTTGCTAAAATCACGAAACTTTTTGCTGAATAGACTGAAAAAAACTCAAAAAACTTGTAGCGAAATTTTACTTTAGTTAGTTTATTTGCTGATAATTTAAATATAGACATTGTGTAGAGTTATTTTTCTTTTTATCATTTCCGTTGTCTGTACTTCATCCAGACAAGCTGCGACATCTACATATTGTCAATATGGTTGTCGTCCACGCTATATATGAGGTTATCAGCACAATTTTT
Organism: Leucophora obtusa; assembly: GCA_949987735.1. Lineage (NCBI taxonomy): Eukaryota > Metazoa > Arthropoda > Insecta > Diptera > Anthomyiidae > Leucophora > Leucophora obtusa. The sequence continues at coordinate 77,359,708 of OX465295.1, forward strand.
GTAGCAAAATAAACTAGTAAAACATTAGTTCAAAATTAGTTTAGTGCTAAAAAAAATATAACTAAAAGTTTTGCTGAAAACGGAATTTTAGCAAAAAAATTGCTGAAAACTACACCCAAAATATTTCTTAGTTGATTGTAACGAAATTTTCAACTATCTTATAGGTGAAATACCTCTAACTAAAATATAGTTGATTTGATTTAGTTGGTGTCAACTAAGTTTGTTAAATGCTAATAATTCAACTATAATTTTAATTAATCGCAATGATTTTGTAGTTGAAATGTAAGAAATTTCATAAACAGTAGGTTACAACCAATTTTAAATTAAGTGTATATATTTGATTTTAAATGCATTTATGCTAAAATTTTCTACATTTTTATTTCATTAGCGATCACAAAAACAACTACAATATACATATACAAAAGTAACAAAATACATAATTTCAATTTTTAATTTAAAAATATTCCTTTTTAGAATGAATCATTGTACGATACATATTTTTATGAGACGCGAAATTAACAATATGCTAAGTACATTTCTTGCATTTCCAAAGATTTGCTTCATCCTTTGCTATTGAATTTTGTTGACATATTTCTGTAACAAAAATAAAAAAATGTTTATAAATTATATCGTTAAAGATGCAAACAAATTTAATAAGAACTTACGAATTGCAAGCATTCGCTTCCGTTTCTTGTTGCTTGTTATATTTGTTGTGAATAAATTTAGAATTCGAAAATATGTACAAAATTATAATTAAATTTTTTCACATTTTTACGAACTATGTTTCAAATATTGTTCGTCAATTTAAAATTATTTGAAAAAACAATATCACAGGGTAATCATAAATTGATTTTTATCTACCACACACATAGTTGTTAATAATTATGATAGTTGTTTTTAATTTATTTAAATTCAACTACATATATTATTAAATATGTAACTATGGAATTTTATCGGTGTAGTACACTTGATATTCAAGACGTTGTACTAATATTTCTACTAACTTATTTTTTTGAGTGTACACTATGTGATATAGGAGATAATTACTCTATGCTTATGTTTGTTGTTACCGAAAATAATTGACTTACATCAATGTTCTAAGTTCCGCAACTTTTTAATGTATTTGTAAAATAACACGGAATTAAAAATATCGAAAATTTGCTGTTTCGAAAAAAATTTACAATTCATAGACACATTTTTAAATAAATTTGTATATATTAATTGTTGCGCTGTGGTGTTATGGGTTCGATTCCCAGCGACCGTAACATCAATTTATGAAAAAAAATAATATGTATGAGTATTTTCTATCCCCCATAAATATCGCAGCGTCTTCCTTCGGTGTTCCCATATAACTTAACCCCACCGAAGTAAAATAATATAACAGGGCTATGAACTAAAAAATTTCAACAAAGTTCGCCAACTTTTCATCATTTGGCGCGTGACTACTGCTCTAAGATACAACATCTCGCGCAATTACAGTGTTCCATATTTGAAGCCCTTCATCTTTCATCACTTTTAACTTCTTCTCTGTCCCCTTTCCAAAGAAATCAATACGTTATTTAATAGGAAAAATTTCCTGAATGTTGCTTCTCTTCAAAAGAAAATAAATAATAATGGCATACCCACTGGGAGTCCCTGGAATTAACATAAATTACAAGCAGAACACTTGTTTAAACGCTCTACCAGCGTTTGGAGAAGGCGTTTTGTCATTATTTGTTTTACAAAAACATCAGTACTGGCAAAGAATTAGCTTTTGGCGCTTTGCTAACGTTTTCAAAACATAGTAAAAAATTTCAAAATGTTTCTACGCCAGGGATTTCATTTTCATTTCGCCATAAAAGAGAAATGACAGATTGAAAATCGATCCACCCTTTATGCTGCACAGTGGCGCACAATTTTCAATATGTTGTTTCGAGAAAAAGCCATTTAAAGTGAAGATTGCCAATAAAAGACAAAGACAAGACTTTAAACATTGTTAGGGTAAAAATGAACACAACTTGTGTACTTTATACACTGAAAATTCTAGCAGAATCGAGTCAGTAGTTTTTGGGATATTAGGTGTATAAAGACTTTTAGGGTTCGGATGAATCAAAAATTTCAATTTAATTTTTAATAAAATTCATTATTCATTAAAATTCGAATTCTTTAAAATTTTTTATTCTTTGTAAATTACTTTTGAAAATTGTATCATCTTTCTTTAATTTGAAAAATAATTTAAGCAGAAAGTGATATTAATTTATGATCTAGGGTCAAACTAAAAAACATTCATTTACCATTTAAAAAAGATTAACTATATATACCCCTCATTTATCAAAATTCATTAAATTTATAAAAATCTGAAATTACAATAAGAAAATTGTAAAATTTGTAAAAATTACAATTTGTACTAAAAATAAGTAAAAAAAATGGAAAATAAAATTTCTTAAATAAAGTTTTTCTCAGTGTACCAAAGAAAGTTTTCGATTAATAGTAAAAGTTCAGCGCCCCGCATTTATTATTAGTTGTTGTGTTATATATATTTTCGATATACATTAAGGTACTTTACACGCGAGGGATAACTGCTAGAGATAGAGCAACAAACACCTCTAAATAGCTCTATTGTGAATGATTTAAACTATTTAGGGTTGCTTTTTGCTCTGTCTCTAGCAATTTTCTCTCACATGTACATGCGCTTTAGAATGAAATGCAATAAAATACCGCATTAGGAGTTTATTTAACATGATGTAACTTTTTTATTTCAATGAACTTGTAATCAAACTTACAGCGTATAGAAATAAGTTCAAACTATTGAAATATTAAAGAAAAAAATTCATTAAAATAAAAAAAAAAAATCTAAAGAGAGTAATCCCCTTTACAAGATTCGGATATGTAATAGAGGAGAAACAAATAATTTACACATATTTTTTAGAAGCCCAATATCATGTGTTGGGGTCAAAAATTATCAAAATTTTTAGTTTTTATAATTTATTTCTTATAATTTCAAAGAGGAATAGATAATAGACTCTATTTGTATGTATCAAATGAAAGCTTTCTTTGTATACGCATACACCGGTACCTATTAGAGGCCAGTATGAATGTTTTGCAAGACATTCACAAAACATTTTCTTATACAACACCAAAATATTTTTTTTTGTTTTCTGTTTTATTTATTTATTTTTTTTGTAATGATCTGAATTTTAACATCTTGTAAATAACTACAAATAAGTAAAATGGTCAATTTTTGTTATGTTTAGTATTAAAAATCGTCAAATCTCTCATCAGCGCATGTGAATGAATGTCTTGTAAGCCATTCATTCAGCCCTCTAGTACCTATATAAAACATGTCCAACCTTTTTCAACAACATTTCAAATAAGTGGCAACCCTGGGTGCACAATACGGTCAATATTAGTATATAATTTTTTGATTTCTTAAGTACTTTAACGCTCTTTAATTTAAAATTTCCGACATGTTTTCTTAGAAAAATATAATATATAATATAAATAAAAACGTGATATTCGACCGCTAAAAAATACGTGTCTTATTTTTTCCACTATCAGATATCCGAATTTCATTTAAATCGGAGAGAATCCATTTGAATAGGTTTCTTGTTAGTGGGTAGAGCTCTCGTCTGCTAATCTGATGGCCTGGGTTCAAATCACGACACTACCAAAAAAGTGCTTTTAAATTTTATTTTGGAATATTCTTTCTCAACTCTTTTTGAAAATACTTTTTTGTCAGCATTTACACCTCCGTTTACAAGTGTTGAAGTTTAAAAACTTTGAAAAAAAGGAAAACGTAAAAAATAAAAGACATCCAAAAAATAGTTAAATGTTTTTTAAAGTTATAGGATGATTTTGGAATGAATTTTTAATGAAAAATCTCCATTGTAAACATATTTTAACTTTATAAAGGGTTTAGTCATTAATATTTTAATTTTGTTTTGTTTTAGTTAACGCTTTGTTTAGCCGCTCAAAGAGCCTGTGGTAAATCTTTATTTGGTTACAAGTAAGAGAACGCTATAATAAATTCTGTTAACAATAAATAAGAGTTAATAAAAAACTCTCTTAAAATTATAGTACAAATCCAGAATATGATCTATTAACCGCTAAGGCTAGAAGCTATTCAAATTTTTGGTCGGGTTCAGAATTTAATAGCCCAACGCATAGACGCTATAAACACTATGCAAAACCTGGACATGGAAGAGGTTACGGAAATTCCGGATATGGAGGGTATCCTTCACATTCATTTGACTATTCTGATCATCATCATTTTCACCAATCATCTGAGGAATATGGCGATAATAGTGATGTATCATATGACTATCCGCAACATCATCAACATCATGGATTTCCTCCAGGCCAGGCTAAAAAACATGGCTTTAGTGGATTACCTCCAGGTCAAGCTAAAAAGCATGGTGGCAATGAACATCCACATGGTACATGCATATATTAAAATAAATAAATATTTAATTGTATTTTAATAAGCTTTTGTTTCCTTATGTAGATCCACCTAGACGTTTTCCTCCTCCACCCGTATATGATAATGATTTTATAGATCCTTGGGCTGTACCTACTACAACACCTCAGCCATTTATTGTGCAACAGCCGCCTCTAACAACACCCGCTGTTTATATAGCGCCAAAACTAACTACCAGTACAACAACACAATCGCCCATAACATCAACTACAACTGATGACCAATTAATTTATGATATTGATGTTCGCTTTGGTCGTGATTAACAGAATTAAGAAATTATAATAAATTAATCCCATAACAATTTTTCTTTAGTTATGCAAATGTGATAGAAATCTTTAAATATGGTTTTAAATAAAATGATTGCAGTTAAAAATAATATATAAGTATTATTTATTTAGTTAGTTGCATTATTGTTTTGTATTACAATCGCGTACTTGATATTTTAAGTACCTATTTACAGTTGAGTATATTACATGGAAAAATAAAACTTTACATAATTGCTTTATTCAAATGTATTCCTGATTTCATACACTTCAACCCAATTTGTAGTGCGATTCTCTAACTTTTTAACCACAAAATTCAGTAGTTAAATTGTCAAAATTCGATACTTTTCTACAATTGCCGTTAAAACTAATTTCGTACTTTTTCTACAGAATTTTGTCGTCAATTAATATTGTTAACTTCAGAAAATAAGTAAATAAGCAAAAAAATGGGAAAAATACAAAATGCGTCAAAAAATTGTATTTTAGTGCAAATTTAATGAAAATATATGAGCAATTCCTATAAACTTTTACCATCGCTGGTATTTTTTTAATTTATCAATTATTTCTTATGTATGGATTGGAAATAATAAATGTTAACTAATAGAAAAAAGTCTGTAAAACATTTAGTTAAAACTACTAAAAATTAGTTAAAAATGACGCTGCGGAAAAAACTGCTAAATTAGCAAATTATTTTTGCTATATATTAGTAACAGAGAAACAGCAAAAATAAAACTGTTAAATATACAGAATTTTAGTTATAGTTTAGTTCAATTTTTGTTAATAGAAAATAACAAATTAACCTGCTGAAAGCTACAAAAAATTTTGCTAAATAATTAGTAGCCTAAAAAATCACAAAAAATTTTTAAATTTTCGAAGTTTTTTCGATTTTTTTTAATGCAAATAAAAGTCGAGCCTTTTGAAAACATCAGTTTATTTTTTTTAGCAAATATTTCTGTTAATTTAACAGGATAGACTGCTATTTGCATTCAACTAAATTTAGCTTAAAAATAACAAAAATTTTGTAGATATAACAGTTTGTTTTTGCTATTTTTAGTCTACTAATATTTAGAAAAATTTTCTGCAGATTTTTCAGTTTTACAATTAACTAAAATTTAACTTAAAAAATTCCGTTAATTTAACTGTTGTATTTTTGATGTTCTTATTTTACTAGCATTTAGCAAAAAAATCTGCTAATTTAATTTATTCTGCAGAATCATTTTAACTAAATGTGAGGTGCTTTTTCTGCTATTTTTACAGCAGTTGTTTTATATGGAAAGTTGTGATTTTCAGTCTTAAAACTAGTCTTATGACAGTCACAACTCGTCACAAGTACGAATAGGCACCTCAGCTTTCTAATTTTTAAATTCATAAAATCCTACGGGGAAAGGGACCGGTCCCAGATGACACGCAGGATAGGTCCCAAGGGGGCGGAGACCGGTTGTTGATCGGACTTTCTGTTTGAAAGAGACATATCAGTTTAACATGGCGTTGTCATTGGAAATGACGAATTGCCACAGTTTAGACACCTTGTGACAGTAAGGTGGTGTATCTAAAAATAGCTTTTCAAATAAACTAATAAAAAATTAAGAATTAAAAATAATCTACTTGGCGTCAAAGTAGGGCTCGATAACACAACCTCCTGCTTGTAAGGCAAACGCTCTACCGTCTGAGCTAATGTTGCGTGATGGCTGGCTGATGGTAAAGTTATATATTTTTCGTTTCTGTTCAAATAAAAAAGAAAAAGAAAAAACAAACACTACAAGCAAATTAAAAAATGGAAAAGAAAAAAATAGAAAAGATAACAACACTATAACACACACAAATATAGTGGAAGTGCCTTCAGTATGCCCCCGATTGACCAGTCACGGGATAGGTCCTTTAATGGCAGTTGACTCATTTTTTGCGTTGGCCATAATTAAATTAAAAAATCAATTAAAAATTAGAAAATTACCTCAAAAACTCTGATAATATAAATAAAAATTAAAAAAATTCCCCTTAAGTTAAAACGAAATTAAATAAAATACCTATTGTTAAAACTAAAACAGCTTTAACATTAAAAAACGTTAAAAATACAAAACTTAAAATTTTTAGCAAAAAATTATAAAAATTTAGAATAAGAGCTAAAATAAGCAAATCGTAAAAAAATAAAGCTCAAAATAAATAAAAGAGTAAAATAATCATTTTCTTATTGCGGAGAACTGAAGAGTAGAGTGATGTCTACGAAACAATTGTATTGTCTATCATGAAAATGATCAACCCCTTTTTGAAACAACAAATAAAAATCTAATATGACAATATCATATTAGAATTTGGACTTGAGGTGGTAGAATATTCTAACTAAATATATGAAAATATAGAAAGTCCGAAAAAACAATTTTTGTATTTTTTAATGCAAAAATTAAAATGATTGTTAAGAGTAAAATAAATAAAAAAGGATTCTAAAAAATATGCCGCGAATTTTATTTTTTATTTCGGTATTGGTCAAGTTTTTTAAAAGCAACAGTGAAAGTAACGAATCAGAAAATAGTTAGAAAATGAATTCATTCTCTTTGGTTCATGTTTGTACTAATTTAGTAATATGCCTTCGGTTGACCGGTCACGGGATAGGTCCTTGGAGGGCAATTGACTCCTCATTCCCCGTAGGGAAATTATAGAAAAAGTACAACTTAAAAATTTCAATGGCGTTCTGTGACCTAAAAATAAAATTTATTTGAGATTATTGTTGGCAGACCATATACTTTCCATAATGGTATATTTGTGGAGTTATGGAGTTCGGGACTTCCAACTTTTTTTTGGACACCCTCAATGTACACTAGACAGTACCACCTTACAGGCAAAAAAAAAAAGTGTGTCGTACACCATACAATCTGAAATATTTTTGCAAGGTTTCAAAAAAAAAATTTTTTTTCCCGAACATAGGGGTCGCCATTTTACATTTTTCTTAATGTCTTTGGCATTTACAGTCGGATCTTAAAGCATGATACATCGATGTTTTTCTCTCGAGGAGACCAGTGTTTTGCTCTAAGGTACATTGACCTCAAGTATCCCCTTCTAGTACTTACCCACCAGATCTCAGAAAATTAAAGCTCGCAAAATATCATTAAACTTTTGCTAAGGAAGTTTTTCGATAAACCCAGTAGAATTTTTTTTTATATTTTGGTTGCCGAACGTATGGGTGCTTTTTTAAATTTGTTTTCATTGAATTTTCCTTTCTAGCAAAACACTGATCTCCTCGAGAAAAAAAACCGATATATCACACTTTAAAATCCGACTTTAAATGCCGAAGCTATAACGAAAAATTAAAAAAGGCGAACCCCACGTTCGAAAAAAAAATTGAAATTGCCTTGCAAAAATACTTTATAGTGGAGGGTGTACGGCGAACTTTTTTTTGAGGTACGGTCTAATGTACACACTTTTAAAATTCAACATGAGAAACATAATAACGCTGTTTAAAAATTTCCTTTACTTTGACCGCAAATGCAAAAAAAAGAAAACCTCTCTTAATTAGGTTAGTGAACTATGTGAGATGTGCCCACTTTTTGTAATATACTCGTAATATAAAACTGTTAATACTAAAAAGAAAATAAAAACTAAAAATCACACAATTCAGATCCAGTTTCAATATCAAGTTCTAGAATACAGTAATTTTGACTTAGCTGTACAACCAACTTTTGCAAGAACTTTTGTGCAGGTAAGCCAAAAACGCAGCTAAGTCAAATTGTTTACCTGCCTTAATGTGCAGGTATACCAATACAGACTGAAATCAAACAAAACAAATGAAGCTAATGATGACAACTTTGTGCTTTGCACCAGATCTTGCGATTTTTATGGTTAAAAAACGACTAAAGTAGGATATCTTTGTCACAAAAAAAGTTAACAACACATTTATTTTATGTGTGTTTTTTTCCTAGAATTGAAAAACAAAGCAAAACACAAGAGGCAGCTAAAGGTGATCTTTTTTATGAAAATAATGTAAAGCTGCCAAAAATATGAGCCAGTTATCTTAAATGCGCAGGTACAAAAAGTGCACTTAAAGAAGACAATTGCGTACACAATTTTGTAAAATAGAAACGAAACCAAAATTTTGTGCAGTTATAGCAAATGTTCACTTAAGAAAAAGGCAGTTAAATCAAAACTACTGTATACATATATTGTAAATAAAAAAGAAAAAAACAGAAACAAAACACTTCACACTGGTCCAGCGATTTAATGTTATAATATTGCATTATAAAAAATGCCTTACCCATGTGAAAAAAGGATCGTGCAGACATGACAATTAGGGTGTCCCTTAAAAATAGATTTGTCATTACACCCCCCCAGTTTTATTGGAAATGGTCCCAAATGGAAGAGATCGATTTTTTTTTGGAAAACGTTAACCCGTGCCGAAAGTTCGACAAAAATGGCCCATTTTTTCCCAAAATTCGAAATTTCGAAAAAAATTATTTTTTATTCCATTTATTCATTTAATATAGCTAAAAGGATTCAAACATTGAATTTTGACTTCATCGGATATCATTAATCCACCTTAGCCTAGAATCCAAAATGACCCACGAATTTGATAAAAATTCAAAAACGTGTTTTTTAAATTAATTTTAAAAAGATTTTTTAAAATGCCTAATTTGGAGATGTCGATTGCTATTTGTACCGTATTCTGAAAATTTCCGAGTGGGCTTTTTTTTTTACCGAAAAGTGAAAACATTAACCCTATATGGATCAAGTTATACAAAATAATAATTTTTTTCAAATGGAAAAAAGATTTTTTTGATCCATCTGAAGTGATATTTTTCCGAAAATTATGAAAGATGTTATTCAGTAAATTTCCTAGTGGGGCGTTTTTTGCCAAAAGTATAAAAACATAATACATAATATAATTATTTTTATCCAGTTGAGATTTTTTTTTCAGTTTAATTGCTTTACAATCTCGTAGTCATAATTAGTGTTAAGTTTCATGGGTCTTTTCTGACCCCAGGCCACTAAGGGTTAAAGATTTTTTAAACAAATGTAAAGATAAGTATAGTCTAACCAAATTTAAGTAATGTTTTCCGAAAACTGTGTAAAATTTAATGAAAACATTCGAATTTTGTTTAATTTTTGACAAAATGAGCAATTTTTGTAAAATGTCCTGGAAAGCAGTCGCTTCAAGCACAAACCCGAATTATCATTTTTCCAATTTATTTTTTTTTTCTTTAATATCAACTATTATGTGGTACAAATAGAAATCGACATCTCCAAATTAGGCATTTTAAAAAATCTTTAAAATTAATTAAAAAAAATATGTTTTTGAATTTTTATCAAATTCGTGGGTCATTTTGGATTCCAGGCTAAAGTGGATTAATGATATCCGATGAAGTCAAAATTCCATGTCTGAATCATTTTGACTATATTAAATGAATAAAACTCACTACTTCTAACCTAATGAGTTTTTTGCAAGGACTTCTCTCTATGGAGGGAATTAATTGCAATCACAGTTATTTTTAATTGCAATCGTAGTTAAAATAACTGCAAAATCACTTATTTTTAAATGCAATTGCAATGTATGCTTTTTTACTAAACAAACTGCAATTGCAGTAATTTTTAATTGCAATTGTAGTTAAATTAACTGCAATATAAGTTAATTTTAAATAAATCAGTTAATTTTAATATTAACGACATATTTTTGTTAGTGTGGATACATTTAGTTAGGAACAATTTATTTTACCTCGATTTTGCCACCTCATAGAAAGAAAATAAATAAATATGTGACCCATTGTGCATACCAAAAACTGCATGCACATCTTTTAAGAATGTGGTTTTGAAAAAAAAAAGGAAAAACAAATTCTAAAGGAATCGGAAACACATACTGCAACTAAAACTAAACAAAGAAATAACATTAAACGAACGTAAGTACAAACACGTACATAATTATAATCTTAGCTTAGTACGTATAATACTAACAGATAAACAAAATGATTAATATAAAGAATCATAAAATGAGTATAGTATTGTATCCGTCGTATCCAACACGCACCCACTCTGCTTTTATTTGATTTTCTTATACTTTCATATAAAAGCACGCGTTTTATAAAAATGTCAAGTTATTTGAAACCAAACATTCATTGAAAGAAGATCGTCCGTAGTCGTCATGGGTAAGAAAGTTAACCATACGAAGAAAAAACTATTAAGTGGAATTGAATTCAAAAAGAATAAAACGAAAAAAATTAAATAAAATATGTTTAAAAACAATGTGGTTAACGAACTTTATTTTTAAAAAATTAACGTGAAAAAGTGCATTACAAAAACTACAATATGAGTGCTACAAATCAACGTTTAATAATAATGTCACCCATTCAATATTAAGTGCAATACCTAAAATGTTTGTTTCAAAATATTTAAAGCCGCATACGACAAAACAAAAAACGTCTTTGAAATTTTAAAAATATTTTTGGATGGCCAAAAAAATACTGTTTACATTTGAGACCCAATACACAGTGCATTAAATATTCTAATAACGTATTTTTAATATTATAAATCGGTTGTTGTTTTTTAATCGTACTATGTGATTTCTTCCCCCTTTTGGCAACGTCAAAGACACTGTTGTGCTCACCCAGCAAAATTTTTGTCATGTGTGGGTATTACTATGCATATTACCTGGTAATACCAAGAAACATATATAACTAGGTGTTACAATCGCTATCAGATAGCACATCGGACCGGAATTCAGACATAAAATTATGGCGTGGTCAGAGAACATTATGGCATTGTCTGACAAGGTCATAATTTTCTGTCCTATCCGATGTGCGATCCAATAGCGATTATATCTCCTAGTTTACATATGCTTCTTGGTAATACATCAAACGTCTTACCCTTGCATTACTTCGGATACCAAATTCAGATGTTTGGATGTTTTATTGGCATAAACAATTCGTTTTTCTGTAACATTTTATAAATTTAATTGTTTGTTAGAATTTAATTTTTTGTTAAAAATTTTTGAATATCTAATAATATGCGCTTAAAAAAATTAAAATTTAAATAAAATCTCTTTGGAAACTCCTTGCCTGTAAGTTAAGAATAACATGTTACTAATAAGGAGTTACATCGATGGACATACTATTGTTAAAATAATAGCTTTTGTAATAGAAAAGCACTAGAGTACTGCAAAATCAACTTTTTTCTTGATTTAATCATACACTAAAATTCTTATTCACATTTAATTCTTATTCAATTTTATTCAATGTTGAATAAAATCACTATCATGCAGCTGAACGCGAAGTTCGGATCAGTTTGAGTCGCCTGTCGAACATGTTTTATTCACATTTAATCGCTCAAAAAAACTCACTGTTGAATAAAATCAGACTGTTGAATAAAATCAAACTGATCGAACATTTGAACTCACATGAATAAATCAAAGTATTATAAAATAAAATAAAAAAATAAATAAAATCTTATTGTTTTAAAATGGGAATGTATGTGTATTAAATGTGTTTCTACAAAATGTAGTCGTTGCTGATACTGTAAACCAGACAACAGAAAAGCTTAAAATTTAAAATTCTTTAGTGATAAAATTCTTCAAGTATTTTTTTGAAAAAAATACTTCGTAACTTTTAAATAAAATTCTTTATGATTTTTTTTAAATTCAGTAAAGAGTTTTAAATGAAAACTTCTCTATTGCATAGTATTTTGAATTTTATGGAGTTTTATTTTCCTATAAAAAAATATACATAAATGTATTTAAAATTGGTAAAAATTTAAATTTGTGATAAAGATAAGCATGTAGTTAACAAAATTTTATATTAAGAGTAGTTCTGAACATTTTGTTCCCTTCATACAATAATATCACGACATGCTTTTTCGCATTTAGCCATTATTTTTGAATTTTTTAAGTGAGGTTATTTAAAATTTATAATCAAGAGACCATAATACCTTATACCAAAGTTTTGTAATTAGTTTGCAAAAAAATTCGCGAAAAAAATCTTGAAAAAAGAAAAATGTTTGCATCAATACATTCGTTTGCAGAATGTAAATCGCTGATTAAGTTTTCAAATTAATAACTTTTAAATTTTTTAAGTGCGGTTTTTTTTTAAATTTATAATCTAGGGACTAAAATACCAATTTCTTATACCAAAGTTTGAAAGTTCATTTACAATAAAAAATTCGCGAAAAAATATTTTCAAAAAGGAAAATGTTTGCATCAATATATTCATTTGCAGAATGTAAGCTGAGTAAGCTTGTTAATGAATATTTTGTACCATAAAGGCTTTTTTCGCGTTCCGCCATTATTTTTAAATTTTTTAAGTGCGGTTTTTTAATTCATAATCTATTAACTTTAATACTCATTTCTTATCAAAAAACTTGGTGGTTAGTTTGCAAAAAAATTCGCAAAAAATTTTTGCAAAAAGGAAAATGTTTGTATCAATATATTCGTTTGCAGAATGTAAATCGCTGAATATGCCTTTTAGCAAATATTTTGTACTATAAAGACTTTTTTCGCGTTCCGTTATTAGTTTGCAATTTTTTAAGTGCGGTTATTTTAAATTTATAATCTAGGCACCCTATGCCCCATTGGGAGTTAGAGGAATATATATATAATCTAGGAATAATACCCATTTTTTATAAAAAAGTTTAGTGGTTAGTTTGCAAAAACAATTTCCAAAAAAAAATATTTTTCAAAAAGGAACATTTTTGCATCAATATATTCGTTAGCCGAATATAAATAGTTGATTAATAAGTTTTTTAATTAATTTTTTGTAGCATATACAATTTTCCACAATTGCGCGTTTTGAATATAAGGTATTAATTTATCGATCAAATCTGAGAACACCATAAAAACTAAAGAACTCGAAATAGCAGATTTAGTTATATAGTTTGTATATTTATTGCTTATTCAGTTTATCCACCAAACGATTATTCAAAGAGCTATTTTGCGAAATTTGCTATTAAGACGCCATATTGATAAAATTTGCAAACACCGAAAAAATTAGAAAAAAATGTGAAATTGCTGGTTTGATTTCAAGTTTTGTGTATTTAATATTTTTTATTGTAGGTGTTTGGGTTTTTATTTTTTCATTTTGAATTTTTCAAATAACTATTCAAAGAATTATTCAAACATTTGTTAAAAATAAAATTCTCTAAATTTTGAGATTTTTATGTTCCAAATTTAAAATTCATACATTTTTGGGAATTTTATTTTAAACAAAAATAAAATTACAAATATTTATGGATTTTTAAATAAAATTCAGAATTTTTCGTTGTCTGCTGTAAACCCCCTCTTTATTGTTATGAAATTATTTTTCTTTTATTTGGTTGCAATCATGAACAAACTCAATGCGTTCATTTTTGTTTTTTCTGATTTTATTCTCCATCAAAATAATCATCGTTGATCCGAACGAATATGAATGAAATGAATGGTATGAAAGCAACAAATGATTAAATCAACGATGCAAAAAAAATCACTTGGGTTGATTGATTTAAGATCAGCAATGAATATGTGTATTTTTTTTTTTTTTTTTTTTTTAAGAGAAGCAACACTCAGGAAATTCTTCCTATTAATTAACGTGTTGCTTCCTTTGGAAGGGATAGAGAAGAAGTTAAAGGTGGTGAAAGATGAAGGGCTTCAAATATTGCAACACTGTAATTGCGCGAGATGTTGAATTTTTTAGAACAGTTGTTGCGCGCCATCTGTCGGTGAGTTGGCGAACTTTGTTGAAGCTTTTTAGTTCATAGCCCTGTTATATTATTTTACTTCGGTGGGGTTAAGTGCTATGCGAACACCGAAGGAGGACGCTGCGATATGTATGAGCGATAGAAAAAACTCATACATATTACTATTTTTCATAAATTGATGTTGCCTTGGTTGGGGCTCGAACCCGCAACCTCACGTGTAACAGTCCAACGCGCTAACCATTACACCACAGCGCTTGAACAAAAACGAATGTTTATTCGGGTGTTGAGTACGTACGATGGTTTTGCAATCAGCAGTTGCAGTTCTCTGAAAAGCACTAACTTAGCCGTTTATTACAAAATGATTATTTTTATAGCCAAAAGTTATAATAAATTTCATTTGTAAATTTTTTTTCTTAAAAATTTTTAAATTTTAGCTTAATACTTAATATAAAACAAATTAAAATTGTAAGAAAAAAAATCCATTATTTTAAGGTTACTTTTAACCTAGAGGTAGTAATTAATAGTACCATGTAAGTGAAAAATAACATATTACTAGGTAAGAAGTTACCTCAATCGACATGCCATTGTTAAAATAATAACTTTTGTAATAAAAAAAATAAAGTTACCTCACTTTATTTCTTCTTACAAAACTCATAACCGGGTAATAGAATGTTTTGCTGGGTATATGCCAACGGTGGGCAAATGGGGCCCTTCGCTGATTTTGTGCGGCCCTTGTTGAAATATTAATTCCGATTTTTTTTATTTAAAAACATTTTTTTTTAATATTTTATTTCGAAATTTTTTAAAGTTTTTTATTTCGAAAATGTTTAGGTTAAAAAATTAGGGTCAGTTTTATAGTCCGAACTAAAATGGATTTGAAAATTTCTAACGCAAGATATATGTATTTAACTCTTTGCGGTTTGGTGGTCAGTTATCTAACCAACTCGTTTTTTACAATTTTTACTAAGACTTTTCATCTTTTAACTTTAATAAAACGATTTTCTGATAGAATACTAAATTTAAAATTTAAAAAAACAAAGTTTTTTCTAATCTAAGGCTCTAATGCATAAACTTTTCTTAATTTTGCGTTAAGGAATGCAATTGCTAAAGTATTAATTTTCCTTATTAAACGTTTACTAAAATATGTCATGCATAATCGTTAAATAAATAGTTTGTTAATTTCTCGTTTTATTCTGGCAACGCCCTTATAAAATGTGTCTCCACTTTCAAATAAATTATTAGTGATTGATATAGTAAACGATAGACTCGTTAATCATAGATAAATAATGTTGTTTTGAAGATTTTACCAAAAAAAAATAATTTATAATAAATTAAAACTTGATGAAACCTATTTTTATACATATTTTGCTTATAAAATAGTGTAAAATAATATTTTAAAGACAGTTTAATATAATGAATACTTGAAGTATTCGAATGACGAATATGTTTTGATTACATCAACATCACTATTTTGTTTAATTTAGTTTTTATTTTTTTTGTACACCAATTTGAGAAAATTTAATGAAAAATGGTTTAAATGTTGCAATTGTTCCCGGTTTTTTTAATTTGTTGGCTACAAGATTTTAGATTCTACATATTCTTGGGTGGATGACCCTTAAAAAAGCCTTTAAATAAATGAAAACAGAATATATTTGGTTTCAACAGAGATTTTTATTTTCCAAACTTTATGAACGTTTATGCATTCGGCTGGTATTGTTTAAGTTTACCTCATTGAAAATTAAAAAACATGAAATTTTTGAAAAATTTTTCACAAAGCACAAATTAAATCTGTTGATTCAAGTTTTGGAATACCAAGTTTCTAACCGCTCGTTCGGGGGAGCTATTTTTCTCTTTTCGCTCTTTGGCAATTTACAATTATAACTTACAACTTTTTCAATTTTGATTTCACTTTTCCCTGTTTAACGTTTTTCTCATTTATATAAATATATTTTTATTGAAAGGGCCAATCGATCTTACCCTAAGGGCCAGTTTAGTAAGGTATTTGTTACTTGAGAAGTATTTAAAACAAAAATCGATCTCAGTTCTAACTAGAAAAATTACCCTTAATTCTTTACAAAATAAATTCAACTTCTTTTACGAAACAGTCGACATTGACAATTACTTTTGTCACAAATATATAAGAAGGTACACTAATAGAAAAAAGTCGGTAAAAAATTAAGTTAAAACTAATAAAAATCGGTTAAAAATGATGCTACAGAAAAAAAATGTTAAAATTAGGAGATTATTATTTGCTATATATTATTACTAATAGCAGAAAAATAAAACTGTTAAATATACATAATTCTAGTTATATTTAAGTTTTTGTTAATGGAAAATAGCAAACTAACCTGCTAAAATCAGGAAAAAATTTTGCTAAATAATTAGTAGCCTAAAAAATCACAAAAAATTTAAAATTTTCGAAGTTTGTTTTTTCGATTTTTTTACTGCAAATAAAAACCGAGCCTTTTGAAAAAAGCGTTTTACAACTTTTTCAGCAAATATTTCTGCAGATTTTAGCGGTATAGACTGCTATTTGTATTCAACTAACGTTAGCTGAAAAATAACAAAAATTTTGTAGATATAACAGTTTATTTTCGCTATTTTTATTCCACTAATATTTAGCAACATTTTCTGCAGATTTTACAGTACAATTTGTTATTTTCAATTAATTTAATTTTGCTGTTCTTATTTTACTAGTATTTAGCAAAAAAAATCTGCTAAGTTCAGCAGTTTTTTCTGCAGCAAATGATGCTGATTTTTTTAAACTGATTTTTAGTAACTTTTTCTGCTATTTTTACAGATTTATTTCTATGAGTGTATCATTTCTTAAATAAAAAAAGATGTCATTTTGCATTTTAAAAAACTATGATATTTGTCAGGTTTAATTTTTGTTTTTCATCACGTTTATAAAGCTTTTTATAAATATCATGGAGCTTTTCCTCCGAGTGAATATTGAGTAATATTTATTGCTAATTTTAGCAAATAATTTTTAAATTGCAGTTTGTAGCAATTTTACTAAAATTTATTAGCGGTTACTAATTTTTTTGTTGAAATTTAATTGTATTACAAATCAGTAGGCATGAAATTAGCAAAATATACCACAGGTCTCAAAATAATTAATTTTGCAGTAATAATATCAACATTTTCGTAGCGATTATGCTTTTTTGTTGAGTGGGCGAGTTTCATATTCAGCACAAGCACGATTTTAAACTTAAATTTTACTTTAGTAAGAAATTTTGTTTGAAATTTTCTTACTCAAGCAAAGTTTTATTAATATTCGTACTCAGTACCGACTACAATACTTCACCTCATTTGTCTTAAATTTAGAACTGTATAAAATAGTGCAAAAGCACTAAAATAACTGACAAAATCTTAAAGTTTGTAATCATCGTTTAAATTAACCCTTTAGTGTATAGTGTCCCTTTAAAGAGGGGCGAATTTTTTTTGCTATGCGCAACGAAATTATTAAATAAAAAATCCAAACCAGGAGGCCATAATTTTTTATTCATGATTTTGTTGCCGGAATAATATTCAGTCTCTTATAACTTGTTTTTTTTTTATTTCCCTATTTTTATTACACCTGTCAAAAATTGACAATAAGTAATTAGTCTTACAGTTAGTAGGAATTAAATCATCCTAAATCATTACTTAAGATAAATAAATATGTTTAACACTAGTACATATCAATTTAGTTAAATGTTGAATAATTTTTATATTTGAATTACTCGCAGTTCCCCATAGTTCTGCTCCGTAGCTATGACTCTCTGCCTTATAGCCAGTATTTCTCTTTTCAACGATGTGCTCTTTTTAAATAAGTTTTGAATGTAGAACATGCCAAGATACTTTGCTTTAGTATCCGTATAAATAACTTGGGTTGTTTTATCGCTGTTGACCTGTATACCCCAGGCTTGGAACGAATTTAGTGTGCTGTTTAGTAATAATTGAATATTTGCAGTAGCAGTTCCGATATTTGTGTTAGCTGACAAAAGCACTGTGTCGTCGGCGATATATCAATCATATCATGATTTTCTCGAGACGTTGAAATTTCGGATGTGAACAGAAGATAAAGTACTGGCCCGAGGACACTTCCATGGGGAACTCCAGCTTTCATTAGCATTATGTTAGAACACTGATATTTGTATTTGATATAAAAGAGAAAAAACACGGAAACAAGTTTTTTGGTAATATTTTTTTGAGTTTACGTGAAAGCCCTATATGTTGAATGCTTTGGCTACGTCGAGCTAAGAACCCCACAGTATTTCTTTGTATCAATGACGGTTGAAATTTTGTTTGTTACTCTATGGATTTGCTAATAGTGGAGTATAAAACCAAATTGATGGTCCGGGATTAGATTTCTTTCTTTGAGTATATATTCAATACGGGCAAAGAAAATTTTTTTGAAGAGTTTTGAAAGTAATTGTAGCAGGCTTATTGGTATGTATGAGGTAGCTTTTGTTGCATCTTTATTGTGCTTAGGAATAGCTGTTATTTCTACTGCTTTCCATATACTCAAAAAGGTTTGTCGGTAGAATATACTGAAAATTACAGTTAAAACTAAGGTATATGCAGTTAAAAAGGCGACAAAGGAATTTACCTTTAAAATAAATAAAAATTTTGTTTAGTAGGTTTGAGGTTAATACGAAGAATTAACATTTTTCAAAAGATATAGACACATTAATTTGCAAATCAAACTAGATCTAGTTTCTGCATTTTTTCTATGAACAGGCTTCATCAGTGATTTTCCATTAAATTGTATTATTCTTTATATTTTATTGTCAGATTGTCTCTATATGATAATTTTTGCAACAACCCGTCGGCGGCAGGAATCGAACCCATGCATTCCTACATTACAAACGTAACTATACTAGCCATGTAACCCACGTAAGGCCTTGCAAGTAGCGTAGCTAATTCATAGTTTCTTTCCTATTCAGCTTTCTGCTATTGTTTTTAACTTTTAGAAGTGATCAAATAGACACATAGAAACATTCTACTTTCGATTTTTTTGTTTATCTTCTTATCTCCTCCGTGTCATCTTTTTTCCAAATTTGCCACAGTTTTTACGTTTAAGTGCAGGCAATTTGTGTATATTGGCGACGGACTGCCAACAGGGAATTTTTATTTTTCCTAGTTAAGTGTTGTTATTTCAAACGCGTCAAATAGACCAACTGCAATTTATATTGTAATTAATATGCATTTTTTGTTAATCCTAATTTATTAGGTTTGAGGTTAAGAAGAAGAATAAACATTTTTCAAAAGTTATAAATACATTAATTTGCAAATAAAAATTTTTGTTATTTTTAACTGTTGATAAATAACTAACAAATGCATTAAAAATAACTAACAATGTCGTAAAATAAACTGACAAACTTTTACTCCAAAAATTTTTAAACCACTTCAATTAAAAAAACAGTGGTCTCCTCGAGGCAAAAAATCGATATATCACGCCTTAAAATCCGACTGTAAATGCCGAAGCTATAACGAAAAATTAAAAAAAGTGACCCCTACGTTCCGGAAAAAAAATTCGAACTTGCCTTGCAAAATTACTTTATATTCGAAGGTGCGGTCTAATGTACACTGTACATTTCGAAATTCGAAATTTCGCCAGACGGTATTATGTTGATTCGTTTGCACTCAATCCTTACCATACATGGGACTAATTAATTACGTGGACTAATTAATTGATTATTTCATTACCATTGCATTAATATCAATTGTAATGAAATTATTTTCATTACCATTTTTTTAATTAATGGTACCCAGCAAACAAAGATGATCATTAATGACTCAGAAATGAGATCCAAAAACATAAACATTTTCCACTTTTTCCTATGAAAGTGGTCCGTCCAAAAGAGCCCCCTGTGTATTCAGAAATGACTCAGAAAAAAGAAAGTATAAAATCCAAAATTTCTTCATAAATTTAAAATCTTCTTTGAGTCCGAAAAGTGAACCCTCGTTTTGAGACAGCTTTTTAGATTGTAGAGACAACTTTTTGGATTGTTTTCTGAAGGTTCATATTTTCTACCAAAAAAAGAGTGTTCTCAAAAAAACAATAACCATTTCTATTAGCCATTTAAAAATTTTATTTATGAGCGCTCCGAAATTGCTGCATGGGTAATGATTTCAGAATTTAATTTCATTTATTAATGACAATGATTTTAAATTTCATTAGCATTGATAATGAATCAGTTAAAAAAAATAATTGCCGTTGACAGAAAAACGTAAAAGTCGTTGAAATCGGGGATGGAAATTGCTCATTTAGGCTCATGCTCATTTGAAATTAAATATTACTTACACGCAGAAAAAAACAGGGGGAATATTAACTAAGAGCTATGTAATTATACAACTACATAATTTTCAAGTTAGTTTTACAAAGTTTTTGTAAAGTATGAACATTTTTTTGTAAAATATAGGGTGTTTTTTTAAGCCCGATAGAACTTGAAATTGTAAAAAATAACACAAAAAATTAAATTGTAATCAAAATTTTTTTTTTATTGGAAAGATCAATACGTGACATTAACATTTGAAAATGATTTCGGGCATATGGGCACCGCGGCTGCTCTTGACGAAGCGCATTCTGGACGTCCAATTTTGGGCCACTTTTTCGAGCACTGCTGGCCGTATGTCACGAATAACACGAACAATGCTGTCCTCCAAGGCATCAATTGTTGCTGGTTTATCAGCATAAACCAGTTACTTCACGTAGCCCCACAGGAAATAATCGAGAGGTGTCAAATCGCACGACCTTGGAGGCCAATTGACAGGTCCATTTCTCGAAATCAACTTATCGCCAAATTTTGATTTCAATAAGTCGATGGTTGCGTTCGCCGTATGGCACGTAGCGCCATCCTGTTGAAACCACATCTCCTCCGGATCAATGTCATCCATGTTTTCAAACAAAAAATCATTGATCATGGTGCGGTAACGATCTCCATTGGCCTCATTTTTGAAGAAATAAGGTCCGATGATGCCACCAGCGTGAAAACCGCACCAAACGGTGCATTTTTCTGGATGTAATGGAGTCTGTAGGGTCTCTTGTGGATTGGTCTCACTCCATATGCGGCAATTTTGCTTATTAACAAACCCGTTAAGCCAAAAATGCGCCTCATCGCTGAACACAATTTTGCGTCTATAAGTTGCGCGAATCGACGACTGATTTTCAAAGTAAATTTGGATAATTTCGTAGCGTTGTTCAAGCGTGAGTCTATTCATGATGATTTGTCAGAGTATACTGAAACAAATAAAAAAAAATGTTTCATCAAAATTTAATTTTTTGTGTTACTTTTTACAATTTAAAGTTCTATCTAGCTTAAAAAAACACCCTTTATATACAATCCTTGCAAAATATATACATGTGTAGTGGAAAATATAAAAATTACATATATTTTGCTAGAAAATTGTAAAATTTACTTCGAACTTATGTAGTTGTATAATAACATAGCACTTAAATAAAGTTCCACCTGTTTTTTGTAAATGTAATTAATTGTAATTATTTTTTTTATACATTAGTGTAATTTAGTTACCATTAGTAATGTTTTTTCTAATGAAAAATATTTCATTACCATTAAATGGTAATGAGATTTTTTTCATTGACATTAGTATCAACCAGAGATTTGAAGAATTAATACTTTTTTGAATGAATTCACTACCAATCGAACTCAATTTTCTCTAGAATTGAATGAATTCCTTTTCTTAAGTAATTTACTGAATTCGTTCGACTGAACGCGTTCATCAAACAATAAATTCAAATAATTAATTCCATGGCAGTAGTTCTCTTTATTAAATCAAATGAATTAATTCACTGGTGAACGCGTTCAATTTTATAAATCGAACGGAAAAAAGTGAATTAATTCCTTACTGAATTAATTCACTTTTTACTGAATAAATTCACCACAGAATTCGTTCAATTTCATTTTCGTTCAGAGAATTAAAAAAAATAAAATTACGTTCAGTGAATTAAAGAAAAATAAAATTACGTTCAGTGAATTAAAAAAAATTAAATTACGTTCAGTAAATTAAAAAAGAAAAAAAAAATACGTTCACTGAATTGAAAAAAAATTACGTTCATTTAATCGAAAAACAAAAATTACGTTCTCTAAATTCAAAACCTGTTTTCTGCCGTTCAGTAGAAGGAAACATTGTATTGTAAAAACGCATAAATGAAATACGTCAAAGTCAAGCATCGTCATTTAACTGGGAAGCATAAGTTTTCAAAATTAATAGTTATATTTTTTCCAAATTCATCTATATCTGTAAAGTTTTTATTTTTAATAGTAAAAGGCTTTATTTTTTAATCATGTAGGTTGATAAAGTGCATCGGATTTCTCTAACACTTAATATATATATGTAATTTGTTTATTTTTACTAGCGAACGCTGTAAAATTGCTTAGTTGCTAATTTTATTTGTAAATAAATTGTTTCTTCTGCTGAACGGCAGAAAACAGGCTTTAATTCACTGAACGTAATTTTATTTTTTTTTTTAATTCACTGAACGTAATTTTATTTTTTTTTAATTCAGTGAACGTAATTTTATTTTTTTTTGAATTCACTGAACGAAAAGGAAATTGAACGAATTCATTGGTGAATTAATTCAGTAAGGAATTAATTCACTTTTTTCCGTTCGATTTATAAAATTGAACGCGTTCACCAGTGAATTAATTTATTTGATTTAATAAAAAGAACTACAGCAATTGAATTATTTCGTAACAAAATAAATTGAACGAAAACAAATATGAATTAATTCCATTCAATATATGGTGCTTTGTGTATTAATTCATCGAATTTTTAATTCAGAATTGAAAAATTGAATTAAGGAATTAATTCTTCAAAGCTCTGGTATCAACTAATGGTAATGAAATTTTAATGGTAATGAAAAATTCCCAAGTATGATCTTTACCAATAAAATAAAGTTTTAAACCTGTGGCAAATATAAATAATAATTTTGAATTATATATTTTAGCCACAAGCCTTATTATACCACTACTGCTGTTAGGCATAGCACAGACAATTCCAATCACAGATGCCGCGGAACAACCAGCACGTATTGTCTGTTACTTTAGCAATTGGGCAGTTTATCGACCTGGTCTTGGTCGTTACGGTATTGAGGATGTACCCGCAGATTTATGCACCCATCTCATCTATTCCTTTATTGGTGTCGATGACAAATCATGGCAAGTATTGGTAATTGATCCAGATTTGGATGTTGAAAAAAGTGGCTTCCGCAATTTTACCCAACTACGTAAGACACATCCAAATTTGAAGCTACAAATTGCTGTCGGTGGTTGGGCTGAAGGAGGTTCAAAATATTCAAGAATGGTTGCGGTACGTGAACATCGCCTTAGTTTCATACGCAGCGTTGTGGACTTTATGACGAAATATGATTTTGAAGGCTTCGATTTGGATTGGGAATATCCTGGTGCTACAGATCGTGGTGGCACTTATGGTGATAAGGATAAATTCCTGTATTTTGTACAAGAATTAAGACGAGCTTTCGAGAGAGAAGGTCGAGGTTGGGAAATAACGATGGCTGTACCAGTTGCAAAATTCCGTCTACAAGAGGGTTATCATGTGCCAGAATTATGCGAGTAAGTGTATAATGTTAAAATTAAATTCATGGATGATTATGATGGTGTTCATATTTACTAAAATAGATTATTAGATGCCATCCATGCTATGACCTATGATTTACGTGGCAATTGGGCGGGTTTTGCCGATACCCATAGCCCTCTTTACAAACGTAAACATGATCAATACGCATATGAAAAACTTAATGTTAATGATGGTTTAGCTTTGTGGGAAGATATGGGTTGTCCAGCTAATAAACTAGTTGTTGGCATACCATTCTATGGCAGAAGTTTTACACTAAGCAGTTCCAACAAAAACTACAATATGGGAACGTATATCAATAAAGAAGCTGGTGGTGGTGCTCCTGGGCCCTACACAAATGCAAGTGGTTTCCTAGCCTACTATGAAATATGTACTGAAGTTCAGGATAAAGCGAATGGTTGGACTGTGGAATGGGATGATGCTGGTATGGTACCATATACCTATCGTGATACTCAATGGGTTGGTTATGAAAATGAAGCATCTGTACAAATAAAAATGGATTATATTAAACAAAGAGGTTATGCTGGCGCCATGACCTGGGCTATTGATATGGATGATTTTCATGGTTTATGCGGTCGTGAAAATACACTTATGCGTATACTCTATGATAATATGAAAAATTATCGTGTACCAAAACCAACACGAGAAACTACACCTCGGGTAAGTTGTCACTTATTATGTGAATTATTTTGAAAATGTTTGACAAAAAGAACAAAAACAATTGCAGTTGCCAAATATGTTTTTGTACAATATATTTTCTTTTGTTCTTATATTGTATGATTTTAATTTATATTGCAGCCAGAGTGGGCTAAACCGCCAGCCACACCACCTAACCCTGATGAGGGCAGTCTGGTTATTTTAGAAACAACAACAAAAAAATCAAAACCCATGACCACAAAAAGACCATTACCAGCTGCAACTACCACTACAAAGGTAAAATAAATTAATTTTTTTTTAATTAAAGAAATTTAAGGAGAAGTTAATTCTCTTATCGTATATGTATAAATTTATAGTAGGGTGGGTCAATTTTTTTTTTGTCAAAAGGCATATAGCAAAAACGTAATCTACGAAGATATGCTAAAAATACCACATTTTTCATTAATATTGGGCTTATTTCTGCTTCATCTTTTCAAGCCAAATTTTAAAAACCTCTATTTTAAAAATTTACCCAAAAACTTAAGTTTGTAGATACATATTTTATTTTGCAAATTAAAACAACAGAACCTCTTAAATATAAAAAGCTGGACTTATTTGTTAAAGCATTGAAAAAGGTCAGTTTTCAAAGTCTTTTTTTACAGTCCATACAAGGTCTTCGGGTACGACTTTGTAGAGTTATCGCCATAAAATCGTCTCGATTCTTTGCAATTACGCGTGGTCAGACATGCGTTAGCAACTGCACACATCGATCGGTTCCCTGAAGGTGCGATGGAATTCCGGGATCTGGGAGTGGTTTTTCATTAGAATTTACTCCAACAACATGGCATAAATATGTCCAAAAAGAGCAACTATTTATACTTGTGTTTTGACCAGTGTTGCCACCAGTAAAACAAAAAAATACACAGCAGCAGGACAAAAATGATCCAAAACCGTATGAAATTACACAAAAAATTAATATTTTTTATTAGTTTAAAATAAAAATTAGTTTTAAAAAAAATTATCTGGCTCTTTGGATTCTCCTGCGCACAGTGGGGAAGAATCGAAATAATTTGGAAATAATTCAGTCACTTCGGTCTTACCGGCTGGTTGGATTGCTATGAAATTTCATAATGTCACCGATGGACGCAACAGAAAACCTCTAAGAAAAGCCACCTCTTAAATGTGAAAATTTCGAAAGTTTGCCATTTTTCGATTTAAAAAAGGTAACAAAAAATTATGTTCGGCAGAAAGTTAGCAAATAGTGTTTGAATTACAATAAAATATGTCCTAAATTTGGAGAAAAAGGATTAATATTTAGACACAGTTTACCTGCAAAGGTCATATAGAAAGTCAATTATAGGGTGCCAGTTATAATAAATTAGCCTTTGCAGACTGAATTAATGGATTAACTAAAAGATATATAAATCTTCCCACTGTGCCGCCGTAAGAAAATTTTTGTCTGATCAAAGCCCAGTAACTGTTACAAAAACTTTGTAAATTACAAGTTTTTGCAGTCATGAGAAAGTCGCAATGATAACAAACACAAATTTTTTGCTTAATTTGAAATGGTGGCAAACCCAAGACAAAAATAATTATTTTGAATGTAATTTGACAATTATTTTCTCAAAAAATTAACAAAATAAGGAACAAAATCTACAAATAAAGTATAAAATAACATTTTTGACTTTCTCTAACTAAATTGGGTTTGTGCTGAAAAAATTTACAAAAACTATTTAGCAGAAACTGGAATTTTTTTTTTTTTTTGGTTGGATGCCCCCTATTAACGCAGTGCATTGTGTTGGTATTAGGAAAATAAGTTATGGGGAGGAGGAAAGAGGGAGTAGTGTTTATGAATATTTGATTTGAATTTCTCTACATTGTAAGTAACAGGGAAGACTTCTGCGGGGAGTTTATTCCACATACGGCTAGTACGACTGATAAACGAATTCTCTCTGTAATGTGTTGTGCGATCAATCGACTACAAACGGATGTGCTCTACTTGATAGGCGAGTATTACGAATAAAAACTCGGGCTCTGGGGATAAGTTCACTTATCTCAGCAGAATACTTCCCATGGTAATATCGATAGAACAGAGTTACACAACCCACATTCCGACGATGCTCCAATGAATCAATAGAGCTGGATACTCTACTGTCATTGATAAGCGCCGACGCCCTCCTTTGCACACGGTCCAGAAGCTCCAAAATAGACTTCGAAGCTCCTGCCCATATATGGGAGTTGTATTCCATCTTCGGTCGGGTATAGGTGGTATAAATATTGAGTAAATCGGATGTAGTGAAGTACTAGACACTTGAATGCTTCTTTCGACACTTGGAAAACATGCTTATTCCAACGGACGTCACACTGAATTTTCATGCCCAGAACATCAAGAGTATCCGATTGCTCAATATCGATATCACCCATTTGTACAGATGGTAGTGTTGACCCCGCAGCCCTATGGGTCAATATACAACATTGGGTCTTGCGTGCATTAAAGTCGACCTTATTCACACGACCCCACTCTGAGATTGTAGTAAGGTCGCGATTCAGTGTGTCATTCATAGTTGGCCTTTTGCCCCCAATCTCCTCAAGGCTTGGTCTACTATTAAAGGAAAATGAATGACACATGTTACTGTCATCTGCAAAAGAGTATATAGGGTTAAAAGTTTGACCAAGAAGGTCATTGAGAAATATAAGAAATAGGAAGGAGAAAGAGCGGTACCCCTGAATTCAGCTGAAACTCGTCGGATGAGATTCCATCTATAACAATACGAATAGTGCGATCTCTGAGAAAGGGCTCCCTGAAATAACCCGCCACGAAATAACTCCCCAAAATGAATACGAAATAAATCCCCAAACTTTTGTACATAAAACAACAACAACGGTAATTGGGCACTTATTTTGTTTTTTTGGGGATTTATTTCGTATTTTAATTGGGGACTTATTTCATTATGAAATAAATCCCCAAATTTTAAAAATGATATAAATCCCCAAATATATTTTTGGGGAGTTATTTTATTTTCTCTAAAATTTAGATTCTTTCAAATTCCAAGCTAAAAATAGATAGAATTATTACACGCAAATACAATTTTTTACGAAAACAGTAAAATTACACCGTGGAGTAAATATCAGTTACAGTAAATCTAAAAATTGTTCCTAGAACTTCTTTTGATGTGGTAAAACGTAGAACAATTTTATTAAAAAATAAGTGTATAAAACCATTATATAATATAATTTAATGAGTGTAGAAAAAATACAGAATTTATTAATAGTTTTGGTGAAGGAAAAATTTTGCGGATTTTTCATAACTAACTGATCTACCCTCAGACAATTTATAGCTAACGAATAAATAGTTCTTTATCATAAATCGGTTGGAAAACAAAATTACGCGCGATCCAGCCGATCGCGCTCCAAAAATATATAGTCAACGATTTAATAGTTTTGGCATGGTTTTGGTAGAGAAAAAATTTTGGTTGAGTGTAAATCGAAAATTTTAAAACCAACATTTTTTCTATACCAAAACCATGCCAAAACTATTAAATCGTTGGCTATAAATTGTTGAATTAAACAATGTATAAAGTTTTTCATTTCCAAACGATTTACACCTAATCAAAATGTTTTCCGTATCAAAACCATACCAAAAATATTAGTTGGCTACACATTGTTAGCATATTTAAAGAAGAATCTTTGGATGAATAGTTATCAGACGAGGAACAAGATGTAGCGACTTTTAATAATTTCAACGAATTTTCAGTTTTTAAAGTCATGTATGCAATCTTAATAATAACGATATATTTAAAGACTCTATGCAGATATGTGCATATTTAACATACATAAATATATCGTCACCTAAAATGCAAATGGGCGCAACAACAAAAAAATTTAAGCCGATTTTCTGATTGATTATGATGCACTAGACTAAATTACATTTCCCTACAAAATTTTAAACTTATATGTAGAAATAAGTCTATAGTCGTGTTTTAAACAAGAGAAGAAAATATAGAATATCTTTAATTCTACAATGTTTTTTTTGGTTCTCGTGTAAAAAAAAAATGTTGTTAGGCCCTTTTGCATTTTAGGTGACGATATGTAATTTTTACAATGAAAAAAAATATGAAATAATACTGAATTTTAAAATGGGGACTTATTTCATCTTGAAAATGTGGCTTTATTTCATTATGAAATAAACCCCCAAAAATGGGGAGTTATTTCTTTTTTGTTTGGGGTCTTATTTCTTTGCTGTGGGGGTCTATTTCATTATGAAAATTAGGGCATTATTTCATAATGAAATAAGCCCCCAATTTTGGGGCAACAAAAAAAACTACACAAAAATGTCATTATTCAAAAATAATCCAAGGATTGTGTAAACAGTCCCATTTTTGAATAATTATTCGAAAAGTGGCAACACTGGTTTTGACATGATATGGCAGTAGTTTCAAGTTTTTCATTACTTTTCGGCATTTCTTTAAATCAAATGGAAGCAGATTCTTAAAGCTAATAAAATTTTGTTCAAAACAAATCCGAACTAATAATATATGATTTTTGGTTTTAATGATAACATGTTGTTTTCCATCATGTTTTCCATTTTTTAAAATACTTTAAACTGAAATCTTTATGTTTGTCGCCGGGAGCTAGGTTTCAATTTGAATGGAGATCTGACAATCAGTTCTATATATTTCGGACATGCTGATTACAATGGCGTACTTTATTTTTCGATCAATGGTAATGTAGAGGGGCGCCAGTGGGGCACATACACTAATCCTATTTTACTCCGCTATTAAGGGAGATTAAAATTCGGAAAAAATATATTTTGTGCATTTTTTAATTACCTTTCCTTGACATCCACTTTGATGAATTTATATCATATGTGGTCGCAGACAGACGTATTTTTGTGTTTTTTGGGTTGCCAAAAAAATAATAGGAAGTAACTACATTTTGCAATAACTTCCTGAAATTATGTGGTAAGAAAATAATTTTTCATTATGTTAGACCTACGATCCTAAGGTTTCCAAAAATAATAATTTGATTTTAATAAATGCTTAAAAAGTGTGAAAAATATTAATTTTATGTTAGTGCGGGCACAATCAGCAGATGGCCCCTGGAGCTGCAAAGAGTTGGTGCATCCCTGCCTAAATTGCTTGATAAGACTTTTCTATATGTTTAATAGTAAATTAGAACAATTGTGTTCATTATTAAATTTATATTAATTATTCAGTTTTTTATAATTTTGAAGAATCATTATATTATAGTTTTAAATTATTTTTTTTAATGTAGTGGAGATTTATTGATTAAAAAGAATCACATATCTTAAAGAACTTGTTCTAAATTATTTATTTCAGTCATTAAAAGATTGACTTTGCTGTATTATAAAATTTTTTTGTTAAAATTGTATCTAGCTCTTTTGGCGAATATACCCCAGGTTTGGGGCAGTTGCGCCGAATTGAGTTACTTTGAATATCATTAAAAAAATAATAGAAAATATGCAAATAACACTGTGAGACAAATGGTAGGGGTCAGTGATCGGGAAGGGTTCAAACTACCGGGGAAAGTTATATCGGTAAAAAAGAAGTTATACGTGTCCCGGCGTTTCGCTGGGTCACCCCTAGGAATCGAGATATATCGATTTGACCTTTGGTGGTCTTTTTTTTGACATAACTCGAGAACCACTAGTCTGATTTTGCTCAAACAATTTTAAAAAAATTAAAAATTACAATTCCTTTAATCTGTTCATATAACGTTTTTCTATATACTCAACAGTTTTGTCGGTAAAAATAAATGTATGAAGAAAAAAATATTTTTTGCCTAAAATATTAAAAAAAAGTAATAAACAAAAGGTTATTGATTTTTATTGTAGCGGTAACAAACATTTATTTTTACCGGCAAAACTGTTGAGTATATAGGAAAACGTTATACGAACAGATTAAAGGAATTGTAATTTTTAATTTTTTTAAAATTGTTTGAGCAAAATCGGACTAGTGGTTCTCGAGTTATGTCAAAAAAAAGATATATCTCGATTCCTAGAGGTGACCCAGCGAAACGCCGGGACACGTATAACTTGTTTTTGACCGATATAACATTTCCCGTTGGTTTCATCCCATTCCGATTTTGACTGTCGCATAGTGTAATTAGAATAAAAATCATAGAAATTAAAGCCAAGATATGTAGGTTTTTAATTCGAAAGTAATTTTTGAAAAATAATTATGAGTTAAGCAATGACAGTGCTTTGAAAAAAAAGTGGCGAAGGATCCCCTCTCTACCCAACAGATTTTTCGCTAAATGTCTATAAAGTTTGGCGGTTGTCCATTCAGTTTTTTATATAAAAAATTTTTCTAATTCAATTAATAAGAATCTTTTTGTGTTAAAATGTAGGCACATGACCTGTGACCATATTTACGATATAAACGCGGTGTGCTAATCATGATATTTAAACCACTACTTAGCATTTTGTATAAGTTTTTATGATTTTTTGCTATTTCAGCGACTTTAGTCGCTGAATGTACAATCGACCTCAACAAATGTAATGCCTTAGTAAGGAAGCAATTAAAAGGAAAATATTTCAATAAAAATGTATTCATCTTTTCAAAAATTTTGTATGGCAGCATAGTTTTCCAAGATGTCCCCAAAGTTATTAATTAATTTTCTTAGAAATTTGCGTAGATTTCGTTTTTGCTATACGCGTTCCTTTTTTTATCATCCGAACAATTTGTATAGAAATTGAGAATTTTGTAACCTACATTGGGTAATAAATATTTGTGCAGATGTTTGTAACCAAAATAAACTTATGTATGTTACCCAAGTTGGCTTACGAAGTCGATTTAGGGCGAGTAACTTATTTCCAGCAGAACCATGGTTAACGTTAACCACAGATATTTCCTCATAAATTTTTCATAACTAAGGTTAACTACTAAACTAAGTTTATTTTGAGATAAGTTAACAGGTCTTAGTAATGTTTAGTTTAGTCATTTTGCTTAACGCCCAATATTGAACCTTATTGAAATTAGTCCATATTTATACCTACGCAGAACGAATTTACAAAATTCTAATTAAATTTAAAAAAATTTTTTTTTTTTTTTTGTAAATACAAAAACAAACTTTTTAAAAAGGCACCAACCCAACAAACCAAACGATATCGTTTCGAATTCGTAACGATATCATTTCGATTATACGTTTGTCCGAGAATGATATCATTAACGATTCATAAGTAATAGGTACTGTGAAGAAAAGTGCACATTCGTTAATGATATCGTTTTTTCATGAAATAACGATATCGTATGATATCGAAAATATCAGGCAATGCGATAATATTTTCGTCATATTGCAAAATTTTTGTCGTTATTTTATCACTATTCGATAAAAATATGATATGATTAACGATATCGAAATAAAGAAGTATATATGATATCTTTAACGATTAAATTAGAACAAGCAAATGGGACTTTTTCAGAAAATTTATTGTTATTTTTAAAAATTATGATATTATTACGAGTTCATATTTTTGTATCATAAACGATAGCAAATATGATACTTAATATGTATTCGTTAACGATACTGTATCGTTTCATGGTTTATTGGGAAGGTCCATTTTTGAATAGATATAACCTTTTGACGGTTGTAATATATAGTTGTGGGTAGTCGAATTTTTCGACCATTTTGTTCTATCTCTCTTAGTTTTCGAGACATGCACCATTTTAAAAAATCGAGAGGGTAAGAAATAGCGCCATCTTTAAAACATTGAACACACTGGTGCCGCCATCTACCTGGTAATAGCGGAAATATAAAAATATTACATTTTAACAATAAATGTTTAAAATTTAACAAATGGGTTCTTCAAAATTAGCTATAAATAATTTTGAAGATTGGCAAACACAAAATAGTTAAAGTACTGAGGATTTTTAGTATTGTGTTAAATGGAGACAACTAAATCAGTGTTTCAACTAAAAATTTGTTAAAAATTAGCTAAGTCGATTTGAAACAGGTTTGACAGATTTTTTTACTGACGTATTAGTTGAAGTGTAGGAATGAAATAATTTTAAAAATTTTTTATCTTATATTTTTTAAAAATATATTTCATTGTGATCTATATATTTTTCATTCTTAAAACGTATATCTCGAACTTATTGATTGCTTCTTCAGGCCTTTTAACTAGCATTCAACGCAATTTATTTTTGATAAAAGGGGACAGATGAAAATCGTTGGGTACCAGGAGGATGGGTAGTAATTCAAAATATTTCCTTGCTTAAATAATTACTTGTTAATGCAGACTTATGAGCTATCGCATTTTCATAATGTAGTGTGATTCGACAATTTGGGTCATTTCTTTCTTGCTTCGTAAATAACATCGGTCGATTCTCTAATGGAACGGTAGCAACATGACCCGTTATACAAAAAAAAGTCACAATTTTCTTAGAAATAATAGTACCTCGATTGAATGAATCTGTTTTCTCTTTGTAATTAAATAAATATTGAAGGAATTCACAATTCGTACTATATTAAGTACTAAATTAGCATTTGCCGTAAACTTGACAATTTTGTATGAGTTAAACTTCAAAAATCATGCTATTTTACAACATACTAACGTTAGCACTTAAACTATGGATACCCTCATTATATTAAATCAAATTTATTTAATTTTATTAATCTTGTACGGGCCATTACTAAAATGTTAGGATTTTAAATGTTACAAACGAAGGTATGAACTAAACATACTGTGTGTCACAAGGTAGTGTGAAATAAAAACAAATAAAATCATTAGTCAACATTTTTTAGTATCACTATATTTTACATTTTATTGCCAAAATATACTCTATATAAAATTTTCGAGCTATAAAAACATTTCATTATCGATTAAAATTATTTACAAAACACAGTTCTTCTTTAATTTGTTAAAATTTTTATTGGTTTTGTAATGAAATGAGCTTTATAGGACGATTCTTTAAACTCTAATCTAATCTCCAATAGCCTTATTCAATTTTGAATTCTTGATTTCTATAATTTTTGATTCTTCAGAATCAATTCTCGGGATCAGGTTTCGAAATCAATATCTTAATTTCAATTGTAGAAAAACTAGTTCTAGAATTTGCTTAGAACCAATAAAGCTATACTTATCTGGATAAACATAACTGGTTTCTTTAGTAAGCTTTATGTTAAGACGAAGAATAAACATTTTTCTCTAAAAATGAGAAACATATTAATTTTCAAATGAGACTAAATTGATCGAGTTTCTGCCTTTTCTATGGACATGCTTCATCAGTGATTGTCAGATCGTCTCTATATGATCATTTTTTATCGATAAATATATAAATATTATCGATAATAGAATTTAAATTAGAAAAGATTCTGAACCAAAAAAGTTATTCTATACCCGGTTAAAAATAAGCACGTATGTTCATGTATGTATATGTATGGATGATCATATATGATTCCATACATGAACATTAACGAAAATTGAGGTAATATGTAGATACATGAGCATACATGTTCATAAATGTGAATTGATGAACACATCTATATATTATTTCACATGTTTTCTCATATATTTTTGCATATATTGTTTTATATTAAAAAAAGTATTTTCTCTGTTCAAAAAAGTTTGTTTATTTCAGGTTTTAACAATTTAATAAAAATAACGATTTTAAAATAATGTAACGCTAACTTACAACTAAAGAAAATTAACAACAGTTATAGCCAAAATTTTATCATTATAAAAGTACTATTTTGGAAATTTGTTACAACTTTTGAGCTTAGGTCGCGATTACATCTGCATAAAAATCTCAAGATTTCGACACCCAGCCTTATGAAAAAGCATGAAGAAAATCTTATAGAAGTTAAATTTTTAATAAAATACACATTTCA
Source organism: Leucophora obtusa (assembly GCA_949987735.1). NCBI lineage: Eukaryota > Metazoa > Arthropoda > Insecta > Diptera > Anthomyiidae > Leucophora > Leucophora obtusa. The sequence goes on from OX465295.1 coordinate 77,394,157, forward strand.
AGATTAATTGAAAAATCTCCAAAATGAGATTGGTATTTCTTTTGAAGTTGTGAAAATTTTAAATGAAATTTAAAACTGAGAAAGTTTTATTTATAATTGAGAAAATCCAAATAAAATTATGTTTTTTATTTAAAATTTATCTTGTACTTGTATCTTGTATTAAAATAAAATTATAAAGAATAGTGCTTATTTCAAATAAAATTTTGTGAGTTTTAAAATAGAAAATCCCAATTTAATTGGAAATTACATAAATTTAAAGTAAAAGGCACTACTTATCTTATTAAAAATATCATTAATACAATTGAAAATCACAACATCAACTAAATTTTCTTTACATACAATGGTGGTGATTTCAACAGGAATTGGTGCAGGATGATATTTGCTTTAATATCTCGTTAAGGTTTTTAGATTAGGTTTATAATTCTGTTACCAATCAATAATTAAAGGTGTTTCTACATTGTTATATTTTCAAAAAAGGTTTGATTTTTGGTGAAAAATAAGTTAGGTAGTCTAATTCCAATTGATTTTTTAATAATCTCAAAAAATGAAGAAGGCTCTTCTATTCGCATAAACACACATTTTTCTTTATAAATGTGTTAAAACAGTACGAGTAAAAAATTTGTTTCATTCACTAGTGTGGATTTAAAAGATTAATGCAAACACCTTATATACTCTAAAAATTCAATATAAAATCATTTTAAAAAAGAAGAAACTATAGAAAGTTTATGAACATAAAATTTTGGAATCCAAATATTTGGTTTCAGATTTTCATAAGTATTATAAAAAAGATTGAACTGTTCATTTTAATATCTGGCACTTTTAAGATGGTGATGACCTTAGAAACTTAAAGATGACAATTGAAGAACTTCTTTAATGCTCTTTCATAGTGGTGAATATAAATATCTCGGGATTCCAATGCAGATTAAACGTGAACTAATAGGTATTGGCTCTCAGGTCAAAAATTTTAAAATTCTCCAAATGATCAACCAAACGTCCATATATGTGTAGATTTACCTGTAGAAGAACGGACAGAATTCACACTTTGATTAGTACATATAATTATTCATGGCATAGTGGGGGCCGAATTATACATTAATAAAGAATTGAAGCGACTGGAGGTTTATAGCATCTGGCGGAATGAAGGAGTTTACAAGGGTATTATATTTGGTAACACTTTATCAAAAGCTTTAATTGAAAAATACAACAGAAACGACAATTACCCTTATGAACTCATTTAATAAATTTAAAATTTTTGACAAATTATACATACTTAACTAGAAAACACAGAACTGCATAGAGGCGTCAGCGTAGATTTTGAATATGCTTCGCTTCTTAGTTTTTATTTTACCTAAAAAAATTTTAAGTAAATGAATGTTATTTTAGTCTGACTCAAGATCATAAATTAATATCACTTTCTGTTTAAATTATTTTCAAATCAAAGAAAGATGATACAATTTTTACAAGTAAATTACAAAGAATAAAAATTATTGAAAAAATTCGATAAGACCAGCAAGGCAATTAATTATTAATTATTATTATTTCCTTTTTTTAAAATGCATTTTCTTACCTTTTTCACTATTTATATTTTATTTTTTATTACTATTATTTTTTTCAAACTAAAAAACAACATTAAATGCTCAGACATCAAAACAACTTGATTAGAAACACAAATGTTTTTTATTTTTTCAATGTAATCAAATGTGTTTGGTAAAAAACGCATCGGCTAAGGTAAAATGACGTCTCATCGGTTAGTTATAAATCTTCACCACTGATTGAACCCTTACTGAAATTTTTCTGAGAAAATACTCATTCAGATTCCGATAAATTTTTGCAATAGAAAACTTGATTTTAATCTAAACCCATTTTTGTAGAAAATTCTGATTCTATATTTTCATATAAAAATGTCCTTGAAATCTATGGTTCGTTAGGAAAAGTTCCTTAAGAAATCATTATTTTTCTTTTTGTCTATATCTTATTAAAATCTGATGGTTTTTCGGTAAGAAAAGGTTCTCGAAGTATAGAGATTTTTTTAAGAAAAGCCTTCGGAATTTGTGAGTTTGTCTAAACACAAATTTTAAAGCACGCTTTAGAGAAAATCACAGATTTTTAAAGTTTTTTCCTATTAAAAAATCATATTGTAATTTTCCCTTCATTATAATCCTGTATATAACAAGTTTTAATAAAGTGTTAATAAACATTATTACTAATCGTTTTCTTATATTATTTTGACAATATATTAAATAAGGACAAAATTTGAAACTTGATGGATTCGTGTTAACAAACTTCTTCGAAACCTTCCCAACGAAATCAACACGAAAGGTTGCAAAGTTCTACTGTATTACTGTCAAACCATTTCATATTCGATTTTTATTCCTACATAAGTGTACATTTTAGGGATATAACTTTTTGCAATTTTTGCAAATGTCATTTCTCCCAAGGTAAATTCAAGTAGAGCATGGAAAATATTAAGAACTACGATTTTACTTTTTCGCGATCGGTAATAAAGTTCCCGCACCAAACACATTGAAGTTTTGTATAAATGAATTTTTTTTTAATTTAAAAAAAGTAATATTTCATTCCAAATTTGTAAGCTTTTGTTAATTTTTTAATACAAATATCACCATTTGGACAAGATAATTTAACCAATATTTGAAAATTTGAAGTATTTCAGAAATCGCTTTCGGTGCTGATTCAAAAAAAATAATTTTATTATCAGGACAATATTATCTATTAGGTTTTGCCTTGAAAGCTTGCACGCCTAAAAAAGTTGTATCCCTAATACACGTATGTGATCTTGCAATTAAAAAACAAGACCCACTTATAATTTTATATGTGATAATATATACTTTCATATATGAGAGTTTATGTCATATATGGGACAATATATGGCACATATCAACACACATGAATACACACATTACCATAAACGGGCTTTTTCTTTGAAAGTACGGAAACATATATGATTTCATATATGCCATCTATGTTCATACATCAATAATGTGTGATCATACATGTTTACATGTATGGCAACTTATGAACATGTATGCTTATTTTTAACCGGGTATAGAAAATTTACCAAAAATAAAGGTTTTATCAAAAACTAAAAAAAATATTTGCTGAATTTTGAAAACTTATAAAAAATTAATTAGAAATTTATTAATTATCCCAACAAACAATTCGTTCCGTTTACGCACAGTTTTCGGTCCGTCATAAACGGAAGCCAACTCCGTATACGCACAGTTTTCTGGATCCGTATACGGACCAGAAAACAGAATATATCGAAACTGATTCGAATCCGTTGAAAATCCGTCAATGACGGACCGTTTACGGACCGTTATGTCGTGTTAAAAACGGAAAAGTCCGTTTAAAGTCCGTCAATACCGGACCGTTTCCGGACCGTTATGTCGTATAATAAACGGAGTGACTCCGTTTTTAGAATGCCGTTTTCGGACTTTTATATCTACCTAAATTGACACATTACTAACTTTAATATTTTATATTTTTTAATAGATTTATTAAATAATTTATTAATTTTATTAACAACTATGTTTACCGCCGGTGCAATTAACTTCATTAATCGGCCTCAAAATTCGCAAAATTGACCCATAACTAGATCCAAAATATATCTAAAGAAACAATTTATTAATCGAGGTTTAATTAAATGTATTCACGATTGAGTTTTTTTATACGCAATTCGCAAACTATCGTGAAAAAAAACAAAATTTCATAAACACTTACTATTTAATGATTCTATGTGAATTAAAATAATTTGGGTACTGCGGCAACGGCCAAGACAGGATGCTCGTTTTTACGACATCCAGAAACTTTTTTAACCGACTTTACCGCGCGACCCGTATTAAATTATTTAAATAATTCTATTTTGCGGACAAAAATTCACGAATAAACTAAAGAAAGACGACACCGTTAGCTCCGGAGTTCAAACTGATGAAAATTGGTGAAGTCCGTATTTAACGGTGCAGAAACGGATACACCAAAACGGATTCAAAACGTATTATACTCGAAAATCTGAAAGTACGGTCCGTTATTGTTCCGTATACGTACAAGCTTTGACGGATACCTGTTTTACGGACCGATAATGTTCCGTAAAAGCCGGATTGATGATTCCGTACATGCCGGAGAGTCCGTAAAAATGTTACTTGGGATAGTTCGAGGCCAATGGTATAAAATACAAAAACGAAAAACTTTCAGAATATTTCTATTGTTGGTTATGCTTGCGGAAGACTTCGAAAACATATTTTATTGTTTGCTTCGTTCACATTTTGTTGATGTAGCAGACTACATTTAATATGAGATTTTGATGCTTTAATTTACATTGCAGTAATGCCACCACTTTCTAAAGACAACTGAAGAAGGGGACCTGGAAAATCCCCGAAACGATCGTATTTTCATTCCTGAAAGTGTAGAGATTTTTTGAAGGCAAAAACTCTGTGAAATATTTGTCAGGAGAGTATCCTGATGAAGAAAAATAGCCGTTTTTGGGAAAAAAGAAAATTCGAACTAAAATTAATAAATTTTTAATTAATCAATTAAAAAGGTCGAAAAAAAAAACAATTTTTATTTTTTAAATAAAAAAACCTACACTTTTAAAAGATTCTTACTTTAGGTATTATTTTAAAATAATTTTATAAATAAATATATGTATTAGAAAAATTTACAGTTTTGTAATGTTATTTATTTCATTTAAATATAAAAGCAAATATCATGAGATCAATTAAAAAGTCAATTGAATGCAATATATTAATTTATACTTAATTGTTTTAGAAACCAATGAAGGTTACAAAAAAACCAACCATGTCAACTACAGAGAAATTACCACCAAGGGAACCTGAACCTGTACAACCTGAACCCGTACAACTTGAACCGGTACAACCTGAAGTTGTACAGCCTGAGCCGGAAATTATAGTAAAACCTACACCGGAATATGATATTGATTGTACACATAGAGATTTCGTACCCCATCAAGATTGTAGGAAGGTGAGTTATATGAGTTTTTTCGGATTTCGATATTTGTTATTTGTTTTCACTTTCATATATTTTAGTATTATCGTTGTGTGCATGGTAAACCCGTTGAATTTGAGTGTAAAGAAGGTACCGCTTTTCATACCATATCAAATGTTTGTGATTGGATCGAAAATAGTGATCGTTATTATTGTACCCGTTTAAAAGAAAAGAAAATGGGAAATAATGCTTAAGTATTTTTTTGTATTTATTTTAGAAGTGTTTATTAAATTAATATACATAAATTTGAAGATTTTTTTTTTTAATTTTCTACTAGTATTTTAAGAAAATAAAAATAACAATATTTATATTAAGTCGAAAAGAACAACTAATAACGTTTCAATTAATCTGTGCTGAATGGTTTTTATTCTTCGTAATGATGTTTGCAAAACAATTTTATACGGAGAATAATATTGTCGGAAAAACTTTTACCGATGAAAATAAATTTTAAAGATTTTTTTATTCATAAAAAAAATAATATAATCGCCGCTAAAAAGATTTTCCAGTTTATAGATTTTATATACTGTGAGTGTCAAAAGAAACTATACACTAGAGTTATAACTTTTTGCAATTTTGCAATTATCATTTCTCCCAAGGCAAAATCAAATAGAGTACGGAAAAGTATTAAGAACTTCGATTTTACTTTTTCACGATCTTTAAAAAAGTTCCCGCACCAAACGCATTAGAATTTTATAAAAATGAATTTTTTTTTTAATTTGACAAAAGTAATATTTCAAAACAAAATAGTGAGCTTATTCTCATTATCTAATAAAAATATCAGTAAAAATCATTACCCACCATTTTGACAAGAAAAATTTACCAAATTTTGATACTAATGCAATATTTGAAAATTTGAAGCATTTTAGAAATCGATTTCGGCGAGGGAGGTTTTTTTTTTACCAAATTGATTTAAAAAAACTCTTTTTACGATATTATCAGGACAATACGAATAAGATTTTGCCTTACCCTGAGAGAATTATCTGCGTGATATTAATAAATTTTTGCATAAAACCAATGAAGTTTCACTGGAATTCGTCCATTGAAACTTTTCATTAAATTAATGAAATATTTCATAAAATTTTGTGAAAAATTTCATTTAATTTAGTAAAAGTTTCACAGACTCAATGAAAAAGTTTCATTAAAACCAGGTTCATAAAATATATAAAGATTTTTCATTAACCCTCTAACCGGCAAGCCCGCCTCCAGGCGGGGTATATTAAATTGACCAGAAATGCGCCAAAGGAGTATTTTATAATATGAAATTATGCTTTTTCAACAGAAAACAAAATTTATTAAATTTTTTGCGAAGAATTTTTTTGTATACAATGCACGGTTTGGAAGCGAGAAAGTGTCAAAAATAAAATTTCGTAAAATTTCAAAAATTAAATATTTTAAAACAACCAGGATTTTCAAGAATCTTAAAAACATATTTAAATTGACTAAAACAATTGAAAGGGATCATGAAGTAAGATTGGAGCTTAAGCTATTCAAAAAGTTCCTTACTTTGGTCCAAAGACGCACAGGATTCCATAAGGATACCTTTAAAGGACATCGCCTTAACTTCAAAACAAATAGACGGATTTTTCTGAAATTTGGTAAAACGATAATATTTGGTATGGGTAGCAAATTTTAAAAGTTTGAATAATATAAATTGAAGTTTTGGTGCGTTTTCGCTTAATTTCGCGGTTTTCGAAAAACGAAAATCGCTACATCCTCTTCAGTAACAGCACAAAAAATGTAATTTTTTTATTGCAATTACATCTTGGTAAGAGAAGTAATTTGTGCCTAAACCTAGTAATTTTTATGCGCTAGTTTTCGAGATTCACCCTTAAACTATCTTGGCCCATATCGCCTAAAGTAGGCAACGAAAAAAAATTTTGTAGAAGAACTTATTGTTTATTTTTCGTGAGGAACACATGGTATAAATTTCATTGCAAAAAAGCTTAGGCCGGTTAGAGGGTTAAATTTAAGAAATTTTTCATTTCCTTTGTGAAGAAAACTTCATTAGTTTACTGAAAAATTTCATTAAAACTTGTCCACCAAAATAGCTTGGGATAATCTCATTGTTTTTACAAATGTTATTGACAAATGTTATTATAGTACCCAAACGGTACTTTTATGTAAAATGATGCTTTTCAAAAAGTGTTGATTCATGACTGGTTGCACCAAAGCAGACAGTTCATATACAAAAGTAAAAAATTCTCGTCCCGTTGAATTTTTGTACCTTATGTAATGTCTCGGTTTGTGTATTTCAATCATGAAAATGGTCAACCTTTTTGAAACAACAAATAAAATCTAATATGGGCAATATCATATTAGAATTTGGACTTGAGGTAGAACAATATTCTAACTAAATAAATGCAAAAGAATCTTTGTAAAATTTTGTTTTCCATTTTAAAATATTTATTTTTCTTTTAGCAAAAACCATTTTGTTTATTATTGTGTTTGCCTCTAAAATTTTGCAATTTTAAATAAATCCCTTTAAAAATATTAAAATTTATGTACTTCAGCCATTAAAACATATCATAAATAAAAAATATTTCGACAAAAATAACCAGAAAAGAAAACATTCTTAAAATTCATTCAAGCAAGAAAAGAAAATGACAGACTTCAAGGTTTTCTTATCTCTTAAATAAAATCACGAATTATAAATTCTTTTGTTGTTTTTTTAATAAAATTTTAGTGGTGATTTTTTCTAATGTCTTTAATAGCATATTTAACGCTTAGAAACAATAAAAGTTCTTTTAACACTACTTTTTTATTTAAATAATCGTATTAAACTATTTTTACAATTTGTAAAATTTTGCATTATTTGACAAAAATCATTAATTTTAAGTCTTTATAAAGCAAAATTAATAGTTTTTAATTTTTGTAAAAAATTGCAAATGTTAAATTTTGCTCTCTGTCTCCTGAGTTTTGCACTCATTAGTGCAACCATTCAACCAACAGCTGTTGTCGTTCGAATGTTTTTGTTTCGCTGCTTCTGCAGTTTATAATTTTGTTATTTTCAAAAAAATTGAAAATAATGTACTATTTTATTGTGTTTGGCAATATATATATATATATATATATATATATATATATATATATATATATATTTTTGATCGTATAGTGATTTAATGTGACGTCTGTATATATCGTACATGCAAATGAAATTAAATCATTTGTGGCATAAAACAAATCATTTGGTCCTACAGCTTTGTAAAATTGTTTAGGTCCCATAGATTTATATTATTTTGTTGTTGCTTAATATTCTTTCAATTTATTTAAAAAAATCATACGTAGACATCAGCAAGTTTTTTTTTTCTTTTTTTTTGCCCAATATATTTATTATTAATTTTATTTTATTATAAAAAAAGAACACGTCAAACCATGGCAATGATCGGTCGGCCATCATCAGAGCATTAAAGAATTTATTCATTAATTCAGATATTAGATTCTCAATTCAAATTGATTCATGAATCAATTCTGTTTGCTAAGATTTATTTTATTAATTCTATGAATTAATTCCGTTGTAATATAATTCATCACTGAATTCTTTTGATTCAATTTCAGTTAATTGAAAATTATGTAAAAAAATTATTAATTTGTTTAATGCTACTTTTACAATTTTATTATTATACTTTTTGCATTATTTTTCTCTTTTATAGACTTCATGTTTTTTAAAGAAAATAAAATCATTTTAACTATAAAAAAATGTTTTAATGTCTGAGAAACGTTAGGAAAGAACTAATATTTTTCTTAACTCACTAAATTATTATGAAACTAAACGAATTCAGTGTTAAATTAATTCAGTAAGTAATAATAAGTAATAAATTCATTTTATTTAAGCCTCTAATGTTCTTTCTTGTGGTTGCGATAATATTTAAACTACGTACTATGTATTTGGCATTGAAAACCTACTATGCGACAAATATTAAAATTTTAATTTAGTAAAGTCGAGGTTAAGAAAAAGAATAAACGTTTATCTCTAAAAATTACCTAGACCTAGTTTCTACCTTTTCCCATGGACAGGCTTCATCAGCGATTTTATATTAAATTGTATTAATTGTTTACTTATGTACATTGGCGGACTTAGGGCGGTCTGGGGTGGGCTAAGCCCACCCTAGACTGATTTTTGCCCACCCCAGAATTTTAAAAAATCTACCTACAATTCTTTTATCTATAATTTTGATGGCAAAAAGTATCACAATATTGCTTTTTTTATATCAATTAATCCTGTGTTTTTGGTTTGGGAAAATCTCTACTAGATTCCTAGGCAGCTAAGTTGTTGCAATCTAAGGGTCAGTTCTATAGTCAGAACTAAGATCGATTTTTGTTTTAAATATTTCTTAAATAAAAAAGTTGTTTGAAAAATTCTTACCTATGAAATATTTTTTAGTTCTGATTATAAAATTGGCCATACGAGTTTTTCTCTAAGAAAAATTATTAGAATCGCAAAGTTGTTCAATAATAGAAATATAACGCATAATCTTTTTTGGTGAGTTAAATATCTTAGATTTCATAGTTTTCTAAATGAATAATTAGTTAATATGTAACTAGGAAGTTTCTTCAAACTAAACATTACTATGTTATTTTAATAAAATTTAAATATTTTGGTTGAAAAAAATTGTAAGATGAACATCTCACTGTATTTGACCACCTTGGTAATTTAAGTGATCAGAATATGGGGTTAGAAAGGATTCCTCCGAAGTAGACGAATTAGACAGGTTGATCTTAGATTTCTTTTCTCTATCATAATAATAATAATAAATGTACGAGGTTTTCTTCAGAAAAATAGATGCACTTTTGGGCAAATAAACAGCAGAAAATTAATGGGTTGCTTGCCCACCCCAGGAAAATGGTCTAGGTACGCCAATGCTTATGTATATATTATTGTCAGATAGTCTCTATAAGATAATTTTTTAACAACCCGTCCGTCGTCTGTAGAATTTAAACATGCGCCTATTCCAACATTACAAACGTAACTATACTAAGTTGCGGCCGCTTAACGATCTCATCCAAGCCTTGGGTGATTTGTAAATATTCATTACCAAGTAATTAAGCGAGTAAGTAGCACACAAAGGGTTTCACTACTTACCAGGCTATCTACTCGTAACATTACTTTTGTTCGCGATGTCCAAAAACTCATGGGTGGTCATTACCCTCTCGCTTACAAAAAAAGTGCGATTAACGAGTTACCCATAGTGAAAGAATAAGTAGTTAATTACAAAGATAGAATAAGTGGTTACTCAGAAGGTAGGAAATAAGTGGTTACCCTACATTGTAAAATAGTTGGTCATATTGGCAAAATAAAACTTTTTACCTTGGAAAATTTAGTTCAAAACAAATTTATAAATAAAATGTTAATATAAAAGACTTAATCAGTACTTATTGAATCAATTACCAGTAAGTGATTACTTTGTACGAATATATAAGTACTTCTATAACTTATTATCGGTAAGTCATTATTTTGTATTTTAAAGTAATGCAAAAGGTATTGACCTATCATTACTTGGTAATCCGAATGGTAATGACCTGTCATTACCATGTTTTTGCTGGGGACATATGGTTTTTAGTACGAAGCTTGCTTAATTGTACACTCAAAAAAATAATTTAGTGGAAAAATTAGTAAAACGTCTTGTATATCAAGTGTACTATTTTTCGCCACTTTTTTTTATGAAGTTCCGTTTTCAGCAAAAGTTTTAGTTATATTTTTTTACCACTAAACTAATTTTGAACTAATGTTTTACTAATTTATTTTGCTACAAAAATTGTGCTGATAACAGCTTTATAGCGTGGACGACAACCAGATATACAAATGTAGATGTCGCAGCTTGTCTGGATGTAGTACAGACAATGGAAATGATAAAAAAGAAAAACAACTCTACACAATTTCTATATTTAAATTTTCAGCAAATAAATTAACTAAAGTAAAATTTCGCTACAAGTTTTTTGAGTTTTTTTCAGTCTACTAATATTCAGCAAAGAGTTTAGTGATTTCAGCAAGGATTTTTTTCATTTCCGATCGACTAAGTGTTAGAAAAACTTTTGCTGAAGATTACTATTTTTTTGGTAAAAATCAGCTCGCTGATTTTCAGCAAATCTTTTGCTGAAATTACTAACTTTTTTGCAAGCACGCTCCTGACTAAAAATTTGCTGACACAGCAACATTTTTTGCTGACTTTACTGACTTTTTTTGAGTGTATATTGAGACGAGTTGCCACAGGGCAAATTTCATAATATATTTTAGTACAGTGTTGTTTAAAGTCACAATCTGTGCAGAATAAAAAAAAAAAAAATTGGTCAGCTAGTTTTTGAGTTAGAAAGATATTCCAAACGTGTCCTGACGGTATCCTGTGAGACGTGGGGAAGAAACAATAGGAGTCTTTCAACTAGCTTATTCATTATAAATAACGTATAAAAGATCGTAAATATTTATATTGTTGGCGAATTTTTTTTATTATTTATTTTTTTCTGTTTTAGAAAGTTAATTTTTTAAAATTTACGAAATTTTGACTTTACATCCTTCTTACTTGAAAATCGTTTATTGTATAAAAAAAGTTTGAATGCAAAAACGCAGTCTTTTATGTTTTATATTGATATAATACAACAAAGAAGAAGAAGAACCATTTTTATTGAAAAAAATTCCAGACTATCACCAGACTAACGCAGTTTCGTCTCACCGAATTTATTTTAATTGTTAATTTGTCTCTATATGAAAAACTTTATGTGTATGGCATGACCAGGAATCGAATCGGCAACACTCTACATAGACTATGACTCGCCTCTTAGCGAGATACACCACGGTTGACACAGCGACGAGTGTGGCTAACTGAAGTTTTGTCAGTCACAGCCTACACCAGGGTTGGTAAAACTATGACACGCGTGCCTGTAGTGGCACGCAACGTTTTGTTGAGTATTTTTAAAAACTTTCAATTTTGTTAGGTGATCAGCGAAAAATTCTGTGAAAATGACACGAAATTCCAAAGTGACTAAACTCGAAAAATGTTGTTCTTTTTTTCAAATTTGCAATCACATAACATTTTCAAAATAATCGCAATTGAAAAATGAGAAATCTACATGTATATTAATAGAAAATAGGCACTAGGTACTTCGATAACACAACTCTACAAAATATGACAATATTTATAAGTTGCACAACTTTGCAATGTTTTAGGATAACTAGTGGGTGCTGATGTCGAATCTGCAACCAGTTTGTTCAAATTGGCTCTAGGTTTTGCACAAATCTGATGATTTTAGAAATAGTACAGTAGATTTTTAGTACAGTAAAATATTTTTTTTTGTTCATTTTAAGTCTAATTTTAATTACAAAAGGCTCTAAAAGTGCACATAATTTGTTAATGCAATATGACATATATATATAAGTTTTGGACCTTTTTCTTTCCAAATTGGCTTTGATATTTAAAATCGAACTTCGTCTTATATTAAAATTTTTTTTTTTAAAAACCTTAAAAAATTTTGTAATTTTGACTTTCAGCGACTATATTTAGAAAAGTTATTGAGATATTGACACACACTTAAGTTTGAAAAATAGGCCATGGAATTAAGCTTAAACTGTGTAAAGCGTTTTCTTTCCGAAGCTATAGTTATATATATAATAGTGTTTTTTTTTTTTTTAAATAAAAAAATCGATTTTTTCCGACCACCCTAATGGCTATCCGGTGCATTGTAAAAGCGTAAAAACTGCTTATAAGCCTAATTTTTCATGTAGAATCGATTCGTGAAGTCAGATTTTAAATATATTTAGCGGTTTCTGTCTACAAAGGTAACCAAAATTCGCGATTTTAGCCGCCGAGAGGGGGTTGAAGGAGTTGGAATTTTTCAAAAATAAAAACTCCATTATTTTTATTGGCACAAAAACCTTCTAAAAAGTTATGATATCCGAAAATCTAAAATTCAAAAAACACTCTAATATATATATATGTTCCCTCGGTTCCTATAAGGAGCATAGGGCCTTAGTTATAGTTACTAAATTATAAATTTTTCACTGACAATATCGACTGAAAAATTGAAAAAATTTAAATCGCGAAACCTAGAGCCATTTTGAACAAACTGGTTACAGATTCGAAATCAGCACCCCCTAGTTATATTTACTAAAACCACTGCAATAACATTCACCTTTGTTTCTGTAGAGCAGTGTAATCCATCACTTTTTATCCTTTCCGTGAATCAAATAATAAACAAATTTGATTTGTAAGATATTAATTAAAAAATTAATTCTTTAAAGCTCTGACCATCATAATATACAATCGCATATAGCAAAAAACTCAGTGCCTCTTTTCTATTATTTTTCTCGGTGGCGAAAATGTTACGCTGAGTTAACACACTAGATGAAAAATCAAGAATAAATATATATAATTTTCTAATTATAAAATTTGAGCAACAAGTGTACAACGACAATATCTGTTTAAGATCTATGGGCTACGCATTTGCTAACGAAAAGTTTATAAAATATTGCTAGCACTAGTTACAGATTGTTTTAGAAATAAAAAACAAATCTAAAAAGCAATAAACATGAATTTATAAAAACTCTATTTTTATAAAAGCTATTATTTAATCGGGCTTTTTTACCATATCCCAGCAAAATCTTGGTAATATGTTGGTATTACTATGCATGTTACCTGGTAATACATGATGTCGCAGCTTGTCTGGAAACGGAAATGACAAAAAAAGAAAAACAACTCTACACATATTCTATATTTAAATTTTCAGCAAATAAATTAACTAAAGTAAAATTTCGCTACAAGTTTTTTGAGTTTTTTTCAGTCTACTAATATTCAGCAAAAAGTTTAGTGATTTTAGCAAGGATTTTTTTCATTTGCAGTCGACTAAGTGTTAGCAAAACTTTTGCTGAAGATTACTACTTTTTGGGAAAAACAGCTCGCTGATTTTCAGCAAACCTTTTGCTGAAATTACCAACTTTTTTGCAAGCACGCTCCTGACTAAAAATTTGCTGACACAGCAACAATTTTTGCTGACTTTACTGACTTTTTTTGTTGAGTGTAGTCAACAAAAAACTGTAGTCCTTATAGTGGCCCTTTTTTTGAATTTCAGTCAAATAAATTTTATATTCCCAAGTAAAATTGTTTTTTCTTGCCTTTTTTGGAATGTTGAAGTTTGTGTGGCAACTTTGGTAAAAAAAATTTAATAATGAAGTGGCAAAATTAAATTTTTTGTTTATTGCGTAGCCCTTTAACCGGCAAGCCCGCGTTCAGGCGGGTATATGAAATTTACCACTAATGCGCCAAGCAAGTACTTCATATTAAAAAATTAAGCTATTTCGATAAAAGCCAAATTTACTAAATTTTGTGTGAAGAACTTTTTTGTGTGCAGTGCATAATTTGGAAGCAAAAAGATTCTCATTTAACATTTTGTACGTTCTGGGACCGTCTGCAGCCAGAATTTGTTAGTTGTTTAAGTAGTATTTCAGTTTTGCCATTTTAAGTGAAAATATCATTGATTTATAGAAGAAATATAAGTTTTAACTACATTCGTAAGTCATTTAAAAAACAAAAAACATAAAATACTGAGAATTTGTAACATTAATTTTATTCAAAAATTTTGTTTTTAAAAAAATAAGCCAAACAAAAATGAATGTAAGTAATTTTTATTGTTTTACTGCATTTAAGTGAAATTTCATTTGTTTTAAATACATTTGCAGCGGTCTTTATATATAAAATATTTTAGATATAATATATACTAGTTTACTCCTAAATATGAGAATTATTGTAAACCATTGATTCTAGGATAGTTTTTTTTTAAGTTTTTTCTCCATTTGTTGAATTATATTTGGAATTTATCATATTTGATCTTAAAACCGAACAAAAATAACCCACATTGTAACAGTCTTCATTCAGATCGACTACGGTTTGCAAGATGGTGTAGATTTCAACTCACTGATTCTAAATCCGTTTTAAAAAAATTATCTACCACGTCACAATTTTGAGAAAATCGCTGTTGAAAATCGTGTATTTATCGTTTTTGGATGTCCGTGCACCGAATTCGTTTAGACATTTAATAACACTTAAAATTAAGACTAGACTTTGTTTTTTATAATTGCCCGCCCAAGTAAAAAAATGATATGGAGCCATATGAAGTTATATTTAATTATATATTATCTTTTATGTAATTAGATATAATTATATCCGAAAAATGAGAACGTCTTATTGTATCATATTGTATCGAATTGTATACAATTGTATACAATTTGGTACAATTTGATACAATTTTATGCAATTCGATAAAATTGTATCCGAATTTTGTCCTCATCCAATTACATCAAATTATATCTTTTTGTATAAAATTATATAAAATGTTATAAAAGTGGACATAGTTTGATACAATTATATCTAAATATTAACCTTATACTTTTTATCATATTATATAGGATCATATCTAACAATATACATACAAAAATTATTTTTTTTAAATAAAAAAATATTTCAATTACTTGTAATTGTTCTTTTTTGAATTGCAATTACAAATAATATTTAATTATAGATGAGTTTTTTTTTCAATTACAATTACATGTGTAATTAATTACAAAATGTAATGATTAACCCCAGGCCTGCTGGAGATCTTATAATTTCGATAACTCTTCCATTACTTTTATCAAGATTTATCATGACAGTGCAATAAACATGAAAAAAAATTTCTTTTAATTTAGTAATTTTAAAATAAAGTTAACAACACTGAAATTTTAAAGTTAATAGGATTATGATATACAACCAAGATATAAGAAATCAGTCAAGTGTACATTATAGTATAGAGAATTTCGTATTAAAGCTTCAGTGTTGTGAATGTTATGGGTGCGGTGCGTAAGCCATTTTTGACTCATGCTCAAAAAAAAAAAAACAAATTACTCACGCACGAGCATTTCGTTTCTTACTCAGCACACATGAGTATATTAAAAACTTACAATCAGAAAATTCTCACGCAAAACAGTAAAAATTACTAAAAACATATGATGCAAAAAATAAACTCACACACGAATCATGCACGGGTTATTCTTACTCACGCTCACGCACGAATCACTTAAGTATAGTAATTATTACTCACGATCACGTGTGAATAACGTGACTCACGAACATTTCGTGTCAGGCGCTAATCCCTAGTAATTACTAAATCTAAAACTAGTTCAAAATCATTGATAACATGGAACCAAATATAATACAATACGGTTTTATATGGACCTTATATATTTTTATATAAAATCACTTTGAAAAAATTGCCTACCCGGGTAAAAATCTTAATATGGTGGCATACATAAGTATATCTTTTTTGATAAATCCCCATATACAACGACATACAACTTGATCCGAAAAATGGGTCATCTACATGTGTCTAATTATATCAAATTAAATATAATTTGATACAGTTTGATCCGAGATTTGTCCATATCCAGGACATCAAATTATATCTAATTTGATATAAAAATATCTGATTTTATAAAATTTTGTCTGATAGTAGGCATACTATATATGCATACCAGCTATTAAATTGACATTGAAATGTCTATGGTTTTAACAATTTTGAAGACCCAAATTTTAAAACATAAAATAAAAATTTATTTTAATACTTTTGTCTTCTAAATCGTACGCATCATTTTTTAATATGATTTTACATGCAAAAACATCACGTGAAAATTATTTGGCTAGGGAGTAATTAACTCTGAATTTGCAGATAACTAATTTTGATGTTATATTAAATTAAATTATATTTTTAGTACGACGACACATACAGTGTTATAAAACTTAGTATCAAATCATATCGATCACTACATATAATTTGATTAGTTTTATAAGGCTTATGTAGTTATATATGGAGTCAGATTTGGGGATATGTAATAATATCAATTACCTTACAAAAAATTCGTTGAAAAAATAATATCAGATGTAGTTGTATATAATGAAATGTGTCTTAATGTGACTCCATTCATTGTCAGATGTAGCCCAATCCCATGATATATGACAATATATAACTATTTTTACTCGGGTATGTGAGATGATATATAATTATAGATGATTTTATAAAGAACGTTATAAGTTATATATGGGTTCATAATCGTCAATATATAATCATAACTAACACAAATTATAAAATATTTCTTATATGGATCCACATAGTTTTATATTATTATGTATAGTGTCATACTAAATTATATATAAACGTACATGTAATTATATCTTTTATATGTTACTTTATGTACTTATATATAGCACATACAATATATGTAGGCCAATCTGTAATAATATAAAATCACATATGTCTCCATATTAAAACTTTTGAGGAAAAAATATCTCACATATGACTATATAAAAGTATATCTGCTTGAATTTAAAAGCATATGTGGCCATATGTAACTATAAGTTACTATATGCAATTACATAAAATAATATATGATTATATCAAAACTTTTTTACTCGGGCGTGTAAAAAAGATCAGATCTGGCCAGATCTCAGTAGATATTACCAGATCTAATTTGACCTGATCAGATCTAGGCATATCTGGCCAGATTTTAGTAGATCTTACCAGATCTAGGCATATCTGGCTCAATTTTCCAGATCACTTTAGATTTGAACAGATTTGGCACTAGATCTGATCAGATCTTGCTATAAGGTCAAATATGCCATATCTGATCATATTTGATGAGATCTGGTACAGGATGTAATTAGATTCAATCATATCTATTTAGATCCAAAAAGATCTGATCAGATCTAAACTTTTTTACACGGGTGGTGAAAAATATTTTTAAATTGTTTTACTTATAGATTATAATTATCTAAAAACAGCGCTTAACCCATTTTCTACCTAGCATGGAAGCATTTTTTGTAATTTTTGTGGCTAAGTCGCGCCTTCTAGTGGTGGTATAAGTAATTCAATTTGAAAATTTGACGCTCTATACGCATTTAAATGGTTAATATTTTTTCAAAAATTAAATTTTTATATTTTAGTAATAAAAATTTATGTGAAAAAATTGCAAGAAACTTAAATTATTTCTTTGACAATATTTTTAAGAACTTTAAAAAAATCGTATTTTTAGATATTTTTTAAAAATTTTTATTTGGCAACACTAATTGCTCAGATTTTTACGAGTATGCTTCTTTGGCAGTTAAAAGAAAAAGCCATTTTTAATATTACAAATAGAAACGGATTTATTTTCTACATATTTACAATTTTACAAATACCAATAACGCTTGATACGATCAGTCAATTAGTTGCTAAATTGCGAACTGAACGCATAATTTTTCTCCCCTTAAATATTTTTTACATGTCTTTATCGAAATCAACGTATCACTTTTATTATGCCGCTCTTATATTTTTTGAAAAAAGTGCTTTGAAGAAATGTAAAAATTGTTTTTTTTTTCAAATCATTATGTGGCAACCCTGGAAGTCAAATTCTTGTAATTTTTTAAATATCGTTTATAGTCAAGACCTCAAAGTATCATATGCTTTCTACGCCATTTAATATCGCTTTCCTATCAAAAATTATAGGGTCTTAAATGTTGATGTGACTTTAAAGTCACATTGGTAAGAAATGTTTTAAAGCTAACGTTGGGTTTAAGTTCTAAAGTTCAGAAAGGTCTGGACAGAAATGCTAAGAAGAACATTGATGTCAAAAACGAGCAAAACTATAAAAAGTGCACGAAATAACCATAATATATTCCTACTAATTATAATATAACTAAATTTTTCACATTACCACAATATGATCCAGAGATTTATAATAAAGATATGTAACGTCGATAAAGTTTTAAACAAACTGTAGATGTCGCTAAAATGTTGGAAATTTTTTCAAATGAGGACTTTATTTTCATAATTTTCTCATGTAAAGTATAGCAGTATTGCCAGATAAGGATATTTGGCCCCAAGTTGGTGACTTAAACTCCGGTTTGGGGCAAATTTTTGAGGGGAAGGATTTTGGTATTTCACAAAATATTTTAAATTTTACCCCTATTATGAGGTATTTTTGACGATTTTTTTTCATTTTGATAATTACTAACATAGTACAACACTAAAAATGCATCGGGCATGCGACATATCAATTCTGATAGATTTTAGGATGAACATCACGAATGTGAACACCAAATTTCAAAATTAGCTCTAGTTTTTGAAATATTTGCAAATTTAACTTTTAGCAAAAAGACAGTTTTTTTGTTAAAATTTCTTATTTATTCATACATCTGACTAAACCATGGATAATTTTTAATATGGTTTAAAAATATAGACTTTGGGCTTTTGGAAACATATCAATTTATTTTGATTAGATAAAGGATCTAGGATATAACTGCAATTAAAGTGAAAACTTCACTTATTTTCCTATTTTGCAAATCTAGTAAAATCCCTTAATCGGATTTGCAAAATCTTTACATATGACGTAAATTCATATTCCACTAAATTCTTTTTTACAAAAGAATTACAACTTCTGTATCAATATTTGCAGAAAATTCAATCTGAAGTACACATTTTTTATTTCAAATAAATTTTATATGAATTTATTATGGGAAAAGGAAATAAAGTACATTTTTGAACATACATATTTTAAAATCGTTATTTTTTCAAAATGTGCACTTCAATTATCTAAAACTTTGTTGAAATTGATTGGAAAACATATGTATAATATTTCCAAATGGTTTTATCTGGGTTTTCTATTTTAAGATTTTTTACAGACTCCTTAATTTTTAGGTATTAAAAAATTCAGTCTTTTTCAGGTTTAGTCATTATTAACTTTAAATTGAAACAGAAAATGCGAAATTTGTTTGATAAATTAAGTAACATGAGATGTTTACTAAAGGTACAAATTCAAATATTAGATATTCCTTTCATCGCAGATTATTTATTAACGAATTCGTGAAAAAAGAGAAATTTCGAATTTAAATGCATATATAGGGAATATTATCGCAGCTGTCAAAACGTGCAATATATCAAATTAAAGGGCATATTTCATCATTTTAAAATGAGTCCAAAAAGTTTCTTAAAAAATTTAATTTTCCTACAAAAACGTTTTTTCAAATATTTCTTAAACTATAGCTAATTTTAAAATTCTAGTGCCATATTCGTGATCTACGTCCCAAAGTCTATTAGAAATGATATGTCGCAATCCCGATGCATCAAATTTTTATTATTTTGTTGTACTGTGTAATTTGTAATTGAAAAATTGTAAAATTTAAATGATTTAGTTTTAGACCGAAAATTACAAGAATTTTCGAATAAATTATAGGCGTATTAAAGTAAGTGGAAAGTTAATCAAATTGGGTCTGTTAAAGTAATTAAAAATTTCTGCAAAATACTTGAATTACACAGTACAATAAAATAATAAAAATTTGATGCATTGCGATTGCGTCACATCATTTGTAATAGATCATCATTTCGATCACGAATATGGCCTTAGAATTTTAAAGTTAGCTATAGGTTTTTTTTTATTTTTTTTTTTTTTTTTATAAAGAGAAACAACACTCAGGAAATTCTTCCTATTAATTAACGTGTTGCTTCCTTTGGAAAGGGGATAGAGAAGTAGTGAAAGGTGGTGAAAGATGAAGGGCTTCAAATATGGCAACACTGTAATTGCGCGAGATGTTAAATTTTAGAACAGTTGTTGCGCGCCATCTGACGGTGAGTTGGGGAACTTTGTTGAAGCTTTTTAGTTCATAGCCCTGTTATATTATTTTACTTCGGTGGGGTTAAGTGCTAGGGGAACACCGAAGGAGGACGCTGCGATATGTATGTGGGATAGAAAAAACTCATACATATTACTATTTTTCATAAATTGATGTTGCCTTGGTTGGGGCTCGAACCCGCAACCTCACGTGGCGCTAACCTTTAAGAAATATTTGCAAAAACCATTTTGTAGGAAAAAAAATTCAATTTTTTAATAAACTTTTTGCAAAAAAATGCAATAACGGTATTTCTTGCAACATTTTGAAATGATAAAATATGCCCTTTAATTTGATATATAGCACCTTTCGACAGTTGAGATAATATTCCCTATATATGCATTTAAAGTTGATATTTTTCTTTTTTCCCGGTTTCGTTAATAAATAATTTGCGTTGAAAGGAATATCCAATATTTAAAATTTGTACCTTTTGTAAACATCTCATGGTACTTAATTTCTTAAAAAAATTTGCAACTTTCTTTTTTAATTTTAAGTTAATATTGAATAAAACTGAAAAAGATTGACTTTCTTAATACCTAAAACTGAAGGAGTCTGTGACAAAATCTTAAATTATAAAACCTAGAATAAACCAATCAGAAATGTACAATAAAACATATGCATATATTCTAATCAATTTCACCGAAGTTCTATATAATTGAAGTATAAATACCTAAAAAATAACGATTTTAAAATATGTGTGTTCAAAAATGTGCTTTATTTTCTTTTGCTATAGTAATTACTAGGGCAAGGAATTTCATGCACTTAAAAATCGAAAATAAGTACCAAAAAAATGCAGCTAACAAAGAAAAGTATGCATTAAAACATAAAAAATATGCACTAAAAACCCATTATTTGCAAAAATAATGGACTTTAAAATATAAAAATATATGTAAGTTAGTTATTTTGCAAATAAACACAGAACTCCAAGCCTTTCAATAAGGTTTTTAAGAAAGTTTATTTTTAAAAATAATGAAAAAAAAAATATTTTGATTGATATTTTTTTACACATTATAAAATGCTCATAAAAACGAAAAATATGCAAAAATATGCATTAAAAAGCACAAAATATGCATTAAAAAGGCACCAAATATGCAGTTGAAGTCAAAATATGCAAAAACATGCATTTATGTCAAAATATGCAACTACAAATCGATGCCATTTTGTTCTAAATTTGATGATTCGGATAAATATTTAGTCTCTATTTGTTTTGGACTATTGAAAAAAAACATGCATTTGCATGAAATTTCTTGTACTAGTAATTACATATAAAATTAATTTGAAATAAAAAAGATACA
Source organism: Leucophora obtusa (assembly GCA_949987735.1). Classification (NCBI taxonomy): domain Eukaryota; kingdom Metazoa; phylum Arthropoda; class Insecta; order Diptera; family Anthomyiidae; genus Leucophora; species Leucophora obtusa. The sequence continues at coordinate 77,416,127 of OX465295.1, forward strand.
AAATTTGCATTTCAGATTGATTTGCATTTTTCATGCAAATCTTTTGGTAAAATGAATTTAGTGGAATATGAATTTAAGTCATGTGTTAAGATTTTGCAATTCCGATTAAGGGATTTTACTAGATTTGCAAAACAAGAAAATAAGTCCAGTTTTCACTTTAATTGCAATTATATCATAGATCCTTTACCTAATCAAAATAAGTTGATATATTTCTAATAGCCCAAAGTCTATATTTTTAAACCATATTAAAAATTATCCATGGTGACCCATTTTTTATTTTTTCAATGTATAAGATAATAGAAATTAATACACTGAGATAATAAGAATTTCGTTCCCCATCCCATTTCATTTCGTTCCCTGCGGCAAGTGTTCCAATTTCCCTCATTCCCCATTCCATATCGTTCCGATTTGCATCGATTTTCCAATCTATTGCCGGAGTGTGCTAATTTGTATTATCAAGTAAATTGTTAAAAAAAATAAAAATTAAAAATGTCACCCTGTGACTGTTTTATAGAAATTGATCCATCGGAAGCTCTACAAAACTTGTATCCATTTGAGTATTAATCCGATAATACAAATACGCCAGGTCCGGGAGAGATCCAGTCAATGTAAAGCCCTTTTTGTAGTGAACAATTGTATGATTTCACAATTTTTATTTTTGATAGTTACAAACATCATTATTGAAAACTATTTGAATAAACTACAAAATATAAACGAAACAAATTTTGTTTTCATTTAGACATTCATTCTTATTGTACAACTTTCTATACAGCTATCCTAAATATAATTTTTACTCATAAACCCAAATATAAAATGACAAATAACATGACATTACCACTATGTGTATGAAAAATTTTAAGCAAAACATACTCTCAACAGCAAAAAACTCACTCAAAAAGCAAACATTTCTTCTACAACTAAAAACGAAAATTATTTTTATGTGAAATATATTTCGACATTTCGGTATTAAAAAAATCAAAATTTTTTCGCGGTCACAAGGTAAATTTGTGGGATCTCCTTGTTGTGTTACGAATTGGTTTTGGACCGGGAGAGATCGACTCGTACACTCGTACTCGTATATAATTATTTAGTGAAGAAAAATAAATTATTAACATTATTTTTAAAATAAGAAATATTATTCATATTTTAAAAAGAAAAAAAAAATTAAAAAAATATGCCTAAAATCAAAACAATTTTGATATAATAAAAAAAATATTCATTCATTAAAAAATACAGTTTTGGCAACAACAGTCGTTGAAAAGGGACACCTAAGGATTACCCAAGAAAACGATTGTCAAGCTAAAATATAAAAGATATTATAAAATATATATTTAATAAAAAAAACGACATTTTTAAACGATTAAAAAATACATATTAAAAAATATATATATTTAATAAAAAAACGACATTTTTAAACGATTAAAAAATATTTTAAACGAAAAACGAACGCAGTGAAAAATAATATTGAAATAATATAACATATAAATTGTATTATATTAAAATAATAATTTTAATATAATTAAAAATAAATTATAATTTCATATTCTTTAAAATTAAAAATTTTTTTTTTTATTTCTAGTGCATTTTTTAACGATTTATAAATAATTTTTTTCAATTAAATGCAGAATACGAGAGTGTAAGAAAATAATAATTCTATTTTTATAAAATTTTTGAAAAAAATTACAATAATTTATGAGGTGATTTAAAGTACTAATATTAAATTCAACTACAACTGATTGCTGGGATACTGGAGTTTAAATTGTAAATTGCCATGGGGCGGATTACGTTTTGGTTCCTACTGGGACTAACACTATTTGCCGTCTCTTCTAATGGTATGTGCAAAAAAATATTTAAAACGAAACGTTTGTTAAAAACTATTTTAAAAAAATAAGGAAAAATTAAAAAAAAATACTCTGAAAAAATTAAATATATTTTAAAGAAAAATAAACTAATTTCAAAAATAAATTTACACTGAATATTAAATAAAATATAAAAAAAAAACAAAAATTAAATTAAAAAATTATTATATAATCGTTTTATTCTTAAAATATGATGAACACCATCAACTGTGTGAATGTGAACAAGCAGACGAATGAAAAACTGTCAAAACCTTTGTGTGTGTTGTACTAGCAAAATATTCAATATTTTTGTGCTGAAAGCCAAAAAAATATTATGCAATTCCTTGTATGAATAACAAGAACAAATTTTAGTTATATTTAAAATTTATTTTCGAAAATTAATATTCATGAATTTTCCTTCTTGTGTTTTTCACTCATGCACGATCACTGTCAAAGAGTGTCTGTGTTAATATATTAAAATATTTTAATGTGTATCTCAAAATACCCATCTCGATGAGCAAAACGACTAAAAAAAAGAAAAAAAAGTCTTTACGTATGCGAAAATCTTAGAAAAATAGTGAAAGAATAATTAAAATCGAAAGAAGCGACAATTTCACATTAAAACATCGAAAAGAAATGTGTGTCGAAAGAAAGGTGCAGAAAACAAAACAAACAGATGTGTGCTAAATATTAGCAGTGCTAGAAAAAATGTTGATTACATTAAATACTTTTATCAACAGTTTTTATAAAAACAAAAAACTAAAAAAAACATTTTAGTTTTTCAATACAATTGCTATACAAATTGTAACCCAACTTCTGTCTTGGTTTTGCCAAAAATCTCAATAAAACTATCATTTTTTATTGTCAATTTGACACAGCCGGTAGCTTATTTAAATAATTGTTTATACATTCCGTTACAACGAAAATATAAGAAAAGAAAGTGTAAAGCATTATTTTTTTAAATGATTGAATGAATAACAATAAGTTGTTCCGATTGCACTGGAAAAACTGTTATGCTCCATATAAAAAAATGATTTTTGACGATTTTCACATAAAACTTGTGTAGACTTTACTTTTGCGCAAATTAAATATACAATACTTTTATTATTCTTGTGAAATAGTGACATTTTGTGTTTATTGTGATTGGGTCTTTCTAATAAAATAAAAAAAATATTAATTTTTAAAATCGAAATTAACTTTTGAGGCCTTTAAATTCGAATGATGTTTTCCCACGTGGAAAACAACTTACAGTGCTTTAAGCATAGTAAGTTCTTTTTTGCGAGGAAATTTTTCACTCAAACTTTAGAAGCCCCAAATTTTAATTTAAAGCACCGTAAGTTGTTTTTCACGTGGAAAAATTTCACTCGAACTTTAAATGCCTCAAATTGCAATTTAATTTAAACAAATTAAAATTTTTTTAATTTTATAACAAAGACACAATCACAATAAACACAAAATGTCACTTTTTCCCAAGAAAAATAATAGTATTGTACATTAAATTTCCATGAAAACAAACTCTACACAATTTTCACGTGAAAATGATTGTCGTGAAAAATAATTTTTTTTATATGGAGTATGACAGTTTTTTCATGTGAAACTCAAACAACTTACGGTGCTTAAGGGGGTAATTTTCTAAAACACTTTGGTGAAGTGTTGCGTTATTTCTACAGAAATTGTGTCTGTTACAAAAACAATTTACATTGAAATTTACCTTCACTTCACCCAAGTGTTTTACGAAATTAGGTACTAAACTATAAAAAAAATTTTTTTTATTTTATAAAGGCACATCTACACGAGAGAGAAAACTTCTAGAGATAGAGCAAAAAACACCTCTGATTAGCTCTATGGTGAATGATTTAATATATTTAGAGGTGTTTTTTCTCTATCTCTAGCAATTTTCTATCTCGTGTAGATGTGCTTTAAGAAAGACACAATCACAATAAACCCATAACAATTTTCAAATTTATGCACAGTAAGTTATTTCGATTTCATGTGAAAAAACTGTTATACTCCATACACAAAAAATGATTTTTGACGATAATGAGTTCCACTTGAAAATTGTGTAGACTTTGTTTTCGTGAAAATTAAATCTACAAGAACATTTTGGTTTTTTTTAATTGTGTAATTGCAATAAAAGAAAAAATTGTAAAGTTTTAAAATTGAAATTAACTTTTAAGGCCTTTCATGTGCTAATTTACCTCTTAAAATAGTAAGAACTAAGAATTCCATCATTGTGTTTACATTTAAAATTGTGTGTTGTTATTATTATTATTATTTAAAAAAGTGATTTTTGTCGTTTAATGAGTGTCTTTGTAAACTCAATTAAATAGCACTGGATTTTGTACTTATATAGCACTGTTTGTACTAACGGTTTATAAGTTAACTACTACACTCAAATAAAAAAGTTAGTACTGATTTTTCAAAACCGAGTGCTAAACTTAGCAAAATAATATACTAATTTAACAAAAAGTGGATAATTAAGGAAATTTTATTTACAAGAATTCGTTGATTTTTAAGAATTCTTGCTTAGTTTATATTTATTATTATTGATGTATTCTTAGTTTGGGAAGAAAACTCTGAGAATTTTATTGTATATCCCATGTATTTTTACTCCAAATTTCAAGTACGATGAAGTTTTGTTTATTCGTTTATTTGTTCAATCGAAAGAAAAACAAAAAGGGTTTTCATATAAACTCGTAAATTCCTCGTAAACCTTGTATAAATACAAACCATATTTTTTATGTATGGAGTTTGACATTATACTCATAAATATACCAGGTTTACACCGTTTACGAGTAGAATACGAGTTTATTTAAAAACCACTAAAATGTTTTTTTTTATTAAACTTGATTTTTAATTATATTTATTCACGGAAGTATCTGAAACCGTTATTTTTTCTTTATTTAATAATTTTAATTGCAATTAGTTAAAATTTATTATCCAAAAAGTTAAATCTAGTTATTAACAGAAAATAGATTAAAAACGAGTAAAAAGGTTAAAGTCGGGCATGCCAACTATGCAATACCCTACATCAGTCTGTTTAAAAGCCAACTAATGTTTGGATCCGAAATTCGAATGGGTTAAAATGGGACTTGTGTCAAAATTTTCTATAATGTCAGCGAACCAAATTTCATTAAAATATCTTAATATTTGCGACCTGCAGTTTGTAACCAAGCCAATTTTGGGGGGACCCTTATATGGGCACTAGGTCTAAACATGGACCGATGTTCACCAAAATCAATAGGCTTTGTCCTTGGGCCTACATAGGTCTGTGTACCAAATTTCATCAAAATATCTTAATATTTGCGACCTGTAGAGTGCGCACAAGAATGCATGGACAGACAGACAGACGGATGGACGGGCAGACGGACATCGTTAAATCGAAATAAAAAAAATTCTGAGCCGATCGGTATACTATAAGGTGGGTCTAGGACCAATATTTTTTGGTGTTACAAATATCAGCACAAACTTATAATACCCTGACCACGTAGTGGTGTAGGGTATAAAAAACACTTTTACATTATCCAATACACACTTGGGTTTTTTTCATTGTCATTGAAATTTAAATGGTATTAGTTGACTAATGCTAATGCCAAACAAATTTCATTACAATTTAATGCTGAAATTTTCTGGCATTAGAATTTGTCCTACTAATGCTAATGAAATCGCAATAATGCCTTAAAAACAAATTACAGTTGAGCAACAAAAGCATTTGTTTACTAAAAAAGGGGATAGTTAGGTTACTTTACATCAGCTGTTTTATAAAAATGGATCTCTCGGGATCTCTCCCGAACATAGCCTTTGTATTATCGGAGTGTGTTAATACTCTATCTCGCTTAGTTTTCGATATACGGGCCATTTTAAAAAATCGCCATTTTACATGAGGTTGGTCCGAGAACGATTCCCAGAAATCAATTTTTATGAAACAGCCACAGGGTGACATATTTTTTCCATTTATTGGATAATATAAATTAAAACATTTAGACCATATGCAAAATCACTTTTCAAATTTATAAATAGTTTATAATACAAATTTTTCATACAAAATTCATTTTATAAACGTGTATAAAATTTAACGATAATAAAAATTTCGTTTCCTGTTTGATTCCATTTTGTTCCCTGCGGCACATACTCCAATTTCACTCGTTCCCCATGTTCCAATCTATTGTCGGAGTGTGTTAATTTGTATTATCATGTTAATTGTCAAAAACAAAAATTTTAAAAGTCACCGTGTTTTTGTTGTAGAAAAATTGATCCCTCGATAGCTCTCTTGAACTTGGTTTATTTGTATTATAGGAGTGTATTATTACTCCCCCGGAGTAAAAATTTTGTTTTTTGCGTTGGCAATTTTTAAAAATGGCCATTTGCAAGATCGGCAATGATTACGAAATCTGTAAAGTGACGTTTACTAATTCAAGTTCTTTCTTATAATTTTGGCATTAATAATCGTAATAAATTTACTATACAATTGGCATTACACACAGAAAAAAAATTGCCAACCGAATTGCTAAGCTTATTTTGGTTGCTACAATCAATAAATTCGGTTGATGAAACCATATTGGAATGTGATTCCTAAATATTTTGGGTATTGTAACTAAAATTCTGTTGAGTTAACCGAATTTTGTTGTGATAACCAATATTCAGTTGTACCAACCTATTTTAGTAGATGTAACCGAATTTCAGTTGGAAAATGGAAAATTTTTTCTCTGTGTGTAGTAATTAAATCGATGTACTCGTATTTCAAAGCATTAAGATTAGTCAAAATAATGGTAATGCCAAAAATTTCATTAGCATTAGTTTCAATTTAATGCTAATGAAATCGTCAATTAATTTATATAATTATTCTCATGTATGATCCAATATATGTGATTTTCAATCAATATTGAAAAAACACTAATTACATTACTTTCAATACCAAATCTTCGATAAATTGGTGCACCAAGATTTGTTCATTTGAATAAAATATCGGCAACAAAAATCTGGTATTCAGTTCTGTTTCAATAAAATCTATCACTTTATCCAAAGTTATGTTTCTTTCAATTAATTTAAAATTTGTTTGTCAACTTCACTGCAATCAACCATTAATTTCCATTATATTGTGTCTGTGGGGCAGGGGTTAGGCACACAGCCTGATAATACATGCGAGGCTTCAGCAATTAATATAAGGTGAAATTTCATACGCCTCCGTACCCAAGTCAATGTGTTTGTTGTCTTTCTTTTAATCTATAATTCAAAATTAATTAGAACACCATTAAAGGAAGTATAACGTTGTCCTGGCAATTTTTCATAATATATGACTTTTTTGCCTTTTGTTTCATAAAATTTCCATGATACGGGAAGGTAAACTGAAAAAGTTTTAGAAAAAACATATTTCTATTGGAAAATATTTAATCAGCGATATCGCGAAAACAGTTTCTCTATTACAAAGTTAGACTTCATATTCGTAATTATCGCAAAAATATTTAATAGAGTTGATGTATCGCCTTCTGTGGTATTAAATTTGATTATTTTTAATATTTGTAAATTTTACATTTTTGTTCACCTAAAACCGTAACTTTATTGCCATCTTAAGGTCCCTATTAGGATGAAAACTTTTTTAACTCTTTTTGTAAGCATAATCATTAAAAAGGTAGTCACATGGATGGCGCCTTGAGGAGCTAGAAAACTCGAACGTCTTGCAATTTGAAGGCTCTACTGTCCACGTATTTATGTATGATATACTACATCAGGGTACTATTTCGTATGGGATATTACCTGAAAAGCGTATTTTTCCTAAATTTACATTAAGGTTTAATTTTGCTACGTCATGTTATATATTTTCGGAAAGCTTATTGAAAGCTACATTAGCTGATGGGAAAGACATGGCATATTGTATAACAACCAAAAAAGATATTTTGAAAAACTCCATTTTTGATACTTTTTTGTAAGGCGACATGTCTGAAATTTATGAAATTTAAATTATTATTACATAGCATGAATGTACTGTCAAAAACAAATTATAACCATACCGTCTAGGTTCTAAATTTCCTATAGTTACTTTCGAACAAATAGAAAATAAACCGAAAAAAATAAAAAATAGCCCATTTTCACCCAATTTTTTAACACTTAAATATGAGACTGGGCAGCTAAAAAAATACGTATCCTTTAAATTTTTCTCTTCTACAACATATCCAAAGCTCATTAAGATCTGCCAGTCCGCGTTGGGAGTCTTTCCTTATAAGAAACAAAGTTTGTCGTACTCGGACATGTTTTGTGTACTAGTTGTGTACTTATCTAGTTTGCTTTAAAATTGTGAGATATAAATTAAAAAATTGAAAAATCACTTCAAATTTAACCCCACTTTTTATCCGATTCTAATTAAGATTTGAGGAAACCCATTGGGAGACATTCCTTTTAAGCTGATCTAGCGATGTCCATATGTCTGTTGAAATAACGCCGCAAGGGCGCTAGCGGAGAAGCTTATCTTTATCTTTACTTCCTCCCGAATAATCTGGTATTAAAAATGAGCAAAAAATGTACATCCATATATACACTCATAGAAATAATCATATAAATATAGCAGAAAAAGCTACTTAAAATTCGTAAAAATGACCTTGCAGAAAAAAAGGCTAAGCTGCACTTTAGCGGCCATAAGAAAAAAAGAAAAAAATAAAAAATTCATGACCACCTCCAAAAACCAGAAATTAAAACACTGTACAACACAACAAAAAAAATAACAAACACAAAGGCAATAGTATTTATTCTCTTACCCACAGAGAATAGATGCACTGTGACAACCGAATTTCTTGCCAACTGAATGGCTTGGTTGCGTTTTGTTATCGCAATCGACTACATTCCTTACATAATTTAAATATATGCTTTCAACCGAAACTCTGTTGTATCAACCGGGTGAACTTCGTTATGTGGGTAAAAAAAAAATGGCGACCTGTGACCCGTCCCCCCTTTTAGAAATATTCGCTTGGATATAAAAATACATCATGTAAAAATGAAAGTGTTCGTATAAGTTTGAAGGGGAGAAAATTACTTTTTTTTGTCTTTTTTTGAAAATAATGGCTTCCTGAAAATAACTGCAATCCTGAAAATGTCAACAGAATCGTAAAATTAATAAATTATTTAATAAATCTATTAAAAACATACAATATTAAAGTTAGTAATGTGTCAATTTAGGTAGATATAAAAGTCCGAAAACGGCATTCTAAAAACGGAGTCACTCCGTTTATTACACGGCATAATGGTCCGGAAACGGTCCGGTATTGACGGACTTTCAGCGGACAAGTCCGTTTTTTACATGACATAACGGTCTGTAAACGGTCCGTCATTGACGGACTTTAAACGGACTTGTCCGTTTTTAACACGACATAACGATCCGTAAACGGTCCGTCATTGACGGATTTTCAACGGATTCGAATCAGTTTCGATGTTCCTTATGTTCAGTTTTCAGGTCCGTATACTGATCCAGAAAACGGTACGTATACGGAGTTGGATTCCGTTTATGACGGACCGAAAACGGTGCGTAAACGGAACGAATTGTTTGTTGGGAGATTATCTGACAGTTACCCATACATTATCGACGTTGAAAATATTAGGTTAAAAGAGTTAATACTTAACATACGCAGTCATACTTTGTATGGAATTTCGTACCACATATGTACACTCATAAAAAAAGCCCGTACAAATAGTTAAAAATTATGCTAAAATAACAAAAAATAGTACCTGAATTTGCGCCAGAAGAAATTTCAATGATGTTAAGAATCATGGTCTGCTAAATTTAGGTGAGCTAAATTTTAGGTAAAAAAGTTAGTTCAAATACACTAATTTAAAAGAAATGTTGTTTAATGGAAATGAAAATTACTCAGCTGAAATCAGCACATGTATTCCGCTAAATTTTAGTTGGTTAAAAACAATTAAAAAATTCAGTTAACATTCAAAAATTTAGAAGAATGTTCGTTTAATAGAAATGAAAGTGGACAGTTGAAATCAGCAAAACATGCTGCTAAAATTACAATCACTTTTTGTTATTAATTGAATAAAAATAAATTCATGTAAATATTGTTAATTTTATTTTCGAATAAATTACACAATCCAAAAACAATATTTGCACTAAATATCAATTTTATTTTCTTGCCAATATGTGTGCCAGCGCACTCACAAAATAAATACAGTCACTTTTTGTTAGTTGTTTCTGAAGTTTTTCCGTTGAGTTGTTTTTAAAAATAATAATAGTTGTTCGTAGAAGAAAAATAATTTTTAACTTTTTTCAGAAGTTATTTAAAAATTTAACTAAAAGAAAAAACGGATATTTCGTAACAGTCAAATTTTCTAGTCAATTTTTATTGTTTTAAAGTAAAAAGTTGTTTGAAATAAAAAAACAACAATACAATTATTTGAATTGTTTTTATTTAAAATTTTTTAGTAAAATCAAATATAAATTTAGTTCTTCGCACCATTTTGCTTGTTATTTTTATAGTAAAAATAAATTAATTTTAAGTTGATTTTGCGGTTTCTTATAGTCAATTATTGATAGTCAAAAACAAATAAAAAAATTGTTCAATTAAATGAAAATGTCTGTAGACTGGGTTTTAACTGAATTTTATTCGTTTTAAATTGTATTTGTAGTTAATTTTACCTTCAAAATAATTTGTGTGGGGAAGTTGTATTATTTGGATCCTTTTTTCGTCTACCTGCAGGTAGAATTTAGATGAAAATGTTAAAGGGCCGAAATAAAAGAAAAACAATAACATATTTAATAGTATTCCCGTAAATAAATATAGTTTATATTACTAAACAAACCTCATTATTTTATTTCTTCAATACAATTTTTAACTGCGAAATGTTAATGTCCAATACACCTCCGTTTTCTTTTACGTTCTTTTGCTGACTAAAAGATGCTCTTATCATATTATTTTATTTACTAGAACTTTCTTAAAGCGCCGAATACATTAAGGAATATTGAGTAGGGAACAAAAAATATCAAAAAATTTTGTAAACACGAATTGCACGAATGTCAACACAAACATTAACATACACAAATCAACATTCGTAAAAAAAGGTAATTTTTTCACGAATGTTCCTTAATGTATTCGCCGCTTTACAAGCGCCATATTATTTTTATTTGCATTGGTAAGCGCCATCAGTCATGACTCATCACACACATTAAAATACAGAACCATCAAGCATCATTTTTTTCTTTTGAAAACACAAATATTAAAAAAGTTGCCAACAAATTTATCTATATTAGCTGATACATTGTCAAAATCATTTATAAAAAAATAACTAAATATCAAGAGGAAAAATTAGCTCAAGTACAGCACAAATATGTTTTTGTGGTGAAATTGGATAACTAACAACTTTAGCTAAACAACGGATTTAAACGAAAACAACAGGAAAAATTAGTTCCACTTAATTATAACGCGATTAACAGACTTTTGTACTAACTTTTTTTTATGAGTGTATAAATAGCCACAAAGCCTATTGATTTAAACGAGTAAAAAAGTTAAAGTCGGGCATGTCGACTTTATATGGACACTAGAACTAAACATGGCTGATTTTGACTAAAATCATAACGTAGCACCAAATTTATCCATAGGCTTAAAGGATACCATAAAATATAAATGAAAACCAAAAAAATTGTCAGCCCGCAAGCAGACTAAAATTGTGTAATAATAATTTAAAAACCTAATAAATAATTCCCCAGATTAGTGAAATCTATTTTTTTATTCATACGATACATTTTTTACAAATTCAAAACATTTTTAAACGATTATTTCATAACATTTAATTTGATTAAAAAATGTTTCATGTCAAATTTGTTATTACATTTTTAATGTATTTTTCTCAGGGGTATGGCATCACCAAAAAATAAGTTATAAAAATATCTTTATCACTACACCTTTTGCAATTGTAATTCAGAAAATATCAGTTGAAATTCAGAAAATATCAATTGAAATTCAGAATTTCCATTTGAAATTCAGAAAACATCAATTGAAATTCAGAATTTCCATTTGAAATTCAGAAAACATCAATTGAAATTCAGATTTTCCATTTGAAATTCAGAAAATATCAATTGAAATTCAGAAAATATCATTTGAAATTCAGAAAATATCATTTGAAATTCAGAAAATATTATTTGAAATTCAGAAAATATCATTTGAAATTCAGAAAATATCAATTATTATTCAGAAAACATCAATTGAAATTCAGAAAATATCAATTGAAATTCAGAAAATATCAATTGAAATTCAGAAATCGTCATTTGAAATTCAGAAAATATCAATTGAAATTCAGAAACCGTCATTTGAAATTCAGAAAATATCATATGAAATTCAGAAAATATCATTTGAAATTCAGAAAATGTCAATTGAAATTCGGAAAATATCATTTGAAATTCAGAAAATCTCATTTGAAATTCAGAAAATATCAATTGAAATTCAGAAAACATCAATTGAAATTTAGAAAATATCAATTGAAATTCAGAAATCGTCATTTGAAATTCAGAAAATATCAATAGAATTTCAATTGATATTTTCTGAAATTCAATTGTTGTTTTCTGAATATCAATTGATATTTTCTGAATTTCAATTGACATTTTCTGAATTTCAAATGATATTTTCTGAATTTCAAATGATATTTTCTGAATTTCAATTGACATTTTCTGAATTTCAAATGATATTTTCTGAATTTCAATTGATATTTTCTGAATTTCAAATGACGGTTTCTGAATTTTAATTGATATTTTCTGAATTTCAAATGACGATTTCTGAATTTCAATTGATATTTTCTGAATTTCAATTGATATTTTCTGAATTTCAATTGATGTTTTCTGAATAATAATTGATATTTTCTGAATTTCAAATGATATTTTCTGAATTTCAAATGATATTTTCTGAATTTCAATTGATATTTTCTGAATTTCAAATGATATTTTCTGAATTTCAATTGATATTTTCTGAATTTCAAATGGAAAATCTGAATTTCAATTGATGTTTTCTGAATTTCAAATGGAAATTCTGAATTTCAATTGATGTTTTCTGAATTTCAAATGGAAATTCTGAATTTCAATTGATATTTTCTGAATTTCAAATGGAAATTCTGAATTTCAATTGATATTTTCTGAATTACAGTTGCAAAAGATGTAGATGGCACTTTGTTCAAAAAATTGACAATTTTCTTTTTTTATTTAAATTTAAATAATAACAAAGCAACAAAACGTATGTGAATATATTCCGCGCTTGTTTTTTCCTTATTTTGAGCAGTTTTTGAGTTTTTAAATATAGGCTCAGCTGATACTAAATAGTTGCTCAGGTAATACATAATTAATAGTCTCTGATTTTTCTTGTTTTAAAACGAAAAGCCCAAAAATTAAAGCTTCATCTGAACTTTTCTCACTTTCAAAATGAACATCTCACATTTAGTGAAAAATTCAGTAATGATTTAGGGAAAATTATTTGGAATTTCATTTTATTTAGAATTTTTTATTTTATGGATTATTCTTGAACTATACTATTACTCGTATTTGTACTGATTAATGTGTAGATACTTTTTATGTATGTAGTTTCACATAAAGACTCGCAAACTTAAGCTGTGTTTACGTGTTAACTATATCCGTTAACTCATAAAAAACTCAAAGTGCATAAAAACGCGTTTCAGACGAAAACTAACACATTACTTTTCGTATGCACGTTAACTTTCAACGCGGATAATTATCAACGTTTATACATTTTCACACCTAACGTAACTTATTCTCGTTACTTCCTAAAAAATTTTGCTGATGGACGTTCGATTATAGCGGAACAATTTTAAATAAAATCCCCCATTATTTTTCAGTACAATATTAGATAAAAACAGAAATTAGGAAATTTTTATCAAATTGGACCTAATTGTATCAAATTTTAAATATTAAGGTATTATTTAATACATAAATGTCTGGTCAAAATTCAAATTAAATTGTATATAATTTAAAGTAATTAAATATAATTCGATCCACGTGGATACAATTGCATTCACCATTATTCGGATTAAATTGTATCTGATTAGTTATTGTATTATATCGAAATAGATATGTCACCATATCATCTTTTTTATTTGTGATTGTGTGTGTATTTTACTATTTATCATATTACGGTGGGTCTCATACTGCAGATTTAAACTTAGGTTAATAGTTAACCCAAAAATTTGTTGTTGTTTTGTGTAAATTTTTTTGACATTTATAAATAATAAATAAATAAACATTTTATTTTTAAAATTTTCTACATAAATATATTTTGTAATTTGGTAAACAATTTGCATAGATGTACTTGCATGTATGCGTAGGGCAGGGGTGACAAGACTTTTTTCGCTGCGTGCCAGAAACCGACAAATTTTTTTTGTAAAAATTTCCCGCGTGCCACCTTAAATTTATTTGTCTTTTAAATGTCCTTTTTTAAACATTTTTAAAATTTGGAACATTTCTCTTAAAAATATCATCGCATATGTACATTAGACTGTCCCTTAAAATAGCGATTTGTCGATTTTCGTTCATTATACCCCCCAGTTTCAATGGAAATGGTCCCAAATGGAAGAAATCGATTTTTATTTTTTTTTTGGAAAACGTTAACCCGTGCCGAAAGTTGGAGGAAAATGGCCCATTTTGGAAAAAAGTTAAAAATTCCCAAAATTCGAAATTTCGACAAAAATATAAATTTATTCCATTTATTCATTTAATATAGTCAAAATGATTCAGACATGGAATTTTGACTTCATCGGATATCATTAACCCACTTTAACCTGGAATCCAAAATGGCCCACGAATTTGATAAAAATGCAAAAACGATTGCTATTTGTACCACATAATAGTGTCGATTGCTATTTGTACCACATAATAGTGTATATTAAAGAAAAAAAATAAATTAGAAAAATGATAGTTCGAGTTTGTGTTTGGAGCGACTGCTTTCTAGGACATTTTACAAAAATTGCTCATTTTGTCAAAAATTAAACAAAATTTGAAAGTTTTCATCAAAATTTACATAGTTTTCGGAAAAACGTCACTTAAATTTAGTTAGACTAAATTTATCTTTACATTTACTGTACTAACCATATTTCTTTAAACAAAAAGTGCTGGCAATACAAAGTTTTGTTCATTTCAAAAGACGATTTACAAGCTCTATGAAAAATTTCACCATTATGGAGTTAAATCATACATTTTTGTAGCAAAATTTAACATTTAGCTGAATTTTTTGCTGGTATTCTAATAGTTTAAGTTTTTGAAAATATCCAACAAAACGTCGCGTGCCACCTAAAATCCACTCACGTGCCACTGCTGACACGTGAGTTGATTATAAATAACATAAACAAAAATTATTTTAAAAATTATTAATTTATAAAAACAAATTCATGTAAATACTCTTAATTAAGTTAATTAATAATAATTGGATTTCAGCGAAATCTCATCGAAATCCAAATTGAAATCCAATTTTTCTCCCATATTTGCAGAAAAGTAGGGAAGTTTGCAGAAAAAGTGGCAACAATAAGCAGCTGTTTATGTCACAAAAAATTAATAAATAATAAATTTTAATAACTTTAAAAAATTAACGAATAACATAATAAACTCTGTTATTTTTAATTGAAAGAAATATTTAAAGTTGAAAATGGCTATTCTATTGTATCCGACGAAGAGAAACTATGAAAAATCATTTGATGACGCCGGCAAGACCACTGACAAACATTGAATATTTTAGCTTTCTACTAATCATCCTTATAATTAAACACATTTCTTAGCAAATATATCATTGTATCTTTCATAATATAAATGATTTTTGTGTTCCGCCATTAAATAAAATGGTTTTTAGAAAATCTTTTAATTTTGGTTATTTTTTAAGGTTAGTTTGTTTACAAAAAAATTGTTGTTGGCCGATCGAAATCAAATGTCAAATATTCTAATGTAAACGATATAGATTTAGAATTGGATTTCAAAACAAAATCTAGTGATAATTTGAACAATGTAAATTCGCTATAATAGTCAAATTCAGAATATTTTTGAGCATGCACCCTACGCCCGGCATTGGTCGAAAATGATGAATTTTTGAACGAAATTTAATGTTTCTGAATGTGAAAAAAAAGTCACGACACTTAGATAACTTTTTATAATTTTGAACCATAAGCAAACAAGTTCCAAATGATTTGCCCCTAAATTTCCCGCCGCCCGCTCAAGAACATCGATAGGGGAGCAAATTTTGTGGAATAGGTCATATTTTTAAAAGCATTTTTTTTATTTGTAAAAAAATATTTGAAAATTAACCCCTAAATTCATAAACGCTTTTTAAAATTATAGGAGGTTTATTGAACAAATTTTGTATGAAAATGACTTTTTGTAAACCTGCTATAACTTTACAAAGCATTTATGAATTGAGGGGTAAATATTTTTGTAAAATTTGATGTTTTTTTCATTAAATGGTAAACAATTGTCATACACTAAAAAAATTGTTTCGTTACCCGATTAGAAAAAATTGATATGGGGCTTTATACACTCATATGTAATTTAAGAGAGAAAGCACAGACACCTCTACTGTAGCTAAAAACTGTTTTGTATAAATTTTCCAACAAAGTTCAAAAGCTGGTGTTATACAAAAATGTAAATTTTATTTTGAAAGTCTCTAGAAAAATTATCTCCAACAAAATAAGTTGTTCTGTCTAAAGAAAATTTGAAAAATGCTTAGAAACATTGGGTACGTTTACCAGACGCTCAACTTAAAACTTACGATACTTGTGAGCAGTTAGTTGTACATAAGCTGGTTTTGTTTTTTTAATATTTTTTTAAAGAATAATAATAATAAACACGTGCAAATATAATTATAAAGGAACAAAAAATTTAAAAAAACAAAGGAACCGCTTCAAGTACTATAATTTTAAAACAAAATCAAGAGTAGCATCGCTCACCATATTAAGGTAATCATAAAGCGCTATATATCTTGTAGCAATAGCGGATTTCTGTGTTTTAAAAAGGGACATTTAAATTTGAACGAAATGTAAGAGCTAAAGTAAAAATAATTTGTTCCGTCAAAATGGTCCTTACAACACTGATTGAACAAATACAGAAAATAAATGTTGCAATTTATTACTTTCTTTTTAAAATGGTGCACGAAAAACATCCCTATATTGAAAGCTCCTAACGTGGAAATGAAATAAGTTCCTTTATCAAAAGGAAATTAATAAAATTTCGAAAGAAGTTGATTTTAGAGGTTTTACAATTTTTTTAGTCTATATAGAATTTTGAAAATATGAGGAACATACAGAAATATGCGAATTTAAAAGTTATATTGTTGACAAAAATCTTGGAAAATGGTCTGAAGTCGACTTAAATTGTTTTGTCAAAAGTCCCCAGATATGATTATATTCAAAATGAGATTGATGTGATATGTGTTTGATGTGATATATAATTTTATCCAAAAGCCAATTGACAAATTTTCTAGTGTGACTCTAAATCGGGTAATTTATAATTTTATCCAAAACGAAATGTATTTTTTTTAATATGACATCATATACAAATATATATTATTTTTAATTATGTACTAAATAGGTATATATAACGTCATATATAATTGGATTAACCTTATCTAATTGTAAACGCAGTATACAAGTACATATTGATCGATATGTAGTAAGATGGAACTAAATAAAACATCATATTAAATTTTTTTGAGAAATAAAAAATTATAAATGGATTCATGTAATTATGCACGGTTATATACAATGGCGTACAAAAACAAATATGGGTATATACAATTATATATTATTGTATACAAACGTTTTTACTCGGGTACTGTTAATAGTTATTTTTACATAAAAAGTTAAATTTCTGTGTAATATTTTGAAATAAAATGGATTCTAATTTTTTTTTTTTTTTTGGTTTTTTACCTGGGTGTTTAATATTTGAAATATTTTTTAATATTTTTTTATACATTAACAAATAAGACTTATTTATCTATTCAACGATACATAAAATGTTTATATAATTTATTCCATCGAATCAAACTAATGCACTCAAAATGGACATCTCAGGTCAAAATGAAATATTCGATAACTTTTTTCATGCTTAGTCGACTGGCCCTTATTTGTAACGTTGTTCCGAATCCCGCTCCCCAAGGCTTATTTTGTGAGGTTACTAGAAAAACTATTCTAGAAAAATTTCAGCTTAATCGAAGAATCTTCGTTTTGAATGCGATTTACAAGGGGGAAAAAAGATTTTTTGGCTTATTTTGAAAATACTGGCTCTAAAATAACTGTATTTCTGGAAAATGTTAATAGAATCGTAATCTAGACTGAATTATTTTTCTTAAAAGGCATAAAAATCCAAAATCGGTTGGAAAATATTGAAGTAATTGTAATTCGCCCAGACCATTGTAGGGTTAAAATGGCATATAATTTTAATAATTTGGGTAATATCATTAATTTTTGTTTTTTAGCTAGCTCTAACATAATCTCTTTAAATTTTTTACTTAATCAGTTAAAGAATATTGTTTTCTGAAAATTTTGTGAAACCTAGACAACGGTAACCCTTTCTACACCAAGTTCAATTTTCAAAAATTTGAAGATTTCACTTTTGACCTTGATATAGAAAAGGTCAAATTTGAATGTCTCTGGACAAAAAAGTAATAAAGATATAAGCCTAATATTTTTGGTACATGATATTTGGATTGTTTATTACAAACTGTGGAAAAATCAGGTAGGTCAGAAGACATGAAAAAAATGAATTAATGCCGCTCTTAAACCAGTGTGAGGCCCTGTGCGAGGTGGCTAAATAAATTCTATACTAAATACGAATTGACAAAAGGGTTTAAAATTTCCAATTTTATTTAAAACTTTTCTAATATCACTTTTATTGTTCACTATTAAGATATTGTTCTAGATGTCCGTCTGTGAGGAATGGAATATTGTTTGGCTTCCTTTTTTTCTACAGGTAGAAAGGAATGAAAATATAAAAGAACTGAAAGAAAATAAATACAATGGCCCTTACTATAAAGGAGTATTTTAAATTTAAAGTAGACTTTATTTTTAATCATACGGTTTTGTTCATTGTGTGTATGAAAACCCTAAAAAAAAAATATTTTTATTTTCAAACATTTTGATTGGTTGAAAATAAATTAACCAATCAGAGTGCTCCAAAAATAAACCAAGTCAAGTCGACTTTAACTAAAAATACATTTGAAAAATTTAGATAGTAAGTGCGAATGTTTTTAATATTCCCGTAAATAATATATATAAAATTTAATTTATTATTTTAATAATCTAATAAAAAATATGTAACCTTTTCCGTATTTCGCGTCTTCACTCTTTAGTGTTGTTTTATGACTAAGACAAGAGAAAACATGTTCTCCTCATATTCTTTCACTAGAAATTTCAAAACACACACACTTGAAAATTGAAGTATTTGTAACAAAACTCAAAACAACTGCATAAAATAAATGTTACTACAATGTGGTAGTTTTTGTAGTTTGTTTAAAAAAATAACCGTCAAAAACAATGAAAAATTTTGTTCTAAGTAAATTAACTGTGATTGTAGTTAAAACAACTACAACCACATTACTGCACAAATAACTGTCATGTAGTAACTGCAGAACTTTTCTGAGTGTATATGATATCATTTTCAATATCGAAATCTTCTGGAATAACAATTTTACCATCGTTTTTCCAAGTAATTGTCATACATGATAATTAGTATCATCTAGATAGCATCGTTTCAATATTGTAACGATATTGTTTGGTTTATTGGAATTGAATTAGAACCCTTAAAAAAGTATCCAAAATGTTAAATTGCCAAGTGAAACCATAACATGATTTCAAAACATTTTGAAATGACAAGGACTAATTTGGGTTTTCGCTTACGAAAACACAATAAACTAAAGCAACTTGTTTTTTTAACTTTCCTCAATTTCACAGGTTTTTGAGGCATTTGTTTAAAATCCATATTTTTCTAACATATCGAGGGCTCATATTCTAAAAGAGCTATCTGTAAATCTACAATTATCTACAAATTAGAAAAAAAAATCAAGATTATAAAAAAAAAGTTAGAAAATTTCAATTTTTTATATAAAGTAATAAATACTGGTAAAATACCGGTAACTACCCATAAAAATAACGGTATCGGTAACGGTATTTTGAATTTTTTTAGAGGTATTGGTAACGGTAACGGTATTCAATTTGAAACGATATTTTAGCAATAACGGTATTATAACGATAACGATAACCAACCTGCTTTTTATGCATTGGAGATACAATAAAGTTTTCTGAGTGTTATTTCCAAACTAAAAATATATCAATAGTAACAAATATAAACTAGAAAAGAATTGTAAAAAATCAACGAATTCTTGTAAATAAATAAACATTTTTAAATTAGTATATTTTTCCGCTAAATTTAGCACTCGGTTTTGAAAAATTAGTAAAATGTTTTGCTGAAAACAGTATAAAAATCGTAAAGTGCGATTGGAAACTGTTTACAAATTTTTTACTAACTTTTTTATCTGAGTGTAGTAAAAGATGTATTTATTGCGATAACTTTTGCAAATTCAAACTGTTTTCTTTGAAATTTTGCAAGAACAGTTTTTAGAGGTCACCCCATATTATACTAAAAGTTGGACTTTGGGGACAACTTGGAAAGCTAGGCTGCCATATAAAATGTTTGAAAAGTCGCAATTTTAACGTATAGGCCGCTATAGATGAATACATTTTTTTTGTTAAAATATTTTCCTTTTAATTGCTTCTTTACTAAGCCATATCATTTATTAAGGCCGATTTTGCTTTCCATAATCCATATAAAACGCGAACAGTGGTTTTAATACCAAGTTTATTGCATCAAATTTTAAGCCTAAATATGAATACAGGTGCCTGCACTCAGATAAAAAAGTTAGTAAAAAAATTGTAAACAGTTTCCAGTTTTATACTGATTTTTAGTAAAATTTTTTTTAGTAATCATTTTTGCTATTCTCTTATTACAAATTACGTATTTTTTTACTAATTCGGATTACGGATTTTTTTACTAATAAATTTTTTTTTTAGATTTTACAGTTTTTTTTTATTTTTTAGTACACTTTATTGCTAATTTTAGCAGATTGATTTTAAATTACAGTTTATAAAAATTTACTGAAATTTAGTAGCTGCAACTAATTATTTATACTAATTTCATTGTACTAAAATTATTGATATCTAGTAAGTTTTTTTAACTGATTTTAGCAAATCGATTTTGAATTGCAGTTTACATAAATTTTACTAAAATTTAGTAGCGGCTTTTAATTTTTTCTACTTATTTTATTGTACTACAGATCAGCAGATATGTGTTGCTAATATTAGCACAAAAATACTGCTAGGCTCAAAACAGTTAAATTTCCCGTAATAACAGCAACATTTTCAGTAGCCATTACAGCCTTTTTTGGTTGAGTATACATACATTTCACCACAAAAAATTTATATTGTTTGCATTTGAAAATTTTTGTATATAAAAAACTAAATGGAAACCCGCCAAACTTTAAAGACATTTAGAGAAAAATCTGTACCTTAGATCGAAAAATAAAGTGCGCCATTGTAATCAGCATGTCCGAAATATATAGAACTGATGATCAGATCTCTATTTATTTTTTTAGAGTGTCATGCAGTGTTATTATTATACACTAGTATACTTTATCGTAATTACACACAATATGAAGTACACGAAATCGATTATATTGTACGGACTTAGACGTTTTTCTAAAGGCTACTTACCAATATCACATTATTTTTATATAATCATTTATAATTTTATACAATTATATCTCGTCGAGTATTGTGAAATGTATATTTTTGTATAATTATATCAAAAGATATTTAATTACATAAAATCATATTAGTCAGATCTACCATTTCCCGGATCAAATCATATATGGGTTAACATAATTATGTCTAAAAATATACTACTAGATCCGAAAAATGGTGGATCTTGTTAATATGGTTTTATATAACTAAATATATTTTGATATAATCATATACAATTATACTTGATGTTATATATGATATTACTCGACGATATATAAATCTATAATATCATAAATGGTAATATAAAAAATATTTTACCCGGGGTTATATAAGTAGTAGCCCTACTAAAAACAATTTAATGACTTTTGTAATTATATACAATTATATCCGAAAAATGAGAACATCTAATTATATCAAACTAGATCGTATTATGATCATATTTGATGGAATAAGATATGGTTTCATACAGTTTTATCCGGATTTTGTCCTCATCCAAATATATCAAATATAATGATATCTAACTAGATATAATGGTATATAATGCGATACAATTATACATAATTATATGTGGCATATGTAACTATATGTAGGTCTATATATAATTGGATATTGCAATATGTTGCGCTATATATTGTGCAATATATAGCAAGATATAGTTATATATTTAGGATATAATTTCGTAAAATTTTATATAATTATATCTTGGTATATATGTTCCAATTTATAATTATACAAAATTTTATAAGTTAATATATGACTATATCAAAACTTTTTTACTTGGGAGCGCATAAGCTAGACTGTTTATAAAAACGACATCATCTAACAAAAATAACTAGTGCTGACGCCGAATTATAAGTGGTAAAAATTTTAGTTCAACTTATTTTGTAATGTTAGTTCTTGCTGGGTTATATTATGATAACCTTTTCCTATAGACAACCCCCAGATTGTCTGCTTCCTACAGAAAGCCCCCTGAGAACTATTTGCTATATTTAACCATCAAATTCTGAGAACTTTTTCAATATAAAAAATCCTCAGATTCCGAAAACTTTTTCGTTCGGCAAGACCCTCGAATTATGGAAAATTTTCTACACAAAAGCCCAATTTTTGCAAAGACACACCGTACTCTTTGTATTTGTCGTATATTACAGGCTTCCTCAATAATTGCTTTAGTAAAATGTTAAGGCATATGACAAATACGTTATACTTTTGACTCTGCTGATTATATAAATATTTGTTTACCACTCAATTTCACACTCATTCTAAAAGTACTCAAAGGAAATCGACTCAAAAACAAATCAACAATTTATATCTTGGATTTGCGAATATTCGAAATGTCTAAGAATTATCAAAAACACATAATTAATTATGAACAAATTGTGTAAACAATTATTATTTATTGTTGATGTGTTTCAAAATTATTATTTAAACATTTTTATAAAAATTTTACAATTTCATACTGACGTAATTTAAATATCAAAAAATTCATAAATATAAAATTTAAAGTTCACTAAAAAAATAATGTGACCTCAACTAATATTGTTTCAAAAATATCAAATACTTGAGGAAAATAGTAGATAAATTCAACAAACAAAAAGAAATGATGAAAAAGAACATTGAAACAAAAAATTGTGTAGGAAGTGAAGGTGGCATTAAGCCAACACAAATTTATAGATAAGTAAAAATGTATAAACAAAATATATTTTTTAAGTATATATTTATGTGTTTATATGTTTAGTTAAAAATAAAATTTATAAATTAGTAATTAAAGAAATTAATGTCAAGTTCGCAACAAAATAATTTTAAAAATAAAATTTTTTCCCTATAAAATTTTTCTAAGCGTAAATTGTTTTAAGCAAAAAATGTTCAGTGTAAAATTAAAATAAATAAAGTGCTTAAATACATATTAACTTAAAATATTTATTACTGTTATTTTTAGATGTGTATGCTAGCTCCGATGTTGGACCCTCTGAATCCGAATGTCGTCCTTATATTGAAAAGGCCATTAACGAATTGAAAACAGGTGATGATAAAGGTGAGTGTCCATCTAATAAATTTCTCTTTTATTCTTACAAAACTTCCATTGAAGTGCTTTATTATTTTTGGCAAGTTATCAAATATTTACTTAAGATAATTTTTGTTTTCAATGCTAAATGCTGAAGTGTATTGAATTAAAATACTTACGCAAGTTTGTATGTCAAAAATGTCAATACATTTTTGAAAAATATTTTAAACTAAATAATAGCTCATTATAAAGTAACACCAACAACTCTAATAGACGCCATTTTGTGAGTGTGTCTATTGATTAACATATGGTTTTGCTTATATTTTGATAAATACATTACAAAATGTGGATCATACTAATGGATTTTCAAATTCTAATTTCTGGTTTATAGAAGAGTTAGTTCCTAGTCCCGATACGACTTCTGGTGAAGAAAAAACGAATAAAGATACCGATAAACAAACTAAAGATGAAGCTTCCGGTGAAATGCTGGGAGATCAACCTGTTCATGATGAAAAGGAAACTGTTCAAATTGCCGATGTAGATGGTGATGGCATTCCCAATGAAAGAGACATTGATATCGATGGTGATGTTATACCCAACGATGAAGATGATGATATGGATGGTGATGGCGTCCTAAATGTCAATGACGATGATATTGATGGTGATGTTATACCAAATGAAAAGGATCTTGATATCGATGGTGATGGAGTTTTGAATGTTCATGACACCGATTTGGATGGTGATGGCGTACCAAATGCTGTTGATGCTGATTTAGATGGTGATGGTATTGCCAATATTGTCGATGCTGATATTGACGGTGATGGTGTTCACAATGCCAGTGATAATGACTTAGATGGTGATGGTATACCCAATGACGAAGATGATGATATGGATGGTGATGGTATTCCAAATGATCAGGATGATGACATGGATGGTGATGGTATTCTCAACGATGAGGATGATGATATCGATGGTGACGGCGTACCTAATAGTGATGATGATGATATCGATGGCGATGGCATTCCCAATCATGAAGATGATGATATAGATGGTGATGGAATTCCAAATGTTGATGATAACGATATAGATGGTGATGGTATTCCCAATCACGAAGATGATGATATAGATGGAGATGGCATTCCTAATACTGAGGATGATGACATTGATGGCGATGGCATACCTAATGATCGAGACAATGATATTGATGGTGATGGCATTCCCAATAATGAAGACAATGATATTGATGGCGATGGTATTCCCAATGATGAAGATGGTGATATCGATGGTGACGGCATTCCCAATAATGAAGATGATGATATCGATGGTGATGGTATACCCAATGATAAGGATCATGACATCGACGGTGACGGTATGCCCAACGAGGATGAGCCAAAATCCTTAGACGTCGATAGTGATGGAATTACCAATGACGATGACAGTGATATTGATGGTGATGTTGTGCCAAATGAATTAGATTCAGATATGGATGGCGATGGGGTTCCGAATACTCGTGATAAGGATATTGATGGTGATGGCATACCTAACGTTCATGATGAGGATGAACATGAAGCTGCAGATACTCAACCTGGCGCTGTGGCTGTTGAAGAAGAAATTGTAAAACGTTCAAAGCGTTCTACAGAAGCTGTTAAAGATATGGATGGTGATGGTATACCCGACGATGAAGATGATGATAAAGATGGTGATGGTATTCCCAATGATCAGGATGATGATATTGATGGTGACGGTATACCTAACCATGAGGATAACGATATTGATGGTGATGGTATTCTTAACGAAAATGATGCTGATCGGGATGGTGATGGTTTGCTCAATGAGCATGATGACAGTGATGGCGAAAAGGATGATAAAAAATCTGAAGTTGAAGAAGATACACCTGAGGATGAATTACTATGGGTAAGAAGAACATTTTAACAACATTGATTTTAAGTAATATTTTGAAAGTATGTAGTGTTATAAGGGAATTGTATATGCTTCCTACTTTTCAACTGGAAGAAGAAAAAAGGGGAGAAGTGAAAGGTGATAACGAACAAGAAGTATCTTACGGTGGGTTTTACAGCGAATAGAAAAACTGTAATTATTAGCTAAATACAGGTTAACTTTAATTTGTAAAAACCAGCGTTAAAACGTAGTTTCAAATTTTAAGTCAGCTTAGCTTTGCTTGTTTAGGGTGCAATATCTGATATCAACGAAGTATAATGCAAAATTAGTTTTGCAAAAAAAAAGTTGTAATTTCTTGTTTAAGCTCATGGAGTGTTATGGCTCATTGAAACGGTTGTTTCGTGAAGAATAAATAATTCTTTTCTAAGCTAAAAAACACCTAAAATCTAAAGACTTTCCTTTCTAAAAAAAGTCTTAAGAATCTCTATCCTTAACTCTTCCAATATTCCAAAAATCCTATATCCATAATATTGCTTTATTAGGCTTTACGTAAGGATTTAGATGGTGATGGCATCCCTAATGAAAAAGACAATGATATCGATGGTGACAATATTCACAATGAACAAGATGAAGATATGGATGGTGATGGCATTTTGAATATCCATGACGATGATATTGATGGCGATGTTATTCCAAATGAGAAAGATCCCGATATGGATGGTGATGGCGTATTAAATATTCATGATACAGATTTAGATGGTGATGGTATAGCGAATATTAAGGATGATGATATAGATGGCGATGGTTTAAAAAATATACATGATCACGACATTGATGGCGATGGAATTCACAATGTAGACGATAAGGACTTAGATGGTGATGGCGTATCGAATGAAAAGGATGAAGATATTGATGGTGACGGTATTCCAAATCATAGAGATAACGACATAGATAGCGATGGCAAAGCAAATCATGAAGATGATGATGTCGATGGTGATGGTATACCTAATCACAAAGACCATGATATCGATGGTGATGGTATTCCTAATGATAAAGACCACGATAAACATAAACCAGAGGTATTTTAATCAGAACAAGTCCTCAGAATCTTTGGGTTGTCTGTATAATTTTTTTTTGTCATTTGTTATTGTTTCTATGAAGAAAAGATAAAAAGGAAATAGTAAGATCAAAGTAACTTTTTGTATCCATTTGCCAAATGTGTAAAGAAACCAAAGAATCTGAGGTCTTTTCTGTCTTAAAATACTCAAGATTCTAAAACGTTTGGATAAAATAGTTCTTATTTCCATAATGTTACTTTGTTAGGCTTTGCCTAAGGAAATCGATTTAGATGGTGATGGCATACCTAATGACCAAGATAGTGATATCGATGGAGATGTCATTCCAAATGAACAAGACGAAGATATGGATGGTGATGGTATTTTAAATGTCCATGACGACGATATTGATGGTGATAAAATACCAAATGAAAAAGATTCTGATATGGATGGAGATGGCGTTTTGAATATTCATGACCCTGATTTGGATGGTGATGGTATAGAGAATGTACTCGATGACGATATAGATGGTGATGGTATTCACAATGTTAACGATTCAGATATCGATGGTGACGGTGTTCACAATGTCAACGATCATGATATAGACGGTGATGGTATACCAAATGATCAAGATGATGACATCGACGGTGATGGCATTCCAAACAATCAAGATCATGATATTGATGGTGATGGTATTTCTAACCACGAAGACAATGACGTCGATGGTGATGGTATTCCTAATGATAAAGACCACAATAAACCTAAATCTGAGGTACTTTATTCAGAAAATGTCTTCAGAATCTTTGGATTTTCTTATAAAAAATTTGGCTATATTCTATCAACTTGGCTATGAAATAAGGTACGAAAAATCCAATTTCTTTTTAAATATCTAACAAAAATAGACATTTGTAAAGCAAATCCAAAGAATCTGAAGTATTTTCTGTTTAAACCTGCTTATGATCCTTAGTTTTTTGGGTACTTTATTTTGCTTTATTAGACCTTACCCAAGGCAATAGATTTGGATGGTGATGGTATTCCTAATGAACAAGACAATGATATCGACGGTGATGTAATCCCTAACGAACAAGATGAAGATATGGATGGTGATGGCATACTTAATATCCATGACGATGATATTGATGGTGATGTTATACCAAATGAACAAGATGAAGATATCGATGGCGATGGTATACTAAATGTCCATGATGATGATATTGATGGTGATGTTATACCAAATGAGAAAGATTCGGATATGGATGGTGATGGCGTATTAAATATTCATGATACAGATTTAGATGGAGACGGTGTAGCGAATGTTATAGATGATGATATGGATGGTGACGGAGTAAAAAATGTTCTTGATACCGATATCGACGGCGACGGAGTTCACAATATTAAAGACAATGATTTAGATGGTGATGGTATACCAAACGACCAGGATGATGATATCGATGGTGATGGCATTCCAAATGTAAAAGACAATGATATAGATGGTGACGGTATTTCCAATCACGAAGATAGCGATATTGATGGTGATGGTATTCCCAATCATCAAGAAAACATTAAGGCCAAATCTGAGGTATTTTATTCGGAAAAATACTCAGAATCTTTGGATTTTCTCATATAAAGTTTGTCCAGAAACTATCGTCTTTTCTATAAAATAAGGTATGGAAAATCGGAGTTATTTTTTTTTTGTTACATAGCAAGTAGGCTCTTGTGTAGAAAATCCAAATAATCTGGGGTCTTTTCTGTGTAAAAAGTTCTCACGATTCTTTATTTGTTGGATAAAATAGTTCATGTTTCCATAATATTGCTTTATTAGGCTTTGCCTAAGGAAATTGATTTGGATGGTGATGGTATCCCCAATGAGGATGACAATGATATCGATGGTGATAATATACATAATGAAAAAGATGAAGATATGGATGGAGATGGCATTCTTAATGTTCATGATGATGACATAGATGGAGATGTTATACCCAACGAAAAAGATTTGGATATGGATGGCGATGGTGTGTTAAATATTCATGATACTGACTTAGATGGTGACGGTGTAGCAAATGTTATCGATGATGATATTGATGGTGATGGCTTAAAAAATACCAATGATACCGACATCGATGGTGATGGTGTCCACAATATCAACGATACAGACATTGATGGTGATGGAGTCCACAATATACATGATAATGACTTAGATGGGGATGGCATTCCAAACGATCAAGATGATGATATTGATGGCGATGGTATTCCAAACAGCAAAGACCATGATATTGATGGGGATGGTATTTCCAATCACGAAGATAGTGATATTGATGGTGATGGTATTCCTAATCATCAAGAAGTGAATAAACACAAATCTGAGGTATTTTATTCAGGGAAAATCTCCATAATCTTTGGATTTTCTTATAAAAAGCCTTTATATAAGCGGTTGTCTTTTTACAATAGAAGAAGATGTAGATGTAACGTACATCTTTTTATTGTTTTTAGACATTTCTGAGGAAAACCCAAAGAATTAGGAGTCTTTTCTGTTTAAAAATTTCTCGTGATTTATAATATTTTGGATAAAATAAGTTCATATTTCCATAATGCTACTTTATTAGGCGTTGCCTAAGGAAACTGATTTGGATGGTGACGGTATCCCTAACGAAAAAGACCATGATATGGACGGTGATAATATTCACAATGAACAAGACGAAGATATGGATGGTGATGGTGTACTAAATATCCATGACGATGATATTGATGGTGATGTAATACCAAATGAAAAAGATCCGGATATGGATGGTGATGGCGTTCTCAATGTACATGATTCAGATTTAGATGGCGATGGTTTGGCTAATATAATCGATGACGATTTAGATGGTGATGGTGTCAAAAACATTCATGACACCGATATTGATGGTGATGGCGTACATAATGTACATGACAAAGATTTGGATGGCGACGGAATTCTTAATGAAGAAGATGATGATCTCGATAGTGATGGCATTCCAAATAACAAAGACCATGACATTGATGGTGATGGTATTCCGAATCATCAAGATGATATTAAACATGAATCTGAGGTATTTTATTCTAGAAAAGTTCTTAAAATCTTTGGATTTTCTTTTGTTAAATATCGTTATATTGTTTGTTGTCTTTTCTATAAAAAAAAGCTATCCAAATAGAAGTTCTTTTTTTATAGCAAATGAACAGTTGAGTAGAAAAGCAAGGAATGTAGGATCTTTTCTGTTTAAATCAAAATACTCATGATTCTAAATATAATTAGAATATATTTCTATAATGTTACTTTATTAGGCCTCGCCTAAACCCGTCGATTTAGATGGTGATGGTATTCCAAACGAACAAGATCATGACATTGATGGTGATGTTATACCCAATGAACAAGATGAAGATATGGATGGTGATGGTATTTTGAATATTCACGATGACGATATCGATGGTGATGTTATACCAAATGAAAAAGATCCTGATATAGATGGCGATGGTGTATTAAATATTCACGATTCAGATTTGGATGGAGATGGTATTGCAAATGTCGTTGATGATGATATAGATGGTGATGGTGTAAAAAATATTCACGATGCCGATATCGATGGTGATGGTGTTCATAATGTACACGATAATGATTTAGATGGTGATGGCATTCCAAACGATAAAGATGATGATATAGACGGTGATGGAATTCCAAATAATAAAGATAATGATATTGATGGTGATGGTACAGCCAATCATGATGATGATGATATCGATGGTGATGGAATTCCCAACCATAAAGAATCGGAGGTATTTTATACAAGAAATTTCCTTCAGATCTTAAAATATTTCGCAGTTATGTTATATCAAAAATTTATTTCTAAATTAGAAATAATTTTGTTTTATACAAAACGTATTATCGGTTAGAAAAATATAAGAGTCTGAGGTCTTTTCTAAAGCCGAATTATGGTATACGTGATTGTTTGAAATTTCAATTTTTTAGCTTGTTTTTTTCGATCAATTTCGTATGCTGTAATTCGTTTCTGTTGAAAAATTTCCCATGGTTCATTGTTTGTTTGGTAAAAATTTATATTTTTGTAATACTACCCAATTAGAATTCGCCAAAGCGAATCGATATAGACGGTGATGGTATTCCTAATGAAGAAGATGAAGACATCGATGGAGATGCCATTCCCAATGTAAAAGATCCAGATGTGGATGGTGATGGTATTCCAAATATTCATGATCCTGATATGGATGGTGATGTTATACCAAATGAAAAAGATCCGGATATGGATGGTGATGGTATTTTAAATATTCATGATAGTGACTTGGACGGTGATGGTGTGCTAAATGTTAATGATGAAGATTTAGATGGTGATGGTGTGCCAAACACTGAAGATCACGATATTGATGGTGATGGTGTGCACAATACTCATGATAATGACTTAGATGGAGATGGCATACCCAACGACAGAGATGAAGACATTGATGGTGATGGTATACCAAATTTCAAAGATGTCGACATTGATGGTGATGGTATACCTAATGACAAAGACGGTGACATCGATGGTGATGGTATTTCCAATCTTGCAGATAGTGATATTGATGGCGATGGAATTCCAAATCATCAAGATCATAACAAACATGATGCTGAGGTATTTTAATCAGGAAAAGTCCTCATTATCTTTGAATCATAGTTTCTTATATTGAGTATTAATTGTTTTTCTTAAGAAATAAAAAAGAATTTGAGGACTTTTCTGTTTAAAATAATTTCTGACTATTCGAAAGTTTTCGGTAAAAATAGTTCATGTTTTCAAAATGTAACTTTATTAGGGTTCGCCTCAGCATGTCGATCTTGATGGCGATGGTATCCCTAATGAGCAAGACAGTGATATTGATGGTGATGTTATACCCAATGAAGATGACGAAGATATGGATGGTGACGGCATTTTGAATATACACGATGATGATATTGATGGTGATATTATACCAAACGAACATGATCCTGACATGGATGGTGATGGTGTCTTAAATATCCATGATTCGGATTTAGATGGTGATGGTGTAGCCAATGTTATCGATGAAGATTTAGACGGTGATGGTGTTCCCAATGTTGTCGATACTGATATCGATGGTGACGGCGTACACAATATTAATGATAGTGATTTAGATGGTGATGGTGTGTTAAATATTGATGATGCAGATTTAGACGGTGATGGTGTACCGAATCTTGTCGATGCCGACTTAGATGGCGACGGTGTTCTAAATGTTGCAGATGTTGATTTAGATGGTGATGGTGTTCTTAATGTAGCCGACACAGATATCGATGGTGATGGTGTGCATAATGTTAACGATAATGATTTAGATGGTGATGGTATTCTCAATGAGCATGATGAAGACATTGATGGAGATGGTAGAGCCAATAGTGATGACGAAGATATCGATGGTGATGGTATTCCAAATGCTGAAGATGACCTCATCAATATCTATGAACTTGAGGTATTTTCTTCAGGAAAATCCCCTCCTTCATTTTTGGGAAATTTTCTGCAAATTTTCCGATCATAAGTTTTTTTGCATAATCCGTTGTTGTTACTATTTATATTTTAAAATGATCTCATTATCTAAGTTATTTTTTATAGCAAATAGCACTTTCAGTAGAGGTCTTTTACTTTCGTTTAATTTTATTCATATTTCGAAATCTTTTCATTCAGAAAATTACAGTTATTAGAATGATCAAACAGTACTAACACAGGCGACATTTCTACGACACAATTGCAATTACCTAATTAAATCGCTGTAGATTGGTAATTTCTCAAAATATCCTTCCTTCATTTCCTCAATATTCAATTTCAGTTTATTTTTCTCTGGTTACTTTGTTACTTTTACTACCATTGGCATACTTTTATGGATCCTATTTATTTAAGTATAAATCTACCCATTTTAGGAAGGTGAAATTCCCGAAAACCGCAGAAGTCGTAATCATATCTATGAGCTTTTGCAACTGGATGATGAATCGAATGCCCGTGAAAAGGCTGTCGATAATGTAGCTGAAATTATATTGCGTGATATTAAACGTACCTATGAGAATGCTATTAAGCCATTGGAAACATTGTATAAATATCGCGATTTAAGTAATCGCCACTTTGGTGATCCCGAGATATTCTCCAAGCCATTGGTATTGTTTATGGGTCCTTATTCAGGTGGTAAATCATCTATAATAAATTATTTAACGGACAATGAATATACTGGTAGTTCACTGAGAACGGGTAAGGTCTCACAGACATATGTTGTTTTGATATTTGATATACTTTTTTTATGTGTTTTAAAGGAGCTGAACCGTCCCCCGCCTATTTCAATATCCTGATGTGGGGTAATGAAACCGAGGTGTTGGATGGTACTCAATTGGCTGCTGATTATACCTTTGCGGGCTTACAGAAATTCGGTGAAGGTTTAGAGGACCGCTTGCGAGGTTTGAAAATGCCCAACAAATTGTTGGAGAAGGTACACGTTTAAGATAAAACTGTAAGTGATTGATTTAATTTCAGAGATATATGCTTGTTTATTTTTAGGTTAACATTGTAGAAATTCCCGGTATTCTGGAAGTGCGCAAACAGGTCTCCCGTTTGTTCCCCTTCAACGATGCCTGTCAGTGGTTTATTGATCGTGCTGATATTATATTCTTGGTCTACGATCCAGCCAAACTTGATGTTGGTCCAGAGACTGAAGCTATTTTGGATCAACTTAAGGGACGTGAATATCAAACACGTATCATTTTGAATAAGGCTGATACGGTTAAACCCGAGGAATTATTGCGTGTACAAAGTGCTTTGATTTGGAATATTTCCCCATTAATGTCCTCAGCTCAACCACCATTAGTATATACCACATCTTTGTGGTCTCATCCCTATCAAGAAGGTTCACCAGCTCGTTTGTTGTTGGCACAGGAGAGAGCTTTCCTGAGGGATTTACGTACTGCTGTAGATAAGCGGATTGAAAATAAAATTGCTAGTGCGCGTCGTTTTGCTGTAAGTTTTTACTAATTTCTCAAACTATAAGGCGAACATTTTTAATATACGGAAATATTCATAGTTGGGAAAGAGTATTAATTCTAGACTCAACAGTTTTTATAAAATTCTATGGGGAAATATACCAGAATTGGAAATCCAGTCCTAAGTTCGATATTCTGTTCACGCTTTTGCGAAAATATCTGTCAAACTCGATAAAAAAAATTATATTTCACTTGCATGTAATTTTTGCGAAATTGTGGTGAAAATCTTTTGCATCATTTTAATAGACGAGACCATTTGAAAATGTATTGAAAAAGTTACATCTGGGTTTGTTATGTTTATGTCTTCCTGCACTACTGCAATTTTTATTTTTAGAGCTTTTCTAATATATTTAGGGCTTTAAACATAAATCGAAGTTATCCAGCGACTATATTTTTCAGCACTCAGAAACTATGGCTTTTCAAAAATAATTTTTAGATCATAAAAATGTTGTAATTTGGACCTTTTATAGCAGACTCAAAACATGCAGACATTTGTCAACATGCTTACAATATTATTGTACAGCTTCTCGTTTTAGTTCTTTATTCTGTTTCCATGTGTGGAAAAAACGAGAAGTTGTACATTAATATTGCAAGTGTATGGTCAGCTTAAGCAGACACTATTAACTATAGAGATAGGAAATCAGAACTTACTCTACTCACTGGTAGTGAAATTTGGTATTACCTGACCAACAACTTATTTAGTATCAATTTGGTATCAGCTGAGCCTATATTTAAAAACTCAAAAATTGCTGAAAACTGCGCAAAATTAAGCGAAGAATATATTTAAGTAATAAAATTTGAGGTATTCACCAAAAAAATAAATTATAACAACATTGTTACTACTAGATGGCATCTTGTTCAAAAAATTGACAATTTTTTTTTTATTTACACCCGTGTTCTAAACTTTATAACAATGACAAAATTGTGACAACACAGACCATTCACCACAGTGTTGTCACATATTTTGTCATTGTTATAAAGTTTAGAATATGGGTGTTAAATTTAAATAATAACAAACAACAAAGGAAAAAAAAAACAAATGGATATATCAAATTTTATTATTTGAATATATTCCGCTAGAACACTAGAACAACAATTTTTGGTATGTTGTTTTATTTTAATCATAGTGTTATTTATAGCAAACCCGAAATTATTTGACTATTGGATTTCTTGATTCCTTTTCAACTTTTATTGTGATATATCGCCTAAATAAAGCGATAAATTAAAATTTTAATATATGTCGCACAGTAGATTTTCAATGCCAAATATATATGTAGTTTAAATAAGTATTATCACTATCA
Organism: Leucophora obtusa; assembly: GCA_949987735.1. NCBI lineage: Eukaryota > Metazoa > Arthropoda > Insecta > Diptera > Anthomyiidae > Leucophora > Leucophora obtusa. Next base: position 77,451,007 of record OX465295.1, read on the forward strand.
GAAGAAAGAGCATTAGAGGGCTTAACTCAACTTTTATGACAAACAACAACAAGCAGCAGTTAAAAAATATTAGGTTAAGATCCTATTTTTTTTGTATTTAATTTGTTAAAAAAATCTGCAATTTTCAGAAATTACTAATTGCATTTTTAGCACAAAATCGTTAAACGTCATTTGGATGACGTAAAATCGTCACGTCTGGCACCCCTAATTGAGACCATTCATACCAATCGTTTTATATTCGTTGCTTTTGTGAGTGCTGGGTTAGATTAACAGAAGACATGTAATGCAATGCATGGCTTTCGTCATACTCATGATACAACCATACTAGGTAGATACATTAGAACAACAAACACAACAAACAACAACAAAAAATGTAATCGGCTACTCTTGATACATAGCGAAAGCATACAAAAAAATCCCTAAACTGTCATAATAAAACCCTGAACTGTCGAACTCTCCCTAATGCATCTACCTAGTATTGCTGTGTCATGGTCATACTCACTCTTCTCTATTATATCATGTCTTGTTTTACTGAAATGATATGAATCAGTGTTGCCAACTCTTGAAGGCAGGAAAGCACCGTAAGCATTGTGAAAACGGGTAAAAAGAGTAAAAATTTACCAAAAATGGGGTAAAAAAGCACGATATTAATTTTTTGAAAAATTTAAGTCCAGAATTTAAAAACACATTTTAGTTTTGTAAAATCGTGTAAAAAAGGTTCAAAAATAACTAAAAAAGGGGTAAAAAAGCACCAAACAAATATTTAAAAATTTTGAAGTTTAAATATAACGAAGTTGCTATTTAAAATTGTACTACAAACACTGGAGAAATGCATTTTTTGTATAGTTCGTATTATTTTTTCAACTTTGACAGAAAATTGAAGAAAAATTAAAAAAAACGCAAACAAATTCCAAAAATATAAACTGTACAAAAAGCACTTAAAGCACTGCCAAAAATTTGAAAAAGCACTGTAAATACCCGCTTTTTTTAAACGGGTATTTGTAAAAAATCACCGGGTACGGGGAGGAAAAAAGCACCAAAAAATACCCGAAAAGCACTGAAATGGCAACACTTATATGAATTGACAACAATATGCTCAAAAGCATAAAATAAGGCACTCAAACTGTTCTCTGATCTCTGCACCCATAGAAATTAATCTGTAAAAATAACAGAAAACACAACTAGAAATTAGCTAAAAATTATGCTGCAGAAAAAACTGTTCATTTAGAAGATTTTATTTGCTAAGTACTAGTAAAATAAGAACATCAAAAATAAAACTGTTAAATGTACAGAATTATAGTTATATTTAAGTTAGTTTTTAGTTAATTGAAAATGACCAATTTTACTGTAAAATCTGCAGAAAAATTTGTTAAATATTAGTAGACTAAAAATAGCAAAAACAAGCTTTTATATCTACAAAATTTTTTGTTATTAAAATTTAGTGTTTAGTGTTATTAAATTTAGTTGAATGCAAATAGTACTCTATCCTGTTAAATTATCAGAAATAATTGCTTAAAATGGTAAACTGCTGTTTTCAAAATGTTCTACAATATTTACATTTGCTTTAAAAAAAATCGAAAGAAAACTTCGAAAATTTGGTATTTTTTCCCGATTTTTAGGCTACTAATTATTTAGCAAATAAGAAAGGTTTATTTATTTACATAAGAAAGGTTTATCGAGACAAGAAATTCATAATGATATGGTGAATGTGTTATTTGAAAGTGCTCCTTCATATGCAATAGTAAAAATTGGGTTGCTGAATTTAAACGTGGTCGTAAAAGCATTGAAGATGAACCACGAAGTGGACGTCCAAAAACTGTAACAACGGTATTAGACGATCGACGAGTGAAAGTGCGTGACGTAGGGAATACCATAGGCATCTCAAATGATCGAGAACATTTTATTTTGCATCAAGAATTACAGATGAAAAAGCTTTCTGCTTTCCCGGGATCCCGATTTCGGAATTTTTCGGGATCCCGGAATTTTACGGGATTTCGGGATTTTTCGGGATTTAAATTTTCCTTTATTTGTAAAAATTTTTATGTTATGTAACTAATTTTTTTATAGAATAAAGCGTTTTATAATTATTTAATAGTTGTTAATTAATAATGTGGTACATTTTATGAATATTGAAACATCTCAGTCAGAAATTGACAGTGGTACAAAAAATCAAGTACTTGCATACCACTGGGTAACCGCGATGTTAAAAATAAATGACTTGCAGAACACTCGTTTGCAAAAATCATTTTGCCAGTATTTGTTTTACAAAACATTACGGCAGGGCAAAAAAAAGATACATATGAACTTTTTTTAAATTTTATTTTGGAAAATATAATTCCAAACCACAAAAGTTAAAAATTTTGTTTCTCCAGTACTTTTCCGGCGCTTTTTGAACTGCCGGTCCTTTTGTCTATTGACGTTATCATATTGGAAATGGGAAAGCAATTTTTGTCAGTACTTGTACCACCTGTTAAAATACCTTGCCATCGTTTTCCCTTCTTTTATTTCTGGCTGGGATAATATATGAAGGCCTGTAGTGTACTTAATACACTTGCGCCCAGTATTTTGTAAGCAGATTTTAAAACAGATTCGTTGCGATAACCTTGCCCACGAAATCGTGTAATTACAGCAACAGAGTTATTTGGTTATCGTTATCAAATGTTTTCATGAAAGAATTCAAACTTACAGTCCCAGCCAAAACTTACAGTTCCCAGTTTCAGAAATCGAATTTCGCTTGGAAGAATAAATCGGTAAAATAACAAACTTGATTTTTCGCATGTATTACTCAAAAACTAAATATTGTTTACCAAAATTTCAAATTTTTCTGTAAAGTCTTTGCATAGTTTACTCGAATAATCTACTTAATTTATAATTTTACCAATATCTTGGCATCAATTTCTTGTCAATATGAGAAAATTCAAGAAAAAGCGTAGGTAATCTAAAATTGCTCACTTTGCTTATTTGCGTTTATATTAATATTAAAAAATAAGAAAATCCCGGGATTTTTGAGAAATAATCCCGGGATTCGGGATTTTGCCAATCCCGAAAATCCCGGGATTTCGGGATTTCCCGTTTGGCATCCTTACTATACACCAGAGGCAAATTCGAGAAAAACGACCTGGTTTATACACTCAGAAAAGTTCTGCAGTTACTACATGACAGTTATTTATGTAGTAATGCGGTTGTAGTTATTTTAACTACAATTATAGTTAATTTACTTAGAACAAAATTTTTCAATGTTTTTGACAGTTATTTTTTTAAACAAACTACAAAAATTACTACAATGTAGTAACATTTATTTTATGCAGTTATTTTGAATTTTATTTACAAATACTTAAATTTTCAAGTGTGTATGCACACACACGCAGTAAACAGAAGTATGTGTATGAATCACTTGTTTAGAAATTTCTAGTGAAAGAATATGAGTATAACATGTTTTCTCTTGTCTTAGTCATAAAACAACGCCAAAGAGTGAGCACGCGTAATACGGAAAAGGTTATATATTTTTTATTAAATTACTAAAATAATAAGGTAAGTTTTATAATATAAATTTAATTAGGGGGAATGTTAAAAAAATATTGTATTTATTTTCTTTCAGTTCCTTTATATTCTCATCCCTTTCTACCTGGAGAAAAATAGGAAGCCAAACAACAGCATATTTCATCCCTCACAGACGGACATGTACAAGAATATCTTAAGTGAAAAAAAAGTGACATTAAGTGAACTTTTTGATTTCTCAATTTTAAATTTATTATAGAATAAAATTAAGTTAATAGTGTTTACATAACTTTGTTTTTTTTATTAAATTAATAATTAAAAAAAAAATTTTTTATTTATGTTTTTTTAACTACATTTGCAAGTTGTTTGTACAGTTTTACAATAATTTGCATGTATGTTGTTTCAATTGCATTTGTAGTTGTTTTTACTACATTTGTCAGTTGATTTTTAACAGTTAAAAATTACTTCATATTGCAGTTAATTTAACTGCAAATGTAGTCTACACCTTTTTAAGTGCAAATGCAGTTATTTTAACTGTCATTTGCAGTTGATTTTACCTACATAATTCCCTGAGTGTAACACAAAAAAATTATTTTTCATCAAAACCGCACCATCCCACAAGAGTGTCTTAATAATGGTAAAATTCAACGAACTGAAGCACAAATTGCTTGACCACGCACCTTATTCACCTGATTTAGCTCCCTCTGACTTCTACCTATTCCCAAATCTAAAAAATGCCTTGCTTGCAAACGTTTTACTTCGAATGAAGATGGAATGGCAGCTGTAAACGATTATTTTGAGGAGCTTCAAGAACATTATTTTAATCCAGGGATAGAATTGCTAGAAAAACGTTGGACTAAGTGTATTGAATTTTAAAAATCTAGCTCTTGTTTTTAATTCTTAGGCTAAGAACATTTCGAACTGCCCTCGTAAAATATGGAGAGTCGCATAATGTCAAATTCAGCTAGAGGTACATATATACAAAAATTTACTTATATATAAATTTGAAATATTTTGACTTGCCATTTGTTAAATATGGTAGAGTTGCATTTTTTGATGTGAGAAATTTCTCACATATGTAGTTATAGAACACCGCTACAGTTGAAATAAATATTTCTTTGACAAAATAAATGTATCTTCCTTTGTTTTTAACTATACTGAAAAGTTTTTTATTAAACTACAAACAGTAAACTATATAATAATCTGAGTGTAGTTCTTCATATAGACCAAATCGCTGAAGTAAAAACACCTAAAGTTATAAATGAAATAAGTGCTTTTGTCAAACAGAAATTAATAAATATTTGAAATAACTTAAATTGAGACGGCCCTATGCTCCTTGCAGGAGTAAAAGGAACAAATTATATATATAAATTGAGGAGGTCTCATATCTTCTAGTGAGTAGGGCATGAAAATAGGACAGAAATATGCGTATTTAAAAGTTTTATTGACTACAAAACTTTTGAAAAATTTTCTTCTTAAGTCCACTTAAACACTTCTGTACTTAAGTCGATTCTGACGATTCCTTATAAATTAGTTAAAAATAATTTTAAAATTTGGCACTCAGTTAAGTTAAAATAGTCGGTTAATTTAAAACACGTTTGACAGATATAGTATTGTAGAGAACAATTTTTCTTGTGAAACATTAGGTTTGTATGAATATATTTTTATTAAAACTAGTAAATGTTGAAAATGTTGTCAAAATCTTCAAAAGTACTCGAACAAAAAAATTGTAAAAACTGTAATTCGAATCATAAGAGCCCGAGTAAAAAGAGTTACATATAGTCGTATAAAATGCGATTAAGTTATATCTGTATAAATATACTGTTTCATCCGAAAAATGGCCCGATGTAATTGTATCAGTTGTTTATCAGTTTTTATCTAATTGTATTAGTTTAGATCTCAACTAATAAAATTATACATTATTCAGATGAAATTATATCCAATTTTTGACCTGATACAATTTTAGCGGTTTATATCTAATGGTATCTGTTTAGATCGTAGTTGGTACAATTTTATATAAATAAAATATATTTGTATACGACATTTGCCTTATATAATTGTATCAAAGTTTTAAATCAGATCTAATTGCATCAGGTCAAAATTCAGATATAACTATATAAGTTTGTATATAATGTATCTATGTATCTAAACTAATACCATGCGACATAAACCCATAAAATTGTATCAGGTCAAAAATCAGATAAAATTTCATATGCTTAATATATAATCTAATCAGTTAAGATCTAAACTGATACAATTAGATAAAAAGTGATAACCAACTGACACAATTATATCGGGCCATTTTTCGGATGAAATGGTATATGGATCACAATAAGTTATATATTACCATATAAAGCTCCATATTAATTTTTTTTAATAGGGAGTTAATTAATTTAATAAGGATTTACATAAAAATGTGCTTAATTTTATAATTTGTTAAACAAAAAAACATGTTACTAGTTTTTGCTGTAAAAAATTTTTCAAGCAAAAAATAGTAAATTTTCTGTTTAAATTTTTTACTAGTTTTTACAATTTTTTTTTTTTTGTACTCGAACGGATTTTTGAGTAAAACTGGTAAAAATGGTAAAGCTAGTAAAAAATAGCACGTAAACAAACACACTTATTGTGAAAGATTTTAAGTAGGAAATAATTTGTTAGAATTGTTGATAGAATCGAAATAACAGCATCTAATTTTTCTTTTAATGTTATAATCTATCTAATCCACTTTATAGTATTAATACAATTTTTATTATTTTAGGTTCGCGTCCGTAATCATGCCAAAATGGTTGATTGCTACCTCAATACTTTTTATAATCACAAGACTTTGTTTGGAAACAAGAAACGTATTGCCGACAATATTATTGATAATCCCCAAAACTATCACATTTACGAAGGTCTATCCACACTAACAAATATCTCACGTTATGACTTACCCGATCCAGAGGTATATCGTGACTTCTTCCGTTTGAATCCTGTATATGAATTCAAAAAGTTGGCAGATACTTGTTCATACTTCCGCGGATGTCCCATTGCTAAACTGGATGTGGCCATTTCTTACGATTTACCCGATTTGGCTGGCAAATACAAGAAAATGGTCGAGACGGCTTTAGTCAACATCGAAAAGCAACAATCATCATCTACAGCTGCTCCAGGAACAGATGATAAAAACAAAAAGACCAAAAGTTGAGTTGAAAACTTTAAATTAGATCAATTTTAAATTTAACCCAATGATGATCATAATAGTAAAAGCGCTCCTTAACGAAAGCAAGAAATAGAAAGACAGAGAGAGAGCAGTGAATTTGATAAACCTTACTAGAGACAAATGAGCGTTATTTATCATTAAAAATAAAAAATCTAGAATTATATAATGAGAGTGAGAGAGTATATTAGACATAACTACGATACATTTTTTGGAAAACTTTAAATATTATCTATCTTAAAGAAAAGAGAGAAAGAGACATTAAAGTTTTATTTAACATAAAAACTTTAATAACTAAAGAGACAAACTGTTTTCTTAATATCGTTATACCTTTCAAACATTTAAAATTATAAATTATACAGAAAATAGCAAAACGAAAAAAGCACTAACCAAAAAAAAAAAGAATAAAAAGACGCAAGAGAGCGATAATTGATTAAAATTAACAAAAAACTAGGCCCGATTTAAAATTAAATTCCCTCCCAATAAAACAACCACTTAATTTACGATAAAATTTCTTAAATTTACACTGTTTTCCAATACAAATTAATTGGATTGTCTAAACTGACTACCAGTACTACGGCTACTTCTATTATATTTCATTTAAAGCATTTAATTTATTTGTAATTTTTGTTGTCTGTGCACGTTATTTGAACATATCCTGCCAAAACTTTTCCTGATGTTTTAACTATTAACTTTCATGTTTGTTCAAGTCCATTTTAGGGATAATTCAAATAATTTTAATACAACTTTGTTTTCCCTCTATTTTCTTAAATTTCCCCTAGCCAGTCATAGTAAATAGGTTGTAATTGTATAAAAATCTCTAGAACAGTGAAGACGTTTGGAAAATAAAATAAAAATAATTAGAAATTCTATGTTAAAATTTTAATTTAGTATATTAAATTTTTTAGATACAAATGCCCACTTTACAGTTCGTACTATTAGAATTTGCTAAATTTACATTATTGGATTTTTAAATTTAAACAATATGTAACAATATTACATACACATCGCAAAATGCTAATTTAGTGCTTTAGATACTAGGAACTGTGAATTGGACAATAGATTTTTTGTGAAGAAAATGCTAAAAACATTTTCTATTAGCTATACCAAAGTAAAAAATTTGTAAGGATTTGTAATAAACGCGACTTTAAGTAAATAAAAAAAACAAAAACTAAAACAATTGTTTTTTTTTTTTCATTTTCGGAAATTTGGTAAGTAAAATCTTAATAAATTGATAATTTTTTTTATTTTACAGAGTTGTAGTACTTCGGAAAAATTGCATTCCAAAAAATTACAGAGAACAAACCTTATATTATATAATGTCCAAAATTCAAAGAATGACTTTAGAAATACTAACCGATTTTCGCTAGAAATAATTGTAATATTTTGAGATTTTTTATTGTGATTTCCAGCATCCTTGAACATTATGGCAGGCTGTAAATTAGGTTGGCGATGAGCAGTCTACTATTTTAATTTTGTGATAATTTTTTCATTTAACCGGATCACAGATCACTCTTTCCTCTTCCAGCTCACCAAGTTACATTACAGTACCTTGTTTACTTCTGTTTATTTAAGATTATCAAATCTGAAGGAAATAAGACGTTTTATGTTATAACTCAGGAAAAAAATTAATATATGGCTGAAATAAAAAAATGTCATAAATTTTTGGGCCAAATTTGTGAGAAGCAAAAAGTGTTAATATTTCGGTTTTTTCTTAATGGAATCAGTAAGTCTAGTCTTTATAAACCTAATTGCAAAATATCTCATCTACAAGTTGTCGCAATAACTTTTTTTGCACAATTTCAATTTTTTTTGTTGTAACGGAGTTTACATTTCTGCAAGCAAAAGATATAACAAAAAAAAAATTGCGTACGAATTTTCTTCAATTTATTAGTTTTTCGTATTTGGGTTTTCAATTTGCTTTCCAATGATATATAATTTGTGTTTATCAAATTGGCGGTTTCGCAAATAAAAATACAATTCAATCCGCGAAAAAATTTTTATTTTTTTTTAATTTTGTATTTTGAGGAAGTGATAAAGTAATTGGTTACCTATGAGGTTACGAGGATGGGAAAAGTAATGGGTCTAAAAATAGATTTTCGTAAAAAAAATTTTATTAAAAAAAAAAATTTATTAGAAATATTTTTTTATTAAATATATAAACGTGGTCACGCTAAATAACGCTGGTTGGGGCATTAGTTTAGTGCTCCGTAGTCTATTTTAATTTTGCGATTTATATTGAAATCTTAAAGATTGCAAAAAATAACAGCCCTATTCAATTTTTATTTAATGTAAATGCTCCAGCGCACAGTAGAAAATATTATTGAGTTCCTGATCAAAAATGGTTTTTGAAAATTTTTGATTTCTGATATAAATTGGGTATTGCCGTAAAGCTGAGATGTCATACAACGGTAATTTATAATTTTTTTCTGACCCCTTTAAAAAAATTATGTTCAAATAATGTTTTTTAATTTGAGTAATTTGAACGCACTCTGGTACACCATATTCAAAGTATTATTTTTGCCGTATTTATTTTAATTTAAAAACTACACCGATAAAAATTTCTCAATTGCTGGCTACTAAATTTTTAGTTGAGTCTCAGGTGAGATACCCCTTACTGAGCTTCAGTTGATTGATTTAATTAGATTTAACTAATTTTATTTCCAATATTTTACTAACGGAGGTTTCAGCTACAAATTGTTAACTAAAATGAAATATTTTATTTTAGTAGCTAATAATCAATTAGAAACCGTTAATTTGGTATCAGTTAAATACACTTTTTATACACAAAAAAAGCACAAATTACATTACAAATAATTCCTCCATTACAATATTTTAATTATCGCGTATTTCTTTGTAAAATATTCCAGGATTTTTCAATCAGCAGCAGTTGTAAATCTTCCTGTTCAAAGACTTGAACGTGCTCCAAATGTTGTTTTTATTTTATTGAGTTTGAGGCACAAAAATTTGTTCAAATTTATATTTCTTAAAAATATTTTTTATTTTTGACACCTTTTATTATAAAATGATTAGTTATTATTCTTATTTTTAATTTAAGGAAAAGTTAATGATAATTATTTTAGTTATTTTAATATATTTTAATTTCCACTGAGGTTTTTCCTAACTGAGCTACTGAGGATTTTTTTCGGTGTAGCTTTATAACATTTTAAAAAGAAGAAATTATAAAAATTTTATTGTTTCTGTTAACTGTTAATAACTTGTTAGCTACTTCGAATTTTTTACACTTGAAATATGTAGATTTTTTAACGCATAGTATGATGAGGATTTTGACAAATTGCCCAGCAGTGCCCATTTATAAAATTAAAGCCTCACGTATTAGGTACGATATATAGAAAATTTAGCTGCGACTTACTGCGAATAAATTTAGAATTGGCAAAAACATTGACAGACTCATATCTTTTTTTTATCGAAATATTATTTTAATACATAAGGTGTGTTTGTTTACTTTTTGGATAAAGTTCGGTAAAATGAGAGTAAGTACAAAATCCTCTTACAAAATTACCCAATAGTACCATTTTTCTAACCCAAAAACTCAATTTTCACTCATTTTTCTTATGGAAATAATTCTATTTTGAATGAATTCTAACCAAATGAATTAAATTTTATTCGATTCTTATTAAAGATTTGGGAATGCAGCCAATGAATGAATTCTTTAGGAATGGTTGCACGGAATGGTATACATTTTCTAAAACTGAATCAAATTTAAATTCAATTTTTCGAAACTCTGAGCTAAGATTAAAGCATTTGCATTTTTAAAATTCTATGGGTTATTCGGCAATATCTTCGATGACATTTTTTAGTTTTGCTTTGTTCGAAAAGGTATTTTAATACCAATAAATTATTAGAAACTAACTGTGTTATTCAAAAACTTTTAAAATAGCCTAATTACAGATTTTTAAGCTACTTTGGCAAAAAGAATATTCACAAATGATTAATAAAGAAAAATTTATTAAACGCTTAAAGCAGGGTATAGCCTAAAATATTTGTTTGATAAAGTTTGGAAAAAGAAAACCACTGTAAAAAACTAAAAACGCGAATTTGCAATGATTAAATTATATTTTTAACAATATTTGCAAGATTTACGAATTCGAAAATTTTTTTTCCAATCGAGTTACGCGGTTACCCCCCTGATATTTTTAACACTTAAAATGAAATATATGTTAAGTTTTTACTTGTTTTTAACATAATTTATAATACCGGTACGTACCGGTATTGCTGTTTCGATAACGGTATACCGTTACCGAAACAGTCTTAAATACCGTTACCCTTACTGTTAACAAAACAAACGAAATTCGATACCGTTACCCTTACCGTTATTCGGTTTGGTAACCAACCTTGATACTAAATAATACCATGAGATAAGAATATATATGCCATTTATCGTATCAAATAAGATATGATGATATGGTATGGAATTTGATATATTTCTATCAGTGTTGCCACCAGTAAAACACAAAATTACACATCTGTTTGTCAAAAATTATCCAAAACCGTATTTAATTACACAAAAAGTTTAGAGCATTTTTTTATATATAATTTCCAAATAAAATATCTCCTGCACACAATGCGGCAGAATCAAAATATTTTGTGAACAATTTACCATTTCTTATCGGCTGGTTGGATTACTGTCAAATTTCACACGGTCACAACCAAACTTATTGTGGGCTTAAGTTTTGCCGGCCGAATCCCACAGACTTACCGAGAGCTGTGCCATTTGAAACCATCAGAAACATAACTACCCAGCCAGAAATTGATGATGGTACAAAAAACTAAGTACTCTCAAAGCGTTGTTTATACAAAAAATAAAACGTTTTGAGAACGTTTGGAAAATACCATCTTTAAAATGCTTTGATAACACTTTTTAACAAATTTTACAACTGTTGATTAAGAGAAAGATTGTATGTGTTTTAGTACTAAAAATTATTTTTATTACTTTTGTAATGTTTTGTTGCAATTATTTATGTAAAAGAGAAATAGCAATTGATTCGTTATAAAATGTTGTAGGAATGCATTTAGCTTCCACCATATGTATACCTATTTCAGTGTTGTTTTCGTCTAAATTTGTTACATTATATAATCCGATCGCCTTTGATTAGATCGGGTAGTCAAAAAATGTTCAGTTTTCTTGCAAATGTTGCATTTCAAATGCATATCACTGTATTACAATAGATTTAACAAAACCTAAGCTATTTTCAAAATCAAATGCTGAAAATTGTGATATAGGCGCCCCCATATTATTTACGTCATATGAAATATGTATTAGATTATGAATATTCATTGTCACTGAGCTTAAGCCATAAAAATGTGGCATAAGTTCCACAAATTTTCTTAAAATCTTAAATTATTAAAAATTAGATTACTTAACTAAGTTTGAGACAAAAAAAAAATATTTATACCTTTCGATTTTTCAAACACGTCCATTCTATCTACATGAATTATAATTTTAATTTTCTTTTCATTATAATAAAGATTGGAATCAAAAGTGATATCAAGATTAGACTTTATTCCAAAATATTAAAAATTTCCCAAAGTATCGTCTAAACCTAGCATCACTTTAGAATCGCCGCTCAAAGTAGAAGTTCCTAATAAAGTTTTATAACATTTCGGAAGAGATGTATGTATAACCTTTAGATCTCATTACCATTAATATTTCGTCTATAGAGGTTTGTGTAAGAGTTTTGATTTTCCTTACAACCCAATTTTTCAGTTTTTGCTCAATATGACCACATGTAAATGCGCTTAAATCACTATTAGATTCCTCAGGAATAAATTCATGCGAACTTGTTTCTCCAGGTGTGCTTAAACTGGAACTACCAACGTCCTCATCACCTGAATCTAAATTTTCCTCTACTACTTCTTCATCAAACACTTCACTTTTAACTATTTCATTGTCGTCAGAACCCTACACCAACAAAAAATTGAACACATCTACATTTCTCTTAATATCCTATAATTTTTTAACTTAATCATTTAAAACTAATTTAAGTTCTAATTAAATATATAAAAAATAAATGTTTTTAAGTACTAAGAAATTACTTTATTTTTTGTATTTAGAGTACTGGAAAATTGCTCTACTTTTCGTTTTTAAAATTCTCGAAAGACACTCCACTTTTGTATTAATACACTTTAAAATCACTTTATTTTTAGTTTTTCTAATGTTTTGAAAACGTTCTATAAACAAAAATTATAACGCTTTAAAATCACTTTATTTTTTGCTTTTGCAACGTTTCTAAAATACTATAAATACAAACATGAGACCGTAAATCATGGTTATCATTTTAGTGTTCTGAGAACACTATAAAACCCAAAAATATGCTGCTTTTATAACGCTTCAACCACCATACAAAGTGCTTTCAGAACGCTTTTATGTTTGTGAATTTCTGGCTGGGTAATTAAAATTTTATGTGCTAATTCATAAATAAAATTTATTTGGTATTTGAAGCTTGCTATAGTTAAAGTACATATTTCGCTTAATAAAGAGTTATTGGAAATCTTTATTCATAATCGTATTTTAACTATAAATTAATTTTTCAATTTGATACTGGCAACACTATTGTTTATTTTCTCTCTTCTCCCAAATAAGTCGTAAATGATGTACAAATTTAAGCATTAAGTTATTAAGCAAATATGAATACTGTTTTTCACAAATTAGCTTAAAATCCTGCAATAAGACTATTGTAAAAGTTTATGAATTAGACCATTACTCTTTCGCAACATTTTCAAATAGTCTTGCCACTCAAGAAAAAATATTTTTTCACATGAAGTTTGAAAAACATTTTCCCAAAAGTTAACAACATACTTATCCTTAAACACATATTAAAAATAAAACAATGTTTTTAATTTCTTCTTAATTGGGTTTAGTGTTGAACAAATTTATGAAAATAATTCATCACAAACTAGAAATTTGTGGTAAATTTTACATAAAATCATTCAACCCAAATATCGATGTATTTTCATTTCATTGTCAACTCATTAAGGACACGGCATAGATCCGCTGGACATTTTTGGCAGATATGTAGGCCAATGGTTCATTAAGAAATATTTGTAATTGCTTTTGGCTAATAGCGCCCTGTAGTAGAAATTTTGGCAACCAAAGTTGATATTATTTTAAGATATTAATCCTTGACAGTTATTTCAAAAATTTTAATTTTGTGTATTTTTATGGACAAATCTTTATTCAAATTTTTTTTAATTTTAAATAAAGTTGCATCAAAAAAGGTCAAAAATTTATTTTTTAATAAATATTTATTTGGCAACTCTAGACAGAAGTGTCTTCCAAACTATTTTATGGTTGTCAAATCACTGAATGATGTTTATCCAGTAAAATATACTACACTCATAGAAATAAAACTGTAAAAATAGCAGAAAAAGTTACTAAAAATCAGTTGCTGCAGAAAAAACTGCTAAAATTAGCAGTTTTATTACTAAATACTAGTAAAATGAGAACAGCAAAATTAAAACTGTTAAATTTACAGAATTTTAGTTATATTTTGGCGAACTTTTAGTTAATTGAAAATAGCAAATTGTACTGTAAAATCTGCAGAAAATTTTGCTAAATATTTGTAGACTAAAAATAGCAAAAATAAACTGTTAAATCTACAAAATTTTTGCTATTTTTAAGCTAAATTTAGTTGAATGCAAAAAGCAGTCTATTCTGCTAAAATCAGCAGAAATATTTGCTAAAAAATTGTAAACTGCTGTTTTCAAAATCCTCGATTTTTATTTGCATTTAAAAAAAAATCGAAAAAAAACTTCGAAAATGTAAAATTTTTTGGTGCTTTTTTAGGCTACTAATTATTTAGCAAATTTTTTTTGCTGATTTTAGCAGGTTAATTTGCTTTCTCCATTTACAAAAATTTAGGTCAAATATACCTAAAATTCTGTATATTTAACAGTTATATTTTTGCTTTTCCTATATTACTAATATATAGCAAAAATAATCTGCTAATTTAGCAATTTTTTTCTGCAGCATAATTTTTAACTAATTTTTAGTAGTTTTAACTACATTTTTTACGGACTTTTTTCTATTAGTGTAGGTTGAAAAAAGGACAGTGTGTTTAAAATGAGTTAAGAAGCTCTAGGAAGGAATGTAAGGAAATTTCTGTGAAAAGTGAAATTATACAAAAACTACACAAAAATGTCATTATTCAAAAATTATCCAGCAAATGTGCACACAGTCCCGTTTTTGAATAATTATTCAAAAAGTGGCAACACTGATTTCTATGTTATATATAATTATATTAAAACTTTTTTTCATCGGAATTAATTGATTTTTAATGTGTATCAATAAATATTAGAGCTTATTGTGGTCAAATTGTCAAGGGTATAAAAAGTTATAACAACGCGTGAATTTTGGTGGACTTTCTTCGGTAACAGCTCAATGAGAAAATCAGTGGTTGTGGTGCAAAATTTCACAAACCTTTATGAAATGCAAATCGTTTTGTGCCAGTAGTTATTCTGTAATCTTGATCTCATACTGAATTAAAAAAAAACTAAAATTCATTTACTGCAAATAAGAGTAAAATTAATAAAGAAATTATAATTATTTTTATTCGACCTTTTTAGTTTTTATTTTGCAATCAAATATTCGAGCTCGAGGTCCAAATTTTTTGTTTAAATGTCTATTTAAATATTTTCAATATTTCGCCATTTACATTGAATGGCATCATCAGGACTGTTAAGGGTTAAAGAGTAAATAAATACATCATATATATAAAGAAATAACAAAATATATAAACGACAAATGTTTACACTAAAACATTTTTGTTCAAAAAATGTGAAATAATTTCTAATATTCTGCTTTGTTATTGCGAGAACTTTAATTGTAATTCAATTTGTAGGTTAAAATCGAATTTTTATGAATGCTAACGGGCATAAGTGAAGCAAGTTCTGTACTGAACATTAAAGTCGACCATGGACATAATCCCCTATTTTGAAATGTTATTGTTCTCGTTAACGTCACAAAGAACAGTCCTTGGTAATTGGTCTATGCTCAGGAGTATAACGGATAATATATTTAAGGATGATATGTGCAAAATTTGAGAATTCTATCTGCCATAATTGAGAAGGTATTAATTTTTAATCAGCAAATGGCCAATAATTTCCACTGTGCAGCGAGAAGAATCGAATTTAAATATATTTAAATCGTAAAATATACATACTTACTTTATTTTATTGAAAAACCAGACAAAACTAAATTTTGATTATTTTGATTAATTTTCAACTAATTTTCTTTTATTTGATAACATTTTCTTATTATTTAATGATAACTTACAATGCATACTGCTTTTATACATATTTATGTATGTCTGAATGTATATGTTCATTTCTGGTTGTTTCATATTATATTTTAATGTACAATATTCATAATAAACATGTATTTAAATTCTCGTTTTATATATGTAGGTATGTATATATGTGTTTAATATAATATAGTTTATGATATATATATATTTTTTTAATATGCATAACATCATGATAATGTTTTCTCTTTTTAATTTTGTGAATTAATAACTAACATTGTGTTTATAAAAAAAACTTAAATTAAATTTTAAATTTAAAAAAATATTTATATTAAACTAAAAATGAAATAAAATTATTTAGCATTAAAACAAATAAGGCAAATCATGGTTGATGTATATATGTATATAAAAAAAAAATAAAATATTTTAATAATAAACTTGGTGGTCATATGGTTAATGACTATTCTGTGGTTAGTTAAAAAAATATATATTAGAAAGTGTTAATTAGTAATTTTAAAATTATAACTTATATATTGTTTATATAGCACCTTTGAAAAAAATAAATTTAATAAATATTAAATAAATGTTTAATATTTATTATGTTATTTTTAAACATTTATTGTTAATGCTATATAAAACATTCCTTTTAAAAAATAAATATTAAATTATTTTTGTACATGTAATATTTTTTAAAACTAAACAAATAATATGTATGTATATATCGTTGTTTATATTGTATAATCATATTTTTTTAACTTTGTAAATTTATAGTTATTTTAGTAATTTTATTTTATATTGACATTTAAAATTGAAGTTTGTGTTTTTATTCCTTTCTTCTCTCATTTTAGTCCTATACTCGTATTATTATTTTTTTTATTAAATTGTATGTAATATGTTTGTATGATATTTTGAATTTGTTTTTAATTGCAGGCCTAATTGACTTATTATTAATAATATTTATTATTTGATAACAATATTTAATATATCTTTTACTTTTTTATATTTGCTTCTTGTTTAAAATGTTTTTTTTTCTTTTTCATTAATGTATTATTTTTTATGTTATTACATGATAGGTACATGAAAATTGCTATTCAAATGACTCTTTTAATCATTAATTATGTATGAGTTCTATGAACTGTGGTTGTTAAAGCATAAATGATGTATATTATTGCGTCCTAAGAAATAAACATTTATTCGTGTTAAAAAAATGTTTAATCCCAAAACTTCCTAACCAACCTAAGATATTTTAGAGTGCTGAGAAATTATGACTCCACGCTTTTATTATTTTAAAAAATTTCGAATAATTGAAACATACAGATTTTTTGAACAATTATAAAAAAATTCAAAAATTACCCAGAAAATGTATTAAGTGCACACAGAGAAAACAGATTCGTGCTTAAAACCGAATTTATTGCCAATTGAATGGTACGGTTGTGGTAACCGAAGTTTTCAGTTATGACAACTGAATATCAGTAGATTCACTGGTCATTTGATAATGGCAACAGAATTTCTATTGCCTCAACAGTAATTCGGTAGTTACAACTGAAAAATTCTGTTGTCACAACCGAAACATTCGATTCGCAATAAATTCGGCTGAAAGCACGAATCTGTTTTCTGGGTGTGGTTAATGTGTAATACCAATTTTGTGTTTTTAGTTTTCTGCCAAAGTAATAAAATATCATTTTCGCAGTCAACATTTATATCTTGCTTATCCGATTACCCAACGATTATTATACTGGCGTATATTTCAAAAACGTATTTGGTATAATAGCGCAGTAAAAAGCACAATATAGTATAAAAGTTTGGCTATAAACATAAATAAAAAAATTTTAGATAATCCCTACAGGATTGCAACATATTAATTTAAAAATCTTAATGTCCGATATTTTTTTAAAAAATTAAAAACAATCGCAAAACAGAAATCAAAAAAATTCCTAAAAATTGCGAATACATTTTTTTTATTTGAAAAATTATGTATGCATACTAGAGCACCCATATGTGCAAGTGTTATTCTATCAGCTTCCCGCACATTTACGGATAGGTTGAGAGTAAGAAATAAGATCTGTGGAAAAATTAAGTTTCTGTGGTGTAAACTGGCAAGGCCGTTTACATTTACATACATATGTCCTCAAAATTACCATAAAAAGGTTCATGGATTTATCCATCTTTAAGTCTAAACAAGAAGCTTCTGGTAATTAAGTTACATCCCAGCAAAAATGTGGAAGCAGTAAAAACGATTACTACTTCCTTACTGCTACTTTTAACGCTTCTAAAAATGTATAGCTTCGTAAACAGCACTAATGAAAGGCCTGAGTTGATTAATTTTTTACATCGCTTTTTGCTGTGGTTTTCAAAAAGGCATGAAATGAGCAATACATTTTGATTGCTTAAATAAATTTGCGGTTCTTTTATCAAAATTTTTTAAAATGCGGAAAAAAGTTATTTTAATGAAAATAAGAGGTTTTACTAAAAATAAGAGGCATTTTCTCTTCACGAAAAATTTTCAGGAATATTGTGCTTTTGAGAAGGCATGATTTTAAATAGTTGAAAAGCTTTATAATATGAACTTCCGAGAAGGCATGAATTATTGACATTTTTAAAGAAAAACAGGAGCACTAATTAAAAGCGGCGAATTCATGCCTTTTTGGATCTCGAAACAAGTGCTTTCACGCGAGCTAACTCGAACAAAAATCAGGCATGATATCATCAATAATGCAATCGCTTCACTGCTCAACTTTTCCTGACAAAACTGCTTCCAAGCAAGCAGTAATTTCTGCTGGGATAGCTGTTGTTTATACAATGAAAAGGCAAACCTTTTCTTTATACAAACTTTTAACCCTCTCATGACCGTTAGTGGTGTTTTAAGCGGTATACATCAAAATTTGTGTCGAAACTAAACTTTGAATGTCTCTCATTTAATTTTGGAGATCTGTAAATATAATAGGAAATTTAGCATAGATTAAAAGAAAAATAAGATTTTTCTTAAATATTTCGTCCATTCCATGACAGAAAGGCCCAAAACTGATTCTGAGTTACAGATTTATTACATATGTGCACTAGGAAATTTAAGTTCAATGACAGAAATAAGTCAAAACTTAAAATGTGTTTAAGGGTTAATTTCATACTTATTAAGAATTGGCGCTCAAATGTCCCATAAATTTGGATTTTAGGAGGAAGCAATGTGAATCTTCCATTTTAGTTATAGGATATGTTCAGCAAACTTATGTAAAACACTACGAGGTAAATTTTTGTGGAACTATTTAAGCCGATTAAAGCCAATTCCAAAGCAACAAACGTTTTGTCCGTTTTGATCTATCTCGCTGAGTTTTCCAGATATTGGCCTTTTTATGAAATGGAAAATTTTTATTAAGAACTTCCAAGGCTGCA
Organism: Leucophora obtusa; assembly: GCA_949987735.1. Taxonomy (NCBI): domain Eukaryota; kingdom Metazoa; phylum Arthropoda; class Insecta; order Diptera; family Anthomyiidae; genus Leucophora; species Leucophora obtusa. Next base: position 77,470,354 of record OX465295.1, read on the forward strand.
AGGCCCCACCAAGGTCTAGTTTTGGATATAGATAAGATTTTCAAGAGGGTGTTATATATTGTAATTACGTGGAGTCAAAATTTTCACAAATTTTACGCTATCTCTTTCTATTAGTTTTCGAGATAAAGGCCATTTTAAAAAATCGTGAGGAAAAGAAATACCGGCATCTTTAAAACGTGGCATGCAATGGTGGCGCCATCTACCAGGTAATAGCAGAAACATCAAAATATAATGTTTTAACAATAAATTGCGTACAAGTAAATTTTAAAAAGTGGGTTCTTGAAAAATTTGTTATAAATAATTTTGAAAATTAACATTCAAAATAAGTTAAAGTACTGAGGATTTTTAGTGTTTTGTTAAATAAAGATAATTAAAATCTTTGTTCAATTCAGTGTTTGAACTTAAAATTTGTTAAAAACACTGTGAGACAAATGGTAGGGGTCAGTGATCGGGAAGGGTTCAAACTACCGGGGAAAGTTATATCGGTAAAAAAGAAGTTATACATGTCCCGGCGTTTCGCTGGGTCACCCCTAGGAATAGAGATATATCGATTTGACCTTTGGTGGTCTTTTTTTTGACATAACTCGAGAACCACTAGTCCGATTTTGCTCAAACAATTTTAAAAGAATTAAAAATTACAATTCCTTTAATCTGTTCATATAACGTTTTTCTATATACTCAACAGTTTTTCCGGTAAAAATAAATGTATGAAGAAAAAAATATTTTTTGCCTAAAATATTAAAAAAAAGTAATAAACAAAAGGTTATTGATTTTTATGTTAGCGGTAACAAACATTTATTTTTACCGGCAAAACTGTTGAGTATATAGAAAAACGTTATATGAGCAGATTAAAGGAATTGTAATTTTTAATTTTTTTAAAATTGTTTGAGCAAAATCGGACCAGTGGTTCTAGAGTTATGTCAAAAAAAAAAGATATATCTCGATTCCTAGGGGTGACCCAGCGAAACGCCGGGACACGTATAACTTGTTTTTGACCGATATAACATTTTCCGTTGGGTTCATCCCATCCCGATTTTGACTGTCGCATAGTGTTATTTTTATTTGGGCGGTAACGTACGGGAACGCACATATTATTCAAAATGACGCAGAATATAAATCTATAAAAAAATAATGTCACAACAAGTAGTTTTTCTTTAAATTTAAAGTTATTTTAATCAATTTTTATTCAGCTTTTTATTTTTTTAAAAACATTTTAATGGCGCACTCCATGTATTAACCAACTGGTATAGTAATATGCAACTACTAGAATGGGATACTCGAGGTCAATGGCCCTTAGAGCAAAACACTGGTCAGCTCGAGAGAAAAACAACGATGTATCATAATAAAGGATTGTTCAATAAGAGCGCTACAAAAGTTTTTTTTAAATAAAACAAAAACGGTTTTGGATATCAATGAAATTCTTTATTCCTGTGAAAGTACGTTCGATGCCATTATGTATGGAAATCGATCTCTTTTGCATGGCCACCACGGGCACGCTTGCAGAAGTCCAGACGCTGAACCCAATTTTCGACGGTTTTCAAGCATAAATCGGCCGATATTCGTACGAAGTTCATCAATCCTCGCTGGCTTGTTGGCATAGACCATAGATTTGACGTAGGCCTACAGGAAATAGTCCAACGGCGTCAAATCGCACGACCGAGGCGGCCAATCGACTGGACCATTTCGTGAGATAACACGTTCTCCAAACTTGGTTTGCAATAAATTGATTGTGACATTCGCTGTGTGGCTTGTGGCGCCGTCCTGTTGGAACCACATGTCCTCCAAGTCCATATCATCCAATTGGGGCCAAAAATATTCGGTTATCATTGAACGGTAGCGATTCCCATTCACAGTAACGTGCCGGTCTTGATCATCACGGAAGTAGTACGGCCCAATGACGCCGCCGGCCTATAAACCGCACCAAACCGTAATTTTTTCAAGATGCAATGATGAGACATGGAGTACGTGTGGATTGCTGTCTGACCAATAAATCATATTTTGTTTCTTGACGAAGCCATTCATTATGACGACCATAAATTGGACGTAGCGCTCTTAACGTTGAGGTCACTGACTCCGAATTTTGGTAGTAAATTTTAATAATTTCGACTCGTTGTTGGCTCGTATATCTTTCCATCATGAAATGGCAAGCCTTACTGAAGAGAAATGTCAAAGAGCGGAAAGAAATATGGCGTCGTTTGCTGTCCCTGTCTTTCTACTTTTGTAGCGTCCCTGTCGAAGAACGCTTTACTTTAAGATTCGACTGTAAATGCCAAAGATATAACGAAAAATGTAAAATGGCAACCCCTAAGTTTCGTAAAAAAAAATAAAATATTTTATTTGAAACCTCCTTGCAATAATATTTCATATTAGATGGTGTACGTCGCACTTTTTTTTTTGCCTGTAAGGTGGTACGCAGCATTTTTCCAGCTGTTAACTATTATGTATTCTTTAAATTAAATTACAGATAACAATTGTTTTAATACGAGTAACTACATAATATAACAATTTAAGTTGTGTTATTAATTTGTGATAAAACAAAAATAATTTTAGAAAGTTTTACTCTTCAAGAAATTGATTTTTGTTTGATGAATATAATGATATGTTGAAGTTTGATTTTCTTTATTTTATATGCTGCTATTTATATAATTTTAATTTTTCAATTCTTTTAAACATACATATTTTTCTTATGTAATAGGTGAATATTTCATATATAATTTCTATAATTTTCTTTTCATATAACTAACAAGTTCTAAAGATTTTATAACTTTCATTTAAAGGAAAATATTAAAGGAAATATATTTTCGTATAATAGTCTTTTTTTGAAAACAATTTATCAGTCAATTAAGCATTTTTTCTAAAAATTTGTAAGGTGTATGTATGCAATATTATCTGTTTTTTTTTTAATTTTAACAAATTCAGGAAGTTTTATTTTATTTTTTAGTATTTAGTCTATTTTTTCAAAAGAATTTAAATTTTTTAACTATATAGTATCATTTCTATGGTACTTACTTTAGATAAATGCAGTTATTGTAGTTTTGGTAATTTGTTGTTGTGTTTTTCAAAATTTCGAAAAATTTAATTGTTGCGTTTTTATTATGTGTAATAATTATATGTTGTCCTGTGTTGTATTGTATTGAGTTTATTGAATTTATGAGTAAAAATTATCGCGTTTTTGATATAACGGCAGTGGTTGGCTTGGTGATTCGGATTTACGTTGTCGATTTTTATCTTCACCATTTGGTGATGCATCATTATATTCATCATCGTCATAGTCATAATCATAATCATCATCATCCTGTTCATGATCCTTATTGGACATCGCTTTTTCTGTTTTGATGAGAATACAAATAATTGTTGAAATTTTTTTTATATGGAAAAGAGTTTAGTGTTCATTTTTGGTGTTTAAGTAAAGAAATTGTTCCCGTAAACCAGTGTTTAATTAGTAAAAAAAGATTTAGTGTACTTACACCTCATTTTTTTAGTATGTGTTGTTCTTGGTGACTGTTAGAGTGTTAATTTACACAAAAATATACGGGTGTGTTTAGCTATTCCTAGATATTTTAAAAGTGCAAATCTTCTATTTTATTCTAAATACCTAACAATTTTTTCAATTTATTCCCTATTGAAATCTAAAAATTTCCCAGATTTAAAAATTTTCTGCAATCTTTTTTTTAAATAAAAAACCTTCAAGAATTTTGAAAAATAATTTGAGATATCGTATGAGCAATTATATAAACTTTTAACATCGTTGATATTTTTTAATTTATCATTTATATCCTATATACGGATCAGAAACACTAAATGAAGACTTTGGAGCCAGACTGATCTACGGCACAAAAGTAAGTTTCTGAGAAAATTAAGGAAACGCGTTATGCATTGTTGTGAGATACCTATGGCGTTTTTGTTATTTTTTTTTTAAGTTAAATGTACTTCTTATGAGTATGAAATATATTAGGAACAATATTTATCTATATACTTTATTTAATAAAGCAAATATTCGTATTTTTGCGAACAACAAATTACTTAGATCACTATGGCATTACACAAATTTGAGAAATATATTAAAAATGTAGGTAGTTGTGAGGGAAAAACAATGTACTTTGACATCAAAGATAAACCACATCTTAATCATTATCTAACACAGCAGGCAATAAGTTTTCATCATCTAGTGCTTCCTGATTGCTACTTCTTCTAGGAGCATGTGCTAATGTCAAGTAAAACTGATGATGGATGGGAGGAACGAATTTTAAAATTTTTCTTATATCTTGAATTTTTTGATACGGTATTAGTCTGGTTGTGGGGGCCTTTTCGGTATATAATTCTTCAGGTTTAAAAAAAAAGTTTCGTAATCCATATCATTTGGTTTCAGATCAACCGTTTCATATGTTTCATATGTGATCTAAGTGCACTTCATTAGTTAGATCAGTATGGCATGCTTTTACTTTGCAGACCGCACTAATTCTATAGTGAGATGTTGCGATTTCTCAAGAAGGAAAGCGCTAAAGAGCAATTACATAAGTGTGGCATGGAAGAATTATGAGTTTTCTATGCCATTGTGTAGTATATCATTTTTGATAAAAATGTCGCTTAGAAAAGTCTGGCTCCAACGTCGTCAAATGTTAATTAACAGTCGTTACAGTCGAAAAATGTAAAAAAATTGCTTTCCCTTTTTAAAGATTGTTTTGTTCATGAGAGGATTCCGTTTGCAGCTTTGTATGTACGTTAAAATGATGTATGTGAAAATTACTGGCAATACTCGCAAGTATTTAAAAGTTATATGGTTTGAAAGTTGTGACATCAAATTTTTGTTAGGAAATTTGCGACCCTTCATGTAATAAAGAAATGTACACATTTTGGGATACGTGTCGAAAATACGCATCGTTTGAAATATATCACGAAACAGAGATGTAGTAGGAGCACGAAAAAAACCTAATACAGAAAATGTGAAAGTCTTCAAAAACGCACTTTATCGCGAGGCACACTACTACTATTATCTCAAACGGCTCAGTGCATTGCGTGATCAAAATATTTTCCGTTTCCCACAGTGAAATCGATGGCACACGTTACAATATGGAATTGCAAAAATTGTATAGACTTTTTGAAAAAATTGTAAAATCTTCATTTTTTCTATTGAAATGGTAACTGAAGATATTTTTATTTAAGCTAAGTGCACTAAATAAATGGTAGCGATACATGATATACATAGATTCCGTGCATAAATTTTGAAGAAAAATAATTTCACGCTATAAATATTTTTGACTCACAATAAAAAGGCGGGGCACACCCAAAGTGCCAGTAAAAATAAGACAATATATATACCAGATGAAAGCACTAATGATACTTTGTTCTAAAATAGGCGGCACATAAACAAATTTTAAAGATTGATAATATTCTAGTCCTTACAGCAATTTAGTTATAAATAATAACATCACTTTCATCACTTCGATTTAATACTACCTGTTATTAAAATAATTATTATGTGTAAACCTGTTATGATATTAACTTTGAAGAAATTGCAAAACATTTAAAATTAGTAATTTGATTTAATCGATTTTTTTTTTAATTTTAAGATTTTCGTATAGGTACTTTTGTTTTTATTATATTAATAAAAGTCCATGGGAAAGGTAAAAACAAAACTTTAAGTTCCTATATCCTCTTAACTTTAGCAGTTTTCTTATGTGTTTGGATGAATTTTTATAGGTATTAACTGGTATATATAAAATAATTTATCAAATAGATTAAAAAATGCGTTTGTGGATTTTTTGTTTTTTATTTTCAACTTTTTTATTATTTTCAACATAAAGTCATTCACGCGAAAGAATTTGAATAGTTCAAATGTCAGGTTATGTGTACACAAAAAACCATTAATGAACCCTCAAAACGAAAATCACTTTTTTTTTGATTCCAAATATTAAAAGTTTTTAGCAATTGCTCATATACTGGTTCTTTATTTTTTTGATATAAGAAAAGTTTTTCGGAAAATGCAAATTTATTTGTAAAATATCTTGGGCTCTATAAGTAAAATATATATGTACATTAGAGTGTCCCTTAAAAATAAATTTGTCATTACACCCCCAGTTTTATTGCAAATGGTTCCAAATGGAAGAAATGGTTTTTTTTTTTTTTTTTTTTGGAAAACGTTAACCCTTGCCGAAACTTGGACGAAAATGGCCCATTTTGGAAAAAAGTGTATTACTATTAAAAATTCCCAAAATTCGAAATTTAGAAAAAAATATTTTTTATTCCATTTATTCATTTAATGTAGTCAAAATGATTCAGACATGGAATTTTGACTTCATCGGATATCATTAACCCACTTTAGCCTGGAATCCAAACTGACCCACGAATTTGATAAAAATTCAAAAACGTGTTTTTATACCCTACACCACTATGTGGTCAGGGTATTATAAGTTTGTGCTGATGTTTGTAACACCAAAAAGTATTGGTCCTAGACCCACCTTATAGTATACCGATCGGCTCAGAATTTTTTTTATTTCGATTTAACGATGTCCGTCCGTCTGTCTGTCCATGCATTCTTGTGCGCACTCTACAGGTCGCAAATATTAAGATATTTTGATGAAACTTGGTACACCGACTTACGTCGGCCCAAGGAGGACGCCTATTGATTTTGGTTAAAATCGGTCCATGTTTAGACCTAGTGCCCATATAATGGTCCCCCCAAAATTATATTGTTTATACGCTGCAGATCGCAAATATTAAGATATTTTGATGAAATTTGGTACACAGCCCTAAGTGCGCCCAAGGACGAAGCCTATTGATTTTGTTGAACATCGGTCCATGTTTAGACCTAGTGCCCATATAAGGGTCCTACCAAAATTATATTGTTTATACGCTGCAGGTCGCAAATATTAAGATATTTTGATGAAATTTGATACACAGACCTATGTTGGCCCAAGGACGAAGCTTATTGATTTTGGTGAACATCGGTCCATGTTTAGACTTAGTGCCCATATAAGGGTCCCCCCAAAATTATATTGTTTATACGCTGCTGGTCGTAAATATTAAGATATTTTGATGAAATTTGGTACACCGACCTATATCAGCCCAGGGACGAAGCCTATTGATTTTGGTGAACATCGGTCCATGTTTAGACCTAGTGCCCATATAAGGGTCCCCCCAAAATTGGCTTTGTTACAAACTGCAGATCGCAAATATTAAAATATTTTAATGAAATTTGGTGCGGTGACTCACATTATAGAAAATTTTGACACAAGCCCCATTTTAACCCATTCGAATTTCGGATCCAAACATTAGTTGGTTTTTACCCAGACTGGTGTAGGGTATTGTATAGTCGGCATGCCAGATTTTAACCTTTTTACTCGTTTTAAATTAATTTTAAAGATTTTTTAAAATGCCTAATTTGGAGATGTCGATTGCTATTTATACCACATAATAGTATATTAAAGAAAAAAAATAAATTGGAAAAATGATAATTCGAGTTTGTGTTTGGAGCGACTGCTTTCCAGGACATTTTACAAAAATTGCTCATTTTGTCAAAAATTAAACAAAATTTTAATGTTTTCATCAAATTTTACACAGTTTTCGGAAAAACATCACTTAAATTTGGTTAGACTATAATTATATAATTTCGCGAAAAAAATTTTTTTTCCTTTCAGAAACGCTTTGTCAGAATTTTCTTTCCGAAACAAAATCGTATGATGCCTGCAAGGTAAATCCAAATATGGCATTGTTTTTCTTACTCGTTAAATAGTTTGGTGTAAAAATTAGGAACGGAGTTTACAACATTTTTTCAAATCTTATTAAAGACATCCTTTTTCATCTCTAGAATTTTACATGCTGCTTAGACATTATAGTTTTAGCAGCATAATTAATAGATAACTCCAAAATTCTGGTGTATGCATTTTTATCAAAAATTATGACGAAAAATCGTTACAGAGTTGAAGTCGTGTTATCATAGATATACGAAAAAGTTTGTAAAATGTATTAATTTTTGTTAAAAGCGTTACTTTTCCTTTTCATAAAAATTCTTTCAGTTAGTGTTTAGCTTCATTGGTTATTAAAATATAAGCTATTAAAGTTGAAAAACCTTTTGAGTTACTGGTTACGGAGTTTACATTTGGCCTATAAAATTGGTCACAAATTGTATGTATTAAGCAAAAATTAAAAATTAAGTAATACATGCATTTGAAATTTGCTGGTTACATGGTTTTTATCACATTTTTTGATGTTACCCATATATATTTTTGAAATATGCTTCCAATTATTTTATTTTTATCGTTATTATGTACATTAGACCGTATCTCAAAAAAAAAGTTCGCCGTACACCCTCTAATATGAAGTATTTTTGGAAGGCGATTTCAAAAAAAAATTTTTTTTTTACCGAACGTAGGGGTCGCCTTTTTTAATTTTTTGTTGTAGCTTTGGCATTTAAAATAGGATTTTAAAGTGTGATATGTCGATTTTTTTTTGCCTCGAGGAGACCAGTGTTTTGCTACATATATAGTAAAAATCCAATTAAAAAAAATTTAAAAAGACGACTGGGTTTACCGAAAAACTTCCTTAGTAAAAGTTTAATGATTTTTTACGAGCTTTAATTTTCTGACATTAGGGTGGTACATTAAGGTGGTAGCAACTGAGATCTTGTGGGTAACTACTAGAACGGGATACTTGAGCTCAAAATGTCATTAGAGCAAAACACTGGTCTCCTCGAGAGAAAAACATCGATGTATCATACTTTAAGATCCGACTGTAAATGCCAAAGATATAACGAAAAATGTAAAATGGCGACCCCTACGTTCGGCAAAAAAAAAAAAATTTAAAACTTCTTACAAAAAAAATTGAAACCTCCTTACAAAAATACTTCGTATTGGAGGGTGTACGGCGCACTTTTTTTTTTGCCTGTAAGGTGGTACGCTCTAATGTACATACATTAATGTTTCCAGGCAAGCACTGTAATGTCTGCGTGTGAGTTATATCTTCCCACCTAAACAAAGATATATGCAATTTTATTTTATCATTATTTTATGTTTGTCGAATACAAACATAATAACATACTTAAAAAAATTTGACAGTTACTACATGACAGTTGTTTTTCTATAGCAAAATACAAAACAACTTTTATGACGGTTATTTAAGGAAACAACTAACGAAAAGTACTGTAATTTCGTAACATTTGTTTAAATCAGTTATTTTTAATATCATAATAAAAAACCACCTAAACAGTAATTTTACAATAAACAGTTATTTTTGGTAGTTATTTAAAAAATAAAAAATTTCGTTGAATTTTTTTGAATTTTTAAAATTCTTGTTTAGTTTATATTTGTTATTATTGATATATTTCTAGTTTGCAAATAAAAATCAGAAACTTGTATTGTATCTCCAATGCATAAAAGCATAGTAACTGGAGAACGGTTTGGAATTTTTAATTCGAATTCTAAATAGGCTGAAGTAATAACATATGTATATTTTTGTAATCAAAAGAAAAAAAATATGTTTTTTTTTTTTTTATTAAAATATACTTTTATAAACAAAAAGAATTGACTGAAAAAACAGTAGTTTTTACCGATTTTCGCAGTTGTTTTGAACGTTTTGTAGTAAAAATTTATCAGTTAATTTTACGACATTGGTAGTTATTTTTAATGCATTTGTTAGTTATTTTTCAACAGTTAAAATAACAAGTTTTAGTTATTTTAAAGGTAAATACCTTTGTCGCCTTTTTAACTGCACATACATTTGTTTTAACTGTCATTTTCAGTAGATTCTACCGAGAAACTTTTGTGAGTGGTACAGTGAAACAAAACATAAACAGTTCAAAATCGAAACAGAACTTCTGTTTACTTTGAAAACTGCTTTGAAAATTTCAAAGAGTTAAAAAAATTTAGATAATTTTCAATACAAACGCAATTTCTAAAACTAATTCAAGTCGATCTTATTAATTTTTAATTCTTTTTTTGTTAAAACAATGATTTAGCAAAGATTTTAGACGTCTTCATTTGAACGGACAGTTTTCGAGATAAATCAAAATGGCAATCACGAATTTTTAAGAAGTCCGCCGATATTTCCAGAACTTATCCATAAGGAAACTAGAACATCTAATTAATAGATAGCCTGGAACCTCGAACTGTTCCAATACAATACACTTGTCTGTGGTAGGTGCAGATTATACTGAGTTAGTGCTCATGTTTATAACTACTTGATATAGACCCACCCCATCGTGGATATTGCTATCTAGGTTGTGAATGCTATATAGAACCAGAAAGCATGTCGCTAAATTTAAGGACACTGTACTTGCTTAAATGTACTTTTTCGGCAATTTGATTCAGATGTTTTATTATAAATATCGGCTTAAGGATAACGTCCCTTCCCGAAATTTGGTATGCTCTTCGGAATATGACTGCCTCCCGAAATATGAAATTGACGAACTATGATTTCTTTTCTATACATTTTCTGGTCCAAAGAGGAGTATGATCCATACAGTACGATCCAAACATAGTAGGCGTTCCTGACTTTAATTTGTATACTTGTTTAAATTAAAATTATGACAGCTAATCTAATTTTCAATTTAAAAAAAAAGTTAATTTGAAGGTATTGCCTGATATAGTGAGAAACATTTTGTTTACTTTTTGGTTTAAAAAAATTGTGCGAAAATTAGTTACCACTATTCAAAAAGTGCTTAGAAAGAAAGAACTATGAAATGTTGATGAAATTCAAAATTTAGTTTTTAACAATGGGATAAACTTAACACACCTTTCGGATTTATCGTCTTCGATTCGAATGAAATTCACCATATCGCGATGCTGCATAAATTTTAAAGATCAAACACTTTCGGTTTCCGAAATATGAAGTCATGAAAATTGGAAAAAAGCTAAAATACAACTAAAGTATAATAACAAAATCTCCTTTAAATTTTTAACCATACAAGAAACAAAATTAGTTTTGCTCTTATTTCTTAGGTAAAAATTTGCCCTTTGAAATAAAATGTAGTAATTTTTTAATGATTGTGGGAAGTTTGAAGGCTTCATCTCGATTCATTTCTGAGTTTTGATTAATTATATCCCAGTAAAATATGAGATGTCAAAGCAGTAGAAAAAACACTACAATTAATGATATAGAGATGTACTTCTCTCTTAACAGAAAGACTAATGATTTTAAAATTGAGTTGTCATAGGACATGTCCCATATTAACATTTTTCCAGTACTTTTTGAACAAGTGCAAAATTTTTTTTTATTGCCGCCACACGGTATTAAACTTGCGACCTCAAGATTGCTAGTCTACCTCTCTACCGCTGAGTTATTCTTTGATATGAAAGTTGATTGGCAAAAAATCGCCACTTTGATGTTGCGAGATATTGTGCTTTATTTTCTTCAATAAAAGTACTTATTAAACAAGTGCAAAAGGTGTACTTCAGTTCAGTATTGTTTTCAGTACTATTTTCGCAGGTGCATAAAAAGCAATTTTTTATAATTTGTTTTTAATATATATTTTTAAAAATTGAAAAATTAATTATAAATATTAAAAAAAATAAATAAAATTAAAAATAAATATTGGTCCTGCCGGGAATCGAAACTCGATCATCTGTTTGGAAATAAACTGTATAAAAAACACTTTTTATTATCACTTTTAGAACAATTATGTTTTAAAAGCCATACTTAGTGATTTTTTCAATGTTGTTCAGAATTATTTTTAAAAAAGCTAAAAATATACTAGAAGCAATGAAAGTGATTTTTTTGAAATTGTTCACAATTACTTCTTAAGAAGCAGTAAAAATACACTAACGGATACTTTTGAAGTAGTGAAAGAAGTTGTTTGTTAAGCATGACTTCCAATTTTTTTGCTGGGTTATTAGAAAAACAGTTTGGGTTGTACCTTATTTACAAGCTTTTTGTCTTGATATTTTACGAAAATTTCCAATACAACATATTTTCAGTAATCGAAGCGGTATGGGCTGTGAAATTTATGGTTCATTGAGTTTTTGCAGTGTACGATAGTTGTGGTGAGTTTTATTCAAATTAGAAACCGAAAATAGTTCTTTTTTTGTGTTGTCAACTCCCCAATATAATTATAATTTTTTTTCATCTTCATAAGATTTGTTAAATGACATTATAGAATCATAAAAATTAAATATACTTCTTCCTTGCAAATTAAAACTAACATTGCTAAATGAATGCAACCTAAATGTGCCATTGCAACAGCATTAAAGTGCATTAAATGTTACATGATAAAAAACTATGGTGTATGTATATAGTGTTTGTTAGTGTTTCTCTTTTTAGAATTAAAAGTGTTTAATGAATTTTATGAAATTTTGATATACAATTTTTACTAAATTAAAAAAAAAAAAAAAAAATATAAGCAAATTTTCTTTAAAGCAAATTAGTTTAACAAATTACAAATTGAATAATTCAACAAATTACATTCTTAAATACTTTTCTGTTTCAAATTAAGCATACAAAAAGTAATAAATACATATAGAGAAATACAATTAAATATTTAAATAAAAAATTAAATTATACAAACCTTGTACTATTTAGCGAGCTGTTAAAAAACCTTTCATAGATTTTCATCATATATGTACAACTTTTTGAGTTGGTAGTGATTTTTTTAAACTATTGGTTTTGTAGGTTGAGATAGTTGGGTATAGTAGTAGTAGTAGTAGAGTAGAGTTATAGTAGTAGTTTATTATATTTTTTTATGTATTAATGTATGGCATATGGCTTAATTTTCATTTTTTGTTTTTGGTTTGAAAATTAGTTTACTGTATTTTATATGGTGAACATGCTTTGCGTGTCAATTGTACATCATGTTGTAGGAGCAGAATTATGGCAATTGTTGTTTTTAGCTGTTTTGTTTCAAATTTGTATTTTTTTTGTTGTTGGGAAAATGAGTTGTTGTTTTAGAAATTTTTTTTTTAATGATTTCTTTTTTTTTTTTTTGGTAATTTAGCAAAATGTTGGGTTAATGTTATTTATATGTAACAAGAACACATGAACAATAATCATTGGCCAGCCAAGCCAGTCTTCCATGAAAATATGAGCTTTTAGGCATTTTGATAATGTTTATAACATAACAAAAAAATAATTTAAAAATTAAAACAAAAACATTTTGTAAAAATTTTGCAAACAAATTTTTGTGTAAATTAAATTTGTTTTTTTTTTTTTTAAATTAGGATTAATTCAAACAAACAGCAATTATTTGGGATTAGTTTGACTATGAGGATTTCCTAAAAAAGATTAGAAAAAAATGCAAAATCATAAAAATTAAAAAAATAAATACAAATAAAAATAAAAATAAGAATCTATAAACATAAAAACACACAAGCACTATTTAATAATTGAAATTTAACTTAATAAGTAGTAAAATTAAAAATAAATACAATTACACAGTTTAGCAAATCATGGGTTTTTGTCAGTTACAGAAACGAAAGTAAGTGTTTCGACACTAAAAGGAAAAAAGTTTAACGTTGGCAAAACGCTGGCAAAACCAATAAAAAAAAGTTCACATGTACTTTTTTTTGCTCATGCAGTAATTTGCACCCAGGCCGTAAGATTGCCGGACGACAGCTCTACCTACTGAGCTAAAGAGACATATAATCCATTGTTGCTAAAAATACAAATGAATGAAAATAGCTGGACAACTAACTACTGGCTGTTCTAAAATGCTAGCACTGGCAAAACCTTTTTTTGGAACTAATATGCCACTGTTGGGAAAACAAAAAAAACTTTGTCTTACAGGAGCTCTTCCATAAATAAAAAAATATATTTTATAAAACAAAACAGGAACTAATCTAGTCCGCTATGCAAATTAATGTGTTTATTACTTTTAGAGAAAAATGTTTATTCTTCTCTTTAACCTCAAATCTACTAAATTAAAACATTTTTTAATTAAAAAAAAAAAAATGTTTTGCCAGCAAGAGGATTTTAACTCGGAAACTTCTGACTACAAACGTTTTTTAACGAAGCGTTATTGCTCTACCAGCTTACTGTGGGCCAGCATCGCCGTTTTTGTCCAAAAGTACAATTCAGGTAAAGATATTTATATATCCAAAGTCTAGGATTCTTGTATATTTTGTGAGTGAAATATTATATCATTATGGTTACTCGTTGTTAGTTGGCGAGAGTTCAAAGTTTAATAATGTTGCCATTTTTTTATTTTGTAATCGTACAATAAAAAATTCGCAAATAAACAATAATTTGTTCCAAAATCAATCTCAAATTATAAAACTGAAACTAGTTCTCAAACAAGAATAGAAACCTGTTGAATATTTAGAAAAAAATTTAAAAAAAATATTAATTATACCGCAAAAATATGGGTTTTTTGAAAATTGAAAAAAAAGCTTCAAAATCTCAAATTTAAAGTCAGAACCTAAAAAATCAAAATGGCGAAATTCAAAATGGCGCCCATGAATTTAAAATTTTTAATATATGTTTTTTAACTTTTTATAATTTTGATTTAAAATAAATACCTACATTAGTGTAGGTACGTAGACTTTTATGTTATCTTTGTAAAAAGAGTGCAGCCCATTCATTATATTTTGGCTGATCACCATTCCTTAATTAAGAATTTCGAACTTAAAATGGCGCGTCCAACATGGCGGATAAAAATCGCTTTATTAAAACCTCTTATTTGTTTAACTGATCGTCATTTTAAAATAAATAATTTTAAATCAAAATGGCGCTTCCAATATTACGACATTTAATAGTTAGTATATAGGAATTCAGTTAATTTTGTATTTGAGTACACGCTAATTTTTTACAACTGAACTGATGTAAAAACCATTCTATTTTCCATAGCTTTTGGTTCATTTTATTTTCATTCCATAATATGTATATTAGGAATATAACTTTATGCGATTTTTGCAAATATCATTTCTCCCAAGGCAAAATCAAGTAGAGCTTGGAAAAATATTTAGAACTACGATTTTACTTTTTCGCAATCGTTAAAAAAGTTCCCGCACCAAACGCATTGAAATTTTATATAAATGATTTTTTTTTAATTTAAAAAAGTAACATTTAATTCCAAATTATTGAGCTTTTTCTAAATTTTCAGTCAAAATTATTTCTCACAATTTTGAAAATGACATTTTCCCAAATCGCGATACTAATACAATATTTAAAAATCTGAATCGCTTTCGGTGCGAAAGGTTTTTTTTTTTTACCAAATTGATTTAAAAAAACTATTTTTACTATCAGGACAATATTATCTATTAGGTTTTGCCTTGGGAGCTTGCACCCTCAAAAAAGTTATACCCCTAATGTATATGCTTTGCTAAATTATTAGCAACAAAGTTTTATTTCTACCTCATTGTATGAAACTAATTAAAATAATATTGGATCCACCAGTTAAAATATTAAATTTTTGATTTAGGATTCATTACCGCCATCTTGGATTAATTCAATTTCTGATTCGTTACCATCGACCTTAAGACTTGCATTAGCAATAATTTTTTTCCAACACATAACAATTGCTATATTTGATCCGCCATGTTGAATTTTTAAAATTTGGTTTCAGACTCTTAATTTTCCCCTGGTGAAAATTTTAAGTAAATCAGACGACATAAGAAATTTAATGAAAAATAGTTTGTCGCCATATTGGATCCGCCGTTTTCAATTTCAAAATTTTAATTTCAAATTTGTTATCAGCGGCCCTTAGACCTATATAATTGATTATTTTAAGTCCAAAATATTAAAAACAAAAAATTCATGGCCGCCATCTTGGATCCGCCATTTTGAATTTTAAATCTTTTATTTCAGATTCGTGATCAGCAACTTTCAAACCCCCCTTGTGATACTTTTTAGTCTCATATACTCAATATGTAGTTTTGGCCAAAATTCTATGATGCTGGCCCACAGTGCAGCGAATTAATTTTTGTACTGCAGGTAGTTTCTGATTAGGTAGTAATGGATAACCACTGTTTCGAAAGGTTGGCTTAGCACTCTAAACTCATTCCTTGCCAGTGGTTTTTTTTTATAAACCACCGAAATTTTTGTGAAGCAAATACTGGCAAAACGTTGGCAAAGCGTCCCACATGAGTTTTGTTCTAGTCATTTATTTTTAACACCGCGGTTACCTAGTGGTAGGCCAGTGCTTGATTTTTTATATCACTGCCAATTTCTGACAATTTCTGAGTGTACATAAAAGTTATCATAATATTAGCCATATTCAAACTTGCGGGTATCAGCCAAAAAAATTCGGAAAGTTAAAATTAAAAATGGATTTTAATGCCGAAGACTAGACTTTTACGATGATGTTTTCAGAACTTACGAAAAAGGTTCTGTTGGCTTTAAAGATTCATTAGATCCCGGCAAATAGCAATTTTTTACATTTTGACTTCAAAGTACGCCAAAATCTGCCAGACAATTTATAAAACAGCATTCGTTTTCAGCGTTAATCGATAAGATCCACCACTTTTCATTTCTGTAACTGGACTATGGACTGTGGTATTACAAAATCATTAAATTAGGTTTCTTTATTATAATACATACAAGGGTTCTGATAAATGGTCTGTTCGATTACTTACTATAGCTGTGTTTTCGCCTTAACTATAACTGTTAACTTTAAGAATTAAGGTTCAGAGCAAAAGAGTAATAATAACAAAGGATAAAAATAGCATTGTTAGATTTCGTTGATGTTAGTCCAAGTTGAGTTGTTAACATATTCGATTTGCTTTCAACTTTCACAGAAGTAGACGATTATCAATTATTAACCCGTCAAGGCAAACGACACTGATGATGCCTTTGTAGCGAAAGCCGAAAATACGTATTCTGTCTTGCTGGCCTTATCGAATTCTTTCAAATTTTTTATTTTTTGTAATTTACTGGTGGAAATTGTATCATCTTTCTTTAAGTTGAAAAATAATTTAAAACAGAAAGTGATATTAATTTATGATCTAGAGTCAAACTAAAGAACATTCATTTACCAAATAAAATATCAACTATATATACCCCTCATTCATTTTTTTATACTTTAAACGTTTTGACGAAGAATTGCTTCAAATACTTTGCGTGAATATGAATGAGCGAAAATACAGCTTATCTTTTCGAAAATTTTTAAAATTTGTATTAAAATAAAAGAGAATAGCAAAAACTACACCATGTTCAACTCTTTTTCAGAAATTGTCATCTCCCAAGAAAATTTTCTGTTCCAAAGAATCGGTTGTAGAATAGCTACTTTTTCTTTACAACCCCTTCTACTGTCGATTCTAACAGCAACCACTTCTATAGCTCCAAAGTGGAACCGGTTGCCCTAGAATCAGTTCTGGAAGTGATTCTACGGCAGTCATACCTTCCATATAGGATCCCAGCAACTGGTTCCGGAACTAGTTCCATGAAATCGATTGCAGTGGAACCAGTTGTAGAATAGGTGTGGTTGGCTACCGATTGTAAAAAGTTTTCCTGGGCTGTTTTCAGAAATTATCAATTCAATTTAAAATTTATCCATAGAATTCCCGAAATCATCAATTGGGTTTCACATCCGGTCAATTGTATTTCAGTTTCATCAATTGTATTTCATAATTAATATTTTATAATTTCAATTTAATCAATTTTTAGAAATCATCAATCAATTGTATTTTAGAATAAAAAAATTTATTTCAGAAATTATCAAAAGTATTACAGAAATTATTTTTAATACACTACGAAATGCAATCAATAATTTCTGAAATACATTTGATAATTTTTTTTTTTTTTTTTTTTAAAGGGAACCAACACTCAGGAAATTTTAATTAACGTGTTGCTTCCTTTGGAAAGGGGATAGAGAAGAAGTGAAAGGTGGTGAAAGATGAAGGGCTTCAAATATGGCAACACTGTAATTGCGCGAGATGTTGAATTTTAGAACAGTTGTTGCGCGCCATCTGATGGTGAGTTGGCGAACTTTGTTGAAGCTTTTTAGTTCATAGCCCTGTTATATTTTTTTACTTCGGTGGGGTTAAGTGCTATCCGAACACCGAAGGAGGACGCTGCGATATCTATGAGGGATAGAAAAAACTCATACATATTATTATTTTTCATAAATTGATGTTGCCTTGGTTGGGGATCGAACCCGCAACCACAACTGTAACAGTCCAACGCGCTAACCATTACACCACTAAAAGATATTCGATAATTTTTGAAAATACAATTGACAATTTCTGTTAAGCATTAATAATATCAGAAATACAATGAATAGTTTCTTAAATACAAATAATATTTTCTGAAAAACAATTAATAATTTCTGAAATACATTTGATAATTTCTGATGTATGTATATTTCATAATTTCGAAATTATAATTACTGAAACACAATTACTAATATCTAAAATGCAATTGCTAAATATGAATATCAATTGATAATTTCTGAAATACAATTGATAAGTGTCAATAGATAATTTCTGAAATACAATTGATAAATGTGAAAATCATTTGAGCATTTGTGAAATTCAATTGTTAAATATGAATATCAATTGATAATTTCTGAAATAGAATTAACAATATTGAAAACCAGTTGATTATTTATTAAATACAATTGATAAATCTGAAAAACAATTGATAACTTCTGAAAAACAAGTGAAAATGGTGAAGTCCGTAAAGGAACAGAACAAATTTTTATAAGATTTTTAAACTAAACATTAAAACTATGTTAAAACAAAATAATTAAAAGTAATTTAACAAATATGTATATTAAATCGGACTTAAGAATAAAATAAAATTACAAAATTAAAAAACAAAACTCCAAAAAATTACACATCAATTTAAAAAGCAACAAAATTAACTTGGCATTAAAGCATGTCTTAATAACAAAAATGCGATAATAAAACAAATTTCTGTATTTTTTTTTTAATATAAAAATATAATTTATATTATATATTTTTTTTTTATTTAGGTAAATTAACATAAATAAAAAAATTCTAAATGGTAAAGTTGATGTGCTTGAAATGACAATTCAATGAAGTTGAAATGATCTTTTGATGTTTTATAAATACGGTGCATGGGAGAAAAATTACATTATGATCTATCTCTGTGATGGTGATGTTATTAACTGATGATGACTTTTACAAAAGATGCCAAGGTGATGAAAAGTGATTTGTACGTGATTTGTTTTTATTATTTTACGAAATAATTATAAGTTCTTGATATTGTTATTTGTTAGTTAAAGACGTAAGACACATTATTAGTTTCTTTTTTTTTTCTTAAGTGTAAACATTTTTTCTTATTAATTTAATCATCTAGAAAAATTGATACGAAAAGAAATAGTTTTGTTTTAGTTTAAGAAATAGCAAATAGTTCTTGAAAAACACAAAAATTTATAATAATGATAAAAAAGAACAAAAACAAAAAAAAAAACAAAAATAATTTCCAGAAAAATTCAACCGATTTCAAAATTATAAGAAATAACATGTAGGTACAAACAATTTGGGACATATTCCTAATAAATAATGAAAATTTTAAACTGATTTATAAAACCACTTTTCTACAAAACTGATTTCATAAGTCTGTCTAAATTTTTTTTAAAAATATTTTAAATAATAGGGTTAATATTTTTTGAAAATCACATTCACAAAAAAAATTTATAATGAAAACATCTATAACATGAAAACATAATTTATATGTATAAAAAAAACTCATAAAATTAAAAAAACAAAACTTATATATATTTTTAACAACACAAATTTAACAAAATATTAAAAGTGCTTAAGTGTTTTTTTTCTTTGGATTTTTTAGCTTAATTTAGCACAACATGCTTTTTAATAGTTTTATTTAAATTTCACTTACCAGCTACAATTTTACTCATTTGCATAACTTGTTGTGCCAAAATTTGATTCAATTGTAAAAGATGTTCTCGCTGTTTCTTTTCTTCATTTATTTTACTGGGTGGTAAACTGGCAGTTGTTTCCTAGATTTAGAATACATAGAAATTATACGTATTAAAAATATTTTTTCAGTAAAATTTTATGCATAATTTAATTTTGAAATTTGTTGGTTTTTGATAGCAACATGTTTTTTAGAGTATATACAAAAAGGTGTCCCATAAATACGGCATTATCGAATTTAATGTTAAATGTTTAAACAAAAAATATCTTTCAAATACACTGTGTGACAGTGATTTATACTTGTATATTGAACTAGTGTAGTTTAAAGGCGTTGCACAGTGGTGTGAAATTAAAAAAGTCGTAATAAGCATGGTACTTCTAAAGTACTAAATGAATTTATCTCAAAATTGAAATGATTGTAGAGGAGGAGGCAAGTTTGTCTTATTAAGTTTGTAGCTGAGCAAGGGACGGATCTGAGGAGGGCGAAAATTAACTACCTCGGGTAAGAAAAACTTTGTGCGGCTTGTAACTGTCTTAAAAACTAACTGATTTTAAAGATTTTCAGCGTTTTAAATTCCTCTAGACAATACAAGAAAAAAAAATGTCTGAATTCAAAACTTTGAATTTTAACCAAAAAATCGTTAATTTTTCTAAAAAATGTGCTTTCATTATTTTTAAATTTGAAACTAAAAATTTTTTTTTATTATAAAGACACACTTACAATAAATCTGAAATGTCACTTTTTCACCAGAAAAATTAAGAAAAATACATAAATTACGAAAAAAATAATAAATTTGAAAAAATTTTCACAGCATTGGGAACAAGGAAATTATTCCAAATGCCAATCTCACCCACAGTCCACCTTGGACATGTTGTCCCCTGTTAACGCTGACGAGGATCTGACGACCGAGTATGGGCGGTATAACCCGGCAATCGGACTATGTGCCGGAACGATTCGGATGTATTCTAATTTTTTTATATATCCGAGCGAGGATTGCCACTCCGGCTTTAAATGTGAATTATTAACTACAAATTCTCTGTTTAAGGCCGTTACAACAACAACAACAATTGGTATCTAACTATTGAATGTGAATAAAGCGCATCATAATGTGATAATTACTTGTGAAAACAGAGAAAGAAAACACTACGATTAAGAGAGGAAACATTCTAATTAAAAAATATGTAAATTGCTCAAGTATTATTTAATTCTTGCTCTTCTGATTAGAAAGCATACATTGAATAGGCTGTGATTGAAAAAAACCTTAATTAATCGCCGCTATGGTGAATCTTGTTAATAGGTGATACTACGAGTCATAGCCTGTGCAGAGGGCTGCCGGTTCGATCCCCGGTCATCGCAATACACAAAAAGTTTTTAGAGACAAATTAACAATTAAAAATTGCTTTGATCAGTTGACACATAAACTAACCAATGACAAATCTTTGGGTGAATGAAACTGCGGCACTCTGGTGATTCCCTTGTGTCTGTTAAACTCTTCAATAAAAATATTTTTCTTTTCTTCTTCCTATAAATCAGCTCTACACTTAGAAGCTAGTAAAAAGAGAAGTTAGTAAAAAAAATTGTAAACAGTTTCTAATCGCACTTTACTATTTTTATACTGATTTTTAGTTTTATTTTTTTTAGAAATTATTTTTGCTATTCTCTAATTACAAATTACGAATTTTACTAATTTTCGTTGCTGATTTCAGCAAAACATTTTACTAATTTTTCAAAACCGAGTGCTAAACTCAGGAAAAAAAATATATTAATTTAACAAAATTTTATTTACAAGAATTCGTTGACTTTTTACAATTCTTGTTTAGTTTATATTTGTTACTATTGATATATTATTAGTTTGGAAATAACACTCAAAAAATTTTATTGTATCTCCTATGCATAAAAAAGTAATAACTTGAGAAGCGTTTGCAATATTGACTCCAAATTTCAAGTACGATGAAGTAATTATACACTTGTTACAATCGAAAGAAAAAAAAAGGTTTTTTATAATTTTTTTTTTTTTTTAGATTTTACAGTTTATTTTTTAGTACACTCAGTAACTAAATAACAGATTTTTATATTTTTAATGTCACAAAAGTGGTTGGCTTATGTTTTTTTCCCACTAAAAAAGGAGGTATCCTGATCTTAATGAACATCGGGTATGTTGTAGAGACTCCAATCAAGTAGTGATATATCTCTATATCGGTAACATATTATTTTACACCTCCCACATAAATATTGATGTATCACAATATTAGTAACGTATTACTTTAGGCAATACGTAAAAAAGGTCCAACCCTTTACCAAAGTTTTGGTGGGATGGTCAGAAAATATTAATAAAAAAATTCGAAGAAATAAAATTTCCACATGTTTTTTTTTTTTAAAATACATATTTTTCAGTCACTAAGTAATATTCTATGCCTTGAATTTGTACACAAAATTTTTTGGGAGCGTTTTTTTTTTTCATTGTCTTTATTATAAATCTTATTTCGCGTAGTACAGCAAAACAAAAACAAAAAAACTACATCCAAAGATGCAAGATGTGCACGCAGTCTTTAAAGAAAAGCCAATGACAATTCCTCGATGGTGGGCGAAGGCACGTTGTATGAAGCAGGTACTGATGGCTTTTTATAAGCCTTAAAAGTAACACTGTGCTAGTTGAAAAATCCAACAAGCGCGGGACCCGGTGGGTAAACCTAATTCGAGTACGCTGAATCCAGTGATGCTAGCCATTTTTATAGATTAGCTCTTGAAAAAAAGATATTTGTGTTTGAAAATTCTGGGTCCAAGGGCCCCAAAAATGTGATTTATCTAACTTGTTAACCATTTATTTTTACCCAAGTTGTTTTTCATTTTCCCCAGTCAGCTTTGGGTTAAAAATGATCAAAATCGGTGCAGCCGTTCAAAAGTTGTGAGTGCAAATGTGAGGACACTTCGAAATTTTCCATACAAAATTGTACATTTTATTGCTTCGTTAAATGTACTGAAATTTGTATAGAAGTGAAAAATTTGCATAAAGGTTTTTATGGTGTCCTCACATTTTCAATCACAACTTTTGAACCGCAAGACCGATTTTGATTATTTTTAACATAAAGCTTCTTGGTAGAGTAATAAACAACTTAACTAAAAATTAACGGTAAACAAATTAAAAAAATCGAGTGTTTAGGGGTGCTTGAAACCATTATTTTCAAACTCAAATATCTTTTTTTAAGAGCTAACCTAGAAAAACGGCTAGCACCACTAGATTCAGCGTACCCGAATTAGTTTTACCCACTGGGTGCCCCACCTGTCGGGAAAAAAGTCTCCTTTTCGTGCACAGTGTTATTAATGTATATTAAAAATAAAAAACAATACAAAACAAATTAAAAAAATGTACGAAAGAAAAGATTTTGACCGAAATGAAATGTCTAATAAATTCTCTACCATCGTTTTTAAGAATATTTAGGTTAATATATAAAACACCCAATTTGGTGCACATGTAGAAAAGTGCGAGATATAAATTTTGTTCATATACGATTTTTTGAAGTTTTGCTGTTTTCTTAGCGTAAAATTAATTTTAAACTTTAAATACGTTTTCCCACAACCCTGAGTTCAAAATCGGCTGCCACTGTACAGCCAAGGTGGGTTAACAGATTTCGATCCGGGTTTTTTCATTCGTAGGCAACAAAAAACTTTAGTCCTTATCGTGGCCTTTTTTTGAATTTTGGTCAAATAAATTTTATATCCCCGAGCAAATGTGTTTTTTCTTGCCTTTTTTGGAATTTTTAAGTTTGTGTGGCAACTTTGTTAAAAAAAATTTTTAAAAATAAAAAGCGGGTCACGATAAGGACTAGAGAATTTATCTGGGATTAGAGTCACTTTACATTTTTATTTTCCGATAATTAATGAAGGCTGCACAGTGGCAGCCGATTTTACCTTTTTTAAAAAGGCCAGTAATGAAGTGGCAACTCTGGCGATTTTGGCTGGGAAACTATACAACTGTTATTTTTTAAAAATACTAAAATAACATAATTTTTAAATAAAAAAAATATAATATTAAAAACATTGTTATTTGAATTTTTGACAACCGATCAAATATGGCCTTTAAAATGCTGTTACAGCATTTACCCCCCTTAAAAAAAGTTATGAATGTACAAGTTTTATAAAATTCACAATTTAAAACTTACATTTGCGGAACTGATAGGTGCTTCGGATAACATCTTTTTAATTGATTCAACTTTTTCTTGCCGTCTCTTTTTTTCTTCAGGTGATAACTCAGGAGTCTAATTTGTATTTTTTTTTGTTGTTGAAAGAAATTTTGATATAAATTTTTATGTGAAAATTTTGTAAGATTTTAAATTTTTTAATCAAATTACCGTTTCGGGTATATAACGTTCGGGTATAACAATTTTATTAGGAGCCAATAGTAAATTATCAATTGTATTTTCAGATATTTTTTCGCCATGTCTTAAAGCCGAACGTACAACATCGGGTGCATTCATCCGAGGACGCAAAGCAACTTCCATATCTAAGTCATCGCGGGCGCGCCAATTTGTGTTCTAAAAGTATGAAAAAAGTAACATATTTATTGAAGAAAAAATTTTAAAAACATTTTTTTTTTAAATCTAAACTCAAAAAATGAGTAAAAATTTAAATATTTTTGCAAATTTTATAACAAAAGATTCCTCACAATTGGGTGAAAGAATAAATTGTGAGAAGTTTAATTTTTATTAATTTGTAGTTGTGGTGACAGGTTATAAAAAGACATTAACCCCATTTCCATTTTGAGTAACTGGACCAAAAATTTTCCGGGGATTACGACCAAAATCATGTTGGCCATAGTCCCCAATTTGGTTTTGGGGTTATGTGTTCGGTCATGATTATTATGTATTTCGTCCATAATCTTCAAACCAAAATTATCCATTGGGGTTATGATATGTTGCATTAGTGCTTAAATACTCACATTTCTATTCATATCATTTTCTGTTTGTCCATTTTCTATAGTTTTAATATTAACTACATTATTCGGAGCTGTATAGTGACGCCTCTTCTCCTTGGGCACTGCTCTTCTATGTTTATGCTGGGCCGGTACTTTTTCCTGTACCTTTTCGGTATCTTCTGATGCTGATCCTGCAGACATTTCATTCATTATTTGCCTTGCGGCTTCGCTTTGAAATGAGGGTGTTAAATCGGTAAGACTTTTATTCAAACTTTGAACTGAATCGGTTTTTTGTCTCAAAGCCGATTGTGAAGAATGACGTGAATGTGATGATGAACTATTGCCAACACTTTGATGATAATTATGATGAGAATTCGTTGGCTGTGATTGATTTTGATTATGATGCTGAGTTTGTTGTTGAATTTGTTTGGCAAAATAGGCATTAGCTAAAGGATTTAAATGTTCTCTAGGTTGTGAATTATTATGACCATTTGTTAGTTGTTGTTTTTGCTGCTGCTGATGATGATGATTAGAATAATTACTATTTTTATCATATACATTCGAAGGACCATTATGAGCATAATAATCATTATAATTATGTATAGAAGATGACGATGGTGTATTTGTTGTTGAATTATGATATCCACTACTACCATGCTTATGTCTATGATGATGTCTTGATGATGATGACGATTTTATTGGTGGTTCATTATATGTGCGTGGCAATGATTTTGATCTCTCATTTGCTTGATATTTTTCATTGTGATAATTACCACCAATACTAATACTACCAATAGCACCGTCATTACTGTGACCACTGCCATTTAGAAGATTATATTGTTCTTCTTCTAAAACTTGATCAAGATTTAGGGTTGAATTACTTAAACCGGTACCGGTGCGTTCGTTGCGATCTCTATGTCTTCTTTCCGATTCTCTCTTAACTATGCGTACGGTCTTAATTTCTTGTTTTTCTTGTTGTGATAAATTTGCAAAAGGATTTGATTCTAAGAAACCATCACTATCCACTCCACTAGTTTCCAAATTATCACTAGAATCATTGTAACGATATACAGAGGTATTCATTCTTCTTTGTGAATCATTTGTCATACTATCTCCTGTATTGTAATCACTTAATTTACTTGATGTTGAAGAACAATTCAATAAATTACCACTGGTATTATTGGAACTGGTGTCTACATATAGAGGTGTAGAAAGATTCATAGTTGAGTCGGTTAATGTTCGATTAACACACATCATTGTATCTAAATCGGTTTCAATCCAACATCCCGAATTGGTTCTCTTCTTAATACTGCCATTATTGCTTGTTTCTACACTTCTTACAGTAATATGCTCTTTATTACCAATTTCTTGATATAATCTATTTGAATTTTCTGTTAATTGTTTAACGGCCGAACTCAATTCTTGTCTCTGCCTTTGCATATCTCCCACCAATGTTTGTACTCTCTTTAATTCTGATTCTAACATGGCTGTCGTATTACTGGTATACGTATCCGATACTTGTAGAGCACTTTGATTTCCTCGTGATGTTTGTAATTTTTGGCGTAACACTAATAGTTCTTGTTCCAAACGAGAATTTCCAGCAACAGTTTGTTCAAGTTTCTAGTTATTATAAAAAATAAGAAAATTTTGTTAAGTTTCTGAAAGTTTCTAAAGATTGACACTAACATGCTGTAGATATGGTCTAGAAAGCATGAATTTGTTTATGTTTATGAGTAGTTAGAATGTCGTCTATCTTTTTGCGTAATGCAATGTTTGAAAGGCCAAAATAGTGAAAAATGAATTAACATGATTTTATGTAAAGTGCTTAGAAAAAAAGGAAATATAGTCTAATGGATTTTTAATACTATTTAAACCACTTTTAAAATCGTATTTGAATCAAAAGATTCAACAACGAGTTTTAACATTCTAATTTTGTATACATTGGTTTCAAATAAACACTTAGGTCAAATGTTTGGGATGTCAGCTAAACTTGGTTTAGCAACCGAAAACAAATATGTCAGCCATTTCCAAGTTTATTAACAAAAATTTGCCGGAACAACTTTTTCTCGATTAGAATTTTCACTTTATTTAAGTAAAACCAAATAAACCTATTTCGTATTGCGGAAGTTTCCTCCATCAGGAACAACGATAGCAATACTTCCAGGCAATACGAAGGCAATACCCTAGTAAGATAAATGGGTAATTTAGATTATTTATCACCTGGAAGATAAAAAGGAGATATCGCTAAATAAACTCCCCGGTACAAAAGAAACGATTCATTTTTTCATTATTGAAATTAAGCCTGAAAAAGAATACCAAATAAAAGATCAACTATACATACCCCTCATTCATCTTGAAAACACATGATACGGTGCAAAATATAATTTAAATAACAAACATTTAAATTTAACGGTTGGTTGTAATTAAAAAATTTATGTTTATCATACACAGAGTTGAATAGAACCAGCTGAGATACTTTAAGAATTAAGGTTCAAAGCAAAAAAGAGTAATAATAACAAAGGATAAAAATAGCATTGTTAGATTTCGTTGTTGTTAGTCTAAGTTGGGTTGTTAACATATTCGATTTGCTTTCAACTTTTACATAAGTAGACAATTATCAAAGTTTAACCCGTCAAGGCAAATGACACTGTTGATGGCTTTGTAGCGAAAGCCGAAAAGACGTATTCTGTCTGGCTGGCCTTATCGAATTCTTTAAAAAAAATTTTATTCTTTGTAATTTACTTGTGAAAATTGTATCATCTTTCTTTAATTTGAAAAATAATTTAAAACAAAAAGTGATATTAATTTATGATCTAAAATCTAAACTAAAGAACATTCTTAAAATATATTTTTTGAACTTTTTTTCAAATATCGGCGAATTATCTTCCAAATTATGAAAGGAAGACAGACAATTTCGAAATACTATTTGATTATTTTCATTAAAATGAAAAATAGAAGATATCGCTTTAACATCTTCTTGGAAGATATCTTCCAAATGCTTGCAGGGATCGTATACAATTGTTAGTAATTAACACATCGGCTGAAAAGTCCGGCTGAAAAGTTTTTGGAACTTCAAATGATACCTGTCAAAATTTAATGACAATTCGTTCATTAATGAACAAAATACAGCTGTTTTAGTGACGCCACTTTTGTAAGCGTTTGCTCACAGTGCACCAAAAATACATTTTAAGGCCAAAGATAAATAATTCTATAACTTCGTATTTAAAAAGATAAAGACAAGAAGAAAATGCAACATTCTGCAGTACATTCATAGAAATAAATCTGTAAAAAATAGCGGAAAAACAATTAAAAATTTGTTAAAAATTATCTTGCAGAAAGAACTGCTGAAATTAGCAGATTTCTTCTGCTAAAAACTCGTAAAATAAGAACAGAAAAAATAAAACTGTTAAATTTACAGAATTTAAGTTATATTTATATTTAAGTTAACTTTTAGATAATTGAAAATGACAAAATGTACTGTAAAATCTGCAGAAAACTTTGCTAAATATTAGTAGACAAAAAACAGCAAACACCAACTGTTATATCTACAAAATTTTTTTTATTTTTAAGCTAAATTTGGTTCGATGCAAATAGCAGTATATCCTGTTAAATTAACAGAAATGTCTGCTAAAAAAAATTGTAAACTGCTGTTTTCAAAAGGCTAGGTTATTTTTTAGGCTAATAATTATTTTGTAAAATTTTTGCTGATTTTAAAAGCTTAAGTTATTTTCTATTAACAAAAAATTAATTTAATGTTTTTGCTGTTCCTATCTTACTAATATATGTGACCTTCTCCGAGAAAAGGGACCTAGTGTGTGAAAATGAATGAATGAAGGTAAGTTTTAACTAATTTTTAGTAGTTTTAACTAACTTTTTTACAAGCATTTTTCTATTAGTGTACCAACAAATATCCTTGAACATAATTAACATTATACAAAATGAGAAGAAAATTTATGTGGATTACTAATTTTTAAAAAACAATGAGGGTATTCACAGTTTATGCTATTTTAAGTAGGAAATTATCATTTATCGTTAATTTGAAAACTTTCTATGGATTAACTTTCAAAAATGAGGCTATTTTACAATGATAGCACATTAGCACTTAAACTATGTATGAACTCCTTCAATATGATTTTATGGTCAAGATTTGAAAACTGGAAAAAAAAAATTCGGTGATGCAAAAGAAATTTTAGAATAGCAATTGTACAAATTTTTTTTTTAGGTTTGGTTTCAGTGTTCTAAAAGTTCATGTATTGGAAGTAAAAGTTTTTTTGGCTGCATCTCAAAAATTAAAGTTTTTTAGAACAAATTTTATAAAAATTGAGTTTTTTTTAAATATAAATAAAAGTTTTCTAAAAAGACACTTAAAAATATAAGATTTTTAAGTAATATCTGTTAGTAGTTAATAATATGCAATACATATTTGTTTAGTGACAAAAGCATAATAATCATCATGAAAAGCTTAAGATTAAATTAAATTTTTGGCACATGCTTTTTCAAATTTAAATTTAATAGCAACCAGCATTATAAAATAAAAAAAACAGACGACAAACTTCTACTAGGCACCTCGTCTACCTTTGAATTTTCGGCCAGTAATTGATGTACTCTAGATAATTCATGTTCCAACATCAATTGTTGTTTTTTAGCGGCCTCCAAAGCCAAAGGAGGACCACTAGTATCTTGAATGCGAGCCTTTAAACCACCTAAAGCCCTTTCGAGATCTTCTTTATCGCGTTGCAAATTTTGTAAAGTACCAGATTCTTCTTGTAAAAGTTGATCCAAATGATATAATTGACGGACTTTGGACTAAAGTTAAATCAAAAATAGAAAATTTAATAATTTATTTTGAAATGAAAATCGCAGTATATTTACGGTATACCTGTAACTCATTGTGATCTGGATTTAAACGATCCCATTGTTTTTGCTCTTCCTGTAACAAACGTTTTTCTTGTATTCTTTGATTGAATTCCAAACGATCTAATGTTACGGCTTCTGGTCGCTGTGGTTGGGTCCTACCATTGGCATCATTACGATAGAGGGAACCAAGTTTAACCATATTATCGACCAAATTAACCAGGGGTTTACTCTTTTCATATTGTCTTTCTAGATCGAGCAAATGCTGTTTCAGATAATCCAACCGTTGTATGCTTTCAGCACGCGTTAGACCTTCAGCGGTACGTAAACGATTCTATAGAAATTATTAGAAATACAAAATAATAAAGTTTTAAATTAATTGTTAGTATAGAAAAACTTTTCAACAAATATTTAGAACAGAAAATAAAAACCTTTTACCACAGAAAATTATAAAATAAAATATATTGATATATTTAGTTAGAATATTGTTCTACCTCAAGTCCAAATTCTGAAAATTTGGTTATTATGCAGAAGCACTTTAGAAGTTGTTACTTTTAACACTGAACATACCGAGCGCTCTTATATGACTGATTTAAGTTGTTCGTAAGAAAATTTATGAATATTTTAACTTATTAAGGACACCTCATAGCTCCGCTGGACATTTTTCATCCTAACTTAGCAGATGTATAGAGCAGCGTTTTATAAAGAAATTATTGTAATTTGTTTTGTTTTTTGGTAGGGTTATTATTGGCTCGCAAAACAGAATTTTTGATAGGACATAAATCAAAAACGGTTTTAGATATGAGTATTTAAAAAACTTTGTATGTTTTTTGGATAAATCTTAACTCAAAAATATAAATTGTCAAAATCATATTAACCCAGCAAAAAAAAAAGAAATGCAAAAGCAGTAGAAAAAGTGAAAAAAAAGTTTGGAAAAAATATATAGATATTTTGTTTTTAAACATTTTGTTTATTGCTCCCACCCGGATCGTACACTTATGAAATAAATCTGTAGAAAAAATGCTGAAATTAGCACATTTTTTTTGCTAAATACTAGTAAAATAAGAACAGCAAAATTAAAACTGTTAAATTTACAGAATTTTAGTTATTTTAAGTTTTAGTTATATTTTAGTTAATTGAAAATAAAAAATTGTACTGTAGAATCTGTAGAAAATTTTTCTAAATATTAGTAGCCTAAAAATAGTAAAAATAAACTGACAAATCTACAAAATTTTTGCTATTTTTAAGCTAAATTTAGGTGAATGCAAATTCTAAAATCAGCAGAAATATTTGCTAAAAAAATTGTAAACTGCTGTTTTCGAAAGGCTCGATTTTTATGTGCATTTAAAAAAAGTCGAAAAAAACTTCGAAAATTAAAAATTTTTTTTTGTGATTTTTTAGGCTACAAATTATTTAGCAAAATTTTTTACTGATTTTAGCAAGTTAAATTGCTATTTTCCATTAACAAACATTTAACAAAAATTCTGTATATTTCAAATTTTAATTTTGATGTTCTTTTTTCACTAGTATTTAGCAAAAAAATCTGCTAATTTCAGCATTTTTTTCTGCACATCATTCTTAACTAATTTTTAGGAAATTTTTCTGCTATTTTTACAGATTTATTTCTATTAGTGTACTTGCGACCTAAAAATTGTTAGTCTAGCTCTTTACCGCTGAGATATTGTGTGTTACTTATTCTCTTCAATAAAAGTACTTATTAAAAAAGTGCAAAAGGTGCACTGCAATTCAATATTTTTTCAGTACTATTTCCACAAGTGCCTAAAAAGCAATTTTTACAATTTTTATTTTATATACTTATAAAAATTTATCATCTTTCTTTGATTTGAAGATAATTTAAACAGAAAGTGATATTAATTTATGATCTAGAGTCAAACTAAAATAACATTCATTTACTTAAAATAACAGATCAACTAAAAACATTTCCCCAATTAAAAAAATATTCAACAAATTACACAGGACATTTTTTTAGAATCGGTTACTCAGAATCTATTCTAGAACAGGTGCTTTTACCAAGAGTTCCATGGAAGCGGCTCTATAAATAACTCCCAAAAGTCAAAATGTAAGGTTTTGCTGTCCCAGAACTAGTTTTAGAATCGATTCTAAAGCAACCTGAAAAGAACGTATTGCTTTTAGGTTAAACTCCATATAAAAAGAACCAGTTGTAGAACATAAATTAGAATCTATGATAACACTGTGAAACAAATTCAGGTAAGCAAAAGTTAGGTCGATTCGGAGAGTGAGGGGTGAAAATAGAGGCTAAATTAGAAGACCCGTATCGCGGCGTTTGCTTATGTTAGTTTGAATTTTTTATATGGTTTTTTGGCTATAACTCGTCGACTAATTGATATTTTTTAAATCTGTAAAAGCTAAATTATTGCCTGTGCAACAATTAAATTTTTTTAAAAAATTGATTTGATGGGTTTTTTTGCACAGGTCTCTAGCTATAATTTAGCTTTTACAGATTTAAAAAATATCAATTAGTCGACGAGTTATAGCCAAAAAACCATGTAAAAAATTCAAACTAACATAAGCAAACGCCGCGATACGGGTCTTCTAATTTAGCCTCTATTTTCACCCCTCAAGGGCGGATTATGGGACCGTAAACGTATATGTGATGTAACTGTACCGTGCCGTAGCTAAAAAGTACACTTATAGATTATCGTAAACGACATTATTATTTAGCATTTATTTCATGTGGTTTTATATTTTATTCTAAATTTTTCCATTTATTTGTTAATTTTTATTCCTTATTTGTTGTTTGAATCATTTTTCTTTATTCATTTCATATTTTTTCCGACTAAAATCATTCAGCTGTTTCGATGCCGGATAGAAAATTCTGATTTCAACAGAATGATCCGGCAAGTTCGTTTACATTTACGTGTTAGTAACCATTCGTATACATTTCTTCTTGTGGTATCGGAACAGCTGATTCGTTACAGATACGTTTACGGTTGGCTAACTCAGCCTTCACTCTCAGAATCGTTCTAACTTTTGCTAACCTGAATTTGTTTCACAGTGTACTGCAGTATAAGGTGTTCTGCAGCCAGTTCTTTGTGTAACATTTTTAAATGGTAATTAAAAAAAAATAATATTGGTACCGCCAGGAATCGAACTCGCGAACTCATCTGTTTGGAAATAAACTGTATCAGAATCACTTTTTCGGATCACTTTTAGAGTAATAATGCTTTAGAAGCAATAACTTTCTGGATGTTTGTGATTTTTTTGACGTTGTTCAGAATTATTTCTATTGTAAAAAAGCTGCAAAAATATACTAATGGCTACTTTGAGATAAAATAAAATGGTATTTTTAAGCCAGCAAACTTTTATATCAAAGAATAGTTCGACGGAAGAAAGCTAAATAAACAATATTGAGGGCGCAAGTTGAATACCCGGCGAAAGCAAAAAAAAAAAAAAAAAATATAAAAAATAAATAATACAAGATTTATAGAAAAAGATTCTGTTCCTGATGTGGAATTTGCAGGAATTTAAAAAAAAATAATATGTAAATTCGCGAAAACTGTGGCTTAGTTTAAAATTTAGACTTTACGTTTGTAATCTACTTCTGAAAAACAACCAGACTAAAATGCGGGATTCACAACAGATGGCGTAAATTTTACACATGGTTTGTGTCTTTAGTAACTCTTATGGCATTTTGGATGGTTAAAATCTGTCATTTATTCTCACTTAGCTAATGAACGAAATAGTGTAACCAATAGTTTTTTTTGCTTCGAAAATGTTGAATTTTGCGCCAACAAAGCATCATTTGCGGGAAGTTTTGCTTTACTTCTTCAGTTTAAAAAAAAGTGCAGCTGAAGCACATCGATTGCTCACCCAAGCTTATCGTGAATATCTTCCATCGATTTCAACGTGCGAGAGATAGTTCAGAAGTGGTTATTTTGAAACGGAAGACAAAGGCCGCCCAGGTCGGTCAAAAAAGTACGAAGATGATGAACTACTCGATGAAACTCAAGAAGAACTTGCAAAATCATTGGGAGTCACTCAAGAAGCAATTTCAAAATCTTAGCAGCTGTAGGATTCATCCAAAAGCAAGGAAATTGGGTACCACATGAACTCTGAGAACAATTCGGTTGTACAACGAAATTGTTTTGAGAGTGTGAGTTGAAGCCGTGAGACGTTGAAAGACGATTTGCATATCTAAAATTCTGCTTGGATGCTATAGGGAAGTTTTGCCTCACCCTAGTCCAGAGCTTGCCCTGTCCGACTTCCATTTGTTTTGGTCGCTGCAGAACGCTCTCACTGGAATACGCTTCACTTCAGAACAGGGTATCCAAAATTGCCTTGATTCATTCTAGGCCTTAAAAAAATTAGCAGTTTTTTTTGGCGCGGAATCCATATGATGCCAGAAAGATGGGAAAAGATTATAGCTAACGATGGTCAATACTTTGAATAAATTTATATTGTACCAATGTTTCACAATAAACGCCCAACATTTGCCAAAAATCCCGTATTTAATTTTTGATTAAATGCGGGATTTTAATTTTTGATTTTTTATATTCACGGATTATACACAATTCTTCGTTTATGGACTTATCTTCGCCGGCGGTTAGTGACCTTAAAACAATTTTTTTTTGAATTTTTATTTTTCGCATACATTAATAAAATATCAATACGCTGATTAGGCTAAGTAAAGTTTCCAAATTTTAAAATTTTAGATTTGTGGACAATCCTTAAGTGTAGTGGGCACATGGCACTTTTTTCATATATTTTTACTATAGGTAACACAAATGCTGAATAAATGCAATAATACAAAGAAAAATCGAAAAATGGCACATAGCTAATTTCTGAAGCGCAGCGACAAAATAATTAAAAATATGGAATTTTTAAAAATATTAGTAACAAAAATTTCAATATAGAAAAATTAATTAAAATATTATCACCAACACCATATTTGTCAAACGTAACCAAAAACCAATTTGAAAAATTCCATTTAAAAGAATTAATAAATAACAACCTGAACATCATGTATGTCACTACAACATTGCTCAATGGCACGAGCTGTATTACTATTTTGACGTCTTAATTGTATCAATAATAAAACCAATTCCTCATGGGTGCGACTTAATAAATCGCCAGCAGAAACATCCAAATTCTGCATATAGAAACAACATAGAACACAAAATTATAAAAAAAAATAATTAAAAATAATATTGACATAAACAAAACTCACCCTTATTTGTGAACTTGTCTCACGTTCCAACATATCAATTTCAGCACGGCTGCCAACTCGTCTCAAAGGATGTGATAATAATTGTTGGTGTTGTTGATGCAATTGCTGCAAGTGTTGCTGCTGCTGCTGATAACCATTATGCATATCATAGATATTACCTGATGTGCCATAGTAGTCATGAGCAATACCACCGACAACACCATTACTACTGCGATGATGTAAAGGTGTAGATGTGGCATATGTGCCACCTGCTCCTGTTCCATTTATGCCACCACCATCACTGTTAATTGTTCCCCCACCTGAAGCATTACGATCTGTTAACATTGTGGTTTTAGCAAATTTCATATCATGTGCTGTACCATAATAGGAATTTTCCAATTTTTGCATTTTATCATAATTATGCTGCTGTTGTTGTTGTTGTAACAGTCGTTGTTGCTGCTGTATTAGGGGATCTGAGGGATCTGGTTTTACCGTTAGGTTGCCCTTAGGCAAATTTCGAACATTACGTATTGATATGGAAGCTGTAATAACAAATGTTTATGAATAATTGAAGATACAAATTTGCATTTTTTTGTGTTAATTTTTTGCATGTTTAATTGAAATTTGTTTTTGTGTTAAATTTATATCGGTTATAGTTTAAGTTTTTTTAAGTGATTTTGGATGGCATACATCTAAGGTAACTGAGAAATTGTGGACAGTTTAATAAAACGCAAAATTAAATTAAATAAACCGGTTTTAAACATTTGTGAGTTCATATTGTGGATAACATCGCCTAATAGACGTATTTAAATATTGCTAATAATATTACTTATACGCTGAAGTATGTTTGGAAATTTTTCTTACTCGTGGAATCTTAGGTGAGTTAAAAATAACGACTAGACAACTTATGCACAACTTTCCCTGATCGGAATTTCTGTGTAAAAAAAGTTGTGAACTCGATGCTAGTCATTAGTTTTAACTTATGAATATCGCTTTTAACCCTTTCACTACCGACTTTTTGTTTGCGGATGTATCGTTATTTTGACTTCAGATTCTTGTTAAGGGTCCTCAAATTAGAAAAAAAATATGTAACATATTTTGCCCCCTCCCCCTCCTACCCTCCAAAAATGACGTTCGAAAATCGATTTTTTCAAACTTCTGAGCCCCGTTTTATCCCTTAAGCATTTGAGTAGCCAATCCTTTAATTGGTTTTCTTCTCATCATAAAACGAAGCTATATGCGAAATTTCAATTATCTATCTTCATTAGTTTAGGAGAAACACCAAAACCCCCTTTTCACGGAGATTATGACATCTCTAAAAAATTAGACTTCATTAACAAATATCGCGACCATATTGCCATGTTGAACTGCTTATACATAAAATGATTTTTATTTGAAGTCCAAGATCCTAATAAACTTACTTGTAAAAACTATAAAGTCTTTTTTGCACTTATAAATTTTATATATTCTTTTAAAGATGTGTACACTGTAGTGTACAAGGGTAGTGAAAGAGTTAATATTTTTATTTTTTTAGATTTATTTTCTCTACACTCAACCAAAAAAATGGCTACTGAAAATTTTGCTGTTTAAAGAGGATATTTAGCCGTATTAAAAAAAAATAATAAAAAAAATATTGAAAAATAAAAAAATTTTACAATTTTAAAAATCATGTTAGTGAAAGTAAAATCAAGTGTAATTTTAAAATCTATAGAAAAAATATTAGTGCGGATCTTAAAACTATTTGAAACTAGATCACGTGATGTCATATTGTATCAATTTATGTATAGTATGATGTTATTCGATGAAAACATTTTTCGGATCAAATTATTTCGGATGATATCCGATGGGATCCCATGATATAAGATTATGTATGTAATTTTTGGGTTCAAATAAGATATGATGCGATATGGAATTTTATATATGACTCTATATAATTGTATATAATTATATTTACCGATAACCGCAGCGTTTCGGTTACCATCCATGTTAATTCCCCTTGACTCTTTTTACATATTCTTGCACTGACAAGAATGTTAAAAAATAAGTCATAAAAATAATTGTGGCTTACTATACGACCTATAAAATTCCAGAATATAAAAAGTCCCAGTTCTCTATAAATGGATTAAAAATATTTCACATAGACACTTGTACCATGTAGTCATTTCCATGTCTATATATATATTAAAGAAAATGTCACGTGCTACTTCTGACAATCTTGCCTTATTAGTTTTTTTTTTGACCCCTGCCCCAACAACAATTAACATTTTACGATATTTCCCATAAAAAAAGAAAAATTCTAATTACCAAGTAATAAAATCCAAACGAACTCACAAATGATATAAACAAATAAAATAATTTGTACAATAATAAAAAAAAAAAAAAACATTTACAAATGTACAATAAATAGCAACAACAAAAAATAACAATAAAACAATTGCATACATATGCTCCAAATGAAATCATTAAATATAATTTGTTTACAACAATAAAATAAATAAATAAAATAATAAAATGATAAGGAAAGTTTGTAATTGATATTTAAATAATAAATGAAAAATAAATAAAAATAAAAATTCTTACCATTATGGGTAGTACAATTGTGAAATAAAACAACAAAAATTCAACAACAACAAATACATACAAGCAAAAGACAATGTCAACAACAAAATTCATTTATACAATAAAAAAAATCATTTACAATTGCAAATTGTTGCAACCAACAACTTCAACAACAACAATAATTTACATATGTAAAACTCTTACAATGATGATAGTGAAATTTTGGTACATAAATGAAAGTGATGGTGATATAACGCACATATGTATATAAATGATGTGAAAATGTATGTAAGTGTATAAACAAATGTATGTTAAGATGTAAAAGAAATATTAAAAATTAAAAAAAGAAGTAAAAAAAACAAACGCAAAAGTTTTACATAAAATGAACTTTAAAAACTAAAATAAATTTATATAATGTGTGTGTTATGGCTAAAATTTCATAGAAAGTGTCCGTTTAATATGTTTAAAAGAATAATTAATTTAACAAAATGTAGCAAATGATGAAATTAATTACAGAGTTAAGAAATCTTGTACTCAACCTAAAGTACATAAAAAATTTATCTCAATTGTTTGGTACTATGTATTTGATGCACATCAGTGCGTATGAGTGTTATTAATATTAGGTGAAATAATAACACTCATACGCCACCTAAGAAAGACGAAATAAAAAAACGTTAAACTTGTCTTTAATAAGAGCGTTACAAAAGTTTTTTTAAATAAAACAAAAACGGTTTTGGATATCAATGAAATTCTTTATTCCTTTGTAAGTACGTTCGATGCCATTATGTATGGAAATCGATCTCTTTTGCATGGCCACCACGGGCACGCTTGCAGAAGTCCAGACGCTGAACCCAATTTTCGACGGTTTTCAAGCATAAATCGGCCGATATTCGTACGAAGTTCATCAATCCTCGCTGGCTTGTTGGCATAGACCATAGATTTGACGTAGGCCTACAGGAAATAGTCCAACGGCGTCAAATCGCACGACCGAGGCGGCCAATCGACTGGACCATTTCGTGAGATAACACGTTCTCCAAACTTGGTTTGCAATAAATTGATTGTGACATTCGCTGTGTGGCTTGTGGCGCCGTCCTGTTGGAACCACATGTCCTCCAAGTCCATATCATCCAATTGGGGCCAAAAATATTCGGTAAACATTGAACGGTAGCGATTCCCATTCACAGTAACGTGCCGGTCTTGATCATCACGGCAGAAGTACGGCCCAATGACGCCGCGGGCCCATAAACCGCACCAAACCGTAATTTTTTTGGGATGCAATGATGACTCATGGAGTACGTGTGGATTGCTGTCTGACCAATAACGCATATTTTGTTTATTGACGAAGCCATTCATTATGACGACCATAAATTGGATGTGGCGCTCTTAACGTTGATGCCACCTACTCCAAATTTCGGTAGTAAATTTTAATAATTTCGACTCGTTGTTGGCTCGTATATCTTTCCATCATGAAATGGCAAACCTTACTGAAGAGAAATGTCAAAAGAGCGGCAAGAAATATGGCGTCGTTTGCTGTCCCTGTAGCGTCCCTGTTAAATAAACTTTAATGAATCTCAGGTGCATCTTGCCAAAGCAGGAAAACATTATATTGGAACCACACCGCAGATGACCATGTAACAGTGACTAGTTATTTCTCTCGGATTCTAGGGTAATTTTTTGGAACATTGTCCGGAGCATACAAAAATTTTTAAATTTTTTAATAAAAAATTATCGCATTTTTTAAAATACGTTTCCATAAGAAATAAAATATCAAAAACGTAAAAATAATGAACACACAGTCAAAAAAAGTTTCATTGTGACAACCGAATTTTTTGTCAACCGAATTGTTTGGTTGTAGCTACCGATATATTTGTTTGTGGCAACAGAAATTCGATTAAAACAACAGAATTTCGATTGAAACAATATATTTTAATTGTGTCAGGAACACATTTGAGTGCGGCAACCAAATAATTCGGTTGATGCAACCGCACCATTTAGTTGGCAAGAAATTCGGTTGCCGCAATGAATCCGTTTTCTCTGTGTAGTAATATGTTATTCTATTACCTCTAGGTTACAAAAAACCTTAAAATAATATGTTTTTCTTGTAAAATTTCAATTTGTTTTATAGTGTATTTTGAATGGGCAAGAACTAGTAGTTTTTGGCCATTTTTTAGTTTTTGAGCCGAAAACTACAAAATTAATTTAGTTTTTCCATACAAATTTCATACAAACTAAACACCAGATTCTATCTGGTTTTTGCCAAAAACCATGTAAAAATATCTGAAATTTGCATTTTTGATACACCCGGTATCATTTATAATTAATTTTCGATACACCCTGTTACAACGAATATAGAAGTAAAGCAAGTGTCAAGAAAATATTTTTTAAGAATATTTCTGGTTTAGTTGAAAATTGTGTGTTGTTATTCTATGTATCTTATTTAGGCATTTAATCACTGTGACTTAAAATGTTTTGAGGTGCTTTAAGAGACTCTAAATCTTATTTGTACCAATGAATTGAAATAAATTAACTTAAGATTATTCTTTTTTAAATGTATTAATAATTTTTTTACATTAATTAAACAATAAAAGTGTGTAATAAAAAAGTGTTGTGACAAAGAAAACCTAAATAACCAGTGTAAATGACTTGGCTTTTGCAATTTAGTTTTGTACAAAAACCAGCTGGGTTTTGCTCAGTCTAA
Source organism: Leucophora obtusa (assembly GCA_949987735.1). Taxonomy (NCBI): domain Eukaryota; kingdom Metazoa; phylum Arthropoda; class Insecta; order Diptera; family Anthomyiidae; genus Leucophora; species Leucophora obtusa. The sequence goes on from OX465295.1 coordinate 77,510,329, forward strand.
ATTCAGTAGTATATTGACTATTAAATTAAGAATTACATATTTTAAACAAAAAATTTTGGAGAGATTTTTTTTATAACTTTTGGTGATAAAAATAAGCATTTTGTAATGAAGAGGGTAAGCTCTTACACTCACAATATATTTTCCATAACCGATTGAGGTTTATTTGAAAAGCAATAGGTAAAGTTTGTTTTCAATTGAAGAATCAATTAAAATACATTGAAACATATTGTTTAACTTTTTTTATCAATCAATAAAACACAAACCACAAAAATATGTATCGTCTGTAGGAGTTGATATTTTCAGTCAAATACTCTATTTTTAGATTTCGATTTTTATAAAAAATAATTTAAATAATTTCGTTGTTTTCTGTTTTAAAACAAAAAATTCAAACATTTTCGGTTTTCTATTTTGTTAAAATAATTTGTTTATATACAAAATTATTTCAATTCCAATTACAAGAAAATCTTTACTCATACACACAAACATAGCCAATAAAAATATGAACGTGTGTGTTGCTGTGTATGGTGTAGTGTTTTGAAAATTAACACAAAAAAAAATTTTAAAATATGAAAAAACAAACCACAAAATCGTTTTTTTTTTTTAAGTTTTGTCCGTTAAAAATTGATGATTGTTTTAACCCTTTGACGACCATACATTTTCTGCCGAAGAGGTTTTGAGGTTTTTACGATTTTCATTATCTTTGACCTAATATTAGTTATGTCAAGAAAAATTTACTCCGTTAAACCCCTCCTTGCCTCTCATTTCGCTTGCCAAAAATATTTGCCATTTGACGACCCCGCCGTTCCGGACGAAACGATTTTTATTATTAATCTACTTTTGTGAATAATAATAAAAATTCGAGGGCTCGCAAGGGGAAAGCGGCACCAGGTGGGGATTTACCGCCTACTACACTTTTGTTGCCTCAACCCTTCTATACAAATCGCCTTTGGATATATTTACTCTATCTTTTGTCTGGGCAATTATAAGTGCAAAAAACCCCTTGGCAAGCATACTTGCCTATGGGCGTCAAAGGGTTAATAGACTTTTCAAACAATGTTTGAAAATAAATAGCAAAATGGTTTGAATATAATGAAAAATCAGTAGTCCTTTTTAAATTGTGTTTTCAATTAATTTAATATGTATTTTAGATTGTTTTTAAGTATAAAATATTGTGAGTGTGGTTTTATTATAACAAGCTCGTTGTAATGCAACTTTTTATACCAATTTTACGAAAAAATTCAAGCTTTCTTTTTCTTCTGTTTTTTTTGTTGTTGTCAAAATACACTAATACTGAAATCTTTAAACGCTGACACGGAACTAAAGATCCCCTATAAAAACTGTTTGCTCATTTTTGCCGTATTCAGCTTATTAATACGCATCGTTTGAGTGCTATGACTCCCATCCATTCACAAGTCTCCAATCCATTAATCGCAATTGATCTCCCCGAGGCAAAAAACCGAAGTTATAACGAAAATTAAAAAAAAAACGACCCCTAGGTTCGGCAAAAAAAAAAAAACAAAAATTCGAAATTGCCTTGCAAAAATACTTTATATTCGAAGGCTGTGAGGTGGTACGGTCTACTGCACATGTAATTGGCTCTAGAATACGAGTAGATCTAATTTGAAAATAAATAAAAAATTCTTGGGACAATCACAAATTGTTTAAATAGGTGAATTCGTTAAATTAGTTTCTTTTTTAGTCAAATAGTGAATAATTTTAAAATACAGATTTCCTAGAATATAGGAGAATGTGGTTTCCCGTGTGAGGAAGTTTAGATATGATCATATACGATCATAGATAATTATATACGTGTCTATTCAATTACATATATTGGAGTCCATGTATATTTATATATAACCACTTGTATATTCATATTACACCTAAAATAATAAATAAATATATCTGAAGTTATATATAAACTTATCTGAACTCTGATATAATTCATTATAATCAAATTTCGTTTATAATTGTATATAGTCATATCTGGTCATATATAAACATTTATACAATGGTTAGAATATATTTAAAAATAGCGTAATTTTTATATATTTTTTTGTTTTATCACCTAAGAGAAATTAATAAAGCTTTAATTGGAAGAGCTTATTACGTTTTTGCTTTGTACTCAGAATATTTTATCACAGTTTTTCTACTTTAAACATATTCTCGTTTATTGCCGTCATTTATTTTGAACCCCTTACATTGGGATTACCATTGTTATCACAATTTGCATTTAATTGATCAATTATCGATTTAACATTACTCGTTGTTGGACTTTGTTCGGTATTTGTGGTTGTAAGAGAATTTTTCATTAAACCACTTGACATTGAATCCCATTGACGTATAGTTTCACGATCTATTTCTGCCGATTTATTCGATGATATATTTGATGAGGTTTCTTCACGTAAGACTTCATATAGTTCAGAATTTATATCATCTGGATTTTCGGTTAGCTGTACATAAACATCATGATCAATAGTGGAGACTAAGGATTCGTCAATAATAGATTGATTATCAGAACATACCTGATCGTAGGTTCTTTGTGAATTTGCGGTGGACGAGGAGTTAACATCTGAATGACGTAGCTTAAATGATGATCTTAAATGTTGGGATACATTATCATTAACATAAGTTACATCTCTGGATAAACGAGGTTTCCTTATAGTTTCAGTTGCCAAAGTGGTAATAAGAGATTTTTGTTGTTGTAGTGGTGCGCGTGTGGCAGTAACATTAATACGATCTAAATCATCTAAAGAGCGAGCGTGTCTTTGTGATACTCTTCTTAAGCTTTCACGCCACAATGTGTCTTCTTCCCATAGCAATTCACCCGTTAATAGTCCACCTAAAACTGTAGTAGATTTTTCCATATCATTATTATTATTAATAACTTTTTCAGAATCAGATGTTTTCGTTAGATTTACTGATTCTTGCAGGGGATTTTGTGCCACCAAAGCTTGATCCATTTGAAAATTAATATTTTTAGCATTTACATCAACCTTGCCACCACAAACCATATTACTATTATTATGGGAGGTAGATGAACATGATGGTGGTGATGATGTGGTTGTTGTTGTCCCAGATGTAGTTGATGTTATGGATGTTTGTGTTATGATTGATTGTGAGGAACTGGCTGTGTTACCCGTATATATTGTTGTTAAATTTTGTTGATATTGTAATAAACTTGTTTTATAATTATTCATTTTTAAGGATGGATTTTGTAATTGTTGTAAATGAAATGTTGGTGTTGTACATGACGATAAAGCCGTCGAGGTGGTAGAAGAGTTTGGTTGGAATGGATCTCCTGTTTTTAAATTTTTACCCGAACTATAACTTAATTTTTCTATATTTGTTTTCATTTTATATAAATTTTTACTATCTATAGCTTGATCTTTATCGGCTAAAATTTCCATATTTATATTATGGGCTCTTTCTATGGGATTGTGTATATGATCGATATTGGAACCATGGGCATGAATATCTCTTTGATTATTTAGAGTGGTGGGAGTAGATAATAATTCTCTACTACTCGTCAAATCTGAGTAGTAGTAGGGAACTGATTGTTCTGAGATATTACTGTTATTACGACTATGCAATGGAGTCATATAACGAGTGGGCGTTAAACTTGTAGCTCCTATCATTTCATTAGGATCAATATGGGTTTCGAATTTTTGTAAAGAATCGGTAGAGGATGCAAAGTGTATGTTACCATAAAAGTGTTCATCATCTTGATTGCGAAATATTTTCGGTGGTTTTATAAGATTTGTTAAGATGCCTGCTCCCTGGGCAGCTGCGGCATCGGTTAATATGTTAGTGGCTGTAGTTTCAAATTTAGTATTTTGATATAAATATAAATCACTATTTTGTAAATCATTAAGATATGTATCCAAATCGGCATTTTCTAAACAATCTTCAAATTTTTCACTTAATGATTCGATTTCACTTATAGATTCTTCGGATAATGGTCTACGAGATCTTTGTCTTTCAAGTTCGGAATCCGAACCCTGACGATGTCTTAATTCGACTGTATCAGTTTCACTATTATTTCCAGTTCCCGGTAGCGAAGTTCTCTGTTGTATAGTTAACGAAGAATTTGATTGATATCTAATGGGCGTGGCTACATACGAAGGAGAATTTTGTTTTAATTTATTATACAAATCAAAATCAGAGGAATTTGATGAATTATCTGTCTGAAAACTATAATTGGAGTCAGACAATGTACGTTCGTGTTGTTTTAATAAATGTAAGTGTGGTGATTTTACATTTGGAAGGTTCTTGACTTTGCCAAATTGATCCGGCAGCGAGAGACGACTTGATTTTAAGGCGTCCTTATTTTTAGGTAAATTCAAAGAAGTATTACTAGCATGTATTTTGGGTAACTGTTCGTAGGATATATCAAATTTTGAACCGGAATTACTATCTCGTCGCTTAACCGTATCATAATTTTCGGCTGAAAATATTTCTTCCGTTTTCAACTCTTCCATGGGTGGTGGTGAATTAGGTATAGGTGGTGGTGATACAATTTCACTGTCAGAACTTTCTATACAATTATTTAAAGGAGTAGAAGCTCCTAGATAATAGGAGGCTGGTCTGAAGGTATCCGATAAACTAAATCTCGAGCGTGATCTCATTTTTTTAGAATCTAATTGTTTGGAGGATTCATCATCGGCATCTGAACTATCTGAGTTTAAGACCATAGAACTTTGGGATGGTTTTAAGATGTCTGGTAAGTCTTTACGTTTATGTTGATTACGATCTTGTTGAGATTTTTTAGATTTCTTTTTGAGAGTATCAGTGGATTTTTTTGACTTTTTCAAAGTAGATGTCTTACCCATAGGCAATAACGCCGTAGAAGAGAAATCTGCTTTAATTTTGGAAGATTTCTGTGAATGTTTAACACCTTGTAGCTCCATGTATAAAGGTTCATTTAAAACTCTCAATTCTTTGGGTTTACAACCAGCAATCAAGCTAGAAGATGTATTTAAGCACATTATTTCATAATTATTTTTCGACTCATCATCCTGTAATTGTTTAGTCATTTCTTCATAATGATTTTCTTCGTCTTCATCATTGTTGGAATCCATCATTGAGACCAAAGTTAAAGTAGCGGCATTCTTATTACCCAATTTATGAGATTCAGTTTTCTTGGGTGTCATGGGTAAATAATGAGATTCATCTAAATTTTGTTGTATAGCTTGAGCAGTCATTGGTTCATTTTCATAAATTTGTAATAATTCTTGTTCATTAGGTAAATCTTGCTCCAATTGTGAAGCATCCATGGTTGATTCCTCTTCTACATCTGCCTCGATGGCTAAAGCCTCATCTAAATCATCATCGGTATATTCACAGGTAGTATCATCACCTTCTTCATCTTCTTCGTCTTTGAGATCCTGGATAATGTCAGTTTCATTTTCTATAGTTTGCGAGTTTATAGAATCTTGGGTGGGAGTTATTAATTCTTCTTCTTGGGTTTGTGTCTGTACTAAATTTAATTTTAACTTTTGACGTTTATCTTCTTTTTCCTTGAAACGTTTTAGACTCATTAACATGGGTGTAGCCTCAGCGTCTTGTATAGCTTCTGTTTCAATATTATTTAGATCTTCTAAAGAATTTTCAACATTTTTGGTTAAATTTTCAACATTTTCAGTTAAATTGTCATTACTTTTAAAGAGATTTTCAAAATTGTCAACACCTTTTATTGAGTTATCCATATCCTTCAAATTTTCAACATTGTTTGTTGAATTTTCAACATTTTTCACTTCTGTACTTACATCTAGGGGTTGTATGTCAATATATTCATAATTATTCGATAAAGTTCGTACTTTTGATGGTGTCACCGTTTTAGTACTGTATACCGGTACATAAGATGCTATCTGGGCTGATGTTGGTTCCAATTTCTGTTCAGCCTTGATAAAAGATTTCTCTTCATTTTGGGGAATTTCAATGGCATTGGGAATTTTAGGTAAACTCAAATTTATATCTAAACTACTCTCAAATTCTGATTGGAAAAAAGAAGAGGAGGAAGAAGAGGTTGAGGAAGTTATTGGTTTAACATTTATAATTTTAGTTTTTAAAATAGGTTTTAAAATCTTTTGCGTTTTTTTAGAGTGCGTATTAGGGTCAGTCAAGGTTTTTGTTAAAGAGGTCATTAGAATTTTGTCAACAATATCATCATTATTTTGTTGTTGTCGCTTTCGCTGTTGTTGCTTGTCTTTTATTGCAATAGTTTTCTTTGGTTTTATTGTTTTGTCATTGCATAAATTGCTTGTTGTTGTATATTTTTCTAAAGTGTGGCCACCTGCTGAAACTGAGCCAGAGGCGGTCAAAACTTGTGTTTTTTGGGTGGTAGTTGTAGTGGTGGTGGAGGTGATGGTGGAGGTGGTAGTGAAGGTTGTGACGGTACTAGTACTAGTGTTGTTGCTATACTTGGATATTTTGCCACGTAGAGAAGACCTTCCTGCCGACGCTTTTGCAATCATTCCAGCTGTGTCAGTGATTATTTTTATGTGGTATTTTTACATTTTTTTTATTTTACATAATAGTGTCATTTTAAACAAGAGAAAAAAGAAAAATTCATAATTTTAATAATAAAAAAAATAAACGCAATTTACAAAAAAAAAATTCTGAAATATTATTTAACAATGATGATATGTAGTGCGAAAACAAAAAAAAAATGTAATTTAAAGAAACAAAAAGTATAGTATTAAACCTTAAAACCCAGGATTTTTATTTGAAAAAAAAAGTTAACTACGTTACACAATAGAAAACAAATGGTAAATGGCAAATGAAAATTTTAAAACCGTACACCCCAAAGAAATTTAAAATTGAAAAAACTAAAAATAATGATTTTTATTTTTAATAAAACAAAATACCAATTCCATAAACTAAACAAAAAAACTAAATACAAATTCTAAATAACAAAAATCTATTACAGATAAAATAAAAAAATATGTGTAAAAGTGTTTTTATTTACAAATAATTTTAGATGTGAAACAAACATTTTTTTTTTTACCAAATTTAATGTGAATTTTAAAAATCTTTTAAAAGTTGAAAACAATCCAATATTTTTTAGACTTCTTGGTCTGTAAACTACCTAAAACTATTAAATTTTTTAATCATAAAAAACGCTTCATATCAATGTGATGAAAAGAAGATAATCAGTCCAAATTTAATATGAAACAATTCCTAACAATAATAGTGAATAAAAATCATATTAAAAAAAAAAAATCGTTGCAAATTTCTCAAGTTGTTTTACGAATCTCCATATATAATGGAAATGTTAATCTCTGTAATAACAAACAAAGGATTTGGTTAGGAAAGTATAAAAAAAACCGCGAAATGTACGTGGGCAGATTGAAAAATATACTCGCCACTTTTTATTGGTTGATCGGATTGAGGTGGCCATAATTGCTTTAAAATGCGGTTAGTAATTTTTGGATTTTTACTTGCAGATTCAAAACATGCAAGAATCACAAATATCGGACAAAAAGCCAAAGAGTGCCAATACTTTGAACTGAATATGACTCAAGAGCTCCACACTAACTCAGCTCCTTTAAGAGTTAATTGCTCCTTAACTGTCCACCTAATTTAGGTGATATTTTATATAAATCCGATCAACCACTAAAAAGTACCGAGTACAATTTCAGTCTGCTTCAGTGTACATTTCGTGAAGTTTTAATATTAGCCTTAGCATGAATACGAAAAAAACGAAAACATCCCAGTGTAGAAAATCATTACCAGATATGTGGTAATACATACTTGGTAATGGTAACTAGTTACTTTTGTTATTACATTTCTTATTACCTTTATATGGCGATGTCGCGAAAAATAATGAGTTGTTGTTACACACCAGCATACGAAAAATCAAAAAATATATCGTTACCTATGTGCTTACCAGTACTGACAAAAATAATGAGTCCAAAAATAGATTTTCAAAAAAATAAATTATATAAAAAAAAATATTTTTTATTGTATTTTTTTTTTTTTTTAATAAAATTTGCTGGTGCGGGAATCGAACCTGGGTCTACAGATTGCCAGTCAACTGCTCTACCATCTGAGCTATATCGACATGTAATATTTAATAGATAAAAACATAATTGACCTGCTGCACACAAGTAAGCTTACTCGCCAACATACAAAAAATCAAAAAATATGTGGTTACATACATCCTTACCAGTGTTTAAAAAATATTGAGTCTAAAAATAGATTACAAAAAATTTTAAAAAAATTCTAAAAAATTATTTACTATTTGAAATAATGATAAAAATAAGTTATTATTAGTAACTCATTATTATATGTTTTAAAATAATGCAGAAGGTAAGTGGGTGTCATTACTGGTACTCCAAAAAATAATGATATGTCATTACCGTTTCTACACTGGGATATTTTTGTATACTATCTGACAGTTGCCCGTACATTATAGACGTTGAAAAAAACTAACACTTAACATGCCCAATGTCATAATTTGTATGGGATTTAGTAACATGTACAGTAGAGCGTACCACCTTACAGGCAAAAAGAAAAACGTGCGCCGTACACCCTCCAATATGAAGTATTTTTGCAAGGTTTCAAAAAAAATTTTTTTTTTTGCCGAACGTAGGGGTCGCCATTTTACATTTTTTGTTATATCTTTGGCATTTACAGTCGGATATTAAAGTATGATACATCGATGTTTTTCTCTCGAGAAGACCAGTGTTTTGCTCTAAGGGCATTTTGATCTCAAGTATCCCATTCTAGTAGTTAGCCACCAGATCTTAAATGCTGCCACCCTAATGTACAACCCTAATATCAGAAAATTAAAGCTCGCAAAAAATTATTAAACTTTTGCTAAGGAAGTTTTTCGATAAACCCAGTAGAAATTTTTTTAAATATTGGTTGCCTTTTTAAATTTTTTTTAATTGGATTTTTACTATATAGCAAAGTACTGGTCTCCTCGAGGCAAAAAAAATCGATATCTCACACTTTAAAATCCGATTTTAAATGCCAAAGCTGTAACGAAAAATTAAAAAAGGCGACCCCTACGTTCGGCAAAAAAAAAAATTGTTTTTAAGTCGCCTTCCAAAAATTGATGGGTGTACGGCGAACTTTTTTTTTTGAGGTACGGTCTTATGTACAGCAACAAAACGAGCCTATTGTTCTACACTAATTATGGTTAAAACTACTAAAAATGAATTAAAAGTTACATTGCAGAAAAAAATCATAACATTAGCACATTATGTTTGCTAAATAATAGTCTCACTATGCCAAATGAGTCGAGCTTCTATCGAAATCGAATCATTTTCTTGTAAAATTTCATCGATATCGAGTTCGATATAATACCAAGAATGAGCGTGTTTTCCTATGTAGCTTGCAAGGTGATATAGATCCAAAAAATTATTGATTTAGAGATTCAATATTTCATCGAAATAACGAATATTTTTCGAGGGAAAAGACGATAATAAAACGAAAAAAAAATATTTTTCTTCTTTTATCTTTCTCTTTATTTATTTTTTTATTTCTCTTTAATTTAATTTTTTTCAATTTTGTTTTGTTCCAACACCAGCCACGATTCGAACCAACGTCCTTTGGTTTAGAAGTTCATCGCCTTACCCCTTGAGCCAAACCATAATGATACATATAGTTTCATAAACATTTTTTATACCCTACACCACTACGTGGAGAGGGTATTATAAGTTTGTGCTGATGTTTGTAACACCAAAAAATATTGGTCGTAGACCCACCTTGTAGTATACCGGATTTTTTTATTATTTCGATTTAACGATATCCGTCTGTCCGTCCGTCCGTCCGACTGTCTGTCCATGCATTCTTGTGCGCACTCTACAAGTCACAAATATAAACATATTTTGATTAAATTTGGTACACAGACCTATGTTGGCCCAAGGACGAAGCCTATTGATTTTGGTGAACATCGGTCCATGTTTAGACCTAGTGCCCATATAAGGGTCCCCCCAAAATTGGCTTGGTTACAAACTGCAGATCGCAAATATTAAGATATTTTAATGAAATTTGGTGCGCTGACTCACATTATAGAAAATTTTGACACAAGCCCCATTTTAACCCATTCGAATTTCGGATCCAAATATAAGTTGGCTTTTACCCCAGACTGGTGTAGGGTATTGTATAGTCGGCATGCCCGACTTTAACCTTTTTACTCGTTTTTAATTAAGTTAAAGTTAAACCTACAGTATGAGACCCACCGTTAATATTCAAATTTTTAACATAAAACAAACAAAAGAAGATTGATATAAAACGAAGTTTACATTTGTTCAGTTTTTCTTGTCGTTCAGCCACAAAACCTCGTTTTTATGAATTCAAATTGTTTTCTGGGTACATTTGTTTGTTTAAATTTCCATTTGTTCAATTTATAGCAAACATGGGACTAATTAATTAGGTTGACTAATTAATTGATGATTTCATTACCATTGCATTGATATCAATTGTAATGAAATTATTTTCATTACCATTTTTTTAATTAATGGTAATGATTCTAAAATTTAATTTCATTGATTAATGACAATGATTTTAAATTTCATTACCATTGGTAATGAATAAATTATAAAAATATAATTGCCATTGACAGAAAAACGTAAAAATGGAGTAAAACTCGCTGAAATCGAAGATGGAATATGCACATTCAGGCTCAGGCTCATGCTCATTTGAAATTAAATATTACTTTCCATTGTTATTTGTATCCAGGTAAAATTTAACGAATTGGAATGGATCCTCCTTAAAAAATTATATATTATAACTTCCCCGGCCAAACCCGTTGTTCGTTTTCATTTGCCTGAATTTTTTTGTAAACAAATGGTTTTTAATCAATTGTAATTAGTTTTTTTATACATTAGTGTAATTTCATTACCATTACACACATAATAATCCATGCATAAAAATACGAAAAAATGTCAAAATAACAAAAAAAATTGTAAAATATAGGAAAAATGGTTTATGTTACGAAATTTTTTGTTGTTTTGACATTTATTTCGTATTTTTATGCATGGATTATTATGTGTGTAGTAATGATTTTTCTAATCAAAAATATTTCATTACCATTAAATGGTAATGAAATTTTTTTCATTGTCATTAGTATGAACTAATGGTAATGAAAATTCAATGGTAATGAAAAATTCCCATGTATTATTTATAGATATGTCAAAATATTTTAAATTCAAATTTAATTCACACAATTTATAAATCGGTTACGGAGTAGATGTCTGGAGGGTCAAACATTGACAAAATTTCACTTTAGGAGGGTCGTGGTTCAAATCTCTATTATATTGCATAATAATGGACGAAACTTGGATCTGCCACTGCAGTCCAGAGCCGAATCGGCAGTCAGCTGGGTGGACAGCAACTGGCGCACCTCACCCGAAGAAGCCAAAGACACAACAGTAAGCTGGTAAACTTATAACATCAGTATTTTGCGATGCGGCTGGAGTTCGTACATTGATTACTTTCAAAAAGGCCAGATCATCAATAACGATCGCTACAAGGCCCAAATGGTGCGTTTGAAGGAAGAAATCGCAACAAAAAAAACGCCCCATATGAAGAAAAAAAAGTGTACTTTCACCAAGACGATGCGCCGAGTCACAAGTCGTTGGCTAACATGGCCAAATTGCACGAATTACACTTTCAATTGCTTCCGCAGCCAGATTTGGCTCCCAGCGATTTTTATCTGTTTTCAGACTTCAAAAAAATGCTCGCTGGAAAGAGATTTGGTTCGAATGAAGAGGAGATTGCCGAAACAGAGGCACATTTTGATGCCAAAGATAAATCATTCTATAAAAAAGGTATTGAAATGTTAGAAAGGCGCTGAAGTGATTGTATCGCTCTTGAAAGAGACTATGTTGTTGAATAAAGTCGAATTTTGCCAAAAAATTGGTGTTTTATCGGTAACCCTACGTACTTTTCAGCCGATGTGTTAAATATAACAAACATTTTTTAATTATAACAGTTTGGTTTTGCCATTTTTAGTCTACTAATATTTAGCAAAATTTTCTCTAGATTTTACAATATTTTTTTTGTCATTTTCCATTAACTAAAAGCTAACGCAAATATAACTTAACCCTTAAATGCAGGGTGTAGCCATTTGGCAACATGCCAGTTTTTTAATAAAAAGACCCAGTTGATGCACAAAACAGCATTTTTGGGCACTGGGGCCCCTTCTGTACAAAGCGTTCTTATAGTCTAGCTCAGATTTTTTAACAGTTATAGGAAAAATCTTGGTTTTGCTTCGTATGTTTGTGAAAAATTTAAAACACACGTTTTTTTACAAAAAGTGTAATATTCAAAAGTGTTTGTTTAAACATCTAAAGTGGTGTTCTCGCAATAAAATTAATTTTGGCGACAATAAATGTATTTATGTATTTATTCATAGCTTATAGATTTTTTCTTGTTTTTTTTCATACACGTTGAAATAATCACAATTTAGCTATTTGGCAAAACCCATATTTTTCAATAAAAATCACCTTTTTTAAATAATTTTTTTTGATATTTTGCTTTAGAAATCATATATAAAAAAATAGTTAAAATCGAAGAGATCATGCATTTAAGGGTTAAATTTTGTAAATTTACCAGTTTTATTTTTGCTGTTACCGCAAGGTAATTTTTAACTATTTTTAAGTAGCTTCTTGTGTTTTTTTTTTGCAGGTTTATTTCTATGAGTATATGAATACCGCTGTTAGGGTTTGTTCCCTCCTGTAGCTAGGGTATATTCACTTAGTCGTTCTCTTGCAACAGTCACTTTTTCGCTACATTTTCAAATTACTCTCCTAAGTTGAGTGAAAAGAGTTCTTCGCAAAGTTTTTATTTTTCTTTTTATTTTATTTCGGTAATTTAACGGTGTAATCTACGCTGCAGATTGTTTTTAAGAAAGGTAAAAAATCCACTCGGTAGATTGGAGTACTCCAGCATTGTGAACCGACTTTTAACGTAAAAATCGTAAGTTTTAAGAAGTCTGAAAAACCGCTTATTCGAATCGGTTTTAAATAAAAAAATCTAAAAACCGGTATTTTTGAAGGCGGGTTTTTTGAAGTATTCGATAACCGATTTTTCAAATAGGACAAGTAAAGACTTCGTAAAAAAAGTGTCCATCACATTTTTTGCAATAATTTTTTCATTCAAATTGAATTTTTTTTTAATAAATATACTTTGAAATAAATGTAAGAAAATTTCATATTTTAAATTTCTTTGCTAAAAGGTTTTATTCGTTTCAAAATGGCAAGCGAAAACGGTTTCTAGAATTCTAAAGCAGTTTAAGGACATCTTGGAGATCACGCGAAAGGCAGGTTCTGGCAGAAAAAGGCACCTTAGACCAGAATAAGGCGAACAAAATCAGTGCCATTTTGAAGAAGAATCCCAATATTTCAAGGAGAAAAGTCGCTGAAAAAGTATGTAAGTTGTTCGGAGTTTTTACGCAAAGTCCAAGAGGACCCTGCCTTGAAAACTTTTAAAGTACAAAAAATTAAAGATAGGAATGCTGTAAAGAACACAGAAGCAAAACAGTGTCAAAAAAATTAAAAAAAAAGGTTTTTTTTTGAAAAATTCTTATTGATGCATCATGGATAACGAGAAGTGTGTTTTAGCCGACTTCTCACAGCTTCCAGGCCAGGAATTCTACATTGCAGACTAACGGGGAAATGTGGGCGACAAATTTAAGACCATGGGTAGAATAAACTAGGAAATTTATATCAAAGAATGCTTGGAGAAGCGACTAAAGCCTTTTGTTAGAAACCATGCAGTGTCTACTTTCTTTTGGCCCGACCTAGTCTCTTGCTATCACAGCAAAGCTGCCTTGGAGTGGTACTTACCAAACTCTCCAGAACTCAGGCCAATTGAAAAGTACTGGGCTTTGGTCAAAAGGGAAATTAGTACAACAAAAAAAGTCGTCAAAGATGCCAATGATTTCCGCGGAAAGTGGTATTTAACGGCTCGAAAGGTATCTAATAATACCATAAAAGCGTTGATGGAATTAAGAAATTTTGTAAAATAAAAATAATAAAAATTTGTAATAATCTTAATTTTTTTTATTTTTAAAACTGAATGACTGGTTCAGCAGATTTTTTGAATTATTTGATGGACAATTTTTTTTTTTCGAACGCAGTCTTTACTTGACAACTCTAGTAAAAAACTTATAGTTTTTGGGAGTGGCACATTTCTATCCTGCAATCGTTCGATCTCGAGGTCTAGTTTTATTGTAAAAATTAGGTTATTAGCCTATATTTCGACATTCTTCGAATATCATCTTCCGGGAAATACTAGATGTTTACATAAAAACAATAAAAGAAAAATATCGTATGTTATATACCGGAAGATGGCTTTCGAAGAACGTCGAAATATTATCTATTATTGTATTAAAATATAACGATATATTTTTTTTTATATAAACATGTTATATATCCCGGAATATGACATTCAAAAAATGTCTATAAATCGGCTAATAAATTGTTTTTTATAATAAAACTAGACCTTGAGCATTTTCATTTACAACCATTTCAAAAGCCGTATAAATACAACTTTAAAATAAAATATGTAACCTAATTAAGAATCAAGAATTTATTCTAAAGAATTTCATGTAAACTAGTGTTATTAAAAGTTAAATAAAAAATATTAATCCTTATTTTTATAGTGCCTGCCTGGTGTTTACTATTTTCTTTCTAACAATATATTTTGTTTACTTAAAAATACATTAATATGTTTTTACTTTTGCTACTATTATTATTATTATTAAATATTATTGTCACAAAATACATACATATTTACTAAAGTTTCTTTGTTTTCCGTTTTTATAAATATTGTTAATTTGTTTCTTTTGTTGTGCAAAAATTATACTAATTTATAATATGGTTAAAAATACCATTATTTGTATTTATTTTGTTGTTAAACGCTCGGCAGGAAGGCTCTATTGTTGTTGAATTTTTGTTTTTGTGTTTGAAGTAGTAGTGCTTGACAGAAGTTTTTTTTTTATAATTTTAAATTAAAAATAAAATCAAACAAAATAATGAAATGAACAAAAAAGTTTGCGATAGAATAGAGTTGAATAAAGCAATTATGAAAAAAACAAGGTGCATAAATTAAATTCCGAAATCCTATTTATATCCTTTACCATATACACTTAGCCAAAGCTTTCTAAAAAGTACAATTTCCACTAGAATAAGATTTCCTAAACTTATTTGCCGATTTACAGAATAAAATAATCGTAAACAAGTAGGTATATTAGAAAACGAACCCTACTAATTTTGATTTCTCATTACTATATGTGACCTTCTCCGAGTGTCAAAACTTGGGAAAATCGATATTTTCTCATTTTTATTGATTTTCCCAAGTTTTTGACACACTAGGTTTTTTTGACACACTAGGTCCCTTTTCTCGGAGAAGGTCACATATACAAGAATTTTCTAATACACAGAGAAAAAAATCATAATTAAATCAAATATTATATTACAGATTTTATTTTTTTACGAACATTTTTAAATTAGGTACGAATATTTTGAAAATAAGCTTTTTCATATTTAAATTAATAATTCAACACTTTTGATTTTGTTTTCGCATTTTAAAAATAAGTAGAAATGTATTTGAATTAAAAAGAAAATCAACTTACAAGGAAGTCTCTATGTATGGTTCCCTCAGATTTGAATGAAATTTGGATATGTTGAGAAGACAGAAAATATAAGCATGTGTACTACACCATTTCCAATTGTATTTCAGAAGTTATCAATTGTATTTCAGATTTATCAATTGTATTTCAGAAATTATCAAATGAATTTCAGTTTTATCAATGGTATTTCAGAAATTATCAATTGTATTTCAGAAATTATCAATTGTATTTTCAAAATTATCAATTGTATTTCAGAAATTATCAATTGTATTTCAGAAATTATCAATTGTATTTCAGAAATTATCAATTGTATTTCAGAAATAATCAAATGTATTTCAGAATTTATTGATTGTATTTAATAGTTAATTTCTGAAATACATTTGATAATTTCTGAAATACATTTGATTATTTCTGAAATACAATTGATAATTTCTGAAATGCAATTGATAATTTCTGAAATACATTTGATAATTTCTGAAATACAATTGATAATTTCTGATATACAATTGATAATTTCTGAAATACAGTTGACGATTTCTGAAATACAATTGATAATTACTGAAATACAATTGGTAGTTTCTGAAATACAATTGATAATTTCTGAAATGCAATTGATAATTTCTGAAATACAATTGATAAAACTGAAATTCAATTGATTATTTCAGAAATACAATTGATAAATCTGAAATACAATTGATAATTTCTGAAATAAAATGATAATTTCTGAAATACAATTGGAAAAGGTGTAGACCTACCAAAAAGTTCGCCGTACACCGTCCAATCAAAATTATTTTTGCAAGGAGGTTTCAAAAAAAATTTTTTTTTTTGCCGAACGTAGGGGTCGCCATTTTACATTTTTCGTTATATATTTGGCATTTACAGTCGGATCTTAAAGTATGATACACCGATGTTTTTTCCTCGAGGGGACCAATGTTTTGATCTAAGGGCATTGACCTCGAGTATCCCGTTCTAGTATTTACCCACCAGATCTCAGTTGCTACCACTCTAATATACCACCCTAATTTCAGAAAATTAAAGCTCGCAAAAAATCATTAAACTTTTGCTAAGGAAGTTTTTTGATAAATCCAGCAGAATTTATTTTTTATTTTTTTTGTTGCCGAACGTAGAGTTCGCATTTTAAATTTTTTTTATTGAATTTTACCTTTATAGCAAAACACTGGTCTCCTCGAGGGAAAAAATCGATATATCACACTTTAAAATCCGACTTTAAATGCCGAAGCTATAACGAAAAATGTAAAATGGCGACCCCTACGTTCGGGAAAAGTTTTTGTTTCGAAATTGCCTTGCAAAAATATTTTATATTTGAAGGTGTACGGCGCACTTTTTTTTTTTGCCTGTAAGGTGGTAAGCTCTAATGTGTATCATTTTAGCGGCTCAATCTTATCTTTGAGGGTTAGAAGTGAATGAAATATCATGTTTATTCCAAGGAAATGCTACAAAATGAAAAATGAAAGGTATCTTGGACATCTACTAAATGGTGTACTTTAATATGTTTAAAAATTTTCAAATAAAAAGGTTTCGAATAACTCTGAAACTCATTTTTACCCTCTAAATATCAATTTGGGCCGATATGTTTAGAACATACCCAAATTTGATCGAAATCTAGGGGAACCCAGAAAGAGACTCTCCTTGTTAGTATGTTTTCAAAGCTGTTTTATATAATCTGTTTGATTTTCAATTTTTTTCTATGTAGTAATCGTACATTTTAATCACTTTTATAACAAAAACCTGCTATAACACTTTTAGATGTTAAGAGATGACCTTTGCTTTAAGTTAATTCAAATTAGAGAATATAAAAACAGAAAAGTCTAACAAAAATGCCAAAGATATTAATTTAATCCTTTTTAAGCTAAAACTTTATGTAAAAAAGAAAACATTAAGGCTTATTTCCAGCATACAAAGATTCTATATTCTTAAAAGGTTTAAAATTAATAAAGGCAAAAAAAACAAAAAAATATAAATTTATAAATTAAACAAGCACATAAACAAGCAAAAAATTAAAAGTTAAAACACTAACAAATAGGAAAAAGTGTATAATAAGAGAACAAGAGAGAGGGAGGGAGAGAAAAGGATACAGAGTACATAAGCAAAATATATTATAAGAAAAACAACAATTACAAAACAAATATTACGCAAAACTAAACTAAAAATATCTAAAGGATTTTACAATTTTAAATTAAAGCTATTAAATATACAAATAATTTACAAATTAGCTATTCCGAAAGTAAAGAGTTTAACAGGAAGATAATAGAGAAAAAAGAAAGAGACAGGCAGACAGGCAGGGAGTTTATATAATACTTATGAAAGGGATAAATTGTTTATTCAATTAAAAGCATACCAATTATTTATATGTAATAAACAGAGCTTTAAAATAATCCATTTTTAATTGTTCCAATATTCTAAAATTAAAATTTTAAAGTTAAGTCGATATGTATTTTTTTTTAAATAAAAGTATGTACTTTTGAATTTATGAATTTACTTTTTGTAATAAAAGGTACTTTTTTAATAATAGACTATTTTTTTATAAAATGCACTATTCTATTAATATGTTCTTTTTTAATAAAGGGTATTTTTTGTCAAAAGATAATTTATATTAAAAGGTACTTTTTATTAAAATGTACCTTTTATTAAAGGTTCTTTTTATTAAAAGGTTTTTTTTTTTTATTAAAATGTACTTTTTATTAAAAGGTACTTTTTATTAAAAGGTACTTTATATTAAGAGGTACTTTTTATTAAAAGGTACTTTTTATTAAAAGGTACTTTTTCTTAAAAGGTACTTTTTATTAAAAGCTACTTTATATTAAAAGGTACTTTATATTAAAAGGTACTTTTTATTAAAAGGTACTTTTTATTAAAAGGTACTTTTTATTAAAATGTACTTTTTATTAAAGGGTACTTTTTATTAAAAGGTACTTTTTATTAAAATGTACTTTTTATTAAAGGGTACTTTTTATTAAAAGGTACTTTCAGTAGTAATATTTCAAAAAGATCCGAGCCAACTTTAAATAAATTTTCGATGCTTTATTTTAGAAATAGTATTAAATATTTCGTATCGTTTGGGAACCACTAAGGCTGGACGATGATGAAAAATTTTGTTTTCAATGTTAGACACACTAATAGAAAAAATTATAAAAAAAATTAGATAAAAATGATGCTGATGAAAAAATTGCTAAAATTAGCAGATTATTTTTACTATTTATTACACTAATAGAAAAAAGTCCGTAAAAAATTTAGTTAAAACTACTAAAAATTAGTTAAAAATGATGCTGCAGAAAAAAACTGCTTATTTTTGCTATATATTAGTAAAATAGGAACAGCATTAATAAAACGGTTAAATATACAGAATTTTAGTTATATTTGAGCTAAATTTTTGTAAATGGAAAATAGCAAATTAACCTGCTAAAATCAGCAAAAAATTTTGCTAAATAATTAGTAGCCTAAAAAATCACCAAAAAATTTAAAATTTTCGAAGTTTTTATTTTCGATTTTTTTTTTAAATGCAAATAAAAATCGAGCCTTTTGAAAACAGCAGTTTACAAATTTTTTACCAAATATTGCTGCTGATTTTAGCATAATAGACTGCTATTAGCTTAAAAATAGCAAAAATTTTGTAGATATAGTTAACTTTTTATTTTTGCTATTTTTTTAGTCTACAAATATTTAGCAAAATTTTCTGCAGATTTTACAGTACAATTTGTTATTTTCAATTAACTAAAAGTTAGCCTAAATATAACTAAAATTATGTAAATTTAACAGTTTTAATTATGCTGTTCTCATTTTACTAGTATTTAGTAAAAAAATATGCTAATTTTAGTAGTTTTTTCTGCAGCATCATTTTTGACTAATTTTTAGTAACTTTTTCTGATATTTTTACAGATTTATTTCTATGAGTGTAGTAAGATAGGAACAGCAAAAATAAATCTGTTAAATATACAGAATTTCAGTTAAATTTGCGTTAAAAAAATGTATAGAAAATAACAAATTAATCTGATAAAATCAGCAAAAAAGTTTGATTAATAATTAGTAGTCTAAAAAATCACAAAAAATTTCAAATTTTCTAAGTTTTTTTTTCGATTTTTTTTAAATGCAAATAAAAATTTAACCTTTTGAAACTAGCAGTTTTAGCAAATATTTTTGCTAAATTAGCAGGATATTTGTATTGAACTAAATTTAGGTTAAAAACAGCAAAAATTCTGTAGATATATCAGTTTTCATATATTTAGTTAGAATATTCTTCCACCTAGATATAACAGTTTGTTTTTGCTATTTTTAGTCGACTAATATTTAGCAAAATTTTCTACAGATTTTACAGTACAATTTGTTATTTTCAATAAACTAAAAGTTAACTTAATTTTTAAATATAAAAATCTGCTAATTTCAGCAGTTTTTTTCTGAAACATAATTTTTAACTAATTTTTTGGTACTTTTTCTGCTACTTTTACAGATTTATTCATATGAGTGTACATAAAGTAAATTATCAATAAAATTTACATTTTTAACAATAAAAGGGCACTTTTGTATTACTTTTAGTACTTCAAAAAAAAGAAGACTATTACTAATTTAATGACGTTATTAAAAGAATGAATTCTTTAAAGCTCTGTTATTTCAGCAAAAATGTTTGTTTAGGGTATTTAAAATAAAATAAAAATGTGTACTTACCTTCATCATCAGAAGAGTATGAATTATAACCAGCCGTAGGACCCGCATTGGCATGAGTTTCAGAACGACTACGTTGTATACCAATGGTGCCTTTGGTCGTACCAGCAGCAGTTACAACACCTTTCTTGGTAGTAGTGATGGCAGTTGATGTGTGGGGATAGTGAGCTCCACTCGCTATAGCGGTAGAGGCCAATAAAATATTTGGATTACTACCTAGTTTAGACATGGCTGACATATTGCTGGTATTGCCTGTATTTGGTGTTTGGCCACTTTGTGTGGCTGTTGTTGCCGACGTTGTATGTTGAGCTGATTTACGTGTTAGGGGTGATTGCAACATACGTTGTTTCCATTCCAATAAACGTTTCATAGACTCTTCACGTTTACGTTCTCCATCCATGTGTGATGTGGTGGGAGTTTGTGCTAAAACTGCACCACCAGTAGCTGTCGGTGATGTGGTGCCTGTGGGTGGAGAAGTAGCTGTAGTAGTTGAAGGAGTATTAGTAGATGAGGGTTCATCATCAAATGTGGATGTACGTTTAGGTAAACGAGCGCTAGCTGAACGTAGGAACTGTTCATTTTGTTGTATAATTTGCTGAGTGGTGAGACCAGATGAAAGTAATGACGATTGTGACGTTTGTTTTTGTTGATATGCCGACGAATGTTGTAATTGTTGTTGTGGTGGTGATTGTGGATTATGAGGATGAGTTGATGATGAACGAATTTGTGAACCATTACCCATTGTTTGTGAACGACTCATACGTGGTATGCTAGTATGACCCGCTTGATTACCTAAAGCATCATGTAACAATTCATTACGTTTATACGTCCTTTCATAAGGATTCTCATAAGCAATGGTATTCATACCACTGGCTACGGGACTTAGGAATTCGCCTGAACCGGAGGCAGTACGATAATTACCAGCCTGTTGTGGTTGAGCTTGTGGATTTTGTAAATACAATGCACTTTTACGCATTTTTTCAGCATAATTTTCTTCCGAATAATAAAAACTATCAGGTGTACGATTAATGTCCAGACTGGATTTTGGTCGTGGTGCTCGTACCGGATCGGGTTTAATCATTGAAGATGTGGCCGCTATAGCAACAGCATCTGCAGCAGCTTCTGCTCTAGCTTCATATTCTAAAAAGTCTGCAGAATGAGGACGTACAATGGCGGCAACAGGTCTGGCACGTAGATTTGTATTGCTGGCGGTAGCATTTTGTCCAGGTGAGGACTAGAAAAAAGGAAAATGTTTTAATAAAATTAACAAAAATAGAAATAATTTCACATGTTATTAAATAAAAAAAAACTTGTTATCATAACATTAGTACATTGTCCTTTGTAAACAAAATCCATTTACAAAACTAATTATATAACTCGGAATCGATCCTATGACCTCAAAAATTTTAAAACTATGAAAAATTTGAAATATTTTGGGAAGTATCTACACTTAACCAAAAAAGTCTGTAATGACTACTGAAAATTTTGCTGTTATTACGGGAAATTTAAGTGTTTTGAGGCCAGCGGTATTTTTTGATAATTTTAGCAACACATATCTACTGATCTGTAGTACAATAAAATTAGTAGAAAAAATTAGTAGCCGCTACTAAATTTTAGTAAAATTTATGTAAACTGCAATTCAAAATCGATTTGCTAAAATCAGTTAAAAAACTTACTAAATATCATAATTTTAGTACAATGAAATTAGTATAAATAATTAGTTGCAGCTACTAAATTTCAGTAATTTGCTGTAAACTGTAATTTAAAATCAATCCGCTGAAATTAGCAAAAAATTTTACTAAAAAATAAAAAAAAATGTAAAATCTTTAAAAAAAAAAATCATAAAATTTTTTTTCTTCCGATTGTAACAAGCGTATAATTATGTACTTCATCGTACTTGAAATTTGGAGTCAAAATTGCAAACGTTTATCCAGTTATTAGCTTTTTATGCATTGGAGATACAATACAATTTTCTGAGTGTTATTTCCAAACTAAGAATATATCAATAGTAACAAATATAAACTAAACAAGAATTGTAAAAAATAAAAAAAAAAATTGTTTAAATTAGTATATTTTTCTGCTAAATTTAGAACTCGGTTTTGAAAAATTAGTAAAATGTTTGGCTGAAATCAGCAGCGAGAATTAATAAAAAATCCGTAATTTGGAATAAGAGAATAGCAAAAATGATTACTAAAAAAATAAATTGTACTAAAAATCAGTATAAAAATAGTAAAGTGAGATTGGAAACTGTTTACAAATTTTTTACTAACTTTTTTATCTGAGTGTATTGTAAATTAAGGCTGATTTGGAGGAGAAACACGATTTTGTTTTGTATTAAGCGTTAGAATTATCAAATATTTTCGATAATTTTACACTCATAGAAATAAACGTGCAAAAATAGCAGAAACACCTACTAAAAATTTAATACCTTTCAGAAAAAACTAAAATTGGCAGTTTTTTTTGCTAAATACTAGTAAAATAAAAACAGTAAAAATAAAACTATTAAATTTACAGAATTTTAGTTACATTTGAGTTAATTTTAGTTAATTGATAATGAAAAATTATACTGTAAAATGTGCAGAAAATTTTGGTAAATAATTAGTACACCAAAAAATTTTTTCCATTAGTTTTTAATGTAAATAATAAATATTTTACTATTTTTTTTTAGCAAATATTTCTGTTGATTCTTGCAGAATAGACTGCTATTTGCATTCAACTAAAAAGTAACAAAAATTTTAGTTATACACAGTTTGTTTTTATTATTTTTAGTCTATTAATATTTAGCAAAATTTTCTGCAGATATTACAGTATAATTTGTTATTTTCAATTAACTAAAATTTCTCTCAAATATTTTTCAAGTAACTAACTAAGGAAAATTCTGTAAATTTAACAGTTTTATTTTTGCTGTTCCTATTTTACTAGTATTTAGCAAAAAAAACTGCTAATATCAACAGTTTTTCCCCAAGAACATTCTTAAATGCAATAATTTTTAGTAGTTTTTTCAGCTATTTTTACAGGTTGATTTCTAAGTAAAAATTCTCAAACTTGAGTTTGAAACATCCACTACAAATTTATTAAAATAGAAGTTTTTAGAAAACAGAATTAAATTTTCTTCTTTCCTGGGGAACTACAATTACATTTCATTACAATAATCGTAAAATTTCAATTTTTACATTAAGTCAATTACTATGACATGTAGCTGTAATTGAAAAAATTTTTCAATTATAAATAACACTTCATTGTAATTAAGTGTAATTGCAATTACAAAATCTCAATTCAATTTAGAATAAGAAAATGTTTTTTATTAAAAAAAAAACGTAAGGCAGAGTCAAGCATAACAGATATACGTCATGTAAAGGTTGATTCCTACACTCAAAATAATATGTGTTTGTTTAATAGAAAAATTTGTTAATTTAACAAAATTTATTACTTTTTTTAGTTAAAAATAAAATTTTTTTATTTTAACCCATTTTTTTTTTTTTTAATTAAAGAAATCTAAATTTAAGTAAAAAATTAGTAAAAGTACAATTTTATTTGTAATTATACAGAATTTTAAAAGTTGTCTTCGGACCCTCCCCGGATCTGGTTCATACACTTAAAATATTTTTTTGAATAGACCGCCATAAATGTATTTTAAAACAAATAAAATTTCTCCTGAAAACAGGATCACTAACATTTCATGAAATTCAACTTACATTTTCCTTTGTTTTTGACTGTGAATAAAATGAACCACAAATTAATTAAAACAATTAATATACATTTTTTTTGGTTATCTTTTTTCAACAAAATGACTGAATAAAATGAATGTTACAATGTAGTTAATGGGCGTAAAGACTACGTTCGAAAAAATTGTCCATCACATAATTTAAAAAATCTGCTGAACCAGTCATCAAATTTTAAAAATAAAAACGGTTATAACCGTGTTTTTATTAAGATTATTATATTATATAAGTTTTATTATTTTTATTTTACAAATTTATTTAATTTTTCAGGTACGCTTCCATCAACGCTTTTATGGTATTATTAGATACCTTTCGAGCTTCTAAAAACCACTTTCGCGGATATCTTTGGCATCTTTGACGACTTTTTGTTGTCTTAATTTCCCTTTTGAACAAAGCTCAATACCTTTCAATTGGACTGAGTTCTGGACATTTTGATGGATTTGTTTCTCGAAGAACTAAAAGTACATTATTATTTAAGTACCACTTCAAGGCACATTTGCTGTGATAGCAAGACTTTCAATTCGCTTGCCGTTTTGAATCAAATAAAAGCTGCTAGAAAAAAATTTTAAATATGAAATTTTCTTACATTCATTTCAAAGCCTACAACATTTTTTTTTTTTCAATTTCAGTGATTCTTAAAAAAGTTGTTGCAAAAAATGTTTGCAAATTTTGGGCGTTTATTGTGAAACTTTGGTTCAATATAAATTTATTCAAAGTATTCGCCATCGTTAGCTACGACCTTTTCCCCATCTTTCGGGCAACATATGGATTCCGCGCCAAAAGAACTGCTCAATTTTTGAGGCCAAGAACGAATTAAAATTGCTGCTTGAGTGACTCCCAATGATTTTGCAAGATCTTCTTGAGTTTGACAACAATCACACAGTACAACAGCCAATCTGGGGGGTGAGAAATTCCAAGTCAGGGTGATGGTACTAGGTCAGTATAGTAAAACCCTCAAAGGGTTTGGCGTTCGTATGTGTCATTTTTTTTTATGACCTTTTAAATTTTTTCCTTATCTTGATGTTTTTTCGCTTAGTTGTAACATTTTGGCAAAAACGTAGTTTAACATAACTCGAGAACCACTTGTCCGATTTTGATGAAACAAATTTAGAAAAATTTAGAATTACAATTTCTTTAATCCGTTCATATAACGTTTTTCTTTATAATCAACAGTTTTGCCGGTAAAAATAAATTTGTGGAGAAAAAAAAATATTTTTTTGCCTAAAAATTAAAATTTTTTTTTTTAAATTCATAAAAAATCCAAAACGGAAAAAAGGATCAAGTGTTATTAATTTCATGTAAAGTCACATAACCTATAAACAAAATTTAACGCGTTCTGCTTTTATTTACAATTAAGTGAAGGTATCCCATTTTGACAAGAATATTGATATTTGTTTTTATTCAAAAAAGTGTCATTTATCGCCTTTTTCATAAATTTTCCCCAATAACTCCAGACTTCTGGCCATAAACTACTAAAAAAATTAAGTAAACATTTTTATAATTTTTTATTTTTATTTTATTTATTTTTATTTATTTTAATAAATATTGCCTAGACTTTTTCGATGGTGGTTGTTCGGGACTAGTGGCATCGCATTCATCGCTATCATCAGTTTCTGAACCACACATAATGTCAATGTGTGACTCCACTGTTGGCCCTTCTGCATCTCCTGAAAATTCTTTATCATCAAGATCATCCTTGTCTTGCCACACTAACTTACTCCACCAGCAAATTTCCGCAATTATTGCACTCGGCGACTTTTTGCCTCTATATCTGTAAGTTTTTGTTTTATTAAAATGAGTTTGAAAAAATAAAAAATCAGTATTACCTCATTTCAAATGGCATAGCAACTTGATGATAGCGTTCACCTTGTTCATCAGATTCGGTAGCCAATTGTTTGCTGAAGTAGTCCAGATGATGATGTAAATAATGGATTTTCAAGGACATGTGGACACCAATTTCCGAGAATGCTCTTAACATCCTTGCGACAGAAACATCGTAGTTGTTAGAACGATGCTTTCCCAACAAGCCTTCTATTACTTCTTTGATTGCCTGCCATGCATTCAATTCAGCGTCAATCAAAATATTGTTGAATGCGTCACTTTTAATCAGCTTTCGTATATCTGGACCATTTAGTACGCCTGATTGGAAAAAATTAATTTGTTAAGATGGAAAATCATGGGAAATGAATGTGATATTATAACTTACCTTCTTTAATTTTACTTTCGCTGAGTCTCGGGTAAATTAGTTTCAAACACAAGAAAACTTCATCTCTTTTGGCGACAGTTTTGATAAAATTCTTAACAATTCCAAGTTTAATATGCAGTGGAGGCAGCAATATCTTCTCCTTCGGCACTAGAGGCTCACGAATAATATTGGCCGTTTGTAACCTGCTGTGCTCTCTGAGTTTCCATCCGTGGCATGCATATTGGTCACCGGAAAATCGTGTGTCCCAATCGCACAAAAAGCACATATATTTTATATAGCCGCTTTGAAGACCGCAAAGCATTGCTACAACTTTTAAATCGCAGCATATGCGCCACATATGTTTGGCGTAGTTAACCATTTTTAAAATATTTTCCAGTGCATCATATGTTTCTTTCGTTTCTGTACTGTAGGCGATTGGAACTGAAGGTTTTTTATTGGTCTTATGCAGTAAAACCGCCTTCAAGCTGAGTTTTGAACTGTCAATAAATAATCTCCAGTCATCTGCTTCATATTTTATTTCCATTGCGTCCATCAATTTTCCTACATCCGGGCAATATGCAGAAGTTTTTTCATCATTCACAAGGAATAAACTTTGGAGTGTTGCCTGACGACTTCGATAAGCTGTGACTTTCACACCGGGTGCCAACAAATTGTTTGATTTCAAAATGGAAGCCAGCTCTTCCGATTTATGCTGTGTTAATTCCAACTTGGCAACAATTGAATCAAGCTTATTTTGATTTATTTAAATTGGCTCATTGGATACTGATGGCTCATATGGGGAATCATCACGTGCATGATATGTCGGAGCAGTCGTAGAAGAGAAAATATCTGGGCTAGAAGCTTTTGGCACAGGAATGTGGTCCGAATGAGGCAATGGTGTTGCGGCACTTGCAACACCAACGTAATTATACGATTTTCTTATCCTTTTTGCGGCTCCTTTATTCGCACATGCATAGCAATTCAATGGATTGTGACCTTCACCAGGATTAGTCCAAGTCATACCGAATGGCATACGTCATTTCACGTCTTCTATTTTTCCAATTCATTAGACGGTTGTAGCAGCTTTTACACACTATATTTGGTACCCAATTTTCGTTCACTATAACATTTTGGTTGAAGTACATCTCGTATGTTTGAACAAAATCAGTACTGAAATTTCCCCTTTTTTTATGTGTTGAGACATATTGACCACAGCAGTAGCAAAAGCTATTTATATCTGGCTTGCACAGTTCCATATTCTGTTCTCTTTTGTTCACTTTTCAAAAACTGGAGAAAAATCACTTTTACTGTTCGCGTTCGTCGGCACTTGTTGAATGACAAAAATCACAGAACCAGTGTGAGAAAGAGAAGAAGTATAATGACAATGCATGTTTTACGTGAACATTACAGAACCAGTGTTGCCACATCAATATTTCTCTTTTAGTACAGTAGAAAAATATGAGAGAGTTCGGCTTGTGAGTGTCAATGTTTTCTCCAAATAATGTTGTGCATATCTGGAGCAAATTTTTGAAATTCATACATTTACCTAATTGTGAATAAATGAGAAACGCGTGCATCGATTTTCATGATCTATGCCTTTTTTTGCTCATGAGTTATGTGACTTTACGCGAAAGTAATTAGTTTTGGCACTTTTTTCCATTTTGGATTTTTTATGAATTTTTAAAAAAAAATATTTAAATTTTTAGGCAAAAAATACTTTTTTCCCTTCATACATTCATTTTTAACTTCGAAAGTGTTGCACATATAGGAAAACGGTATAGAAACAGATTAGAGAAATTGTAATTCTAAATTTTTCTAAATTTGTTTCATCAAAATCGGACAAGTGGTTCTCGAGTTATGTTAAACTACGTTTTTGCCAAAATGTTACAACTAAGCGAAAAAACATCAAGATAAGGAAAAAATTTAAAAGGTCATAAAAAAAAATGACACATATGAACGCCAAACCCTTTGAGGGTTTTACTATACTGACCTAGTACCATCACCCTGACTTGGAATTTCTCACCCCCCAGACAATAATCCCAAAAATGTTCCATAGTGTCATCATCGGGTAATGAATCCAATTCATCATCTTCGAACTTTTTTAGCGGTCTTTGTCTTCCGTGTTAAAATCACCCCTTCTGAACCACACAAACCATCTCTCGCAAAAAATGTTACACTTTTGCACTTTATTAGGCAACATTTTTAGAAAAGAATATGATGCCCTCTCAGAATCTTACCCTTAATTTAGAAAATAACACAAAAAAGGCAATTCAAAAGCAAAGTTAAAAAAAAGGCAACATTATTGTCAGAAAAAAAACACAATAAGTTAGAATAAATGACTGATGTTTAACCCCCCATAATGCCATATAAGTTATTAAAGACACAAACCGTGCCATCTGTCGTGAATACCGCATTTTTAAGTTATACACCCATCAAAAATTACATTTCTTTTACAAATGAATGTAATTTTCACTTAAAATAACAAAACTGAAAGCTACTTAAACAACTAACAATTTCTAACTGCTGATGTGCCCTGTTTTCAAGATATAAGTTATTTTATGAAATGGAATTTTATTATTAAATATTTCCGAGCACCCAAGGTCCAATAAATGCCCAACCAAGGCTTATTCTTAGATAGAGATGACGTTTTAACGAGGATGTTATGCAATTAGGGATAGTTTCAAGATATGGACGGAAAAGAAATAGCGCTATCTTTCGAACTTCGCATACACTGGTGGCACCATTTAGCAGAAACAGGGGTAGCAGACAGTAGAAAAAATAAACAAACAACAGCTTTAACACAGCACTGTTTAGAAAAGGGACATACAGTAGATCTTGCTAATATAAGAACTTTAGACAGAGAAAGACGAGAAATAAACGATATACGTTAGAAACTTGGCAAATACAACAAAAACAACAACTACCAGTGAATAAAAAGGAAGACAGAGACAACATTAAGGCAAATTATACCATCGCCAGGCTGGCCAGACTTGGGATTTTGTTCCCACATTTGGGGATATTTTGCTGGTCTTGGGGACAAACATTTTTATTTGGGAACATGGGATTTTTTTGGGATATTTACAACCTTTGGAGATTATATTAATTTTGAATAGTTTTCCTAAAACATTAGTCAAGTTTTTTCATGTAATTTCAATGAAAAGTACAAATTTACCCTTTCTAACACCAATAAATATTTTATGCCTGAGAATTTATTAGCATTAGTGTCCAAGTATCTAAAATATTGAAAAAGATAGTTCATATTATGAATTAGTTAATAATAAAGTTAGGATGAGATTTATTCAAATTTGAATTGAATGAATTTTGATTCGATTAAATTTTTCGTTTTATGATATGATTCGCGAACTATAAATCAAGGCAAACATTTTTGGTTAAATTTACGAATTAAAAAAAAAACTACACCATTTTCACTTTTATTTTAGAAAATTCCAAATATATTTCAAAATTTTCCAAAAATGTTTTAAAATTATCCAAAAATATTTTAGAATTGTCCAAAAATGTTTTAAAATTGTCCAAATATATTTTAAAATTGTCTAACAATGATTCAAATTTGTCCAAAATGTTTCAAAATTATCCAAAAATGTTTTAAAATTTTACAAAAATCATCGAAAATTGTCCAAAAATGTTTTAAAATTGTCTAAAAACCTTTGATATTTGTCCAATTTTCAAAATTGTCCAAAATGTATTTTAAAATTTTCAAAATGTATTTAAAAATTATTCATTTATATTTAAAAATTTTAAATCTGTATTTGAAAATTGTCCAAATGCATTTCAAATAATTCCA
Source organism: Leucophora obtusa (assembly GCA_949987735.1). Taxonomy (NCBI): domain Eukaryota; kingdom Metazoa; phylum Arthropoda; class Insecta; order Diptera; family Anthomyiidae; genus Leucophora; species Leucophora obtusa. Next base: position 77,540,301 of record OX465295.1, read on the forward strand.
TTTGTATTTCAAAATTCTCCAAATGTATTTGATAAAATTCCAAATGTATTTAAAAGACTACCCAGGTGGAAATTATGTGCGGTAACAAAAAAGAAGCACTGGCAAAACGCAAGTAGACCGTGGTCTCACAAAAAGAAGTACTGGCAAAGCATTAAATTTGGACGCCTTCCCAACGCTTTAAAAGGGTGAATTCCCAGCACTTGTTTTCCATAACATTATCTTGTTTTTGAAAAAGAAACTCCAAAAGAGTGAATATTTAAATAATTTTTGACTCCACAATACAATAACTCCAAGATCGTCGATTTTTAGAGTAATTTAAAATTCTTCAGTGATGAGGGCTCATAATTTGGTGGCAGGGAAAACACTTGATTTTTATGTTTCTTGGTGCTATCTCAATACTTTGCAAAGCATTAAATAGATCGGTGTTATCATTTGGGTGCCAGGAAAGCACTTTAATTTTTTTATTTGAGCGTTGGCAAAGCATTTGATTTTTATGTTTATGGGTGCTTTCCCAGGGCTTGGTAAAGCATTGGCACCACCGTGGAACGGTGTTATCATTTGGGCGTTGGGAAAGCGCTGTTAACAAGCACTCATACCACCCATTTCGATGCTTTGCCAGTGCTGGCCCCTTTGTAATTTTCTACCTGGGTATATTTGTATTCCCGAATATAGTTTTATAGATTTTAATTTTTATTTAAATATTTTTGCATTTATTTTTGAGTTTTATGTGTTAAATTAAATATATTAATCTTGTATCCACATTTAGGAAAACACAAGGCCGTAAAAGCCCAATTTAGATAAATCTAAAACAATGGTTTTAAAATGAAAGTATACAATTTCACAAATTAATGGTGTAAAACTTAAAAAATTGGATTTTTAATAATTTTCTATAAATAATTTTGTAAATTCACACTCAAAATTAGTTGAAGTACTGACGATATTTAGTATTGAAAATAATTAAAATATTTGCTTAAATCAGTGTTTCAACTAAAAATTTATTAAAAATTAGTCAAATCGATTTGACAGATTTGATCAGTGACGTATTATTTTAAGTGTAAACACAATTTGTAATTGAAAATTTTCTATTAATTTATTTAATTTAACTACACTCAGATAAAAAAGCTTGTAAAAAAATTTTTAAACAGTTTCCAATCGCACTATACTATTTTTATACTGATTATTAGTACAATTTTTATTTTTAGTAATCATTTTTGCTATTACGAATTTTTTTTACTAATTTTCGCTGCTGATTTCAGAAAAACATTTTACTAATTTTTCAAAACCGAGTGCTAAATTTAGCAGAAAAATATACTAATTTAAAAATATTTTTTTTTTGATTTTTTCCAATTCTTTTTTAGTTTATATTTGTTACTATTGATATATTCTTAGTTTAGAAATAACACCCAGAAAATTTTATTGCATCTCCAATGCATAAAACGGCAATAACTGGAGAACCGTTTGCAATTTTGACTCCAAATTTCAAGTACGATGAAGTAATTATACGCTTGTTACAATTTTTTTTAGATTTTACAGTTTTTTTATTTTTTAGTACAATTTTTTGCTAATTTCAGCGGATTGATTTTAAATTACAGTTTACAGCAATTTACTGAAATTTAGTAGCTGCAACTAATTATTTATACTAATTTCATTGTAAGTAAGTTTTTTAACTGATTTTAGCAAATCGATTTTGAATTGAATTTTATATAAATTTTACTAAAATTTAGTAGCGGCTACAAATTTTTTCTACTAATTTTATTGTACTACAGATCAGCAGACATGTGTTGCTAAAATTAGCAAAAAATACCGCTGGCCTCAAAACAGTTAAATTTCCCGTAATAACGGCAAAATTATCAGTAGCCATTACATACTTTTTTGTTTGAGTGTAGAACTTCAGTTATGTAATGATTAACGCCCATGTCTGATTTTAAGCCTTTTTATATAAAATACTTTAAAATTTTATTTTATTGCAAATTTTTTGTTGTTTTGTTTTAAGAATTAATTGACTAAAAAGGACATTTGACCACTTTTATTTTGTTTTTGTTCTACTTTTTTCTATGAAATTTTAGAAACACGAGCCAGAGAGAAGTGCATCATTTCTAATTTACTACTTTTTTTCCTATTTCTCTTTACAACCAATTTTTTTGTTTACAGAATCTCAATATAAAGACCTCAATTTATCATGTTTGTTGTTATTTGTTTAACAACTTTTACAGACATGAGTTGAACTTCTAATTAGACTTTTAGTGTGTCAGTAGTAGAAAGGGCTCGAGGGAATATGCAAAAATTCATTCTCAACCAACTAAACACACAGCCAAACAGCCGAGAGTAACAAACAACTTTCATTTGATAGATGAAAGTAAGTAGCAGGTATATGACACTAAACTACATACATAGGCAATCTATATACATTAGGGTGTCCCGATAGAACTCAAGTGAAGAATCGAAAAATAAGTAGCATAATTTGCTGGAGTACGCTTTCAGTTCTCCAAAAGTCGGCCATACTGGCTGTAAAGTGTTATAAAATAAAATTTTAGCACAAAATTGTTGTCAAAATTTTTATAACCACGAGGTAGTTATAAAAAGTATTTATGTTTTTTCAGTCATTTTGCATTAATGAAAGTTATAGTTTTAACAAAGACAATAATGTACTGGAATTATCCCCATCAATTTTCCAAACAGTTCAAATAGCGGACTAAAGCTACTCCTCTACTTTTTAAATGCTCTTCATATAACAAGCTTATCGTTACGTAACTTTTGATACAATTTTTGCGAAAAAATTAAAAACTTTTTTTTTTGCCACAATACACCTCTATCGTCGTCTGTAAACTCTGGTAAAGAACTTAAGATCCCCTCTAAATGTGTTTAACTTAGTTTTGTCATATTCATCGGTTAAGTGCAATTACTTGAACCAATTCATAACAACCAAATTATCGCGACACTATTATATAACCACCTGCAACAACATATACAGATAGAATGTATGGCTATCTAGAACGTACTACATCGTTAGACTCAAATTCTTATACAACAACAGCATGGCAAATGTAATGGAGTGTGAGTATGTGCAATAAAACCCACACTTTTACATGTAAATTTATATCACGTTATATATTTAGCCGAGTATTGTACGTGTTAACACAGCAGCATTGTATTCTCTAAAGGATTTTTATTTTTTTGTTTTCGTGTTTGCGGAGAATTGTTAAAACATACAAACACTGAAGAAGATATGATGGTTTTTTAGTTTCAACTCTATTTATAGTATTTGGTTTGAGCTAGAAAAAAAGTGCATTTCCGTTTCCTTTTCTATTTCTACAATGAAATTGTAAAGTAACTAGCACGTTTAGTTTAGTTCATAAAATGTGTTATTATTATTATTATTGATGTTGTTGTTTTACCTTAAATGGGATGAATATTTAAGTAAACATGTACTACTTATGTAGTAATCAGAGATGTAAATAATCCATTCATCTTAGCAAAAACTTCTTATAAAAAAAGAAAAAAAAAATTCTTTTCGTTTATTTAACCTTTTTTTTCAATTTTTAACTCCACAATTTTTTTATTTTTTATTTATAAAAAGTTTTTTATTTTCGATATTTCGCTACTCCATTGTGTAGCATCTTCAGGAAATGACAATTAAATTAACAAATTATAAACAATTTTTATAAATAAAAAACAAACCTTAAGCTCAAGAAAATTGTGGAGTTGAAAAAAAAAAAAAATTCTTAAATGATGATTTTTGTACAAAATATTTTCTTAGGGTCATATGCATAATCGGTTTTAGAATTTATAAGAGACTTACACCTTTTGCAACTGTAATTCAGAAAATATCAACTGAAACTTAGAATTTCCATTTGAAATTCAGAAAATATCAATTGAAATTCAGAATTTCCATTTGAAATTCAGAAAAGATCAATTGAAATTCAGAATTTCTATTTGGAATTCAGAAAATATCATTTGAAATTCAGAAAATATCAATTGAAATTCAGAAAATATCAATTGAAATTCAGAACATATCAAATGAAATTCAGAAATCGTCATTTGAAATTCAGAAAATGTCAATTGAAATTCAGAAAATGTCAATTGAAATTCAGAAATTGTCATTTGAAATTCAGAAAATATCAATTGAAATTCAGAAAATATCATTTGAAATTTAGAAAATACCAATTGAAATTCAGAAAATATCATTTGAAATTCAGAAACCGTCCTTTGAAATTCAGAAAATATCAATTGAAATTCAGAAAATGTCATTTGAAATTCAGAAAATGTCAATTGAAATTCAGAAAATATCATTTGAAATTCAGAAAATATCATTTGAAATTCAGAAAATATCAATTGATATTCAGAAGACATCAATTGAAATTCAGAAAATATCAATTGAAATTCTATTGATATTTTCTGAATTTCAAATGACGATTTCTGAATTTCAATTGATATTTTCTGAATTTCAATTGATGTTTTCTGAACATCAATTGATATTTTCTGAATTTCAAATGATATTTTCTGAATTTCAAATGATATTTTCTGAATTTCAATTGACATTTTCTGAATTTCAAATGACATTTTCTGAATTTCAATTGATATTTTCTGAATTTCAAATGGAAAATCTGAATTTCAATTGATGTTTTCTGAATTTCAAATGGAAATTCTGAATTTCAATTGACGTTTTCTGAATTTCAAATGGAAATTCTGAATTGCAATTGATATTTTATGAATTTCAATTGATATTTTCTGAATTACAATGCAAAAGGTGTAGAATATTCTGAAGACATATATTCGCAAAATATAAAATTTGAAAATAAATTCATTCAAAGTTCTTTTTTAACTATAGAAATATATGTGCAGTAGACCGTACCTCAAAAAAAAAAGTTCGCCGTACACCCTCCAATATGATGTATTTTTGGAAGGCGATTTCAAACCAATTTTTTTTTTGCCGATCGTAGGGGTCGCCTTTTTTAATTTTTTGTTATAGCTTTGGCATTTAAAATCGGATTTCAAAGTGTGATATATCGATTTTTTTGCCTCGAGGAGACCAGTGTTTTGCTATATAGTAAAAATCCAATTAAAAAAATTTAAAAAGGCGACCCCTACGTTCGGCAACCAATATATAAAAAAAATTCTACTGGGTTTAGCGAAAAACTTCCTTAGCAAAAGTTTAATGATTTTTTGCGAGCTTTAATTTTCTGACATTAGGGTGGTACATTAGGGTGGTAGCAACTGAGATCTGGTGGGTAACTACTAGAACGGGATACTTGAGGTCAAAATGTCCTTAAAGCAAAACACTGGTCTCCTTGAGAGAAAAGCATCGATGTATCATACTTTAAGATCCGACTGTAAATACCAAAGATATAACGAAAAATGTAAAATGGCGACCCCTACGTTCGGCAAAAAAATAAAAAAAAATTTTTGAAACCTCCTTGCAAAAATACTTCATATTGGAGGGTGTACGGCGCACTTTTTTTTTTGCCTGTAAGGTGGTACGCTCTAATGTGCAGTTGTATTAGTTGTATGTGCATGTGTATGTGTGCATGGAATTAAAGAAGCAGTAGAGTCATATTATTCCATAGTTCATTGTTGAATGGCTTTATAGGTCAGTAGAGGACATTTGTGTGCGTCCTCATTTATACTGTACGTACGTTTGTTTTTCTTTTCTTTAATTTGTTGTTGGCTTGAGTTTCTAAGAAAACACTACATATTTTCTTTAAAACAGTTTGTTTTTTTTAATATTTTCTTTTTGTTGAGTGCTAGAACTTCAAGTTTTAACTTGTTTGAGAATTTAAGAGGATTTCTCAAATAAATAAAACGACCTAAAGACGATTTTTAATAAAAATAAGTAAAAAGAAAATTAAAGAAAAAATAAACAATTGAATATCTCACTCGAATAAGGCTATTAAATACAATTTGAAAACTTTATAGGAGAGCGAAAAATGTGGAAAGCGTTGATAACAGAGATACAAGCCAGCCGACTTCAGCCGGTTAGCCGCCGCCAGCCGACACCTTTGCCAAGCCGATTCAGCCGCCGACAATAATCGGCTAAGCCAATTTTCGGCTAAAGTCGGTAGAAAAATGCAAAACTATTTTTTTTTTTTTTAATTTATAAAATTTGTTTAAATATACATAATTATTTGAAAAGTTGAATTTTCTTGTTTTTAGATATCGTTGATTTTTAAAATGTTTTGCATCAAACTGGCGGTAGCACAATCAGGCGGTTTTGTTGATACTACAATTCTACAGGTTTCCGCATTATAAGGACTGCGTTTGAAAAAAATTTCCATCACATAGTCCAAAAAAACTGATGAAACAGTCATGCAATTTTAAAAATAAAAGCTATTTTATAACCGTAATTTTTAAAATTATTATAAAACTACTACCTCCTTTCCGAAATGAGGTTAACATTTCTATATTTTTGCTGGGATTATGGAGGTTTTTTAAAAAAACTATTTTTTTTTTTTGGATAGTTGTTAGGACATATCAGTGATTCTGAATTTATAGATAGCTTTCCAATTGTTTTTTTAAATTTATTTTTAATTCGATGTCAAAGTTGAAAATTAGAATTAAAATAATTCATTGATTTTGTGTGAAAAAATTAACAGAATTCAGATAAATTAGAAAACATATTTTTGACATTACAAACATGTTTAGAATCTATAATGATTAACAAAGATGGTAATAATTACAAAATTCGCCGAGATGGCCTTTTACTGGTTTCTATTAAATGCAGCGAAGAGACATTAGCGACAGCTCGTCAAAATATTGTTCATTAATTTTATTACAACACAATATTATTTTTTTTTTTACCACAATAGTGGCACATGAACTGTTATTTTAATTTATTTTCTTTTATTTGAATAAAAACACTTTGCTTAGTAAAATGTTAACAAAAAAAAAATCAATAGAAATATTAACTTTTTTTCGGAACCGAGGTAGTATATACAAATTTTTATTATTTTTATTTTACAAATTTTTTTTAATTTTTCTGATGCCTTTCCATCAACATATAAGGGCACTCCAATGGAGCAAACATTTTGTCCGCTTTGCTTCATCTCGCTTAGTTTTGGAGGTAGGGCCATTTTATGAAGTGGAAAATTTTTATTTAAAATTTCCGATGGCCAAGACCCCACCATGTAATACCCCAGAGAAAGGGGCTACTTCTATCAAAAAATAAGTCCATTTTTTGATAGAAGTAGCCCCTTTCTCTGGGGTATTACATGTTTAGAGGTAGTCGAAATTTTCATAAATTTTGCTCTATCTCTCTTAATTTTCGAGATATGGGCCATTTTAAAAAAATCGGGACGGAAAGAAATGGCGCCATCTTTAAAACTTCGGATACATTGGTGGCGTCATCTAACGGGTAATAATAGTAACATGAAAATATTATATTTTAACAATAAATTTTATAAAATTTAACGAATTAGTTTTAAATAATTTTGAAAATTAACACTCAAAATTAGTAAAAGTACTGCGGATTTTGCTTAAATCAGTGTTTCAGCTAAAAATTTGTTAAAAATTAGTCAAATCGATTTGAAACCGGTTTGACAGATTTTTTTACTAACGTATTATTTTAAGTGTACCTAAAAAAAATTACAAAGCTGACTTCGATATTTTTGCAGTTGCTTTTTTTGCGTGTATGTATCTGTTGAAATTCTTGGAAAATGTACCTTTTAGCCGACGTTAGCCGGTTAGCCGCCGCCAGTCGACACTATTTTTTTAAGCCAGCCGCCGCCGATGCGTTTGCGGCTCAACTCTAAAAATCAATCGCCGCCGACCATTTTAGCCATTAGCCGCCGCCAGCCGACAGAATGGACCGGCTTGTATCTCTGGTTGATAAACTATATAAAAACCGGTTCAGTTTAAATTGAAACTCAGTCCAGATGCTGCAATGCCATCTAGACTGAGTTGAACGCTTCTCTAGTGCACAAAACAAAATAATTTTTGCATATATTTTTAAAACCACTTATTGGAATTGGAAGTGATGCTGTAAAACCCACTTCTTGCACTACTTCCAAAGTATCTGTTAATGTATTTTTACTACTTTTTCAGAAGTAATTACGAACAAATTCAAAAAAATCACTTATTTCATTGCTTCCAAACTATCCGTTAGTATATTTTTACAGCTTTTTAGAAGTAATTCTGAACAACATCCCAAAACAACATCACTTAATTATTTCTTTGAAAGCACAATTGCTCCAAGGGTGATCATAAGAAGTGATTTGGATACATTTTGTTCCTAAGCAGATGTATCCAAAGTTAAAAAAAATTTATTACTTTTTTTTTAATTTTTATAATTATTTATTATAAATTCGGTAAAAAGAGAAATAAATTGCTAACTGCGAAATAAATTGCTCATGTGGTAGTTAATTCTGGCTCTTCTGATTACAAAATATACATTGTGTGGGCTGTGATTGACAGAACTTCAATTCACAGGCCAACAAATTTTTAACCCTGAGACCAGAGTTCACTTTTATAAAGTTTTATCCGAAAGTTAAATCCGAATCTGACCTCAGAAGTTACCCATCACATCAGGTTTTCGAGATATCTTAGCCTAAAATTTTAAGAAACCCCATTTTCACCATATTGGAGACTTTATTAAAGCGATAATTAATTCACCTTTATTTATAAAATTTGTTATGTCGTCTGAAAGTCCTATCAATTGCCTTCAAAAGAAAGGTTTAACCTCTGTTAGACGTTGTTACTTTTTTGAAATATCTTGACCTATAGTTTGAAAAAACCCGGTTTTTCGCTAAATTCATGGTATTTTCGTTGACTGGGCTACACATGATAAATTAAAATTCAACGTTTTTAGTGATTTAATAAGACCGGATGACGTTTTCGTCTTCGACACCTCCTAGTAAAATTTGCTGCAGAACATTTTAACCCAGATCTCACGTTTTAGGGTATTTCTTGAAAAAAGTACTAAAATTACCCATGAAAATTGCAGATATAGACATCCAAACTCAAAATTTAGATCGGAAGAACTTTTACATTACTTTTTGAGTCTAAAATGTAAACTTAAAACTGCCATTAAATCTTACTGTACCCAGAAAGTACCAAACCCTTTGCGGGTTTTACTAAAAACTCACGGAACTTCTGCAGTCAGAATTTGTTAGTTATTCAAGTATGTACATTAGAGCGTACCACTTTACAGGGAAAAAAAAGTTCGCCGTACACCCTCCAATATGAAGTATTTTCGCAAGGAGGTTTCAAAAAAGGTTTTTATTTTTTTTTGCCGAACGTAGGGGTCGCCATTTTACATTTTTCGTTATATCTTTGGCATTTACAGTCGGATCTTAAAGTATGATACATCGATGTTTTTCTCTCGAGGACAACAACGTTTTGCTCTAAGGGCCATTGACCTCAAGTATCCCGTTCTAGTAGTTACCCATCAGATCTCAGTTGCTACAACCCTAATGTACAACCCTAATGTCAGAAAATTAAAGCTCGCAAAAAATCATTAAAGTTTTGCAAAGGAAGTTTTTCGATAAACCCAGTAGAATTTTTTTTATATATTGGTTGCTGAACGTAGGGGTCGTCTTTTTAAATTTTTTTCAATGGATTTTTCCTTCCTTAGCAAAACACTGGTCTCCTCGAGGCAAAAAAATCGATATATCACACTTTAAAATCCAACTTTAAATGTTCGGCAAAAAGAAAAATAAAAATTTTTTTTAAACCTCCTTGCAAAAATACTTCATATTGGAGGGTGTACGGCGAACTGTTTTTTGAGGTACGGTCTAATGTACATAGTATTACAGTTAGTTATTTTAAATGAAAATAACATTCATTTTTAGAAGAAATGTAAATTTTAACTGCATTCGTAAATTATTAAAAAAAAAAAAACAACATAAAATACTGAAAATTTGTAACATTAATTTTATGCAGTCGTTTGGTTCCCAGCAAAACTTTCTATTACCTGGTAATAAGGTTTGTAAGAAGAAATTAAGGTATGTAACCTCTTACTTTGCTATTCCAACAGCTATTATTTTAACAAGGGCATGTCATTGGAGGTATGTACTTTCCAAAAGAGGGCTAGGTAACAACATAAGACCATGTTACTTTAATGTTACATGTTAGGAGTTACGTAACCACTTACATAACCGATACTGAGCACAATACTACTTACATAACAGCTTAAAGTAAGGCCAAAAAAATGTGTTACAAACAGGTCTGAAATAACACATTAAAATTATGCGCTTACTTACTGTATACAAATATATACTTACTTCTTACAAAAAAAATTAAAATAAGATGTTATCGTGTTGGTTTTTTATAAATGCTAAAGCGAAGCATATTCATATTTAATTAATATTTACTCAGATTAATATAAAGTTAACAAAAAACAAAAGATATTTCAGTCAATATGTATAAAACATATAAATTATTTGTATCGAATATTTTAAATAGAAAATAACACTCATGTATCGCATTACAAATAACTCCTTGTTTTGAGGTATTTGAATACACCATCGGTAATAAGTGGCTATTTCTATTAAGTGATCACGTATCACATTAAAAGTAACTCCTTATTTTACGGTTTTAAAATATCCCATCTGTAATAAGTCACTGCTATTATTTAGAACTCATGTTGTGTATTACAAGTAAATCTTTTCTTTGAGGTGTTTAAATATATCATTGGTAATAAGTTGCTATTACTACCCAGTAGTTATGCAGCACATTATACGTAAGACATTACATTTTAGTTATGAAATAATGCAATGGTAAGAGGTATGGTATTACCAGGTAATGTGTTCTGTAATACCAACATATTACCAAGGTTTTGCTGGGTTTTTATAAAAATAAACCAAATAAAATGTAAGTAAATTTTGTTAGTTGTTTTGACTAATTTGTGGTTCATTTTATTAACAGTCAAAAACAAAAGAAAATGTAAGTTGAATTTAATGAAATGTTAGTAATCCTGTTTTTAAGTGAAATTTCATTTGTTTTAAATTACATTTGCAGCGGTATTTACAAAATATTTTAAGTGTACTAACCTAAAAAAAAAACGTGTTGTACTGGTCACTTTTACATTGGACTTTTCTAATTTAAGATTAAATAATTTTTAACCATCTAACCGGTCTAAGCTTTTCTTCAATGAAATTTATACCATGTGTTCCTCACGAAATATAAACATAAATTCTTCTACAAATTTTTTTTTCCTTGCCTACTTTAGGCGATATGGGACAAAATAATTTAAGGGTGAAACTCGAAAACTAACGCATGCAAATTACTAGGCTTAAGTACAAATTATTGCTCTTACCAAATGTAATTGTAATAAAAAAAGTTTTTCCGCTGTACCTTAAGAGGATGTAGCGGTTTTTGTTTTTCGAAAAATGCGAAATTGAGCGGAAACGCACCACAACTTCAATATATATTATTCAAACTTATTAGCTTTGCTACTTATACCAAAATTCGTCCATTCGTTTTCGAGTTAAGGCGATGCCCTTTAAAGGCATCCTTATGGAATCCTGTGTGTCCTTGGACCAAAGTAAGGAATTTTTTGAATAGCTTAAGATTCAATCTTACTTTATGGTATTTTTCAATTGTTTTAGTCGATTAAATATGTTTTTAAGATATTTGAAAATTTTTATTGTTTTAAAATATTTAATTTTCTAAATTTTATTTTTCACACTTCCTCGCTTCCTAACCGTGCACGTGTATACAAAAAAATTCTTCACAAAAAATTTAATAAATTTTGTTTTCTGTTGAAAAAGCATTTCTAGTCAATTTAATATACCCCGCCAGAAGGCGGGGTCAGAGGGTTAATCAATATTTTTCTTATTTTTCTCATAATTTATTCACAATTAAAATTTTTTTTGTTCCGAAAATTCTCTTATATTCGTGTGTGCACTTGTTCACGCACTTGTGTTGTCCGATGTGCGATCCGATAGCGATTGGGACTCCTAGTCTTATACCCTTCTTGGTTGCCGGTTCGATTCCCGGTCATGGCATGCAAAATAAAGTTTATCATATAGATACAATTTAACAATTGAAAACACTTTGATCAATTCTCAGATAAATTAACTACTAAGAAGCTTTTGGGTGGGACGAAACTGCTGCAGTCTGGTGATTCCCTCGTGTCTGTTAAATTTTTTAATAAAAATCTTTTCTTCTTCCTATAAACGGACTTTGCGGAAATTTTTTTGTAATTAATTCTTACATATTTTGTTAGAATATTGTTCTACCTCAAGTCCAAATACTAATATGATATTGTCATATTAGATTGTATTTGGTGTTAAAGGTTAACCATTTTCATGATAGGCAATTAGGGTTTGGGATTTCCCGGACTTTTTTATTTCCCGGGAAACGGGAATGAAAAAATTTGATTCCCGGTAATCCCGGGAAATATTTTTGAACAAAATTGTTAATGAAAACCACGTATAAAAGTAATTTTTGTTAAAAAAAAACACTATTTCAGTACAAATGCAGTCTGTGTAGTGAGAATTCAAAGTAAAAAATATCGGAATGTTGAACATTTGATTTCACATAAATTACTCGCAGCACTGCCAAATGAGTTGCATGATTCCAGCAGAAAGCACCTACTACTGGACTGTCGGAAACAAACCGTTTCATCACACTTGGCCCATTAGATATGGTGGCCACAATGTTATTTTCCAAAGACAAATAAAACTCTTCTAGTTCTATTTCTACAATTCTTCTTATTTCATCAGCATTATAATAATAAACCAACCCCAGGTTATAAAATGAATTATTTCCGTTTATACATATGTTCCAATATGTCTTTTGTGATATTCTTGTCCATTCATCTAAGATTATAGTAAATCTTCTATTGTTAGAAATATTGCTTGATATTTCTTTTATCGTGATATCTTTTACATGATTGTAGTAATTTAATATAATGTTCTTTACATCGGTTTCATTTTTTTGCAATGCCAGGGTTTTATTATAAAAACTTTCTCGAATAAACGAAGATCTAGTTATGGTGCGGATTGACTGCGGCTAATTTGGATACCATTTCAGGAAATGTTTGCGCTACCATAAAACCTTTATGCCTATTCAGCTTACACTTTTTTCTTCGGATACTTTGCTAATTTTAGCTGAAACGTTATTCTTGTTGTTGTTTTCTTCAAGAGAAGTTGCATGACCATCAATTTTTTTTTTTTTTTTTGTGAACCAAATTTAGATGTTAGATAACCAAATTTAGATACCACCGTTAACTATTAGTCTTTTCTCTTCACATTTATTAATGAAAACGTTACTTATAAAATTATTGACCCTTAATATAAAGGAGTATTTTAAATTTAAAGTCGACTTTATTTTTAATCAAACGGTTTTGTTCATTTTGTGTATGAAAACTTTACAAAAATATTTATATTTTCAAATATTTTGATTGGTTGAAAATAAATTAACCAATCAGAATGCTCCAAAAATAAACCAAGTCAAGGTATACTGCCAGCCAATATTTTAACTAAAGTCGACTTTACCTAAATTATACATTTGAAAAATTTAGATAGTAAGGACGATTATTTGTAAGAAACAAAGCTTTTTTTCATATTTCTTTTAAACATTTTACCAAGTTTTTGGGTTTTACTACTTAAATTTTGAATAAGTTATGCGAAAAATCTTTATTAGTTGAAATGCTCCTAATTACTTGGCAAAGATTTTATTTCTGTGTCAAATAAATGTATTCACTTTTAAAAGATTTTAACAATGACATTTTTGTTTTGGTATTTAAAATGTTTTTTTATGACTAAAATTAAAAAATCCTATTCGAAAGAAAAACAATTTAAAAAATTTAATATTTTTGTCGGCACCATTCCAAGTCATCAGTTGTCCGCAATTAGAAAATGATGAATGAAATACACAAACCGAGTCATTACATAAGGTACAAAAATTCAACGGGACGAGAATTTTATATTTTGTATATGAACTGTCTGATTTGATAAAACCAGTCATAAATCAACACTTTTTGGAAAGCAACATTTGACGTAAACGCAACCTTTGGGTATTATTATTTGTATGTTTGTGTGTTCGTGGTCAATAATATTTAATGGTAGATTTGCTTTAAGTACTTAACATTGATATATGTGAGCGAGAATACAACTAAAAATTATAACAAATTGAGAAAAGTACTTTAACAAAAAAAAAAACATTGAATTGCAGTGCAACATTTGCACGTGCACTACTTTTATTGAAAAGAATAAGATACCAATGGCAGGCAAATTTGTTTTTTTTTTTTTTTAATAAAGAAAATATTATTTTTTGCAAATTCATTTTTTTTTACTCCCAATTGATAAAACAAAGTTTTTTTTCAATCCTTCAAAAAGTACTGAAGAAATATTCCTACGGGGAGGGGATCATTAACTAAGTGTTATTTATGTTAATTATACAACTACATACATAGGTTTCAAATTACCCAGTCAGAAAAATACAAACGGGAAAGCGGTGGCAAAGCACTTCAATAGGTGGTACAAGTACTGGCAAAAAGTGCTTTCCCATTCCCAAAATGATAACATCATTAGACAAAAGGACCGGTTGTTCAAAAAGCGCCGGAAAAGCACTGGAGGAACAAAATTTTTAAACGTTGGCAAAACGCTGGCAAAACCAATAAATAGGTGCTCTGGAAATATATTTTCCAAAATAAAATTTAAAAAAAGTTCATATGTATTTTTTTTGGTCCTGCCGTGATTTGAACCCAGGCTGTCAGATTGGCAGACGATTGCTCTACCCACTGAGCTAACGAGACATATAATATTTAATGGCTAAACACATAAATGAGTGATAATAGCTGGACAACTACTGGCTGTGCTAAAATGCTAGTACTGGCAAACAATTTTTAGTAACTAGTATGCCAGTGTTGGGAGGGCAAAAAAAAAGTTGGTCTTGAAGGAGCTTTCCCACAAACAAAAAAATTTATTTTATAAAACAAAAAAAATTTTAAATTAAAAAAAATCCAAAAAAATTTTTTTGCTTGCAACCGGATTTGAACTCGGAACCTTCCGACTACAAACATTTTTTAACTAAGCGTCAGCATTTTTATAAAATCATTGGTTTTCCAGTGAATTGATTTTTGTACGCCTGCTAGCATTGGCTAGGTAGCACTGGATAACCACTGGTTGCAAACCTTGGCAATATCACTCTAAGCCAATTCTTTGCCAGTAGTTTTTTTATAAACCACCGAAATTTTTGTAAAAAAAAATACTGGTAAAACGCTTTTCGCAAACGCTGGCAACGCGTCCCAAATGAGTGTTCCGCCAGTCATTTATTTTTAATACCGTGGTTACCCAGTGGTATGCCAGTGCTTGATTTTTTGTACCACTGGCGATTTCTGACTGGGTAGTTTTACAATTTTCTAGTAAAATATAGGTATGTATTTTTTAGATATTTTTTTTACCAGCATGCATATATTTTACAAAATGGTTGAATTTGTCAAACACTAAAACAAAGAAATGTCAAAATAAGGTGGGCAAAAAGCTTGACGTTAAGATGTGACTCACAATTAACATTGTGCATTATGGTTGGACCACCCTTTATTTTTTAATAAAAATGTAAAATATTATTATACCCTACAACACCGCGTGGACAGTAGACCGTACCACCTTACAGGCAAAAAAAAAAAAAGTGCGCCGTACACCCTCCAATATGAAGTATTTTTGCAAGGCAATTAAAAAAAAATTTTTTTTTGACGAACGCCTTTTTCAATTTTCATTTTCATTTTCATTTCGTTTATTAAGTCAATATTTTTCACTATAGCTTCGGCATTTAAAGTCAGATTTTAAAGTGTGAGGGTGTACGGCGAACTTTTTTTTTATCTAGTGGACAGGGTATAATAAGTTTGTACTGATGTTTGTAACAAGAAACAAATATTGTGCCGAGACCCACTAAAATACCGATTGACTCAGAATCTACTTTTGATTCGTTCGTCTGTCCATCTGTCCGTCCATCCGATTGTCTAATATAAGATCATATGGACATTCTTGCTCGCAAGGTGCAAGTCACAAATATGATATCTTGATGAAATTTTGTACATTCACTTATACACTCATAGAAATAAATCTGTAAAAGTAGCAGAAAAAGTTACTAAAAATTAGTTAAAAATGATGCTGCAGAAAAAACTGCTAAAATTAGCAGATATTTTTACTAAATACTAGTAAAATGAGAACAGCAAAATTAAAACTGCTAAATTTACAGAATTTTAGTTATATTTAAGCTAACTTTTAGTTAATTGAAAATAGCAAATTGTACTGTAAAATCTGCAGAAAATTTTGCTAAATATTGAAAGACTAAAAATAGCAAGCATAAACTGTTATATCTACCAAATTTTTGCTATTTTTAAGCTAAATTTAGTTGAATGCAAAAAGCAGTCTATTCTGATGAAATCAGCAGAAATATTTGCTAAAAAATTGTAAACTGCTGTTTTCAAAAGGCTCAATTTTTATTTTCATTTAAAAAAAATCGAAAAAAACTTCGATAATTTAAAAATTTTTTTTGTGATTTTTCAGGCTACTAATTACACAGTACAACAGCCAATCTGGGGGGTGAGAAATTCCAAGTCAGGGTGATGGTACTAGGTCAGTATAGTAAAACCCTCAAAGGGTTTGGCGTTCGTATGTGTCATTTTTTTTTATGACCTTTTAAATTTTTTCCTTATCTTGATGTTTTTTCGCTTAGTTGTAACTCGAGAACCACTTGTCCGATTTTGATGAAACAAATTTAGAAAAATTTAGAATTACAATTAAAATTTAAAAAAATTAAAATTTTTTTTTTTTAAATTCATAAAAAATTTTAATTTTTAGGCAAAAAAATATATTTTTTTCTCCACAAATTTATTTTTACCGGCAAAACTGTTGATTATAAAGAAAAATGTTATATGAACGGATTAAAGAAATTGTAATTCTAAATTTTTCTAAATTTGTTTCATCAAAATCGGACAAGTGGTTCTCGAGTTACAACTAAGCGAAAAAACATCAAGATAAGGAAAAAATTTAAAAGGTCATAAAAAAAATGACACATACGAACGCCAAACCCTTTGAGGGTTTTACTATACTGACCTAGTACCATCACCCTGACTTGGAATTTCTCACCCCCCAGACAATAATCCCAAAAATGTTCCATAGTGTTATTTAGCAAAATTTTTTTCTGATTTTAGCAGGTTAATTTGCTATTCTCCATTTACAAAAATTTAGATCAAATATAACTAAAATTCTGTATATTTAACAATTTATTTTTGCTGTTCCTATATTACTAATATATAGCAAAAATTATCTGCTAATTTAGCAGTTTTTTTCTGCAGCATCATTTTTAACTAATTTTTAGTAGTTTTAACTAAATTTTTTCTATTAGTGTATCGGCACATGAAGTTATTTGAATGAAATTAGGTACGCTGTTGCACTGAGCCTACTGATTTTATATAGAATCAGTTCGTATTTCCGATTTTTTCTTAAATTTACCTAACATTAGGCATATTCAAAAATTCCCTACTGATTTTCTAATTTTATAGACAAATTTTGACACCATGTCACCCCATTTAAATTTCAGATCCAAACATAAGTTGTCATTCAACCAGACTGGTGTAGGGTATCTTAAAGCCGGCATGTTCGATTTTAGCTTTTGTACTCGTTTTTACGAATAAACATGTACAAATACATGTTCTTAATTAACTTAGCTAATAAAAATGGCTGACCTGTCCTGTCAATTTAAATTAATATTTGCTTGGCATGAAATGAATGCAGTTGAATTAAGGATAAAACAAAATAGAAAATTTAGGAAAAATGTAGTACATATTTCGTAATTGTTTTTATTGGCTAAATTACGTTTTTGTGTTGTTTGCAGTAGCAAATTTAGACATGTATAGAGCTAATCACAACTACATTAGGCAGGTTCTTATAAAATCTACTGGAATAGTGAAGTGCAAAATTTGGTACGATTTTGCGAAAATTTACTACAGATTATGTTTAAGATAAATATTTAAATAGGCATGGTATTTCTTTCTGGGACCGAAGCACTAATATAATTATTCCTCTATATTTTTTAATAAAAAGTTTTCTAAATGACTTTCCAAACGGTGAATTTCAAAATTATATCTGCTAATCCCAACCATGTGAACATTTTTTGTAAAATACGGAACGCCTAAAGCTATAACCCGGTGTCTTCAAATGCAATAAATTATCAGTGTGTCCGATTACTCGAAATTCTTACTACTTTTCCTACAACTGGAAAGTGTTGTTTACTTTTTGTATTAAATTTTTCCAGCTGTAGTAAAAGTAGTAACTTGTAGTAAGTAAACGAACACGCCTTATATGATATGAAGTGTCAAAAACATTGTTGAGAAACGTCAAAATGATATAAACTGCACTCTGATGGAGAACACTTGACCATTTCATGGCTAAGAAATATCATAGTTTTTTCCTAGAAAAACACAAAATTTTATCAAACACAAATTTTTATCAAATAATAAATAAATTAACTTTTCCCCTTCTTTTTTAATAAAATTTCTGTTATTTTTTAATACAAAATTAAAATAAAAAAGGAAGTGGCATTTGAGGGCAGGCATTATTGCAAGAGCCGTTTGCATGTCATCATGATATTACAATAAACTTGAAGTCGAGTGTCTTCATTTGAGACGAAATAATTTGACAATTGCTTGCTATTAATAAATTGCATGTCAAGACTCTAGGTAAGGCACCAAGGGTGTTTTATGAGTTTCCACTCCAATTTTACAGAGCCCACGGACATAGAGACAACATGACCGCCCACATTTTTTTCAGTAGATTCCCCACCTTTCTTTAAAACCGCCTTAAACATGAGTTTGTGCCCCTCAAAAAAACACGTTTCTATTAGTTTATTGTCCTTGGCAAACAAATCCAAGACCTGCAGGTTAAACAACTCAAAAGGAAGGTATCCTAATGGGTTCTCTCCGATCTTACTGAGATTAAATATGATATGTAAAAGAGGAGAAAAACATAATGTACACCTATTTCTTCAGCCGCCCAATCTTATGTTTAGGAGTTAAAGAGTGGGGTAAAAACTTATCCAATTTTTCGGTTTTTAAATCTATTTCTTTTAACTAGATAAATTGCGCATAAACTTAAAGCTTTTCTTGACGACGCAAAACATATTCGAACATTTCCAACTCTTCCTGTTTTTACCCGAGTAAAAACAGTTTAATATATTCATATGGGATTAAGTTATATCTGTATAAATATACAGTTTCATTCGTAAATGCCCCGATATAATTGTATCAGTTGTTTATCAGTTTTTATCTATTTACATCAGTTTAGATCTTAACTAATTAAATTATATATTAATCAGATGAAATTGTATCCGATTTTTGACCTGATACAAATTTATCGGTTTATATGTAATTGGCATAAAATAATGTCTAAGCCTTAGGGACTTTGATTTCGCGATTTCAAATATTTATGTTATTCAGATTAATCCAGCGCATGCTATTTTTGCGAAATTTAGCTGTTTGCGTACTTTTGTTAAAAGGAATCTCAAGCTATTTTTACTATTTGCATTCAATACTAGAAATTTGAAGAATTTCGCAATAAAGGATATTTTTTGCCATAGAGAATAAATATAATGCCGCCTTATGAGAACTGTACTGAAAATAGTACAAAAGTTGCTATCTACAGTTTTAAATTTAAATTTCATGTCTCAGTTTAAGGGGGGTATCGACTCTAGGAAAATTTTTGTTTTCGAATTGTTTTTATATTTTATTTGGATAGAAGAAATAAAATTTTAGTCACAAAGTAATATTCTATGCTTTAAATTTGTACACAACATTTTTTGGGAGCGTTTTTTATTATTGTCTTTATTATAAATATTATTTCGCATAATACAGCAGAACAAAAAGCAAAAAACTACATCAAAAGATGCAAAAATTGCACACAGTCTTTAAAGAAAAGCCAATGACGATTCCTCGATGGTGGGCGAATGCACGTTATATGAGGCAGATACTGATCGCTTTTTATAAGCCATAAAAGTAATCAATGTATATAAAAAATAAAAAACAAATACAAAACAAATAAAAAAATGTACGAAACAAAAGATGTTGACCGAAATGAAATGTTTAATAAATTCTCTACCATCGTTTTTAAGAATATTTGGGTTAATATATGAAATACTCTTTGTCCGATTTTTCTCAAATTTGGTGCAAATGTAGAAAACAGCGAGATAAAAATTTTGTTCATGCACAGATATTAAAATTTTTCAGTATTCTTAGCGTAAAATTAATTTTAAACTTTAAACGCGTTTTCCCACAACCCTGAGTTCAAAATCGGCTGCCACTGTACAGCCAAGCGGGTTAACCGATTTCGATCCGGGGTTTTTTCTTTCATAGGCAACAAAAAACTCTAGTCCTTATCGTGGCCCTTTTTTTGAATTTTGGTCAAATATATTTTATAGTGTCCGACCGAGCTCACTTTTTTAAGGCCGAACCGAAGCCGAACTTCGGCCAAAATTACTAAGTTCGGCCGAAACCGAAACCGAAGCCGAAGCCGAATACTTTTGTGTTTCAATAAAAATACAATTTCATGAAACTTTTTCAAATTCAAAAATGCGGAAACCAATTTCTAAATTGCAAAAACCTACAAAAGTTGTCTTTTTCGCTCTTTAAGTAAAAATTAAGTTAAATATGTGCATATTTATAAGTTACTATTAGGGTTTGGGGTTCGGGAAATCCCGGGAAAAGTTTGCCGGGAATTCCCGGGAAAATAATATATTTTTCCCGGGAAAACGGGAAATTTTAAAAATATTAAATTTTTTAATTTGTTTTTGTCTGAAATAGGATTTTTTTTATTTTAGTCATAAAAAACATTTTAAACATCAAAACAAAAATGTCATTGTTAAAATCTTTTAAAAGGGAATCAATTTATTTGACACACACAAACAAATTTTTGCCAAGTAATTTCAACTAATAAAGATTTTTCGCATAACTTATTCAAAATTTAAATAGTAAAACCTAAAAACTTGGTAAAATGTTTAAAAGAAATGTGAAAAAAAGTTTTGTTTCTTACAAATAATCGCCCTTACTACATCGACTTGGTTTATTTTTGGAGCATTCTGATTGGTTAATTTATTTTCAACCAATCAAAATGTTTGAAAATATAAATATTTTTGTAGGGTTTTCATACAGAAAATTAATAAAACCGTATGATTAAAAATAAAGTCGACTTCAAATTTAAAATACTTCTTTTTATTAAGGGCCAATAATTTTACAAGTAACGTTTTCATTAATAAATGTGATATTTTCAAGTAAGTTTACTTTATTTTAATACATCTGCTTTCAAACTAATATATTTGTTTATATTAAAGAATAAAATGTCAGGAGTATGGAAATACTTCACAAAAAAGAACAATGCAGCGCAGTGCAATATTTGCCCTAAAAGACTAATTGTATCTAAATTTGGTTATCCGACATCTGAATTTGGTTCAAAAAAAAAAAAAATTATGGCCATGCAACTTCTCTTGAAGAAAACAACAACAAGAATAACGTTCCAGCTAAAATTTGCAAAGTATCGAAGAAAAAAGTGTAAGCTGAAAAGGTATTGAACGTTTTATGGGAGGGCAAACATTTCCTGAAATGGTATCCAAATTAGCCGCAGTCGACCGAATGTCAATCCGCACCATAACTAGATCTTCGTTTATTCGAGAAAGTTTCTATAATAAAAACCTGGCATTGCCAAAAAATGAAACCGATGTAAAGAACATTATATTAAATTACTACAATCATATCTTTTATCATGATAAAAGAAATATCGAGCAATATTTCCAACAATAGGAGATTTACTATAATCTTAGCTGAATGGACAAGAATATCACAAAAGAGATATTTGAACATATGTATAAACGGAAATAATTCATTTTATATATCAGGAAGATGTAATGCTGATAAAATAAGAAGAATTGTAGAAATAAGAGTTTTATTTGTCTTTGGAAAATAACATTGTGGCGACCATATCTAATGGGCCAAATGCGATGAAACGGTTTGTTTCCGACAGTCCAGTAGTGGGTGCTTTCTGCTGGAATCATGCAATTCATTTGGCAGTGCTTAGAGTAATTTATGTGAAATAAAATGTTCAACATTCTGATATTTTTACTTTGAATTTTCACTACACAGACTGAATTTGTACTGAAATAGTGTTTTTTTTTTAACAAAAATTACTTATATAGGTGGTTTTCATTAACAATTTTGTTCAAAAATATGATTCCCGGGATTCCCGGGAATCCCGGGAATCAAATTTTTTCATTCCCGTTTCCCGGGAAATAAAAAAGTCCGGGAAATCCCAAACCCTAGTTACTATACGAAATTAAAGAGCTAAATGTTGCAAAATATTGATTTATAGAAAAGTTCGGTATTCGGCCAAAATTTAGCCGAACACCGAACTTGGCCGAACATCACTTTTTGGCCGAACTCCGAAGCCGAAGCCGAATACTCGGTCGGACACTAATATTTTATATCCCCAAGCAAATGTGTTTTTTCTTGCCTTTTGTGGAATTTTTAAGTTTGTGTGGCAACTTTGTTAAATAAAAAAATTTAAATAAAAATCGGGCCACGATAAGGACTAGATAATTTATCTGAGATTAAGAATCACTTTACATTTTTATTTTCCGATAATTAATGAAGGCTGTACAGTAGAGCGTACCACCTTACAGGCAAAAAAAAAAGTTCGCCGTACACCCTCCAATATGAAGTATTTTTGCAAGGCGGTTTCAAAAAATTTTTTTTTATTTTTTTTGCCGAACGTAGGGGTCGCCATTTTACATTTTTATACCCTACACCACTATGTGGTCAGGGTATTATAAGTTTGTGCTGATGTTTGTAACACCAAAAATTATTGGTCGTAGACCCACCTTATAGTATACCGATCGGTTCAGAATTTTTTTTTATTTCGATTTAACGATGTACGTCTGTCCGTCTGTCCGTCCGTCCGTCCGTCTGTCTGTCTGTCCATGCAATCTTGTGCGCACTCTACAGGTCGCAAATATTAAGATATTTTGATGAAATTTGGTACGCAGACCTATATTGGCCCAAGGACCAACAAGTTTGATTTTGGTGAACATCGGTCCATGTTTAGACCTAGTGCCCATATAAGGGTCCTACCAAAATTATACTGTTTATACGCTGCAGGTCGTAAATATTAAGATATTTTGATGAAATTTGGTACACAGACCTATATTGGCCCAATAACGCAGCCTATTGATTTTGGTGAACATCGGTCCATGTTTAGACCTAGTGCCCATATAAGGGTCCTACCAAAATTATACTTTTTATACGCTGCAGGTCGCAAATATTAAGATATTTTGATGAAATTTGGTACACAGACCTATATTGGCCCAATAACGCAGCCTATTGATTTTGGTGAACATCGGTCCATGTTTAGACCTAGTGCCCATATAAGGGTCCTACCAAAATTATACTGTTTATACGCTGCAGGTCGTAAATATTAAGATATTTTGATGAACATCTAACATGTTTAGAACTAGTGCCCATATAAGGGTCCCCCCAAAATTGGCTTGGTTACAAACTGCAGGTCGCAAATATTAAGATATTTTAATGAAATTTGGTGCGCTGACTCACATTATAGAAAATTTTGACACAAGCCCCATTTTAACCCATTCGAATTTCGGATCCAAACAATACACCAGAGTGGTGTAGGGTATTGTATAGTCGGCATGCCCGACTTTAACCTTTTTACTCGTTCGTTATATCTTTGGCATTTACAGTCGGATCTTAAAGTATGATACATCTCGAGGAGACCAGTGTTTTTCTCTCGAGGGCCATTGACCTCAAGTATCCCGTTCTAGTAGTTAGCCACCAGATCTCAGTTGCCAACACCCTAATGTACCACCCTAACATCAGAAAATTAAAGCTCGCAAAAAATCATTAAACTTTTGCTAATGAAGTTTTTCGATAAACCCAGTCGAATTTTTTTTTTATATATTGGTTGCCGAACGTAGGGGTCGTCTTTTTAAATTTTTTTTCATTGGATTTTTCCTTTATAGCAAAACACTGGTCTCCTCGAGGCAAAAAAATCGATGTATCACACTTTAAAATCCGATTTTAAATGCCGAAGCTATAACGAAAAATTGAAAAAGGCGACCCCTACGTTCGGCTAAAAAAAAAATTTTTTTTTTTGAAATTGCCTTGCAAAAATACTTCATATTGGAGGGTGTACGGCGAACTATTTTTTGAGGTACGGTCTACTGTACAGTGACAGCCGATTTTGCCTTTTTTAAAAAAGACCAGTAATGAAGTGGCAACTCTGGCGATTTTGGCTGGGCAAATATAAAACTGATATTTTTTAAAAATACTACA
The DNA here is from genome assembly GCA_949987735.1 of Leucophora obtusa. NCBI lineage: Eukaryota > Metazoa > Arthropoda > Insecta > Diptera > Anthomyiidae > Leucophora > Leucophora obtusa. The sequence continues at coordinate 77,564,572 of OX465295.1, forward strand.
ATAACATGACTTTTAAATAAAAAAATAAAATATTAAAAATATTGTTAATTGAATTTTTGACAACCGTTCAAATATGCCCTTTAAAATGCTGTTGTTACAGTATTTAACCCCTTAAAGAAAAATGGCTTTATATGGTACTACGTTGAAAACAAACCCTTCGTATATAGCTGGCACATGAGTATATTTACTCCTTGAAAAACATGTTGGCTTTTGATAAAATGAGGAAGAAAGATGTCACATGTGTATTTGTTTCCTATGGAAGAAAGGGAACATGATTCACTCTTTTGTGAACAGTATTAATGTGTACATGTGCAGTTGTGTATTTAATTGAAATTCTAAAAATGTTTTCAGAAAATATGCCAATAAATAGGATTTTTTTCTGTTACGAATGTGTGTATTTTTGAAACCGACAAAAAAACACATAAATTGAACGAACTGAATACAAGTAGGAATTATTGGAAAAATCATTAACAGTTATGTGTTTACACTGCAGATAATAAAGAATTTTGAAGAAGATATTTGTAAAAGAAAATCATAAAAAACATTTATAAATCAAAACTAAGGATTCCTTTTAATTAGAAAAAAATAATGAAAATTTTAGAAAAATCAATGTGATATACATTTTTCAAATCAATGTAGATTTTTATAAAATAATGTTATATCCCAGCAAAAACAGACATTACCGAGTAATTTAGCGAGTAAGTAGCACACAAAGGGTATCACTACTTACCAGGCTATTTACTCGCAACATTACTTTTGTTCGGGATGTCCAAAAATTCATGGGTGGTCATTACCCTTTAGCTTACAAAAAAACTGCTAAAATTAGCAGATAGTGTACCCATAGTGAAAGAATAAGTAGTTACTCACAAAGATAGAAAAAGTGGTTATTCAGAAGTTTGGAAATAAGTGGTTACCCTACATTGTAAAATAGTTGGTCATATTGGCAAAATAAAACTGTTTACCTTGGAAAATTGTGGGCGCTGTGGTGTAATGGTTAGCGCGTTGGACTGTTACAAGTGAGGTTGCGGGTTCGAGCCCCAACCAAGGCAACATCAATTTATGAAAAATAGTAATATGTATGAGTTTTTTCTATCCCTCATACATATCGCAGCGTCCTCCTTCGGTGTTCCCGAACTAAAAAGCTTCAACAAAGTTCGCCAAGTCACCATCAGATGGCGCGCAACAACTGTTCTAAAATTCAACATCTCGCGCAATTACAGTGTTGCCATATTTGAAACCCTTCATCTTTCACCACCTTTCTCTTCTTCTCTATCCCCTTTCCAAAGGAAGCAACACGTTAATTAATAGAAAGAATTTCCTTAGTGTTGCTTCTCTTTATTAAAAAAAACAAAAAACAAATTTATAAATAAAATATTAATATAAAAAAGACTTAATCAGTACTTATTTAATCAATTACCAGTAAGTGATTACTTTGCCCGAATATATAAGTACTTCTATAACTTATTATCGTTAAGTCATTATTTTGTATTTTAAAGTAATGCAAAATGTAATGATAGGTCATTACTTGGTAATTCGGGCCATTACCATGTTTTTGCTGGGATTAGCCTTCTTACTGTGTATAAAATTATGTTTTTTTTGCCGACATTTTAACTCAACAGATTTTCGGCCGCTGTTCAATTCGAACATATACTTAAAATAATCCGTCAGTAGAAAAATCTGTCAAACGGGTTTCAAATCGATTTGACTAATTTTTAACAAATTTTTAGTTGAAACGCTGATTTTAGTTATCTTCATTTAACACAATTTTAAAAATCATCAGTCCTTTAACTAATTTTGTGTGTTAATTTTCAATACTACCCAAACAGAAATCGCCAGTGGTGCAAAAAATCAAGCACTGGCAAACCACTGGGTAAACACGGTGTTGAAAATAAATGACTGGGAGAACACTCATTTGGGACGCTTTGCCAGCGTTTGCAAAAAGCGTTTTTCCAGTATTTGTTTTACAAAAATTTCGGTGGTTTATAAAAAACCCACCGGCAAAGAATGATCTTAGAGTGATATGCCAAGGTTTCCAACCAGTGGTTATCCAGTGCTACCTAAGCCAATGCTACCAGTGGTACTAAAATCAATTTAGTGGTAGAGCAATGATTTTATAAAAATGCTGATGCTTCGTTAAAAAAGGTTTGTAGTCAGAAGGTTCCGAGTTTTTGCTCTCCCAAAGCTGGCATATTAGTTCCAAACAACTGTTTGCCAGTGCTAGCATTTTACCACAGCTAGTAATTGTCCAGCTGTTATCACTGATTTATGTGTCAGTGATAATATCAAGTATTATATGTCTCGTTAGCTCAGTGGGTAGAGCAATCATCTGCCAATCTGGCTACCTGGCACAGTGTCGTGATTTCATATAACGAGTGGCCATAAATAGAAGGAGTGGTTGTAAAGAGTTGAAATTTGGCACACGTATTTGATTTGACAAAAGAAAAAAAATATTAAAATTTCAAAAACTTTGGAGGAAGGATTCGTGTCCTTCCCATATATCCTGAAATTAAAAAACGTCATAAAAGATAGAAAAAAAGTCCGAACTTTATGAAATTTAGTATAGTCGTTTAGTTTGATACCCTTAATGATTTGACCAAATTTTATCCAAATCGGGGCAAGGCACGCCCATCTCAAAAATGTTCTTTTTCAAAAAAGTAAAAAAAAATGAAGAAAAAGTAAAATTTTTAAATTAATTTCATACACGAAGCACTTGTTACAAGAAAAATGTGTGTGTCAAATTTTTTCCAATTCGCAGCAAGGACATGCACTCCCGGCCACCCCCTAAATCTTGTATTAAATTTTTTTAAAAACGAAAAAAATTCAATGAAAAAAATTCAAATGGAAAGAAAAGTAAATGTTACTTTTTAATATTTACACTTGTTTTATTATTTAAATAAATTATAAAAAATAATGTTTTGAACAATTTTTATTTATTAAATACAATAAAAAAGAAAGTGTTAGAATTTGTTTACTCTATTCATCCGAATCACTTTCTTCAAGCTGGTTTATTAAATTTTCTTGATTATCCGCATAAATATTATTTTCCTCAATAATGAAATCATTTATTTCTTCACAACTCCTTTTACTTATTTTATCTTCTTTTCTATGTATAGATAACTTTGGTTCAGACTGGAAAACCATTCTTTCTATTAGGTCTTTATTAGTATTTGTACGACTATTGTTTCGAGTATGGTTTAAACGAGTTTTTCTAAACACTTTATGAGTGGCTTCTATAGCTTCCTCAGATAACATACCTACTGGAATCTATGAGTTTTTTATAAATTCTGCTCCATGAACTAGTATTTTGTGGACAGTAACAGGCATACAATACCAAGAATATTTTTGAACATATAAATTCCATGTTTCTCTAAGCAGCTGTTGAAAATTTATAATATTTATTGTTTTACTGCTTGAAATAGTTTTTAAAATCAAAGAAACATTTTTAATTAGTGATGGGTCAACCTGCGTTATGCTAGATGAGACATCAATGTTGCTGAAAAACCGTCTCGCAGTATTCCCATCATTTGTTGTACCAAAACCGGTTTTAACTTTATCTACATTTAATCCAAGCTCCTTTTTAAAATCTTCCTGAATTTTAGATTTTCTTTGATTTAAAATTTGCTTATCATCATTTTTTGAAACTCTCCAAATTTTTAGAGGCAACCTGTAAGCTATGTGTAATATACACTCAAAGAATTTTATCCATGCATGTAATGTTGATAATCCGTGTTTATGTAATTCTTCTCTTTTTTTAATGTCCCTCTCAAATACTTGAATTAAATTCATTTCAGTGGGTTTTGCACCGCAAACAAAACAAGAAGAACTGCTTTTGTTATCAGCTAACACATTAAGAACAGCTCCATCTACCATTGTTAATCTCATGTCAAAATGAACGGTAAGGTTTTTTTTTATCAGAAACATAATCAAATGTTTGCAAATTATCTATTTCTTCCTCAATAATTGCCCTTGTAGTTTTAACCAAATCCGAATTACCTTATTGAGGAATGTTTTAAATTATTCCATAAACTCTTTTCTGTAGCCCAGTCTAAAAATCTTAATGGAACAAATGAAGCAACAAATAAATATTCATCCCGCGAATTTGGATCATTAAACTTTTGTTTGTAATTGCTATGGCCTGAACTACCATCAAATCCCCATTTAATTTCCAAAACTACATCATTTTGGGTTTCAAAATCATTTAAATCTAATAAACTTTTGGCTGTCATATTTAGAAAATTTTGTAATGGTATTTTTACTGACGTTTCTGATATTGATATATTTTCCGGAATATATTTTTTCTTTGCTTTTTGTAGACTATAATATGATGGAAAACAGTTCTTGTGCACATCATTTACAACCGTTCGCATATTTTCATATTGTCTATACGATAGATCATTATCTATTAATAATGCTAAAGCCTTTTCTACGGAAATAGAAGTTTCTGGAGTTGGGCTAGATACTCTTTGAGCAGCTCTTCGTAATTGCTCAGGGCATGTAGACCTCACAAGATCATCTACCTTTCTTCTTTTGGTTCGTTCAGAACTTTCATTAAAGCCTACTCTTGGTCTTCCTTTACGACTTGTACTTGGTCCCTTAATAAATAAAAAAAACATGTTATTTATTATATTATAAAAAATAAATATTCCACTTCTTCATCAACTTCTTCCACATCAAAAAATGAATTTAGCCAGAAAAAGTTTTTGTTTTCAAACACAGATTTCTTTCTGTAGCATTTTTCCCAACTTTTTTTTATTCTAGCTAGAATTGATTTAAGTCTTACAATACTTTTTTGTTGCAATTGTGTCTTAAATTTATCTTCTAAATGATTTTTAATTTCCATAAGGGCTAGGGAGTGTGTTGTATGTTTGTGCCAAATATTGAAAATTTGCCTAATTTGCACTTGCCTTGACACTGAAAAAGTGAAAAAAAATTGACTATTCTGCCAAGCTCTGCAAAAGAGACCCATTTTTTTTAATGTACATACTTGTATCAATATTATATTAAAGTATCAAAAATAAACTCGAATAAACTTTTTTTAGACCTTCTATAAACTTGTAAGTTGTAAAAAATTTTCTCTCTGTTTACATTCAGAAAATGTAAAAAAAAATATGTTACCATATTTTAGTAATGTCATTCTTTAATATTTATAAACAATTTAACTGCATTATCGACAATTTACGTTAAATTAACCCATTTGTATATACGCTATTTTTCACGTTTTTTGTTTGCATACTTACCAAAAACTTTCAACTTTGATTGTCTATAACTTTGTCAAAAATATTTTTTTTTCAAAAATTCTTTTTCATTATTGTAATTTGAAATCTAGTTTATCAAACTGTTTTAACAGATTTTTAAAATTCCAAAAGTCGTTTTTTTTATTTTTGGCCGCTGACACCACACAGTGCCTGGGTTCAAATTACGACAGGAGCAAAAAAAAAATACATATGAACTTCTTTTAAATTTTGTTTTGGAAAATATATTTCCAGACCACCTATTTATTGATTTTTCCAGCGTAAAAAACACAAAAAATGTGTAAAAAAAGAAAGAAAAAGCGAGTAAAATTATTCCATTCGGGTTAACTAGGTTTCTTTATACCCTACACTACTTGTTGCAGAATAATACATACCCAACAAAAAAAATTGCAAGTAATGATTTACAAACTACTTCTTTCAATGCTTCACAAGTATCCGTTAGTGTATTTTACTGCTTTTTTAGAAGTTATTCTGAACAACTTCAAAAAATCACTTCTTTCATTGCTTCCAAAGTATCCGTTAGCATATTTGTACAGCTTTTTTTGAATTACTCCTGAATAACATCCAAAAAATCACTTAAGTATAGCTTCTAAAGAGTAATTGCTCTAAAAGTGATCGTAAAGTGATTTTGGTATCATTTGGCATTTCCAAACAGAGGGTCCCGGGTTCGATTCCCAGCGGGACCAATATTTTTTTATTTTATTTTTTTTTCATTCTATTAATTCTTTTTAATACTTATAATTAATTTGTTTAAATTCAATATTTTTTTAATTTTAAAATTTTTAAGAAATGTGTATATACCCGAGTAAAAACGTTTGTATATAATAGTGCATAATTTTATATACCCATATATGTTTTTATACACCAGTGTATATAACCGGACATAATTATATATACCCATATATAATTTTTTCTTTCTCAAAAAATTGTAATATGATATCATATTTAGTTACATCTTATTACATATCGATCAGTATATAATTGTATATTGCATTTACAATTAGATACGGATAATACAATTTTATAAGGCGTTATATATACCTATTTAGTACATAATCCAAAATAATATATGTTTTTATATGATATCATTCTTCAAAAAAGCACGATGTCGTTTTGGATAGAATTATATACAGTGATGTGCATTAAAATAGAGCCATTCAAGTTTTTTCTAGTTTTATTCTCGTTGCCTTTATTTTTAAAGATCAAAATAGTGGATAGATTTGCCCAAAAATGCGAGGAGATAGTTCAGAAAATTATGTAGAATTTTAACGTGACGTCTGTTTGTTTTATTTTGTTACTTGTTTTAAGTAGGCGTGGCTCTTAATGAAAAATAAGCGATATCGACCTTCTATAAAATTACATAGTTGCGAGTACTGATCAATTCTGAAAAAACTGTACATTTTTGGAATTCCTATAAAATTTCCTTAAGTCTTGCAATATTTTTTTTATACAAATGGTCGACAGACTTAACCCTCTAACCGGCCTAAGCTTTTTTGCAATGAAATTTATACCACGTGTTCCTCACGAAAAATAAACAATAAGTTCTTTCTAAAGTTATAAAATTTTATAAATATAACAGTTTTTTCTGTTATTTTCTATCTACTATTACAACAGGTCAATTGAGACGTCCCCGGCCTGACATATACATGGTACTACTAGAATTAAATCGATATGATTTTTAGTTAGCCCTAACCTTCAAAAGACGCGTGTATAAATTTGACAGCTGTCCGACCACGTGGTGAAAGGAGCACCGAAGACGGTGAACGCAGTGGACGCCCAAAAGAGGTTGTTACGGACGAAAACATCAAAAAAATCCACAAAATGATTTCAAATGACCGTAAATTGAAATTAAATGAAATAGCAGGTACTCTAAAGATATCAACTGAACGTGTACATCATATCATTCACGAATATTTGGGTATAAGAAAGCTCTGTGCAAAGTGGGTACCGCGCGAGCTCACTTTTGACCAAAAACAACGACGAGTTGATGATTCGGAGCAGTGTTTGGAGATGTTCAAGTGTAATAAACCCGAGTTTTTGCGTCGATATATGACAACGGATAAAACATGGCTCCATCATTTCACACCGAAGTCCAATCGACAGTCATCCGAGTGGACTGCACACGATGAACCCGCTCCGTTATAGCGTCTGCATTTTGGGATGCGCATGGAATAATTTTCATTGACTACCTTGAAAAAGGAAGGACCATCAACAGCGACTATTACATAGCGTTATTGGACCGTTTGAAGGACGAAATCGCCGGAAAACGGCCACATTTGAAGAAAAAGAAAGTGCTGTTTCACCAAGACAATGTACCGTGTCACAAGTCAGTGAAAACGATGGCGAAAATCCATGATTTGGGCTTCAGATCTCAAAAGAATGCCCGCTGGGAAGAAATTTTCGTCGAATGAAGAGGTGATCGCCGAAACTGAGGCCTATTTTGAAGCAAAGGACAAATCGTACTACAAAAATGGTATCGAAAAGTTGGAGGGTCGCTATAATCAGTGTATCACCTTTGAAGGGAACTATGTTGAATAAAAAAAAAACGAATTTTGCCAAAAAAAAATGTGTTTTACTATGGTAGGCCGGGGACTTTTCAATTGACCTGTTACAGCAAATGTTTTGCAGATTTTAACAGGTCAAATTACTATTTTCAATTCAGAAAAAGTTTATTCAAACTCATTTTTATTTTAACTCGTCTTATTTCTATTTGTGTAAATGCACTAATTTGTAAGAAATAATTGGAGGCATCGTGACTTCAAATTTGTACTCACAACTTTTTAACCCCTTGCCCGATTTTGCTCAGCTAAAAATATCGTAAATATAATAATTATTTCTTAAATTTTAATATGAAATGTCAGAAGATCTTGAATGATTTAATTATGACAACTGGATCCACCATTTAAATTTTAAAAATAATTCGAATGCTTTTGAAAATCTACCCGCCATATTGAATAGCTCAGTTTAAAATTAAATAGTAACAATAAAGCTTTTAAAGTCATTCTTTAGAAAATCATCCGCAGCAAATCATCTGGTAACATAATTGTGTCTCAATGGTTTCAAAGCCAATCGAGAAAACAGTTTTTAAGAAAATTAAATTTTATTTTCATATGATCTTCTGCATCTTAGTTTTTCTATTTCATCGATAATTGCAACTCAATTCCAGGCGCTATATTGGCGCAGCTATTCCGATTTTAAAAAATTGTAACTCTTAAAAGACGGACATTGTTGTTTCAAATGAAATGTCACGTTTATTTACAAAATACATGTTCTATAGTGGAGGCGAGCAAGTTGCATTGTATCGTATAACACTTATGTTAGAATAAACATTGTAGTTTTTATGTGTACTATACCTGGAGGAAATAGGTCATGCTATATGCGTGCTACAAAATGATTTAAATGTAGTGTATGAGTAAAATATGTGCTTTCACATACATACATGGATATGAGGTTGCTTAACAACTCAAAGGGGGAGGTTTTAAGTTAAATTTTTTTTATAGAAATTAAGAACACACATACAAAATTGTTAAATAACCATGCAAAAATTTTGGAAGATATGTTGCCAAAAAGATATTGCTACAATATTTTCTTTTTATCGTCACAAGAAATGTTGCGCTTTTATTTTACCGGCGATAGTAAATGTCTTCAAATATTGCGGATTTATATTCCATGGGAATTGGTTTCGTATTAGCATAGTGGATCAAGCATACAGTAAGGCCCCGCACATAGTGGCCGTTTCAACTCAAGTCTTAGTTGGGGGCAGAGCTTTAAAGAATTAATTCCTTTTTGGAATGAATTCCCAAAAATTTAATTCAATTCTTTAATTCAAGGAATGAATTCATCAATAAGACATAAGCAGGAATTAATTCCTGTGAATGAATTCAAAGAATTCAAATTTATAGAATGAATTCCCTGACCAAAGCGTAAAGAATTAAAATTAAATAATTCATTCACTAAAGAATTCATTCAACACTATTTAATTCAATTTGAAGTCAAGGAATTCATTCAATTCTAGTTAATTCAACTCTTGGCTAAGGAATTCATCACCTGTGCACTTAATTCAACTTTTGATCAAGGAATTCATTCAATTCTAGTTAATTCAACTTTTCGTCAAGGAATTCATTCAATTCTAGTTAAATCAACTTTTGAATTCCTAGGGAATTAAACAAAAAAAATTTAATTCCTAGGGAATTAAACGAAAAAAATTTAATTCCTTAGGGAATTAAACGAAATAAATTTAATTCCTTGACTAAAAGTTGAATTACCTAGAATTGAATGAATTCCTTGACTAAAAGTTGAATTAACTAGAATTGAATGAATTCCTTGACCAAAAGTTGAACTTGAATGAATTCCTTGACCAAAAGTTGATTTTACTAGAATTCAATGAATTCCTTGACCAAAAGTTGAATTAACTAGAAATGAATGAATTCCTTGATCAAAAGTTGAATTAAGTGCACAGTTGAATGAATTCCTTAGCCAAAAGTTGAATTAACTAGAATTGAATGAATTCCTTTACTAAAAGTTGAATTAACTAGAATTGAATGAATTCCTTGTTGAATGAATTCATAAAATTTTATGAAGGCATTAGAAAAAAATGAATGAATTCCTTTAATATAAATCGAATGAAAAAAAAAGGAATTCATTCAATTCCTTAAGTTTGGTCAGGGAATTCATTCCCAAAATATAAATTCAGTTCAAAAAAAAGGGAATTAGGGAATTAATTCTTCGAAGCTCTGATTAGGGGGGGGGGGGTTTCTATTGAAATTTTTTTTTATTTCAGTTTAAAAATGTGTATTTAAAAACCAAAAATAAAATTTATCTTTTAAATTTCACAAGATCTATTTTGTAGCCCTTTTTTGCGATCGCTAAGAAACCATAATATATATGGGAATTTGGGTATCAGTTCTGAATTCAACAGCCCAAATATTACAAAGGGCACTAGTTTCATTACGATAGGATTTGTATTTTAACCGATGTCCAGGAACCGCGGTTTCCATCCACTATGTAACAGTTGCTCTGGACGTAAGCAATTTCCGCGATATGAAAATTACTATTGCCAGCAATATACATATGTTTTCTACTAGGCGATATGATCGATGAATCTTCGTCTTACTGCAATGTTTGCTAGGAAACTATACAGTAGAGTGGCCCATTTGATAGCACGAAAACTGTCAAAAGCTGAACTTTAAAAGAAAAAATTGGCAAGCCCGAAAAGAAATTTTTAAAATTTTTTTATATGCAACAAATAAATTGGGTAAATTAGCTCTATCCAATTTTTTTTTTTTTTTTTTATACATTGTACAAAGTTTTTACATTTTTATTTGTCTGAAAACTGATACATTTTCCTAAGCTTCTGGCTAAAAAATGCGAAAATCTGTGCATTCAGCTATTTTACTCAATTTATTGGCAAACGTTGTTTGTGTGAAGTTTAATGTTTACAAACTGGTTAATCGTAGAACCGGCGTTTTTATTAGATTTCGGTTTGGTTTTTTTGCAAACTAGTTAACCGGAATTTCAGTTAAGCTTATGTGTGAGAAATCACTCTGACCTGTTTCGGGTTAACATACATTTTTTTCACCATAATTGTCTATCATAAATGTTTATTTTGTAGTTGTTTAATGTTATAGTCATCGTCAGGTTTTTGAAACATATTCTTAATGTAATTGTTGTGTAATTTATTATACGGATTTTTATAGCCTTTAACAAAAGATGTATGTTTAAATGGCACAATCTTAGCAACAATGTTTTGTATTTTAAACTGCACTTTAGTTATTTCTTTTTATAACTTTTTGTTAAAAATAGCGGCCAGCAACAAACATTGTAATGAGTGACATACATTTTTGATGTATATTTCGTAACACGTTGATAATCTTAATATAATTCTATATTTGTGACATGATTTAAATACGAGTAAGTGTCATGTTTACATTAGTGACACACTTTAAAAGTCTATCAAGGAAACCCAGGTGGTAATGGCAAAAAGTGCTTTCTCATTTGTAAAATGATAGCATTATTAGACAAAAGGGCCGGCTGTTCAAAAAGTACCGGAAAAGCACCGGGAAAATTTTCAACCTTGGCAAAACGTTGGCAAAATCAATAAATCTGTGGTCTGGAAATACATTTTCCAAAATAAAATTAAAAAATAGTTCAATAGTGTATTTATTTTTTTTTTTTTTTGTTCTACTTGGGACTTAAACATAAATGAATGATAACAGCTGCAGAACAATTGCCATTACATAAAGTAATGGCAATGAAAATGTAATGGTAATGATTTTGGTCCATCTCTGGTTTTAGTACATGAACTCTCAGATCTTGATAAAAATTTATAAATTCACTCACATAATAATAAATTAATTGGCCCTATTGTTTCACTTATGTATATGATGTGCTATAAAATTATTGATTTGTGGAACCGATGATCACAAATCTTGATTCACACGCTATCCATCTCTCTGTCCACATCTCTTATTTCCCTGTATTGAGGATACGAAATGTTATTTTCAAAAGAGAATGCACAAAAATTTAACAATTCATGTCCCCAATACTACACTCGAAAAAAGTCAGTAAAGTCAGCAAAAAATGTTGCTGTGTCAGCAAATTTTTTGTAAGGAGCGTGCTTGCAGTTGGTAATTTCAGAAAAAATGTTTGCTGGAAATCAGCGAGCTGATTTTTACAAAAAAAAAAAAAAAAAAATAGTAATCTCAGCAAAAGTTTTGCTAACACTTAGTCGATTGGAAATGAAAAAATCCTTGCTAAAATCACTAAACTTTTTGCTGAATATTAGTAGATTGAAAAACACTCAAAAAAATTGTAAAGAAATTTTTCTCTAGTTAATTTATTTGCTGAAAATTTAAATATAGAAATTGTGTAGAGTTGTTTTTTTTTGTAATTATCATTTACGTTGTCTACACTACATCCAGACAAGCTGCGACATCTACATCTTGTCTGTGTCGTAAATGCTATAAATGCGGTTATCAGCACCATTTTTGTAGCAAAATATATTAGTAAAACATTAGTTCATAATTAGTTTAGTGCTAAAAAAATTTAACTAAAATTTTTGCTGAAAACGGAAATTCAGCAAAAAAATTTCTGAAAACTAGTAAAACAAGACGTTTTACTAACTTTTCTACTTACTTATTTTTTTGAGTGCAGTTACAAACATCAACACAAACTCAGTACACCCTGCTCCACAGAGTAGTGTAGGGCATAATGTTTTAAGAGTCTATAATGCCCGATTACTGAATGTTCAATTAAAATTTAGCCGGCACTTAAATTCAAATTTTATAAAGGAAACAACAACAAATGTATCAGTTAATGTCCCAGTTAGTAGCTAACTGGACATTCAATAATCGGGAATAAGTAAATTTATTTAAAACAAAAAAAAATTAAAAAAAACATTCCACTTTAAGAACTTGTAAAACCGTAACACCTTTTGAATTGTGTACTTTTACACACTTTTTGAGTCATTTTCAAACCCGACGAAAAGTAACCTATAACTGTATGCGAAGCACTTACCTCCAAATGATTTGGTGTATAACGTGATGTAGACATCGAAGGTACATGTTTGTTACCATCATAACTAGGCGGCGATAAAGGACGACGATAGCTGGCGGCCTCTTGCATTAAAGCTTCCTGAGCTGAAGTATTTGCTAGACCTGCAGTCAAGTTGTAAATATCTTCATAATCTGAAAACATACGATTCTTCGAACGGCCATAAGCATCGGGGGTACGACGTTCGGCGGCAGCAACATAAGCTGACAAGTGTGGAGGATAACGTTGTTGTATTAAACGTTGCATGTACAGCTCACGCTCACCATAGATATCGTCTACAGCAACACGCTGCTGTTGCAATTGCATTATCTGTTGTTCCAGTTGAGCATCCATATATTGAGAAGAAGTTCCTGGAGGTGATTGGGGATAATCATCGGGACTAAGCGTTAATTGTTGCTGATATTGAGCTTCTAAAGTGTCCATATTATAGTTTGATTGTTGTGCTTGTGGTATTCTAACGGCTGAGGAAACATTGCCAGTTCGTGTATCGTAAATGGCATGATGTTGGGATCTTGATTGTTGTTGTTGCTGCTGTTGATATTGTTGCATTTGTTGCAGTGTGGGAGACATTATACCTGATCGTCGACTAGTTTGTTGCTGCTGCTGCTGATGTTGTTGCATTTGATTTGTTTGATGTTGTCTTATCCGTTCATTATCTATTGAATGTTCAGGACTGGGCGAGGAATAACCACCATCTGTTATGCGTCGCGGTTTAGGAGGTGCATTAGCATATAGGGGTTGCGTACCACCGCCAGCACCACTGCTGCTAGATGTAGTAACACCACCATTATCGGAAGCTGGTGTTACTTGTCCTTGTCCTGACATTTTACTTTGTTGTGATTGTAGAGTGTGTATACCCGAGTCCGAATTTTCACCACTATGATTAAGTGAAGATGAACCACTAGGATGTTCTGAAGAGTCATTGATTAAATGGGGAGCCTGCATCATTGTAGCCGCACTTAAAGCTCTTACCCACTGTATCATTGATTCGGCATTTTCTGCTGCCAACCAATAAGTTCTCATATTTTGATGTTCACACTTAAAGGCATATTTACGATAGATTTTATCCTCCGGTAAACAAGCGGATACTTTATAGGAGGGTAACAATATTGAACCCAATACCTTTTCTTCCTCAGGTCCCTTGTAGTAGTAGAGGCAATATTCTGCCAAGACAAACCATCTTTTACGCCATACCTTTAAGCCATCCGAACCTTGTTTGTATAACCATCCCGAGATGGTAACCGGAGAATTTGGTGGTCTTTTGGTTATGGGCGACTTTAAAGCTTGTGCATTGTATATGGATCCTCCAGTAGATTTCTTACGTTCCAATAGCACATGTGAGGGACTTTTTGTAGAAGCTGATGATGATTCTTCTGAACTGGGAGTTTTAGTAATTTGTTGAGGATTGTTGGAGGATTTTGCTACTGTGGATATTTGTGTTTGTACGGCTTGATTAACCACATGACCAGGATGATTTTGTTGTATATAGATGGGACTTTGATCGCTGTTTGCAGGAGTTTGCAAGTCTGATTTGGATCGCTGTTGTAAAGCATGATGATGTTGTTGCTGTAGTTGCTGTTGATGATGCAATTGCATTTGTAATTGTTGATGCTGATGTTGACCATAAATTTGTTCCTGTTGTTGTTGTTGTTGCTGTTGCTGCTGTTGATGATAATGTTGCTGAGCTGACTTGTGGGAGTTTTGTTGATTTACTTTTAAAGGCCCGGCAGCTGGTTGAAATTGATTTGTTAAATTTAGCGAAGAGGGTGGTGCTCTTTGTTGAGCCTGTTGTTGCAGCTGCTGCTGCTGTTGTTGTTGTTGTTGCTGCTGCTGATGTGGTTGTTGTGATTGCTGCGTTATTGTGGACATCATACTCGACGATTGACTCATATGATAATGACCCTGTGGCACAGGAGGATTTATAACCTGTCGCATTGCAAATGTTCGTTGCTGATTTTGCACAGCCTCATTTTGTGTGGCCAATTGTGCTTGCAATTTAGCCTGTTGCAGCTGTTGATATTGTAGCTGTAAATTTGAGGCCTGATTATGTGAAGATGGTATTCGTCCAGCTGCCGCTAAATATGTCCGTTCTGTAGGTGACTGATATAATTGATCTGTTCCACCCGTACCTCCCGTACTACTAGTAGGATAACCCGATGATGTAGAGGCCTGATGATAAGGCGAACTATGAGCCGAACTGCCACCACTACCTGAACTTTGTAATTGATGTTTTAGCAGCAATTTACTAGCATGTGGCTGTATATCAATTGGTGTTAGTGGTCCTGATGATGATGTCGTCGTTGGACTTTGTTGATATTGTTGTGCTACCGCCGCCGCTGAACTACTACTCATATGCGAGATGTGATAGTTGCCATGTTGCTGCTGTTGGAAGACTGGTGAGTGGGTGGCTGTACGATAATCAGCAATGTTAGTTTGATAGGCTAATGGAATTTTCTTTTGTAAATGTTGTGCTTGTTGTAATTGTTGTAGCTTTTTAGCGTCCATGGTGGCCGCATTAAAGAGCGGTGGCGCTTCTAACCTATTGTGTGTAGAAAGAGAAGGGTAAATTTAAATTAGTCAAGTGAATAAGGTCGTTAGTAATTAAACATTTGAATAGTGATTTCATTGTGGATTAGCTGATACAGTGGGTTTACACTAAAATTAATTGCATTGCTAAAAACTATATTAGATTTAAAAATTTATAATTAAATTTCTAGATTGCTCTCTTAAAAAATTTCCTGGATAATCTAATCTAAACCTTTTTCCACTAATGGCCTGTATCTCAAACTAAGCTCCATAAGATTTGGGAGCGATCCGTTTTATGAATCAAATACAGGGTGGCTCATTTTGTAATAATACAAATTTACACCTTGATCAGTGCGTTAAGTGACCAAATTTCTCTCGTTCTCCGTTCCATTCTATTTTGCTCTATTTTACCTTGATAAAAACCAGAATGCAATGAAGATAAATATCTATAAATTTTGTTTTGGCTCGCTCTTTTTTAAAAGTAGTATTTTAAAGTATTTTCCAAACTTACTTTCATAAAATTTTTTTCTATTTTAACGTTTTTCAAAAAAATTATGAATTCCCGTGTAAAAAAGTTTAGATCTGAACATATCTTTTAGATCTAAATAGATCTAATTGAATCTAATTAGATCCGGTACTAGATCTGATCACGTATGATCAGGTATGGCGTGTGTGATACACTTTATGGCCAGATCTGATTAGATCTACTGCCGTATCTAAAGTGACCTTGCAAACAGGGTGATTTTCATGATCATATGAGCAGATCTCATCCATTTGAACTGACACCAAAATAAAAATATACAAAGAAATTTAGTTTGAGTAATTATTCGGTAAGAAGATCAGTTTATAGGTATAAATTCTTTAATTTTAGTGTAAAGTCAAAATTGATCTGATTTGCCAAACCTGCTTAGGACTGAACACATCTAATTAGATCTCAAATTTGTCCCCAATGTTGAGAACTAATTAGATTTGATACAATCAGATCTACTGAGCTTTAATCAGATCTGATGTTTATTACATGGGTTAATTTAATCAATCTTAACTTTTAAAATTTTTACTTAAAACCAATAAGAGTTTAAAAAAGATTTAAATTTTTTTTAACTTGTTTCATTTCATTTGCTTTTAAACCCACAGTCCAACACCTAATTACATACACAATTTGTCATATGTTTAAGTGTTCCCATTTGCTGGCCACTTCTATAATTATCGTTATATGGAATCAACCTGTAACAAAGCTAAAACCACTATCATACAAACAACAAAGTAAAAGTAAAACAAGCCTCGGAATAAAACCTTTATTCACACATAATTGCTTTTAATTGATTAAACTCACACAAAAGCCTATACGGAAGGGGGGCAGTAGACCCCATTATAACACTGTTACACAAAAGTCGCATGGTCAGCATCAAACAACAAGTGAATAGGAAAATATGTATGAATTAAAAAAAGAAAAAAAAAATGCACATGTTGCAACATGTGTGATTGCATACATAAAATGCGATGATGTAACTGAGTTATTAATTTGCAAAAGGGGGCCAAACTAACAAAATCTGTTTTAAATATGAATGAAACAAACTGAATTAAAAATCATTTCTAATCGAATAAAATTTGAAATATCTTTAAACTTTGGAGTATTTACAAAATGCGATTTAAATTAACAGTCAAGGAATTTAATTCCTGTCAAATTTCTCTACTGTATAACACTGGTTTACAAAAAAATATACTTTTCTGCAACTGTTTTTTTTTCTCTTGTATTTTGATCAGGTAAACTAAGAAAATGCATGGATAAATTTCGAACTTATTTCCAATTAAGTTAATTAAGGTATGGGATTTTTAATTTTATTAGATTATTGTAAAATTTACGTATGAGTGTTGCCTTCTAGCACTAAACGCATCACTCATGCGCCTTCTACTTGAATAAGAGAAGCAATACTCAAGAAATTCTTTCTATTGATAAAATTTTTGCTTTCATTGTATATAAAAAAAATTAAAAAACGAGTTTTATTTATGAAATTCATTATATTAATTAAAATTTTAATTGATTTTGCACCTACTCCTCAAATGATACTATTATTTACACTGTACAATAATTTCAAACTTTTTCCAAAACTATGGGGTTCTGACAATGGATTCTGCTAGAGGAGGCAACAAAAAAATATATATATACAGTGGTGGAAAATATAATAGAAACGATTCAAGTTTTTCCTAATTTTATTCTCGTTGCCTTTATTTTTAAAGATAACAATAGTGGCTAAATTTGCCCCGAAAGGCGAGGAGATGATTCAGAAAATTGTACAAAATTTTAACGTAACGTTTGTTTTTTTACTTTGTCACTTATTTTAAGTGGGCGTGGCTTTTAACGAAAAATTAGCTATATCGACCTTTTATCAAATTAGTAAAATTTAGAGAGTACTGATCGGTTCCGTATAATCCGTATATTTTTGGAAATCCTATAAAATTTCTTTAAGTCTTGCAATATTATTTTCTGAACCATCTTCTCGCTTTTAGGGGCAGATTTAGCCAATATTTTGATCTTTGAAAATAAAGCCAACGAGAACAAAATTAGAAAAAACTTGAATCGTTTCTATTACATTTTTCACCACTGTATATACACTCAAAAAAATAAGTTAGTAGAAAAGTTTGTAAAATGTCTTGTATATCAAGTGTAGAAGTTTTCAGCAATTTTTTTTTGCTGAAATTCCGTTTTCAGCAAAAGTTTTACTTATATTTTTTAAGCACTAAACTAATGTTTCACTAATTTATTTTGCTACAAAAATTGTGCTGATAACCGCATTTATAGCGTGGACAACAACCATATAGACAAGATGTAGATGTCGCAGCTTGTCTGGATGTAGTACAAACAACGGAAATGATAAAAAAGAAAAACAACTCTACACATATTCTATATTTAAATTTTCAGCAAATAAATTAACTAAATTAAATTTCGCTACAAGTTTTTTGAGTTTTTTTCAGTCTACTAATATTTATCAAAAAGTTTAGTGATTTTAGCAAGGATATTTTTCATCTGCAATCCACTAAGTGTTAGCAAAAGTTTTGCTGAAGATTACTATTTTTTGGTAAAAATCAGCTCGCTGATTATCAGCAAACCTTTTGCTGAAATTACCAAAATTTTTGCAAGCACGCTCCTTCCTGACTAAAAATTTGCTGACACAGCAACATTTTTTGATGACTTTAATGGCATTTGTCGGCATTTTAAAGTTAAAATTTTCCGCCTTTGCACAGTGGGTCAGCATCATCGAATTTTGGCCAAAACTAGAATATTGAGTATATGAGACTAGAAGATATCACAAAGGGGGATTTGATTATTGCTGATCACGAATCTGAAATAAAAAATATAAAATTCAAAATGGCGGATCCAAGATGGCGGCCATTAATTTTTAGATTTTATTATATTGGACTTAAAATAATCAATTATATAGGTCTAGGATCCGCAGATTAAAAATCTGAAATTAAAATTTTGAAATTCAAAATGGCGGATCCAATATGGCGACAAACAATTTTTTCACTAAATTGCTTATGTCGCCTGATTTACTTTAAATTTCCACCAGGGGAAATTTTTGGGTAGCAGATCTGAATCTGAAATCATATTGTAAAAATTCAACATGGCGGATCCAATATGGCGGCCATAAATTTTAAATTGTTATGTGTTGGAAAATAAATTACACTGTACAAAAAAAAAGGTTCTGATGACAACTAATTCTGGCAGAGGGGCCAAAGAAAAATATAAGTGTATCGGTATTTTAAAAGTTTTCGTCTAGCCTATGTTTTTGTGGGGTTAAAATTGCCCCTCCTTTGAAAATGTTTATTGTGAATCGGCATAGGAAACCATGTGAATCTTCCATTTTAGGTACAGCATATGTTTAGCGAACTTATGTAAAACACTACGAGGGACATTTTTGTGGAACATTTTAACTCTCTAACTCTGCAATTAAAGGGTCTCTTTTGGCCTTTTTTAAAAAGTGTCAAAAAAGACCCATAAGTTGAAGAGTTAGAGGGTTAAAATATTCCGCAAAAATATTTGTCATGAAATTCTACTATAAGTCTCTGAAGACATCAAAGTTGAAAATTTAACTTCAATGCCAGTAATAAGTAAAAACTTAAAATGTGTTCAAGGGTTTATTTCATACTTATTCAGAATTGGCACTCAAATGTCCCACAAACCTGGACTTTAGGGGGCTAGTGTGTGTTTGCAAACCAGAACCTTCATTTAAGGTAATTTTTAGTGCTATTTTTTAGTTTTTACTAAAACTCTGGAATGCTGGAAATCAGCGAGATCGGAAGGTACTTTTTCAGTTAAAGGGCAAAATCTCGAAAGTTTATGAACGGTCGCAAACGGTTGCAAAAACCTAGGTAGAAGACATCTTATGAAACACATTGGCATTCAAGTTTTTCAGATATCTCTTGGAACATTTTGAAGCTTTTTTTTTTTGAAAATTTAGGATTTTCAATAAAGCCCACATTTTTGAGGTAAAATTAATAATTTTGTTACTTTTTTCGTAAATACTTAACAGGTTTCTATTTTTTTTAGCGAACTAGTTTCAGTTTTATAATTTGAGATTGTTTTTGGAACAAATTATTGTTTATTTATGATTTTTTATTGTATCATTAGAAAATAAAAAATGTCACAAAATTAAAAAACTTTGACTTTGAACTCTCGCCAACTAACAACGAGTAACCACAATGATACAATATTTCACTCACAAAATATTCAACAATACTAAATTTTGAATATATAACCATTAGGCTGGGTCGATTTGTGGGGAGGCAAAAAAATCGCCCATGGCTCAGGGAAAATCGTATTCTAGGGATCAAAATAAGAAACTTTGCCGAAGGAACCATACCTCTAAAACGAATTCTACTACCCCTAACTGTTGACTTTTGTCCCGTAGGGTCAAGTTTTGAAAAATCCCACTTTGACCCATTTAGAGTGCCCCAATCGAGTCCAAATGTATGACCGACCCCCACTAACTTTGGAGGGCCGATCCACCCATGCCAGTGGTACACCCCCTGGAACTCCCCTGGGGGGTTCCCCATACAAACATTTTAAAAAATCACCATTTTTGGCACTTTATTTTATTATTTTTTATTTATTTTATTTATTTTTATTATTTTATTTATTTTTTCTCCTTAGAAATTTATTTAGTCAGAACATATGTAAATGAAAAAATTAATTTAACTTAGTAATAGAAAAGAAAAAATGCCCAGACTTGAAAGCAAAAAAGACTTCAAACAGTAATTTTTTTTATTTTCTTTTCTATTACTAAGTTAAATTAATTTTTTCATTTACATATGTTCTGACTAAATAAATTTCTAAAGAGAAAAAATAAATAAAATAATAAAAATAAATAAAATAAATAAAATAAATAAAAAATAATAAAATAAAGTGCCAAAAATGGTGATTTTTTAAAATGTTTGTATGGGGAACCCCCCAGGGGAGTTCCAGGGGGTGTGCCACTGGCATGGGTGGATCGGCCCTCCAAAGTTAGTGGGGGTCGGTCATACATTTGGACTCGATTGGGGCACTCTAAATGGGTCAAAGTGGGATTTTTCAAAACTTGACCCTACGGGACAAAAGTCAACAGTTGGGGGTAGTAGAATTCGTTTTAGAGGTATGGTTCCTTCGGCAAAGTTTCTTATTTTGA
The DNA here is from genome assembly GCA_949987735.1 of Leucophora obtusa. Taxonomy (NCBI): domain Eukaryota; kingdom Metazoa; phylum Arthropoda; class Insecta; order Diptera; family Anthomyiidae; genus Leucophora; species Leucophora obtusa. The sequence continues at coordinate 77,585,564 of OX465295.1, forward strand.
TCCCTAGAATACGATTTTCACTGAGCCACGGGCGATTATTAAATCGACCCGCCCTAATAACCATATTTTCCCTTTACCTGAATTGGCCAAAAAACGGTAATCCTGGCCCACAGTGCTTTGGCCTGTTCGTGCGGTATATCGGTATATGAAACTATGTGTTCTTTGCATCTGAGATGTAGGGTATGATCAGCAACTTTGTTGAAAATATTAAGGCAAATATTTTTGTGGAACATGATAATCCTCTTACTTCCCCACATAACGGTAATTTTTGGTTCTATTCTAACAAATCGCAAAAAACAACTCTAAAAAGGGGGAGGGCGGGGATGAAATGTTCTACAAAAATGTGGGCCATAATATTTTACTACATATGTTAGAACACACCAAAGCCCAAAACTTAACACATACAGCAAAAACCAATCAAATTCAAGATTGCCCATTAAGGGTTAATTTAGTTATTCTTCGCATATGAAGGTCATCCCATCTCTGACGAAAAGGCCACTCAAAACTGCCATAAGGGAATTGAATCTTTTTCATTTTAATTGTCCCACAAGGAAATTTGTAAGAATAAAAATGCCTGACTGTTTGGAAAAACTTAACTGTTTTTGTTATGTCTGCGGCAAGCATACACTTAAGGAATACAAGGTTTAATTTTTCAATAGTAAAATGGAAGATATATATAAACTTTATTTTGAATTGGAAGTTTTTTCAGATGAGCCAAAATATATTTACTATTTGAAATTAAATAGGCAGAGTCGAAGGAGCTTTGTATATAAAGCCGTGCCATCAGCTTTGCTTCTAGTGCCACATTCCGATGTGCTTCCGGTACCTGCACTACCTCTTCGCAGTCCAAGTCTACGTTGAGGACCTGGTATAAGGGTCGAAACCGAAATCATCATCTCTAATTTTGTACACTTCGAAGCAACATCAAGCCAAAAATGAATGTCATAAGAACATTTAAATGCTTTGGTTATGCTTACTAAAAATTAGTTAAAAATGATGCTGCATAAAAAGGTTGCTGAAATTAGCAGATTTTTTTGCTAAATGCTAGTAAAAAATTTTTGTTATATTACAAATAAATTGTACTGCAAAATTTGCAAAAAAATTTGCTAAATATTAGTATACTAAAAATAGAAAAAATATACTGTTATATCTACGAAGTTTTTGCTATTTTTAAGCTAAATTTAGTTGAATGCAAATAGCAATCTGTTCTGCTAAAATCAGCAGAAATATTTGCTAAAAAATTGTAAACTGCTGTTTTTGAAAGGCTCGATTTTTATTTGCATTAAAAAAAACGACAAAAAACTTAGAAAAGTTAAAAGTTTTTTGTGATTCTTTAGGCTGCAAATTATTTAGCTAAAATGTTTTTGCTGATTTTAGCAGGTGAATTTGCTATTTACCATTAACAAAAATTTAACTCAAATATAACTAAAATTCTGTTGCGTCTATTCACAAATGATTTATAAAGATAAAATAGGGTTATTAAACAAATTTTGTATAGAAAATTTGTTTATTAGATCTATTTTAACTTTATTGTGAATACAACCCTGTATATTTGGCAGTCTTAATTTTGCTGTTCTTATTTTACTAGTATTTATCAAAAAAATCTCCTAATTTCAGCAGTTTTTTCTGCAGCATCATTTTTAAATAATTTTTAGTAACTTTTTCTGCTATTTTTACAGATTTATTTCTATTAGATTAGATCCATGAAATCAGATCAATTAAAATCATTGATTAAAAAATGCACTCAGATTAAAAAAATTAGTAAAAACATTTTTAAACAGTTGTGAATCGCACTTTACTATCTTCTACAGATTTTTAGTACAAATTTTTTTTACAATTACAGATTTTTGTGTCTTTTACTAATTTTCGATGCCGATTTCAGCAAAACCTTTTGCTAATTTTTCAAAACCCAATGCTAAAGTTAGCAAAAAAAAATACTAATTTAACAAAAATTGGATACTTAGAAATTTAGTTTACAAGAATTCGTTGATTTTTTAGAATTCTTGTTTAGTTTATATTTTTTAGTATTGATATATTCTTAGTTTGGAAATAAAACTCAGAAAATTTTATGGTATCTCCAATAACTGGAGAACAGTTTGTAATTTTTGATATTTAGTAAATTTTGTAATTGATTTTAACAAATCGATTTTGAATTGCAGTTTAGAACAATTTTGCTAATATTAAGTAGCGGCTACTAATTTTCGTGTACTACAAATCAATAGACATGTGTTGCTAAAATTAGCAAAAATACCACACGGATCCAAACAGTTTAAATTTCCCGGCATGCTCGACTTTAACTTTTTATTGAAAAATTCTTATATCTTATTTAATATAGTTGGATATAACTTTGGAATTTATTGATGAATTTTCTTAAATCTTATTTTATAGGTTGATATGTGGGCCCTACACTAAAAACAATTTGTCAACATATGTTTTTTTTTGTGCAGTTTTTGTACTGCATACATTCCAGTATGTGTTACATTCCATAACAACTTATACTTACCAATCCCATAGCTGATAGATGCAACCCAACATGATGGATGATTAACTTTTAAAATCACAGTACTCCGAAAAATGATGAAATCAAATTATTGGTGTTATAGTTCATATGGTGCATAATTGATTTAATGTTTTTTTTTTTTTAATGTTTTACTACATTAAAGCACCATTTTATTTGGGTTATTCTTTTCATTTTTATTTTATTAAATAAAATTTGATATTTTTATTACATTTAGTATATGATATGATTTTATACTATGTATCAAAAACGGATAAAGGGATAAACATTAAAAAATATAATATTATTTTATTAAATATTTTTATATTTTCGAGATATAAACTTTATGTACATTTTCATCATTTAGTGTTGTTGTATTTATATTATTTAATTTTTTGTTACTTTACATACTGTGTATAAATTTAAATATATATATATTTTTTTGTTTGGCATTAAATAAAAATAAAAATCTGTGTGTGTAACAATACATGTGAGTGTGTATGTACATTAGGGTGGGTCAGTTTTTTTTTTGTGAAGAAGCCTATAGCAGAAACGTGATATACACTAAATTCTAAGAAAACTACCCGAAGAAACTATGGGTCTAAAATGAAAACCTAGCTCCCGCCGAGTGGTTCTGTAAAAACTGCATAAATTTGAAATTCGAAAAAGCGCTTTCTTATAAATAAAAATTCTTCTCTGCAGGAGCTAGGTTTTCATTTTAGACCCATAGTCTCTTCGTGTAGTTTTCTTAGAATTTAGTGTAGATCACGTTTCTGCTATACGCTTCTTCATTTTTTTCGGACCCATACAAACTGACCTACCCTAATGTACATACATCAGTTTGGTTGTCTTTTTTTATATTGTAGCCAAAATATTTGGAACATGGCATTTGGCTTAAATCCAAGATATAAATTTTTGGGCTTCTTAAATAAGAGAAAATAATATGAAAAAAATTTGCAAAAAATAAATCCACAATGAAACATATTTAACAATTACATAAATACCATCATATAGCATGTAGTAGTAGTTTTTTTGCCAGAGATTTTTTTCACATTCATGCACGAACATTAAAATTATTCAACACACAATACTAAAAATAAAGAATACAATTACATGTTAAGCCATACAAAAATAAATATATTTATATTTCTGAAAATTACAAATAATTTTCTATATAAATATGTTCATGCATAAATATTTGTATTGCATTATTACTTATGAGAGTGTGGAAAATTTATTAAATTTTTAATTTAAAGTGAGAAGTACTAAAAAATTAAAAAAAAGCATCTTAAACTTTAACAAAATAAATTATTTTTAGGAATTACTTTTAAAAAAAGTTCCTTGAAAAAAAGTTAAAAATAGTTTTTTTCCAAACCATCATATGGCAACTCTGGAATGAAAGTTTTTAAAATTGCAATTATGGTCAGGGATTCAAGGTATGACTGCATTTTCATATCGCCTTCCCCTCAAAAGTTATAGGCTCTTAAAAGTAGACGTCTTTAACGTAATTAAAGAACTTTTTTTGGTCAAAAATATGCGAAGACTCTTTTGCCTCAAAATTAAAATTTTCCTTTCAGAACACATTTATGCCCGTATTCATAATGACAAAGTGTATGCTAACTAACTTGCTGTTAACATTTTTACAAACAAATTCCCATAAGGGAAAGGCGGCAGCTAGTTAGTTAGCATATGATTTTTCATTTTGAATACGAGGGGTAGTATTTATATTTTTCTGCAAGACTACTTCTTTTGGATTTCCCTAATATTCCTAAATATTCCCCACCTGTTAATTTTTCTTTCTTAGACTATTCCGAATTCAGGGAAAGAATTTATTTTATTTCATTTTCACCTTGAACAACTTTTTTCTCTGACAACACCACAAGAATTTAAAAACGAAAAGCGGGCGACAGTTTAATACAACGAATACTGAAACTATTCGAATGACGAATATGTTTTGATTACATCAACATCACTATTTTGTTTAATTTATTTTTTATTTTATTTTTACACCAATTTGAAAAAATTTAATGAAAAAAGTTTTAAATGGTGCAATTGCTCCAGGTTTGTTTTTTAATTTGTTGACTACAAAATGTTAGATTCTTCATATTCTTGGGTGGATGACTCTTGCAAAAGCCTTTGAATAATTGAAAACTCTATATTTTTGGTTTCAACAGAGATTTTTATATTCCAAACTTTATTTTAGGTATGATCCTACTTTAAAAGATTTTTAAATTATTCGTTATTAAAGGAATTAGGCATACTGTTTTTGCCAAATTATCTTAAAAACATTTAGTTAAACTGTTTAGCAACTTTATGCATTCGGCTGTAAGAATATAAGAACATTTGTTCCACAAAAACAAAAATCAAACAAACAAAGAACACCGCTTTATGTGTGGACAAGGCAATTTTGGTAATTCTTCACAGTTTTTTAGGAATTGTGAGATTTGTTTCTTATCTAATTTTTTTTCCATTTTAATATAAAGAATAGCATGTTCATTAACAAATAGTCTATTGCAAAATAAAAGTTTAACATATTCATAAAAAAATACAAAAATTTGTTTTTACGAATAACCGAAAATTTTATTCGATTTTGTTGAAATACTGTACATTAGAGCGTACCACCTTACAGGCAAAAAAAAAAGTGCGACGTACACCCTCCAATATGAAGTATTTTTGCAAGGAGGTTTCAAAAAAAAATTTTTTTTTCCCGAACGTAGGGGTCGCCATTTTACATTTTTCGTTATATCTTTGGTATTTACAGTCGGATCTTAAAGTATGATACATCGATGTTTTTCTCTCGAGAAGACCAGTGTTTTGCTCTAAGGACATTTTGACCTCAAGTATCCCGTTCTAGTAGTTACCCACCAGATCTCAGTTGCTACGACCCTAATGTACCACCCTAATGTCAGAAAATTAAAGCTCGCAAAAAATCATTAAACTTTTGCTAAGGAAGTTTTTCGCTAAACCCAGTAGAATTTTTTTTTATATATTGGTTGCCGAACGTAGGGGTCGCCTTTTTAAATTTTTTTTAATTGGATTTTTCCTTTATAGCAAAACACTGGTCTCCTCGAGGCAAAAAAATCGATATATCACACTTTAAAATCCGATGTTAAATGCCGAAGCTAACGAAAAATTGACAAAAGGCGACCCCTACGGTCGGCAAAAAAAATTTTTTTTACAAACCGCCTTCCAAAAATACATCATATTGGAGGGTGTATGGCGAACTTTTTTTTTTTTGAGGTACGGTCTACTGTACATAGTACAATATTTAGAGATCGTTTCATTGAAATATACCAAATTTGGAGAAAATCGGTTAATATTTTCACATAATTCAACTACAAAGTTCTCCTTTTGTATCACTGAATTATTTAAATTGTTTAAGAGAATATAAAAAAAACCATAGCCTACTTTCTAAGGGTATTTATGTTCGAAAAACAATTGCCTACTTTAGGGATTTTGTAAAAAATTAAATTTTGTGAAATTTGATTTAAATATGTATAAGCAAATTTTAGTCATGATAATAATTCATGTAAGCGATTATAATAAACTAAACAGCCTACATAGTTATTCAATATTGCTACTAAAATATTGGTTGCAATACAAACCACGACTAAAATGATACAACAAAATCCAGATACAATTCATTCAAATAGAATATTGAAACACTTTAGCTTAAGCTCTTAACATTTAAATAAGCTTATGGCAAAAAAAGTAATATGTACACTAACAGAAAAAAGTCTGTAGAATTTTTTGCTAAATCTATGAAAAATTAGTTAAAAATTACCTTGAAAATAAAAACTGCTGAAATTAATAGACTTTTTTCCTAAATATTATTTAGATAATTAAGGCTAAAATAAAACTGTTAAACAATTTTTGTTTATATTTCAGTTAGTTAATTTTAGATAACTGAAAATTTGATATAATCCAATACAAACATTTAACCAAATTTTCAACTATTTAGTGTATCTCAATTTTCGATTCTCTATAGCTTATTTTCAATCATCATAATCAGTGTTAACAGGTTTTCAGGAGAGCAAAAAAACTGATTTATATTATCCTTTTAAGATATTTTATTGACATCATATGCCTTAATAATTCACGAGCTCAGTTACTGAAATCATCATTAAGGCAATTTTTAACCCAGTAACATGAGAACAGGCCTATAAAAAATATACGGGCTTATTTTTTCTGTCCCCTCTTGTGATATAATAAAATTTCATTCAAATCGGAGTGAACCATACGGCAGACTTTCCTTGTAAGAAAAGGCCAGGTAATCAGAACATACAATTTTTAAAATTTATTTTTGGTATCAGCCAGATTTTGGGTTGGAATTTGTATGAACCAACATTTCGCCGTGGAAAAGAACCAAATTTATGGTTAACCGAAATTTAAGATTTTCAATTAACTGGTTTGCAAAAACCTGAAATATGGGCAAAACCAGTTTTTCGGTTAACCGATTAACCGGTTTGGAATCGCTACTTAAAAAATATCCGATAGTTTATTTTTACTGCTTTTTTAGAAGTAATACCGAACAACTTCAAAAAAATCACTTCTTTCATTGCTTCAAAAGTATCCGTTAGATATTTTTACAGCTCTTTAAGGCGGGTATCGATCATAGAAAAAATTTTGTTTTCGAAATCTTTTTGTATTTTATTTGTATATACGATACTCTTCAGTATATGCTCCGAATTCCAGTAAAAAATTCGAAGAAATAAAATTTACACATGTTTTTTGTAAAATATGTTTTAGTCTCAAAGTAATATTCTATACGTTAAATTTGTATACAAAAATTTTTGGGTGCGATTTTATTTCGTTGTTTTTATTAGAAATCTTATATCGCATAATATGGCAGAACAAAAAGAAAAAACTACATCCAAAGATGCAAGAATTGAACGCAGTCTTTAAAGAAATTACCCTGTGGGCGAAGGCACGTCACATGAGGTTTAATATTAGATATAAAAGTAATCACCAGGGCAGCGACTTTCAATCAATGAGAGAATTGTCTTCACTTCAGTAATGAATTTTTATTGAAGTTCATAATGAAGAGAAGTTCATTTTATGAAAAGTTCATAAAATTAATGAAACTCTTCATAAAATTAATGAAACTCTTCATAAAATTAATAGGCCACTCCTCCAATGAATAAATCATTCAGCCAATGAAGATCTTCATAAAATCTATTAAGCTATTTCATTTACTATTATTTATTATATTTGGTTGTTGTCGTTGCTAAGATGGAGTGGATAAATAAAAAGTTTAAGGGGGGTATGGAATCTAGGAAAAATTTTGTTGTCGATTTTTTTTTTATATTTTATTTCGATAGAGCATACTCTTCAGTATGTGCTCAGAAAATATCAATTTAAAATTCGAAGCAATAAAATTTTCACATACTTTTTTGTAAAATATATTTTATTCACAAACTAATATTCTATGTGTTAAATTTGTACACAAAAGTATTTGGGAGCGCTTTTTATCATAGTCTTTATTATAAATCTTATTTCGCATAATACAGCAGAAAAAAAAGCAAAAAACTACATCAAAAGATGCAAGAATTGCACCCAGTCTTTAAAGAAAAGACAATGACGATTCCTCGATGGCGGGCGAAGGCACGTTATATGAGGCAGGTACGGATGGCTTTTTATAAGCCATAAAAGTAATCAATATATATAAAAAATAAAAAACAAATACACAACAAATTAAAAAATGTACGAAACAAAAGATTTTGACCGAAATGAAATGTTTAATAAATACTCTACCATCGTTTTAAGAATATTTGGGTTAGTATATAAAATACTCTTTATCCGATTCTTCCCAAATTTGGTGTACATGTAGAAAATTGCGAGATATATATTTTGTTCATTCACGGTTTTTTGAAGTTTTACAGTTTTCTTAGCGTAAAATTAATTTTAAACTTTAAACGCGTTTTCCCACAGCCCTGAGTTCAAAATCGGCGGGTTAACCGATTTCGATCCGGGTTTTTTACGATGGCCATTTTTTTGAATTTTGGTCAAATAAATTTTATATCCCCGAGCAAATGTGTTTTTTCTTGCTTTTTTGGAATTTTTAAGTTTGTTTGGCAACTTTGTAAAAAAAAAATTTTTTTAATAAAAATCGGGCCACGATAATGACTAGAGAATTTAGCTGGGATTAAGACTCACTTTATATTTTTATTTTCCGATAATTAGTGAAGGCTGCACAGTGGCAGCCGATTTTGCCTTTTTTAAAAAAGGCCGGTAATTAAGTGGCAACTCTGGCGTTTTTGCCTGGGGAAATATAAAACTGATATTTTTTAAAAATGCTACGATAACATGATTTGTAAATAAAAAAATAAAAAATTAAAAATATTGTTAATTGAATTTTTTACAACCGTTCAAATATTCCCTTTAAAATGCTGTTGTTACAGTATTTACTAGAGTTTGCTAAAAACCGAAAAATTTGAAAACCGCGGTTTCGGTTTTTCATAATTATAAAAACCGCGGTTTCGGTTATTTTTCGGTTTTCTTGTAATATTAATAGAATTGATTTAAAATAATTAAATATATATGAAAATTAAATACTTTAACACGTTCAAGATATTTATAAAAATTCGATTAAATTTCTGGCTCGAATAAAGGCAATAACGCCGTTTCGATTCGTTTGCGGGAGAAGAAAAAAGCGAAGAAAACCATTACAAAATAAATTGTTTTATTTTATTTTTTTGTCGGCAACTAAAGCTGTATTTTTAAGAGTTTAAATTTAAATTTTAGCAATCTGTTTTAAACAACCCAGCAAATAAAGATGATCATTAATGACTCAGAAATGAGCTCCAAAATCATAAACATTTTTCCACTTTTTCCTATGAAAGTGGTCCGTCCAAAAGAGCCCCGTGTGTACTCACAAATGACTCAAAAAAAGAACGTATAAAATCGAAATTTTCCTCATAAATTTAAATAATTTTGGAATCTTCTTTGAGTCCGAAAAATGAAACCTCATTTTAAGACAGCTTTTTAGATTGTAAAGACAACTTTTTGGATTGTTTGTTGAGGGTTCATATTTTCGACCAAAAAAAAAAAAGAGTGTTTTCAAAAAAACAATGATCATTTCTATGAGCTATTTAAGAATCTTATTTATGAGCCCTCCGAAATTGCTGGCTGGGAATATAAAGTTAAAATGGTACACATTTCGCGGACTACAAAATAGGACTTTTCAAAAAATACGCAGTGAAATCTAAATTGAATATGTGAAACTCAATATCTCCGCAATAACAAAAATTCTTTAAAATATAATAAATAATTCTTTAAAATGGAGAAAATTTTCATAAGAATTAAAAACAAAATTTCTAAATTCAAGACTCAAAAATATGCAATATTTAAATAAATATTTAATAAAAACCGACTTATTTTTGTCGGTTTTCGGTTTCGGTTTTGATGCTCGAAAAACCGCGGTTTCGGTTAAAACCGAACAGCAAACTCTAGTATTTACGCCCCTTAAGCAAATGCAAAAAGCGCCATAAAATTGTAACATATTTTACGGGTGTATAAAATATATCTAATGAAAGAATTCATTAAAAGTTTCATAAAATAACAACAATTATTTTAATTTTCGCATTAAAAATACAAAATTTGTTTTTTCGGGCTTTCTATATTTTCATATATTTAGTTAGAATATTCTTCTACCTCAAGTCCAAATTCTTATATGATATTGTCATAATAGATTTTATTTGTTGTTTTAAAAAAGGTTGATAATTTTCCTGATAGGCAATACAATTGTTTCGTAGCCATCACGCTAACTCATCAGTTGTCCGCAATATGAAAATGATAGCTTTACTAAACCAACCGAGACATTACATAAAGTTTCATAAAATTTTATAATAAGCTTAATTCAGTTAATAAAATTCCTTATTCATGTTTCGAAAAAATATGATTTGTAAAAAATTTCATAGTCCAAAATTAATAATAAAAAATTAATTAAAAAAAAAAAATTAAAAATTTTAAAAAATAATTCTCTCAGTATGGAAATTAATACACATCACTAAAACTCGGCCTTGTGTTTACATAAAACTATTGTATTTGAGAATTAAATGTTTAATATAAAATTCTTATTGTATGAAAATTTTTAAAAATTAATGAAATGAGGATATTTAATAAAAAAAATTAAGAAAAAGTAAATATTATTAAACAATTTCATATACATATATAAAGAACATTTTCATCAAATTTATGGAGATCGAATTTATGAAATTCAATGAATTTTTTTAACGAAATTATTAAATTTTATCAAAGAAAAGTTATGAAAAATTTCAAAATATTAATTAAATATTATATACATATTGAAATTCTTCATTGATTCTACGAAAAAAATTATATGAATTTGTATCATTAATATCATGAAGAATAATTCTTTCAGTGTATGGGAACGGAAATTACCTATAGTGGGTACCCTAATTACGCTATTAATGTATGCGATAACATATATCAAAATTTAATCAAAATCGGTGGATCCCATCCAATAAAATCTTCGTTGTTAGCAAACTTTAGAATAGCTGTATCGAAATGTGATTATAATAAAATAAACATGTAACAGTATATTGCTGGTGTAATCGTTATACTATTAATGTAAAACAATTTAAAAAAAAAAAAAAAAAAAAAAACACAGTAGTAACAACAATAGAGCTTAACAAAACAAAATCCTGTTAAAACAGGATATAAAGGTCGTTGTAATATACACAGTAATGTTGCCTGTGCATGTGTGTGCAAGTGAATCGACTCATATAAAGATGGTCATAAGTTGATGACTCGCAACCGACAATATTTTTACAACTTAAGATAAGTCTGTCAAATTATTTTTGTATTTTTAAACTGTCCGTTATGAGTTATCAACTTATGAGCATCGATATGTATGTTTGGTATGTTACAATCGAACAGCACAACATTGTACTATAAAATAACAAGCGGCTTTTTAGATTTATAACAATCTATGTAGGTATACCTACACATATAACATGTACAACATTGTATTTTTGTTTTTACAACTGCAATAAAGTATCGATATTAAACGGAAACAGGATGCATTGCTATGTTGTTCTAGTTGCTGTTGTTACAGCTTAAAAACACTATAAAAGCACATTCGTAAAGTAGCAGCAATTTATATGTCTGTCTATACAAACGTACAGAGTTATCATTGTTCTTATGGATACAAAAAAAAAAAAAAACACAAACTACATGTTGTTGGAAAATTGTAACAATAAAAAAAAAAACAGCAAACACTCACATCAAACCTTGTTTTTTACTTTTACTCTCTACCATGCTAGGTATTAGAAATTTTTGGAAACGAAATCTTAAAATGGGAAATAAATCCAACTAAAAGTACCACATGTTAACTTTAAGCGAAAAAAAGACACAGAAAAGGATTAAGCGTGATGTTCCGCGTAAAAAATAGAAATAAAAGCTTTAGAGCTGCAAACAAAAATGCAAACTAACGTTGATGGTGACATAACAAGATTACATTTGCATGCTACAGTACGCTCAAAATAATACGCCAGTAGAAGTAATTGAAAAATCAGTTGATTTACTTGTAAAGTCTATTGATTTTCGACTTTAACCTTAATATGCATATGAGGCTTTTCATATCAAAAGTCCAGCTAAAAATAAAAATTTAGTTTATCGTATCAATGTCAAACTAACATTATTTATAAAACATGGAACAACTTGTTAAATTTTTCTAAAAAGAAGCCAAAATAGGCGTGGTTAAAATTAGACGAATAAGGGGTTTTTTACATTTTTCTTATAATTTAATGGAATTTGAAAAATGCTAGAAATTAGAAAAATATAAAAAATTTTTAAAAACTTCGGAGCTAGTTCTGAATTTTAGTAATACATTTTTTTAATTAATTAGAAAAAAAAAACAATTTTTATTTTTTTGAATAAAAATTAAAACCCAACATTTTAATAAATTTTTTCTTAAAAACGGCCATAATAAATATTTAATTTTCTAACACTCATAAAAAAATCTGGAAAAATATCACAAAAAAGGGTATTAAAAATTTGCTAAAAATTTCTTTGCAAAAAAAAATCTCTGAAATTAGCAGATTCTTTTGCTAAATACTAGTAAAATAAGAGCAAAAAAATAAATTGTTAAATTTACAGAATTTTAGTTATAATTAAGTTAACTTTTAGCTAATTGAAAATGGCAAACTGTATTGTGAAATGTGCAGAAAATTTTGCTAAATATTAGTAGACTAAAAATAGCAAAAACAAACTGTTATATCTACAAAATTTTTATTACTTTTAAGCGAAATTTAGTTGACTGCAAATATCAGTCTATCCTGCTAAAATTAGCAGAAATATTTGCTAAAAAAATTGTAAACTGCTTTTTTCGAAAAATCAAATTTTTATATGCATTAAAAAAGTAAAAAAAAAAAAAAATCGAAAATTATAAATTTTTGATGATTTTTTAGGCTACTAATTATTTAGCAAAATTTTTGCTGATTTTAGCAGGTTAAGTTGTTATTTTCTATTAACAAACATTTAAATCAAATATATATAAAATTCTCTTTATTTAACAGTTTTATTTTTGCCGTTCATATCTTATTAATATAAAGTAAAAATGATCTGCTAATTTCAGCAGTTAAATATTTCTGCAAAGATAATTTTTAACTAATTTTTAGTAGTTTTAACTAAATTTTTTACAGACTTGTTAGTTAGATGATTTTCTATCAACTCTGAAAGTTTCAGCATGTTAATCGGCTTTGTTTTGGTGAATATATTAGACTAGATTAAATAAAAAAGGCACTACGCACTGCGACCAGTATAGGCCTTTTGTGCTACCTAGAGTTCCCTACAGATTCAAGCTACCAATAAAGCGAATAATCTTATTATGATAATTTTTGAAGACGGTGAAGATGGTCCTTGAATATTACATATCGCAAATATTCAATAAAAATTCAAATATTTGTTCTATATTCAGTGAGTGTCTCTGTACGTATACTTAATATAGTAATTATACGTTTAGGTGCCCCTAATATGCCACCAAGGGTCTCCAAATTTTTTGTTACCCAACAAAAATTTTTTTTAAGTAATGCCTCTTTCAATGCTTTAATTGTATCCGTAAGTGCATTTTTACTGCTTTTTAAGTAAATCCGAACAGCTTCATAAAAATTACTTCTTTGAATTCTTGCAACGTATCCGTTAGTATATTTTTACACCTTTTTTAGAAGTAATTCTGAACAACATTCGAAAAATGTTGTTCAGAATTACTCTAAAAGTGGTCCTAAAAAGTGATTTTGATACAGTTTATTTCCAAACAGATGATTGCGGGTTCGATTACAGATGATAGCGGCTTCGATTTTATTTTTTAATCTGTTTTTTAATATTTATAATTAATTTCTTTAAATTCAATATTTCTTTAATTTTTAAATTTTTAATATAAATAACTAAGTAAAAATGTTTGAGTTTAGTTCTCATAAAATTCTTTACTTTGAGTTAACGTAAATACAAAAAACTAAAACCTACAATGTAGCCCATAAAGACAATCTGCTGAAAGTGCATGGTAGCACATGAAAATGCATTAATTGTCAATTATTGGTTCTAGGAAAGTTTTTTTCATAAGTTTTTTCTCTGTTTGGAATTTGTCATATTTTTGATCTTAAACCGAACAAAAATTACACTCATTGTAACAATCTTAAGATCACTTAAAACCTACACTAATTGAAAAAAGTCCGTAAAAAATTTAGTTAAAACTACTAAAAATTAGTTAAAAATGATGCTGCAGAAAAGCTGCTAAATTAACAAATTATATTTCGCTATATATTAGTAATATAGGAACAGCAAAAATAAAATTTGGTAAACATACACAATTTTAGTTATATTTGAGCTAAATTTTTGTTAATGGAAAATAGCAAATTAACCTGCTAAAATCAGCATTTTCTTAAATAATTAGTAACCTAAAAAATGACCAAAAAATTAAAAATTTTCGAAATTTATTTTCGATTTTTTTTAAATGCAAATAAAAATCGAGCCTATTGAAAACAGCAGTTTACATTTTTTTAGCAAATATTTTTGCTGATTTTAGCGGAATAGACTGCTAATTGCATTTAACTAAATTTTGCTTAAAAATAGAAAAAATTTTGTAGATATAACAGTTTATTTTTAGTCTACTAATATTTATCAAAATTTTCTGCATATTTTACAGTACAATTTGCTATTTTCAATTAACTAAAATTTAACTTAAATATAACTAAAATTCTGTAAATTTAACCGTTTTAATTTTGCTGTTCTTATTTTACTAGTATTTAGTAAAAAAAAATCTGCTAGTTTTAGCAGTTTTTTCTGCAGCATCATTTTTAACTAATTTTTAGTAACTTTTTATGCTATTTTTACAGATTTATTTCTATGAGTGTGCGGTAAAAAATATACGATTTTTAAAAATATATAAAATAAATGAATGCTTTTATTAGATTTGAGATCATATAAGTAAACTACAGAGACTAAAAATTCAAAAAAAATTCGATTCAATTTATAAAACAAAAATGATATAAAATCCCTTTTTATGCACCTGTGAACAAAGTACTGGGAAAAAATACTGAATTACAGTGCACTTGTTTACCAACTACTTTTATTGAAGAGAATAAGACACAATCTTTCGCAAGGACAAAGTGGTGGTTTCATGCCAGTCAACTTTCATAGCAAAGTGTAGTTCAGAGGTAGAGAGCTAGACTAGAGATCGTGTGGTAGGAAGTTCGATACCCCGCGGCAATAAAAAAATTTTTTTTTTTAAATATAATTTTTTTTGGTAAATTTTTTTTTTTTAATTTTCAATTGATTGGAAGCAACAATCTGTTAATCCTGAGCAAATCAAACTTTTTTTCTGGCTTTACTGATTTTTATTTCGAGCGTATCATAAAAAAAGCTTTGTTGCTTTTAAAATGGCAACCAGACTTTATCGTCATGCCATACACATAGATATTTTCGGGCTAAAATCGAGCTGTGATATAAATTTCACAGTTGTATTTACATTGACATTCCGCTTGACACAAAATGAACTTGTCACAAATGTTTGAACAACATAAAAGACCACACACACATACACACGCGTTTATGATAACACACACATGCATATAGTAACACACACACTCATACAATTGTAAACGCTTAGATAAACACAAACAGTTGTGACTAACACAACATGTCTTTATAATTTTGTTTTTGTTGTTTCTTACAGTTAAAAAACATGACTTTTTTCCATGTCTTTCATTTTTCTTATAACACAGAATGTATTTGTGGTGGTAAAATACACATCTGTGGCAATATTGTTTAAATACCCGTATTGTCAAGATAAAAACCATGTACATACAAACATAAAAACTGGAAAAACTTAAATGGTTTTTTCATTAAAGAACGTACAATTATATAAAAAGATTCAGTTTTTTTATTGCAAAAAGTTTTTCTTTTGCTTAATGAAATATACAGATATGTATGTATGAAGCTTTCCATGTCAACTACTACAATATTTATTGCGCTATATGATAAGAATACATTTTTTCAAATATTAACAATTAATGCGTTTTCAAGTACTACCAAGCACTATCGTCAGATCGTCTTTATGGGGTACAGTCCAAATTGTAAAGTAACGTGCCTATTCATACGAAAAGTCTGTGACTCTTAATCATGACAGTATTCACCATGTATTAGTTGTTGCAAAGTCACAATAAATTATAATTATTCAAATTTTTGCTTGAAAGTTTCAAAAAAATTAAGACGTGGTATCGACACAGTCATACTATTGACAAATAAAATTTGAATTTTTTGAATTTTATTGTTGTTTTGTATGAAAAGTTATGACTATCAGTCTCAAAAATAGTCTTATGGCGGTCACAATGAGTCACAAGTAGGAATAGGCACCTAATATTCCCTTATTTCAAAATGTTAATAACAAGGTTGGCAACCGATACCGTTATAATACCGTTATCCGTTTCAAAACCCTTTCAAATTGACAACCGATACCGATACCAATACCGAAATTCTTGATTTCAAAAAATACCGGTATTCAAAAACCTTTTCCCTTAATACCGGTATCGTACCGGTATGGAATCGGTTTTAAAAAATTGTTTTTTTTCACGTTTTTAGCAAAAATACAAATTTTTTTAATATAAAATTGTTAAACAATTAAACTTTATTATCCATTGTTAATAGAAAATCGTGTTATAAATTCAAAGTGCGGTTATCAGCCTTTAGTTTGCATTGGCAACATTGTTTTTAATTTATTTAACTTCATAAATATTCTCTAACTTGTGACAAATTTAGTAAATATAATTTAATATATAAACTGGTTTCTTAAACCTTTAATTGAATTTACAGTTTCTTTTAGAGAATCCTTTTATTAATTTTGTAAACTTATTTTTTTTTATTTTATTATATGATCTCAATACAAATATAAAATATTTGTAGTGAATCAACTTGTGTTCCGAAAATCAAAAACAAAAAAAACACTCTAATATAGGGCCTATATTCTGCAAAATAACCATTGGTACTTTTTTTTAAGAGAGCATAACTTAAATGCCTTTATTCCCTTATTTTATTTAACGACGGTTATATATATATATATCATATTATACATCACTGGAAAGCTTATAAAAAAATAAATGATCTAATGTGGAAATAAGTATAACAATTTATATAAAAAAAGGAGTATGTAAAAACGTATGTTTTTTAAACTTTTTGTATGGGAGCATATTTCAAATTTACGAAATTAAAAAAGAGTATATCACAGGATTAATATATCCATCAAAATATGAAGTTTGATGTACATATTTCCTATGTTTAGCACAGAAAGAGGCCTAAATTCTTTAAAAATGTACCAAAAAAGGTGTTTCGGGGAAAATTTTGTCAAACCTGATGTAGTGCGAATATCGAAAAACGCAAAAACACGTTCCGCTTAAATTTAATAAGGAATAATATATATGAATTCAGCAGCCATAACAATATAGTTCTCCATATAAAGTACCCAAAATTTTAGAAAATTTTAAACCAGCAAATTCGAAAGAACAAAAAAGTACCAAAAAAAGCTACCAGTGAAAAGCCCTCAAAAATTTCTTTCCAGCAATACCACACTTGCACATGGTTCCTTTGGTCGAAATATCTTAAAAAGCAAAAAAACCTAAAAAGGACCCATTTTTGAACCCCTTTTTGGACCCTTAAAATTCCGAGGTGGCCGATAAGCTGAGACAGGTCGATCTTAGATTTTTTTCTCAATCACATATCCAAAATCAAAATCATCAAAATCGGAGTGTTTAGGCTGAAGTACTTCCGTTGTTAGAAATTTTTAATAACTTAAATACTTATCCTTTATAAAAATTTAATAAAATTGAGTTTTTTATAATTACCCAGGTAGAAAAATACAAACGGCACAATGTCGGCCCGGTATCGGAGACGGTAGTACATGTACTGGCAAATCGTCGGATCTTTAACTTTCACTGTACTGGCATGTTGTCGAAATGATAACACCAATAAACGCTTGGCCGTAGTTATTTCCCAACGTTGGCGCAGGCTTGGGATTTTATTTTTTTGGTATTATCCCAGTACATTTAATAACAAATTTAGTAGTTTGCTAGAACTTTACCGTCCTCTTAGTGTACATCACAAATTTTTAATGTATTTTTTCGAAACTTCACAAGAAAAGAATGGTGATGTCTCTCTTACATAAATAATTGTTTAATAGATGTAAAAATACGTAAAATTTATAAAATTGTTAATTTTAATAGATTAAAAAAAGCTCGTTAATTTTCAGAAAACAGTACTGGCAAAGCACGTTTTAAGTAGTACCGACATTTCGTAAAAAACAGTGCTCTTCCAGTACAACCAGCAATTTCTACCTGGGTAAGAACGTTTTTTTTATATTTTTGTAAATTTTTTCAATAATACCGGTATATACCGGTATTAATGTTTCGGTATCGGTTATACCGCTACCGAAATGATTAAAATACCGTTACCGATACCGATACCGAAACAAATAAAAAATCGATACCAATACCGATACCTATACCGTTATTCGTTTCGGTTGCCAACCTTGGTTAATAATATGGTATCAAGTGCCAGGGTGTAATACAGGGATAACAAATAATCGTTGTAAAGGTAACGATACACGTTCAATATTATTGATAATTGTTTTTAAAATCAACCAATCAGAACAAAGTTTTTAAAAATAAAATGTTCTGATGAATAATATTGAACGTGTATTTCTGCCTTAAAAGTTTTTCGCTTTCTTTCTAACTATAAAAAGAATTAAAATTAATTATAAAAAGAATTAAGCCATAAACATCCCTGCAAAAAATTGCAAGTAGTGCTTTACAAACTACTTCTTTTAATGCTTCACAAGTATCCGTTAGTGTATTTTTACTGCTTTTTTAGAAGTTATTCTGAACAACTTCAAAAAAGCACTTCTTTCATTGCTTCCCAAGTATCCGTTATTACATTTTTACTGCTTTTTTAGAATTATTTCTGAACAACTTCAAAAAATCACTTCTTTCATTGCTTTCCAAGTATCCGATATTAAATTTTTACAGCTTTTTTAGAATTACTTCTGAACCACATCCAAAAAATCACTTAAGTATTGCTTCTAAAGAGTAATTGCTCTAAAAGTGATCGTAAAAAGTGATTTTGTTATCATTTGGCATTTCCAAACAGAGGGTCCCGGGTTCGATTTCCGGCGGGACCAATATTTTTTTATTTTTTTTTCAAATATATTTATAATTAATTTGTTTAAATTCAATATTTTTTTAATTCTTAAATTTTTAAAAATATGTATATATAAAAAAATTGTGAGAAATTGATTTTTATGTACCTGTAAAAATAGTACTGAAACCAATATTGAATTGGAGTGCACCTTTTACACTTGTTTAATAAGTACTTTTATTGAAGAGAATAAGGAACAATATCTCGCAGTAACAAAGTGGTGTTTTTATGCCAGTCAACTTCGATAGTAAAGAATAGCTCAGCGGTAGAGCTCAGCGACTAGCAATCGTGAGGTCGCAAGTTCGATACCCGGTGGCGGCAATTAAAGCTTTTGTAAAATAAAAAAAATATAATTTTTTTTGTGAAGAATTTTTTTTTAAACTTTTAATTGGTGAAAAAGAGCTTCGTTTGCACTCGTTCCAAAAGTACTGAAAAATGTTAAAGTCAGAGAGTCCTCTCCTATGACAACTCAATGTTAAAATCTAGAGTTGGGCTTAATCGTTCTTTTTGGTGACTTGGTCTAATCGTTCAATAAAATTCATTGAACTAGTTGGTTCAAATCGTTCTTTTTTGGTATCGTTCTTTTTTGTCATGAGCTGTATCTGAACAGTGATTCGTGAACGGTGTCGTTCGTTCGACAATTTATTGGCGCACTACATGTTACCTGTTTATATTCATTTTATTGCGCATAGACTAATAGCAATGAACTGAACCGTTCAAATGAACTAGCTCGTTCATGAACGACACAACTCTATTAAAATCATTAGTGTTTATGTTAAAAAAGAAGTACATCTAGATTATCAATTGTAGTGCTTTTTCTACTGCTTCGGGATTCAATGTTTTTATAATCAACAAATCAAAACAAAGTATTTAAAAATAATATGTCCTGATTTAGTAGGTTTGAGGTTAAGAAGAAGCATAAACCTTTTCTTCAAATATTATAAAAACATTAAATTTGCAAATCAGACTAGATCCAGTTTGTGCTTTTTTTATGGACAGGCTTCATCAGTGATTTTCCATTAAATTGTATCATTGTTTATATTTTTATTATTTTTATTGTCAGATTGTCTTTATATGAATACTTTCAGAAGTGATCAAACAGACATATACAAAAATTCTACTTTAGATTTTTTTGTTTATCTTCTTATTTCCTCCGTGTCACCTTTTCGTACGGTTTTTACGTACAAGTGCAGGCAATTTGTGTATATTGGAGACGGACTGCCAACAGGTCATTTTTTATAGTAAAGTGTTGTTTTTTTAAACTCGTCGTATAGACCAAATACAATTAATATTGTAATTAATATGTATTGGTTGATTTGTGAAAACTTGATCAATAATATTGACACGATGGTGATTATTAGGGCAAGGAATTTTATGCAAATGCATGTTTTTTCTCGATAGTCCAAAACTAATATGGACTAAATATTTATCCGAATCATCAAATTTAGAACAAACTGGCACCGATTTGTAGTTGCATATTTTTACATATTTTGTCATAAATGCATGTTTTTGCATATTTTGACTTTAAATGCATATTTGGTGTCTTTTTAATGCATATTTTGTGCTTTTTAATGCATATTTGTGCATATTTTTGATTTTTAGGAGCATTTTTTATTTTGTAAAAAAATATAAAAAATTGATACGTTTTCATTATTTGATTCAATCAAAATAAACATTCTTAAAACCTTATTGACCTATGGGAAATCTTCGAGTTCTGTGTCTGTTTGCAAAATAACTAACTTAAATACATTTTTAAGTTTTAGAGTGCATTATTTTTGCAAAAATAATAGTTTTTAGTGCATATTTCTTATATTTTTATTGCATATTTTTCTTTTTTAACCGCATATTTTAGGAGCATATTTTACATTTTTAAGTGCATGAAATTCCTTGCCCTAGTGATTATACATAAGTACTGTGGCTAAAACCGATTAAGAAATATTTATATTTTTATTGAATATTTGAGATATACAATAGTCTACGAATATAAACGAGTACTAAGTATAATATTTTCAATATTTTATTTTTTAAATTGCCCAAATTAAATTATATTGAATTACTAGCATTTTCCAAAATTCATTTAATTATTGTAATTGATATACTAAAAATGAGCGCTAAAAAGGCAAATATTTAACCTTACATCGCTTGCTTTTTGTAAAAATTACAAAAAATGTATTTTTTTATTTATGTCATATATGACAATATACATTTTGTAAGTTTGCATTGCGACGATATACTATTTTTTTTTTTTTTTTGCTGGACGGTTGCCATGGAAAGCCTTATGTGTATTACAAAATTACCACATTTACATATACAAACATATATCTAAGCAAACACTTAATATTCAACAAAACACAGTCATATTCCAAAAAATATCTTATATTGTAAAACTAAAACCGCAAATAACAATTTTTGGGAATATTCTAAACCAACTGCAGCTGGTTATTATTTCAATATCTACCAAATATGTGTGTATATAATGTTTATTAAATTTTAAAAATTCAATTGCAACAATTCATTTCATTCAATTTTATTTTTACATAATTTAAAAACATGCATGTGGTTATTTTTTTCTTTAAATATTTAAATAATAAATTATATGTAATTTTTATTAAAATGAATATTTATACGGCCATATGCATAATCACCATTCGTTTTTTTTTAAAGAGAGGCAACACTCTTGCGCGAGGTGTTGAATCTTACAACAGTTGTTGCGCTCCATCTGATGAAGAGTTGGCGAACTTTGTTGAAGCTTTTTAGTTCATTGCCCTGTTATATTATTTTATTTCGGTGGGATTAAGTGCTATGGGAATACTGAAGCAGGACGCTGCGATATGTATGAGGGATAGAAAAAACTCATACATATTATTATTTTATCATAAATTGATGTTGCCTTGGCTGGGAATCGAACCTGCAACCTTATGTGTAACAGTCCACCTGCTAATCATTACACCACAGCGCTCACTTTTTTTAAAATTTTATAAATATAAATATACCGTCAGACAAAATTTAACTTTTACACCCACCCACCTATAAAAAATCCAATACATTATGAAAGAAGAACTTAAAGTAAAATAGCCGTGTTTTTCGCATTTTCCAGATCAACTCATTTAACTATTAAAACTGCAAATTAATATTTGGTTAATATATTTATATGAAAGGCTGTTTTAGTTGCTAAAAATTAAAAAAAAATAAAGGGTTCTTCAATAAGAGCGCTACAAAAGTTTTTTTAAATAAAACAAAAACGGTTTTGGATATCAATGAAACTCTTTATTCCTGTAAAAGTAAGTTCGATGCCATTATGTATGGAAATCGATCTCTTTTGCATGGCCACCATGGGCACGCTTGTAGAAGTCCAGACGTTGAACCCAATTTTCGACGGTTTAAAGCATAAATTGGCCGATATTCGTACGAAGTTCATCAATCGTCGCTGGCTTGTTGGCATAGACCATAGACTTGAC
Source organism: Leucophora obtusa (assembly GCA_949987735.1). Classification (NCBI taxonomy): domain Eukaryota; kingdom Metazoa; phylum Arthropoda; class Insecta; order Diptera; family Anthomyiidae; genus Leucophora; species Leucophora obtusa. The sequence goes on from OX465295.1 coordinate 77,608,223, forward strand.
GTAGCCCCACAGGAAATAGTCCAACGGCGTCAAATCGCACGACCGAGGCGGCCAATCGACTGGACCATTTCGTGAGATAACACGTTCTCCAAACTTGGTTTGCAATAAATTGATTGTGACATTCGGTGTGTGGCTTGTGGCGCCGTCCTGTTGGAACCACATGTCCTCCAAGTCCATATCATCCAATTGGGGCCTAAAATATTCGGTTATCATTGAACGGTAGCGATTCCCATCACAGTAACGTGCCGGTCTTGATCATCCCGGAAGAAGTACGACCCAATGACGCCGCCGGCCCATAAACCGCACCAAACCATAATTTTTTCGGGATGCAATAATGACTCATGGAGTACGTGTGGATTGCTGTCTGACCAATAACGCATATTTTGTTTATTGACGAAGCCATTCATTATGACGACCATAAATTGGACGTAGCGCTCTTAACGTTGAGGCCCCTGACTCCGAATTTCGGTAGTAAATTTTAATAATTTCGACTCGTTGTTGGCTCGTATATCTTTCCATCATGAAATGGCAAACCTTACTGAAGAGAAATGTCAAAAGAGCGGCAAGAAATATGGTGTCGTTTGCTGTCCCTATCTTTCTACTTTTGTAGCGTCCCTGTTGAAGAACCCTTTATATCGGCACAGCATTTAAATACTCTCAAAATATTTTGGATCTAGAGTTCCTGAAGCACTGCATTTTTCCTTTGGGTAGTGACTAAACTTAAAATAATACGTCACGAGAAAAATTTGTCAAACGAGTTTCAAATCGATTTTACTAATTTTTAACAAATTTTTAGTTGAAGCACTGATTTAACTAAAGATTTTATTTATCTTCATTTAAAACTATACTAAAAATCCTCAGTACTTTAACTAATTTTGAGTGTTAATTTTCAAATCTATTTATAACTAATTTTTAAGAACCTAGTCGTTAAATTTTATACAATTTATTTATTGTTAAAATATAATATTTTCATGTTTCTGTTATTGCCCGGTAGATGGCGCCACCAATGTATCCGAAGTTTTAAAGATGGCGCTATTTCTCTCCCTCCTGCTATTTTTCTGGCCCATATCTCGAAAACTAAGAGAGATAGACCAAAATTGACGAAAATTTCGACTATCGCTAACCATATAATGCCCCAGCGGAAGGGGTTATCTCTATCCAAAAATGAACCATGGAAATTCCTTAGACCCTAGAAAATTTTTAATAAAAATTTTTCACTTCATAAAATGGCCCATATCCCGAAAACTAAGCGAGATAGACCAAAGCGTACCAAATGTTTGCTCCTTTGAAGTGACCTTACTTGCCCTTAGATGATTTTGACTGGGACCGGGGAGGGTCCCGAGACCCTAAATTTTAACAAATTTTACGACTCAGTATAATTACAAATAAAACTGTTGTTTTACTAATTTCTTACTTAAATTTAGATTTGTTAAATTTAACAAACGAATTTGTTAAAACCAACTAATTTTATTTTAAGCCAAAAAACAGGAATAAATTTTGTTAAAGTAACAAATTTTTCTGTTCAGCCAAAAGACTTATTATTTTGAGTGTATGAACCCTTAATGGGCAATCTTGAATTTGCCAGATTTTTTCCTGTTCGTGTTAAGTTTTGAGCTTTGATGTGTTCTGACATACGTAGTAAAATTTTATGGCCAACATTTTTGAACAATATTTCGTCCCCGCCCTGCTCTTTTTAGGGGTGGTTTTTACGATTTGTTAGAATAGAGCCAAAAATTACCGTTATGTGGGGGAGCTAGAGGGTTAATATATTCCACAAAAATATTTGCCTCAATAGTTTCATATACTGATATGCTGCACGAACAGGCTAAAGGGGCGAAATTTTAAGCCCCCTTTCCCAACACCTAAAATAAAATTTCTATGTTATCTTTGAAAACGCCGATACAGGTATATATATTTTTTTTGATCTCCTGTACCAGAATCCATTGTCAAAACCCTGTAATTTTGGAAAAAGTTCGAAATTGTTGTACAGTGTAATTAGTTAAAATTATCTAAAATGTGATAATCTATCTAGCGCTCAATGTTAGCACTATAATTATACCCTACACCACTACGTGGAGAGGTTATTATAAGTTTGTGCTGATGTTTGTAACACCAAAAAATATTGGTGCTAGGCCCACCTTATAGTACACCGATCGGCTCAGAATTTTTTTTATTTCAATTTAACGATGTCCGTCCGTCCGTCCGTCTGTCCATGCATTTTTGTGCGCACTCTACAGGTCGCAAATAATAAGATATTTTGACGAAATTTGGTACACCGACTTACGTCGGCCCAAGGACGGGTCCTATTGATTTTGGTTGATGGTCCATGTTTAGGCCTAGCGCTCATATGAGGGTCCCCCCAAAATTGGCTTCGTTATACGTTGCAGGTCGCAAATACGAAGATAGTTGAATGAAATTTGGCTCGCTAAATCACATGCTCCCAAGGAAAAAGCCTATTGATTCTAGATAGGATCGGTCCATATTTGGACCTATCGCCCATATGGGCTGCATTTTAGATTTTCTCATCTTTTATGATTTTATAGAAAAAGTCTGTTTTAACCTATTCAAATTTCGGATCCAAACATTAGTTGGCTTTAAGTCAGACTGGTGTAGGGTATTATTTAGTCGGCATGCCCGACTTTAACCTTTTTACTCGTTCTTTATTATAATTGATGCACAAGTTGCACAGTGTTTTATACTACCAGGTACAATCACTTTTATTAATTTTTATTACTGTTGTAATTATCGAAATTTATTTCCAATTTTTGAAATTTGGTTGTATTAATTGATTACTTTAATGTTTGTGGATTATAAATTCTACACTCAAAATATATTTTCCATAAACGATTGAGAGGTTTATTTGAAAAGTAATAGATGAAGTTTGTTTTCAATTGAAGAAGCAATTAAAATACATGGAAACATATTGTTTAACTTTTTGCATAAGTCAATAAAAAACAAACTACAAAAAATATGTATCGTCTGTAGGAGTTGATATTTTCAGTCAAATGTTCTATTTTCAGTTTTCTATTTTTAGAAAAAATAATTTAATTAATTTCGTTGTTTTCTGTTTTAAAACAAAAAAATTCAAATATTTTCGGTTTTCTTTTTTGTTAAAATAGTTTATATAATAAAAAATTATTTCAATTCAAATTCTTTACTCATACACACAAACATAGCTAATAAGAATATGAACGTGTGTGTTGTGTGTGTAGTGTTTTGAAAATTCAAACAAACAAACAAACAAACAAACAAACAAAAAAAAACTTTCAAATATGAAAAAACAAACCACAAAATCATTTTTTGCTAACGTTTTGTCAGTTAAAAATTGAATATACTTTTTAATTATTTTTATTTTTAACTATATGAATTGTTTAAACAATGTTTGAAAATAGATAGCAAAATGGTTTAAATATAATGAAAAGTCAGTAGTCCTTTTTTTCATTGTGTTTTCAATTAATTTAATATGTATTTTAGGTTGTTTTTAACGATAAAATATTGTGAGGGTATAAATAGAATACCACGTTCCACAAAATTTATTTAAAAATTTCTTATGTCTCAAACTGGGATAGAACCGGCGACCCTCCGTTTGTCAGCCCATTGCTTTTCCTCTAGGCTAAACTCGATTTAATTTTTTTAGTCAAATTTCAAATTCAAATTTTTTTTAAGTTGAAAATTTAAATATTTTGTTTATGAATAAAATTATATCAACAACAGAAAATCAATTGTGTCTTTTAATTTGAATCAATAAAAAATAAAATAAAAAAAACTAACTATAACAAAATAAAATTTCTGTTTCTAGTCTCAATATATTTTTATAATTACCAATATAAAGGAAATTAACGGCTGATGGCTCTGAAATTGACAAAACAAAATTAAATTGATAGGAAAAACTAATACTTTGGATAGAGTAATAGAAATGAAACAGAACTGATACTAGATTTTTGCTGATACTGATACGATATTTTATTTAAACGACTAAATCGCCAATAAATTGGTAGTTGTTGGTGTTGAAGGTAATGCAGAAGTTAGTATTTTTTCAATATTGATTAGAAAAGTCAATATTTAAGATAATGTGAACGTTTTTTCGTTAATCGTATATATTTTCTGTTCAGAATAAAATTTAAGTTTTCTGGTGATGAATTATAAGTAACTGTAAATAAATGATTGAATAACGAAAAAATTTCATTGGTTCCGATAGAAATTTAACCAATTTATTTTCTGTGTGTATGAATATGAAATACAATAAGTTTTTTTTTGTTGTATAATTTTTGTTATAGTAATATATTTGTTTTTTGCTTTTTATATAAATTTAAAGAGGGGCAAATATATAATCAAAAAAGCATAAAATGTTAAATAAAGTAGAATTGCAAGAGTTAAATGAAACTGTAAACATATGAAACCAAAGTGTACATTTTCTTCTGACGCTCACAGTATGTAGGACTATGAATACGGTAAATTTGACATTGATACTATATACTTTTTTCTGTAGCCTTATATATAAATATTGTACCCAGAGCTTTGAAGAATTAATTCCTTAATTCAATTTTTCAATTCTGAATTAAAAATTCGATGAATTAATTCACTAAGCACCATATATTGAATGGAATTAATTCATATTTGCTTTCGTTCGATTTATTTTGTTACGAATTAATTCAATTGCAATAGTTCTTTTTATTAAATCAAATGAATTAATTCACCGCTGAGCGCGTTCAGTTTTATAAATCGAACGGAAAAAAAGTGAATTAATTCCTTACTGAATTAATTCACCACTGAATTCATTCAATTTCATTTTCATTCAGTGAACTAAAAAAAAATAAAATTACATTCAGTGAATTAAAAAAAAAATAAAATAAGTTCACTGAATTGAAAAAAAAATAAAATAAGTTCACTGAATTGAAAAAAAATAAAATAAGTTCATTTTTCAGTAGAAGAAAACAATAATGTACAAATAAAAATTTTAAATAAGCAATTTTACAGCGTGTGCTAGTAAAAATGAACAAATTAGAAACCGGATGCTGTTTATCAACCTACATGATTCAAAAATAAAGCCTTTTACTATTAAAAATAAAAACTTTACAGATATAGATAAATTTGGAAAAAAATATAACTATATAACTAGTTTGAAAAATTAATAGTTATATTTTTTTTCCAAATTTATCTATATCTGTAAAGTTTTTATTTTTAATAGTAAAATGCTTTATTTTTGAATCATGTTGATAAACAGCATCCGGTTTCTAATTTGTTACTAGCACACGCTGTAAAATTGCTTATTTAAAAATTTTATTTGTACAATATTGTTTTCTTCTACTGAACGGCAGAAAACAGCCCAGACAGAAATTGCCAACTGTACCAAAAACAAAACACTGGCAGAGCACTGATTTTATAAAAATTACCACGCTTTGTTAAAATAAGGTAAAGTCGGAAGGTCTCGGGTTCGAATACGGTCACGAACATACAATTTTTTTTCTCTTTTTTTTATTTTTTTATATTCTTTTTTTATAAAATTACATTTCGTTTTATTAAATTTAATTGTTTTTTATAAAATAATTTTTCTTAATTTTTTTTTACCGTCTATATTTTGGTTTTCCTGACGTTACGCCAACGTTGGCAGGTGAGGTCCAGCAGACGTTATGCCAATGTTTACATATTAGCCATTGTTATCATTCATTTATTTTTTAAGCTATGTTGTACTACATGTCTCGTTAGCTTAGTGTGTAGAGAGATTGTCTGGCAATCTGACGGCCCGGGTTCAAGTCACAGCCCGACCATGTTTTATTTAAAATAATTATAATTAACATTTTTATTCTAAACAAATTTTTTTTCGCAAAAAAAGTTTTTTTTTTCAAGTTTTTTAGACAATCAATTTTTTGGTTTTTCCAACATCATGACAATGTTGGCCGCTTAGTGTCAACCAACCTTTTGCCGACGCTTGTAAGTTAGATACAACTGTTGTTATCATTGATCTAATTTTTAAGCTATTAGATATTACAAGTCTTGTTAGCTTAGTGTGTAGAGATCGCGGCTGACAACCTGGCGGCCTGGGTTCAATTCCCATCAGAACCATGTTTTTAAAAAAAATACTAAAAACAATTTTTTTTAAATTTTTTTGAAAAAAATTTTTTTTTGAAAATCTATTTTTAGACCACCGTTTTTTCAATTTTGACAACGTTGTGAAAACGTTGGCAAATTTGCGCCAACCAACGGTTGGCCGCTGTTATCAATCGGGTAACAGGACAATACTGTCAAGATTGTTAATCCCACGTTCTGCCAACGCATAACCGACCATCGCCAACGGTATGCCAACATTGTGCCGATCGTATTTTTCTGCTTGGGAGGCTTTGAATTCAGTGAACTTATTTTATTTTTTTTCAATTCAGTGAACTTATTATTTTTTTTTTAATTCACTGAATGTAATTTTATTTTTTTTTAATTCACTGAATGAAAATGAAATTGAATGAATTCAGTGGTGAATTAATTCAGTAAGGAATTAATTCACTTATTTTTCCGTTCGATTTATAAAATTGAACGCGTTCACCGGTGAATTAATTCATTTGATTTAATAAAAAGAACTATTGCAATTGAATTAATTTTTTTAATTTGTTGTTTGATAAACGCATTCAGTTGAATGAATTCAGTGAATTACTTAAGAAAAGGAATTCATTCCATTCTAGAGAAAATTGAATTCGATTGGCAGGGAATTCATTCAAAAAGGAATTAATTCTTCAAAGCTCTGATTGTACCTAAAGACAATACTTACTGTCACCAAAAATATTAAATTTAGTATAAAAAAAGCGATTTTAATTATTTTTGTACTACATATTATGTATGTTTCCAAATTTACATTTTATAGCCTCCGGGGTGTATAATTTCAAAACAGTGTTCTAGTTATATGATATTACAAAAAGCCTTTTTTATTTTAAACGTGCTTTAAACATTTTCCAAGAAAATATTGTTCTTAAATAAATTTTGTTAAAAATTCATAGCTTGTTTGTTTTCTCCATTTTGTTCTGTTTTTTTTTCCTCTTAGAGAAAACCCCCTTGTGGCGTTTTATATTTTATGAAACATTATCGCAGCAATTTCTTGTTTTATTAAAACATATCATACATCAATTTTACAAACTTAAATATTTTTTATTGAACTAAAAGAAAGAAAAGATACCCTGAAAGCAATGATCGTATAATGCTAACAATGCCTGATGGCATTGAAAAGAAAATAATGAAAAAAGAACTTAAATTTTGTAGAGCCAAAAAGAAAAGCGCCAGTTGTAAAAACGAACAATAAAGATGTGTTAAAAAAATAACCCAGTTAAATTTTTTTAATAACTGTAAATATTAATTTAAAATGTACTTAGAACGATGATGATGATGATGCAACAAAAATAGTTAATGTTGCTTGTTTTGAGGATGAAAACTTAAGTCAAAAAATGGTCTTTTATCAAAACTACAATAAGTGTTCTCATTAGAAGATAATTTCTTTAGCATTACCTGATAAATATTTTATAATGTCTATAATAAAGTTTCAATTAATTTCTTGGAAAACTATAAAGCATTTATTTTTAATTTTATCCTAATAGTATGCTTCAATATAATTTGAATTCTTTTTTTTATTACCTACAATTTTTTTAATATCTTTCGGTCTTATGAAATATATTATTTTTTTTAGACAAAAATTCAGCTTTATGATAAAATTTGTGGCATCAAAGAGTCAATTTTTTAATGAAAAAAATATCTTATTTTAGGAAAAAGAATAAAAAAGTCAAACTATAAACTTCTGCTCCACAGCTTTGCTGGGTTTGGACATAAATGAACAGAATTTATTTTAAAACAATAGCTTTTTTATGCTGGCTAAGAGTATATTGACAATTGAAATATACTACAACAGCAGAATTTTCATTATTTTCCCCTTTTTCTTGGTTATTTGTTTTTCTTTGCTCTATTTTAAAATGATAGCAAATAAAAATTTATTGCAATACAAAAGAAAATTTTCTTATTTTTAAATAAAGAAATACAAAACCAATTGGTTGTATTATTTGCAACTGCAGTGGAGAAAAACAAAATTGTGGATACAGTTTGGACAGTATTTTTAATAATATTTAATATTAACAACGCTAGAGTTTACATTATTTTAATCACTTATAGAACCATCTTTTACCATCTTATGTTAAGGGGGGACATGACATTGGCCGTTTTTTGAAAGCGACTTTTTTTTTATAATTTTGTAGTTTAGTAAATATTCTTAAGATTCTAAGAAAAAAAATTTCATGAAAAAATTCCTACGGGTTCAAAAGTTACAGCCGGATTAGTGACAGCGCATTTTTAATTTTCGCGCTTTCTACGTAAGGCAGCTGGTATATAATACATGTTTTACTTGCTACCTGACTTTTGGTGGTTGTTATTTCGTACCTACTTGAAGGGTGAGTTTTTTTTTGTGTTTTTGAATTGCCGAATTGCTAAACGATTGCAAAAAACTATAAGAAACAGCACAACACAAGATAACGAAGGCATACAGTACGAAGCAGGCATGTCAGATTGAAGGTAACCTTTTTTTTCTTTGTTCACAAACTTTGAACGCGTTTATCTCGAAACCATGTTTTTCGTACTGGTTGCGGCACTAGCGGGTTCATTTTTTGACGAAATTTTTTTTTTTGTATTTTTTTAAACTTGATTAGCTATCGTATGACACGAGCTTTTTTTTAAATATTACTACATTTACTAAAAACACAGTATAATTTCATATTCGGTAAATATTAATCTAGCTTAGTTAGTAATTAAAGGCAAAATATTAAATTATCTCAAAATATTATAGTGCAGTTTTCAATTGTGCTTTGAAACAATTTCTAATATGGCTTTCCAAATAAAATAACTATTGGATTATATTAATTTTATTTTCAAATTTCATCACCTTAGTTAAATGAAAAAAAAATTCTCTTGATTTAAAACCCACTATTTCTTGTATCGTTTCCGGTTTTAAAAAACTTGTTTTCCATTGAAATATTGGACCACGTTTATCTTAAATTGAAATAAAGGGTCTTTCAATAAGAGCGCTACAAAAGTTTTTTAAATAAAACAAAAACGGTTTTGGATATCAATGAAATTCTTTAATCCTGTGAAAGTACGTTCGATGCCATTATGTATGGAAATCGATCTCTTTTGCATGGCCACCACAGGCACGCTTGCAGAAGTCCAAACGCTGAACCCAATTTTCGACGGTTTTCAAGCATAAATCGGCCGATACTGCTGCAATTTCACGTTCGATATTCGTACGAAGTTCATCAATCGTCGCTGGCTTGTTGGCATAGACCATAGATTTGACGTAGCCCCACAGGAAATAGTCCAACGGCGTCAAATCGCACGACCGAGGCGGCCAATCGACTGGACTATTTCGTGAGATAACACGTTCTCCAAACTTGGTTTGCAATAAATTGATTGTGACATTCGCTGTGTGGCGAATGTCACAATCATGGACTTGGATGATATGTCCTCCAAGTCCATATCATCCAATTGGGGCCAAAAATATTCGATTATCATTGAACGGTAGCGATTCCCATTAACAGTAACGTGCCGGTCTTGATCATCACGGAAGAAGTACGGCCCAATGACGCCGCCGGCCCATAAACCGCACCAAACCGTAATTTTTTCGGTATGCAATGATGACTCATGGAGTACGTGTGGATTGCTGTCTGACCAATAACGCATATTTTGTTTATTGAAGATGATTTTTCGATGAAAATCCTAATCATTTTCATGTTGTTGCTCAGCCCAATTCACGAACATACGACGCTTCTGGTGGTCAAGCGGCTTCAGTTCTTGCGTCAATTTGATCTTGTAAGGATGTAGGCCAAGATCTTTTCGCAAAATTCGCCACAACGACGTCACAGAGATGCCCAACGCTTGAGAACGACGTGTGAGAGACACATTTGGGCTTTCTTCAACTAAAGCCTCAGCGGCAGCAATATTCTCGACACTACGGGCATTTCTTTGTCTCACTGGCACGGGAACATTTTGTACTGTGCCTGTGGATTCAAATTTTTCCACTAGACGCTCAATTGTTGATCTGCTAGGACGATTATGACGACCATAAATTGGACGTAGCGCTCTTAACGTTGAGGCCACTGACTCCGAATTTCGGTAGTAAATTATAATAATTTCGACTCGTTGTTGGCTCGTATATCTTTCCATCATGAAATGGCAAACCTTACTGAAGAGAAATGTCAAAAGAGCGGCAAGAAATATGGCGTCCCTGTTGAAAAACCCTTTATTTACGTTTTAGCTGAACGACAAAAATCTATTACTGATATTTCCACTATTTAGTGTATCGTTTCAAGATTTATTCAGCTAATATAATAAAATTTATTACATTTTTTGATGCAGGGGATCGATCTAGAATCTCAAAATATACACTTTAATTAATTTTTGTTTAAATTTACCTACTGCCGAAGCAGTAGAAAAATTACCACAATTGATGATCTAGATGTACTTCTTTTTTTAACATAAACAGTAATAATTTTAACACTGAGTTGTCATAGGAAAGGAGTACTCCAACTTCAACATTTTTTCAGTACTTTTTGAACGATTGCAAAAGAAGCACTTTTTCACCAATTTAAATTAAAAAAAATTCTTCGCAAAAAAAATATATTTTTATTTTACAAACGTTTTTTTTTTTTGCCGCCACCGAGTATCGAACTTGCGACCTCATGATTGCTAGTCTAGCTTTCTACCGCTGAGCTATTCTGGCATAAAAACACCACTTTGTCATTGCCAGATATTGTGCTTTACTCTCTTCAATAAAAGTACTTATTAAACAAGTGTAAAAGGTGCACTCCAATTCAATATTGTTTTCAACACTATTTTATAAGCAATTTCTCATCATTTTTTTATATATACAGTGGTGGCAAATTTAATAGGAACGATTCAAGTTTTGTCTAATTTTTTTTTTCGTTGCCTTTATTTTTAAAAATCAAAATAGTGGCTAAATTCGCCCCGGGAGGCAAATATGTGGTTTAGAATATTGTGCAGAATTTTAACATAATGTCTGTTTGTTTTTATTTTGTCACTTGTTTTAAGTGGGCGTGGCTTTCAATGAAAAATTAGCAATATCGACCTGTTATCAAATTACAGAGTAAAATTTAGCGAGAACTGATCGGATCTACATATATAAACTGTATATTTTTGGAAATCCTACAAAATTTCCTTAACTTCTGCATTATTTTTATACAGAAATTGTCGCCAGACTTGAAATGACAGTGCCTTAAACATAAAAAAATTTTCTTTGTTTTTAGCGATTTTATAATAAAGTTAACCACATTGAAATTTTAATAGGAAATGGTTTATACTTAACATAGAAAAAAACTTGACTTTTTTTTATATCGTAGCAAGTATAGCATAAAAGTATTCGCTTTAAAATTTCAGTGTTGTTAACTTTATTTTAAAATTGCTAAAAACAAAGAAATTTTTTTTCATGTTTAAGACACTGTCAGTTTAAGTCTGGCGACCACTTCTGGATAAAAATATAGCAAGACTTAAGGAAATTTTGTAGAATTTCCAAAAATATAGTTTGTATAGATCCGATCAGTACTCGCTAAATTTTACGCTGTAATTTGATAACAGGTCGATATCGCTAATTTTTTATTGAAAGCCACGCCCACTTAAAACCAGTGACAAAATAAAAAAACAGACATTATGATAAAATTCTGCGCAATATTCTAAACCACGTATTTGCCTCCCCGGGTGAATTTAGCCAATATTTTGATTTTTAAAAATAAAGGCAACAAAAAAAAAAATTAGAAAAAACTTGAATCGTTCCTATTAAATTTTCCACCACTGTATATATTTTTTTAAATTGAAAAACTAAAAAAATATTGAATTTAAATAAATTAATTATAAATATAAAAAAAAAAAAATAATCAAAAAAAAGATAAAAAAAATAAGAAAAGTCATGGTCCCGCCGAGAATCGAGCCCGCGATCATCAGTTTGGAAATACCAAATGATACCAAAATCACTTTTTAGGATCACTTTTAGAGCAATTGTGGTTTAGAAGCACAAAAAAAAATGCTTAATTGATTTTTTGAAGTTTTTCAGAAGTAATTCTAAAAACGATGTAAAAATATGCTAACGGATTCGTTGGGAGCAAAGAAAGAAGTGATTTTTTTAAGTTATTCAGAATTAGATCAAAACAAAAAACAGTAAAAATACACTAACGGATACTTGCTAAGTAGTGAAAAAAGTACGCTCACAAAATCCGTACAAATAGGTCAAAATTGTTCTCGCGTAAATACATGTACTCTTTCCCGTTATTTAAGCAGAATTTTCACTTATTTGTACGGGCTTTTTAAGAGAAAATAACAGGAAAATTAGTTCAATTTAATCAGAACGCGTTTAACAAATTTTTGTACTTACTTTTTTTTAGTGTAGTTTTTGAAGCACTATTTCCAATTTTTTTTGTTGGGTAGATATGGCAAACTACTTCCAATGAGTAAATGAAAAAAATTACACACATGGTGCGTATGTTAGTTACGCACAAAATTTGTAAACTTACATTGACAATGCGTAAAAAAAATTCAGAGGTAAAATATGTTATAATCTGCTAATTTTAGTAGTTTTTTCTTAAAAATAATTTGGAACTCATTTTTAGTAGTTTTAACTAAAATGTTTGCCGATTTTTTTCTGTTAGTGCACTCCCTATTTTTTTCATTACTTTTTGCAATAGTGCAAAGGAAACTCTATTATTTACGTTTTGTACTTATTAAACAAGTGCAAAACGTGGACTGCAATTCAATATTTTTTTATTACAAGTGCATAAAATGCAATTTTTTGTAGTTTTAAAAATTGAAATATAAAAATTTTTAATAACTTTAAGCAATTCAATTTAAAATATTAAAAAAAATATGAAAATAAAATTAAAAAAATGTTGGTCCCCCTGAGAATTGAACCCGCGATCATCGGTTTGGAAATACCAAATGATAACAAATTCGCTTTTTGAGATCACTTTTAGAGCAATTGTCCTTTAGAAGCAATACTTAAGTGATTTTTTGGAAGTTGTTCAGAAGTAATTCTAAAAAGGCTGTAAAAATATACTAACGGATACTTTGGAAGCAATGAAAGAAATGATTTTTTAAAGTTGTTCAGAATTACTTCTAAACAAGCGGGCTAAAGCCCGCTCGATGGTTTGTATAAGTCCACAGGTGACTGGAAACTTATACAAACCAAAGATTAAATTCGGCTGTGCCGAGTCTTTAGATACCCTCCATCCTGGTGTTTTTATTCGGGGATTCTACTAAGTACAAAAAAGTATGAATTATTACCCATTTTGTATTCGGTCAATCCAATGTGCAACAAATGTGTATGATTTTTTCCACCACTACAAGTAAATATTTCAGTTTAATCTTGTTTAATCTCAGTGCTGCCACAAGCAAGATTCAAAATTCCCAAAAGTGTAGACAAAATTACCCAAAAAAAATATAAAATTATAAATGACTTCAATTAACATATTATTACAATTTGAACTCCGAAAAAAGGTAATAACCTCATCAGTAAACTTAAAAAAAAAGTGATTTGGCCATTTCAATTGTCCCATCGTTCTGGGCGTTATATTATTACAAAGAAAATTTCCTTAAATATGCAGCATTTATGATGAACTTTTGAGTCTTATATGAATCTTCATAAAATTTAGAGAAAAAATTAATTTTAGAACAAAACTCTTAAAAAGCTTGTAAATAATAGACAGTTATGATCACATGTGAACGATTTAAAAATAATCTTATTTTAGAGTCTTTCAAAAATCAAGTTTTATTTGCGTTTTTAAATACACACAAAAAAATCTTTGGCAAGCAATTGGGAGCACTTCAACTAAAATAATGTTTTTGTGGCATACACAATATAATAAATTATTCGATAAAACTTTATTAGTTGAAATTAACTTAATTACTTGGTAACGATTTTTTTGTGTACATTAATAGCTTATTTGTATAACGAAAGAATTTCGAAGCATGTATATATTAATACACTTTCCTGATGTATCGGTTTAATTCGTGGATGATCAGTCGCTGTGAATCAATTCATTAACTCGTATGAATTACAAAACAGATATTAGAATTTTTATGCAAACTTCACAATTAGATGTTAAGTCATTCATAAGCCAAAAGTAATTACATACATTGAGGCAGGGTTGGAAGGCTCTATCGCTAAAATACTGTTATAGATTCAAATATCGATACATTTAAAATACCAGTACCGAAATTAATCAAATACCATTATCCCATTATCCTTACAACACCATTATTTTTTAGTCTAAACTTTTTGTAATTCCACGTGGTAATTGTGAATTTTACATACACTTAGTTAATAAATTTATTTTACTTTACTTTGTTTTTTCATAAAAAAAAATTTGCGGAATGCACCGAAATAACTGAATACCGCTTATCTTAAAATACCATTATCGAAATAATTGCAATACAGTTAACCTTAAAATACCGTTATCGAAATACAATTATCCTTAAAATACTGTAACCGAAATAATCTATGATAGCGTTACTTACCCTCACCGATAATCGCACCGTTTCTGCTACCAACAATGCTTTGAAGTAATTGCTAAGTTGTATTCATAGACCCACTATCTATTGGCTAGTTTATGAATTAAATTCTTTTTTTATGTATAATATATTTTTTTATTTACAAATTTGATAACTTTCTCAATTCATTCATTTGAATTGTAATTTAAGTGAAAAACTAAACAATTTAATAATTGCTGTCATCCATGCCCTACCCATAAAGTGGCAACACTGCTTATGTTATTCATATAGATGTGTGCAGACCTTTAAAAATATAATTCCTTAATTCGTATTTTAAATCTCAATTTTGCAATAAGTTGATCTCAGTGAATTTTTTTTTTACCCCGATGTAGTACTTTTCAAGCTGTTAAAAAAAAATCCGCGGAGAGACCTCTGTAGGGAGTTTATTTCTGTGAAAAGTTTGGAAATGGACTTAGCTACATATATCTAAGCAGAGAATTAAAAATTCGATGAATTAATTCACTAAGCAATATATATTGAATGGAATTAATTCATATTTGCTTTCGTTCGATTTATTTTGTTACGAATTAATTCAATTGCAATAGTTCTTTTTATTAAATCAAATGAATTAATTCACTGGTGAATTAATTCCTTATTGAATTAATTCACTACTGAATTCGTTCAATTTCATTTTCGTTCAGTGAATTAAAAAAAATTAAATTACGTTCAGTGAATTAAAAAAAAATAAAATTACGTTCAGTGAATTAAAAAAAAAAAATAATAAGTTCACTGAATTGAAAAAAAAATAAAATAAGTTCACTGAATTCAAAGCCTGTTTTCTGCCGTTCAGTAGAAGAAAACAATAATCTACAAATAAATTTTTTAAATAAGCAATTTTACAGCGTGTGCTAGTAAAAATAAACAAAATAGAAACCGGATGCTGTTTATCAACCTACATGATTCAAAAATAAATCCTTTTACTATTAAAAATAAAAACTTTACAGATATAGATAAATTCGGAAAAAAATATAACTATTAATTTTTCAAACTAGTTATATAGTTATATTTTTTTTTCCAAATTTATCTATATCTGTAAAGTTTTTATTTTTAATAGTAAAAGGCTTTATTTTTGAATCATGTAGGTTGGTAAACAGCATCCGGTTTCTAATTTGTTAATTTTTACTAGCACACGCTGTAAAATTGCTTATTTAAAAATTGTATTTGTACATTATTGTTTTCTTCTACTGAACGGCAGAAAACAGGCTTTGAATTCAGTGAACTTATTTTATTTTTTTTCAATTCAGTGAACTTATTTTATTTTTTTTTCAATTCAGTGAACTTATTATTTTTTTTTTTAATTCACTGAACGTAATTTTATTTTTTTTAATTCACTGAACGAAAATGAAATTGAACGAATTCAGTAGTGAATTAATTCAGTAAAGAATTAATTCACTTTTTTTCCGTTCGATTTATAAAATTGAACGCGTTCACCGGTGAATTAATTCATTTGATTTAATAAAAAGAACTATTGCAATTGAATTAATTCTTTGAATTTGTTGTTTGATGAACGCATTCAGTTGAACGAATTCAGTGAATTACTTAAGAAAAGGAATTCATTCAATTGTAGAGAAAATTGAATTCGATTGGTAGTGAATTCATTCAAAAAGGAATTAATTCTTCAAAGCTCTGTATCTAAGTCATTTATAGTCAGATTGGAACAATATATATATATCATTGAAAGATAGTAAAAATATCTTATGGACGACATTTTTTTTTTGTTTGTTTACCCATTACCGGCGAATGAGATTTATTTTTAAGATTTTTTAAAATAAACCGTTTTTATAAAAACCACCGTATACTACCACATAATTTTTTACTTATTAATATATTCTCAAGATTAAAAACTTTTGAGTCAACCTATTTTTTTGCAGATGGTACATAAGATACAACTTTGACTCTAACCAACAATTATACTGAATTAACTCATCGGGAATCGAACATATTTTGGGAGTAAACACATTTTAAACCTATTGTCGGTATTGAGATTTTTCATTTGTCAAAAGTTACCCATACTTTGAAAGAAAAAAAATCTCACGATTTTGACCTCTAATATCTTCGATGTTTGAAGTGATCAAAACTTGATCTATATATCAAATAAAAGCTTTTCGTCTTGATAACATTCTAATAAGCAGAATTTTTGTTCTTATATAGGATTTTTATGGAATAAAAACATTAAAAAAACTAAAAAATTAAAATTCCTACGCCGAATCATAATGGGTCAACAAAAAAATGCTATCCTAAAGATATTTTTATTACCTTTCCAATGGTGTACATATTGTTCCAACCCTATCATAAATGAAGAAAATATAGTTAAGTTCATTTTTAAACTTTAAACCGAAGTAACTCCCCATACAGGCTTTTCGGTGAAAAAAAAAATAATTTCTTCGGGCCCCCAAAAGAGAGTTATATCAGTAGTAAAAATTTAGAATCAATCGGTGAGGTGCCTCTAAAGCCAACATACGTCCAAATTATTCAATCGAATCAAAATTGAATCAACACAAATAGGAACAAATCTTATCTCCCTTTATTCAATGTCCAATCATTGATTTAAAGGCATTATGAATTATTCAGTAATTTATAAAATGAATCCAATTTTATACATATAAATTCAAAAAAAGAATTAACTCTTTCAAGGTCTGGGTGTGTATGTTTGTATTTTTTTCTTATTCAGTAACAACAACAACACACAGTTAATATATTTTTCATGTTAATATGGAAAATTCTAGAGGTGCTTCTACATTTTCTTTCATAACTTTTAAACGTCTGGACCAAATATGCCCATTTCCAATAGCAAACTGCTTAAGAAATTGGACCAAAATTTTGACTAAAAATTAACATTCTCGCACAACTATTTTGAGCGTGATCGTGATTTCAACAGACAGACAGACGGACACGGCTATATCGGTTTCGCTATTGATAACGATCAGGAATATGTATTTTTTTTATGTCCCAGATTTTTTTTCGATGAGTTACAAACGGAATGACAAAATGATATATACCCTCCTGCACAGTGCGATGGAGGGTATAAAAAACAGTAAAAATACACTAACGGATACTTGTTAAGTAGTGAAGGAAGTAGTTTTTAAAGCATTACTTCTAATTTTTTTTGCAGGGTAAATATGGTAAATTACTTCCAATACGTAAAATAAAAAAAAAAAAATTACACACATATTTTGCACTGCAGTAATGCCATCACTTTCTAAATAAAACTGATGAAGTAGACCTGGAAAATCCCCGAAACGATCGTCTTTTCATTCCTGAAAGTGTAGAAGTTTTCGAAAGCAAAAACGATGTTAAGTATTTGTCAAGAGAGTATCCTGATGAAGAAAAATAGCAGTTTTTAGAAAAAAGTACTTATTATATAAATTCATAATAAGGAAATTGGCCTTGAACTAAATTAATAAATTTCTAATTAATCAATCAAAAAGGTCGAAAAAAAACAATTTTTATTTTTAAATAAAAATTAAAAACCAACATAAAAATTAATTTTCAAGCTTCCATCTTTATTCCCAATGCCATAAAAAGAAGGAAAAAATACCTTAAAATAATGAGTTTGTCATAGAGTTTGCTCAACATGTTTATCTTTAATATATTTTGAAATCCTTAAAATATGCTTTAATCTTATAATCCACATACAGTCTAAAACTATACTTTTTTTTAGCATTAAAATATATAATAACATATTATTATTATTATGATTTTTTAGAGCATAATTCATATTCAACCATATAAAAGTGTTAGAGAACATACATATAATATGAAATATTCTAAGCAAAATTATTCTACAGTAAATAACCTAAATATTTTATATGTTAACATGTGATAATAATGTGAAAAAAAGAACATTAAAACAAAAGGAAATCCGGCATAAAAAATTTCATCAAGTTTTATATATAAAAAATATTATTAAAAGAATATATATGACATACTGCCACTAACCTTACAAGGTCAATGCTTAGAATAGTGCACTACAAATATAAAAATACATTTACAAACTAGAGCAATGATGATGATGATGATGATGTTGATGATGACGACTATTAGTACATTGACACCGTAATATAAAAAGAAAATAATATAGGGTAGACATTTTGGAAGCAGTTTTGCAACAATCTATGAATAATAGTGTGTAAAATTATATATAATATACTAACATATTTGTTTGCTAAGCAAGGCCGGCTTAAAATAACAAAAATCAATTAGTTGTTAAATAAGTTGCATACTTTAAGGCGTTAAATTTTATATTTATATTAAATCAAAAGTTTAAATCAAATTTAATGCCAATAAAAGCCAATTTATAAAAAAAATATAACAAATCAATAGAAACAGCAGGCACCTTAGAATCTATAATTGAGATTTCTAGTCAAACTGTAACATACAAACATTTGCTTTACTGCTAAAGGAATTTTGGTTAAAGCAACAACAGCTTTGTAAGAAACCTGTGATTTTCATTGTAATACATAAATAACTATTAAAAATGTTTGAATTTATTTCCCAAATCATTATTTACTTGAGAGTTTACATACATATATACAAAAACCTTAATCTACATTATAATGTAGCGAGAACCCCATAAATACAATCTGATGATGGTGCTTGGTAGTACTTGAAAATGCATTAATTGTCAACCATTGGTTATAGGAAAGTTTTTTTCTCTATTTGTTTGTAAAATAAATTGTGAATTTTATTTGGAATTTATTTTGGAACAAAAATAATCCTCATTGTAACAATTTTCAGATCAGCTAAAAAATTTGCGGTAAAATATTTTTTATTATTTTTTTAATAAAATAAAATTGTACCGGGAATCGAACCTGGGACTTCGAATTGCTAGTCCAGATTATTATCAGTTATCAATTTTATTATTTTACTATCAGTGTTTCGACAGAAACAATTGCTCAACAACAGTTGAGTTGTAGACGCTGCTTGCATTTCCAGCAAAATGTCATTGATTGCATTTTACCTGTTGAATGTTGCTTTTATTTTATTACAAGTGACATGTTTTTTGTGGCAGTCATGTGATATGTTCCTTAGGGATAGTCCTGTGACATGTTCATATCAATCAGTCCCGTGACAGGTTCTTTTGAATCAGGTTCTTTCGCTTTTGTCCTGGGCCTGGTTCTTTTATATTGGTCCTGTGACATGTCACAAGAAGCAAATGACCCCCACTGCTAGGACAACCCCTTGTAGAAAAAAACATATTGTATTAATACTATTATGAATTTTTTTTTTACGATTTTTATTAAGAATTTCTATTTATTTTGCCGTTTCAAATTTGATAATTGAACATTGTTGTTAACATTAAATAGCCTTAAGTCCAAACACTATTATTGCCCAAAAGCTTATCATTAAGCATATTTTGTATTTTCATTTATCTGTCCATTTGTTTGTATTTTTTTTTCATTCATTTGCTTTCTGAGTGTCCTTAACTTTTACTTTTTCATTTCTTGCTAACGCCTTTAGTCTTTCTGTCTAATACACCGTATAATGCTTGTCATAATAATTAAGTTTCAACGGCTTTTTTTATTTTTTTTTTTTATTTCACTTTGTAATTCCTAACAGCTTTTGGTGGGTTTTTATTAAAAGTTGTCATACAAATTGTTTAAAAAGAGGCAAAAAATATAAGAAAAATGAAAGTGACATCATCTGGGGTAAAAACTAATTTATTTATTAAGTTTATTTTTTTTTTTCATTCTCAATTTTGGGGTGCTTTTATTAGCCATAATTTTCATTTTGAATTCTCATTATTTATTCGCAGCTTATGAATTTCTCATTATTTATTCTTAGCTTATGAATTTTTTTATGTAAAAATTAAAAAAAAAGGTATTTCAAAATAATTTATTTTACCCATATTGACAGTTTTATTTGTAGTTGTTAATTAACAACAGTTGTACATTAAAATGTTCTATATTAATTGTATTTAATTGTTATTGATTTTTAAGCTATTATCTGATTAACAGTGTTGTGTTCTTGTTTATACAATAACAACGATTAAAATTAATGTGTACATTTAGGCATTTTTTTTTTTTATTAATTTTTTTTAATTGCCTACAGGACCGCCCCTCTAGGCAGGATTAATAAAATTGACCTCAAAGGCATCAAATGATTATAAATACGTTTTTTTATGTTTTCTAGAATTAAACTCAAAAATCGGCTTAAAATTTTTTTTTTCTAAAATTTTTATTCATTTTAAAGATTCTTGACTCTTTTTTTACTAAATTTGCACAAATATTGGTACCACTTGGAGTATAAATAATAATAATACCCTTTAGCAGTTGCCAACCACACCAATTCTGCAACTGGTTTCAGTAGAATCATTACTTGGATCTTATAGGTAACGTATAATTTACGGAGAATCAGTTCTAGAACTATGACCGAAATTTTTTCAGTCATAATTCTAAAACATAAAATAATATGTTACGTATAATGGGTTATTTTTTATCATTATTTCAGATATGAAGGAACGCTCTGCAATTTATTTTTTGACAATCGCATTCGACTTTGGTTTTGGAGTTTGGCAGAATTTTGGTCAAACACTGAACATCTATATAAATCAATAGTTTGCAATATTCAGCTCTTACATTTTGTGTAGAAATTAGGGTATTTAATCGATTAATCGTTATTCGATTAATCGAACAATTTATCTCAAAAATTGTTCGAATAATTTAAAATGTCCAAATTTCGAATAACGAATAATTTCATACGATTAATCGATTAATCAAAATTGGTAGAAAATTACAAAAATGTTTAAAAAATATAAATTTTTTATTAAAGTAAATGTGCTAAAATCTCAAAACTTTTTTTTAAAAAATTGTGATAAATAATTTGATGTAGGCTTGGGATTTCATTCTGGCCTAAGAAAATAATTAAAACACGATATTTTGGAATTTCTAGAAATATTTGTTAGCTTCAATTCAATGAGAATTTCATGTTTTCAAGTAAGAGCGTTAATAAACATCTTAAATCCAAAAGAAAAAAAGAAAAACAATATAAAACTATCACAGTTTGCTTTGTCATTTTCCACTCTGTTGTTGTGACTTATCTAGAAAAGTAGTGGTATCTATTTACGTATAATAAATTTTTAATTTATTTTAATGACTTTCTAAACGAAAGCATTTTATACGAAAGCATTAATAATTATTGTAATTAATGATTATTAAAATTATTAATTATAATTATTGCTCAATGTAATAAAGCACTCTGAATTAATAAAATAAAATAAAATAAAATATAGGGATGGAGGTAGGGAAACGTAGAGAGGAAATCAATTCTCAACAGAATTCCTTTCTACATTTACGTTTTTTATGTATTCAATGCATACCAGAGAACTGCAACTGCTGATTGCAAAACCATCATACGTAATCAACACGTAATAAATAATTCGCTTGCGTTCAAGCGCCGAATATACTCAAATACACATATTCGTTGCTGATTTTAAATCAATCAAACCATGTGCTTTTTGTTTCATCTTGGATTTAATAATTGGTTGTTTTCATACCATTCATTTCATTCATATTCGTGTTCGATCAGTGTGATTTTATTCAACAGTGTGATTATATTCAATAGTGAGTTTTTTTGAGTGATTAAATGTGAATAAAACATGTTCGACAGACGACTCAAACTGATCCGAACTACGCATTCAGCAGCATGATAGTGATTTTATTCAACATTGAGTATTGTTGAGTGATTAAATATATTAAGAATTTTAAATTTTAGTGTATGTTTAATCAAGAAAAAAGTTGATTTTGCAGTTCTCTGATGCATACAAAAGAGATACAAATTAATGTGCGGGGTCTTATATTCTTATCTAACTCTTTAACTCAATGCGGTGTGGTTTGCCCCGATTTGGATAAAATTTTAATATGTGAAAGAGGGGATAGAAAAAATAAAAATAATGACAAAATCTGATCTCAATTATTACATTTTTTTATTTTTGTAAATTTCAGAAGAGTTACTGAATTTATTTTTGTTCCTTTTCTTAAATAAAATTATTAAAAACACAACAAGTGTATGTATATTTGTTTTACAGAAAATTTTTTCGATTAATCGATTAATTTTAAAATTTTGTTCGATTAACCGGTTAAGAAAAAAACCCAAATAATTATTTCCACGATTAATCGATTAAAATAAAAAGCCGATTAATTGAATACCCTAGTAGTAATATGTAAAAACGTGCACATTTTCGACTTAACTTTTGTATTGCGACCGAAAAATACAACTTTTTTATTTTTTTACAGTTTAGAAATGTTTCAAAATATATTTCCGCGTTTTTGAATTTCAAAAGGTTGCATGACCTTGTAATTTTATTCAAATACTAAAGTATTCGGCTTTGGTTCAGCTGAAGTTTGTAATTTTGGCCGAAGTTCGATTTTAGTTCGGCCTTAAAAGAGTGAGTTCGTTCGGTTACTAGTAAGCATAATTATGAGCAGCAAGTTATTTATCTATCAAATATAACATGCCGAGCTAGCTCCGACCGTAGAACTGTCGGCTGGCAATCTGGAGTCTGAGGTTCAATTCCCAGCATATTTTTTTTTTTGAATAATGGTAAAACATTTAATTTTTATTAAATATTTTAGATAGAAAATATTCAACCAATATTTTCTCCAAAACGAAGCCGTGTAACACGATGAAATTTTCTGAATAAACAGAAAAACATTTGATTTAAAAATAAATTGAGTTTTTTATTACACTTAAATTGAGTTATTTATTACACTGAGAACCAGTTCTGATTTTCAATAAATGTCCAGGGTTGAGAATCGATTCATACGGTTATTGATAATGGAGTACGATAATTTAAAATTATTTCTCTAGGTAATTTTAAGATTACACTGCATGATACTCAAAAAATTAATGGAGATCTGACCATAAGTTCTATATATTTAGGACATGCTGATTACAATGGCGGACTTTATTTTTCGATCAATGGCACCGATTTTTCGCTAAATGTCTTTAAAGTTTGGCGGTTGTCCATTCAGTTTTTATATAAAATTTTTTCAAATTCAATTAATATGAATTTTTTTGAATTAATATAAACCACTACTTAGCGTTTTATATAGGTTTTATGGTTTTTTTGCTATTTCAGCGACTTTAGTCGCCGAATGTACAATCGACCTCAATAAATGTAATGCAGTTAAAAGGAAAATATTTCAATAAAAAACATGTATTCATCTATAGCGGTCTATACGTTAAAATCGAGATTTTTCAAAAAATTTGAGAGAAAGAAATAAAATAATTAAAATTATTTCGTTGGGATATTTTAAGGTTGATGAGTATTTTAGAATTAGAAGTATTTTAAGTTTAACGATAGTTCCTTAAATCGGTAATGCTATTTTAGGATTGCTGCTTGCCAACCATGAACATATATTTTTTTTAATTACCCATAAAAATCCTACAAATAGCCCAAATTCTAGCATTTGTCAAATTCCCTTAAATTATTATAAATAATATAAAATACTAAATAATAGTGCTAAATTGTTCAATATTCAACTGCGCCTACTTCACCCACTTTTTGTGAAAAACAAAAAAAAAAAAAATGTTTTCGGGTCCTTGCTTTTTATCTACACCATTTGTAACATTAATAAGCTTAATAATTACTTATTTTATAATATTACACCATATTGTTAATTCGTATACACTAGGGATGCCAAATGGGAAATCCCGAATCCCGAAATCCCGGGATTTTCGGGATTGGCAAAATCCCGAATCCCGGGATTATTTCTCAAAAATCCCGGGATTTTCTTATTTTTTAATATTAATATAAAGAGATATTGGTAAAATTATAAATTAAGTAGATTATTCGAGTAAACTATGCAAAGACTTTGAAGAAAAATTTGAAATTTTGGTAAATAATATTAAGTTTTTGAGTAATACATGCGGAAAATCAAGTTTGTTTGTTATTTTACCGATTTATTTTTCCAAGCGAAATTTGATTTCTGAAACTGGTACTGTAAGTTTTGGCTGCGACTGTAAGTTTGAATTCTTCCATGAAAACATTTGATAACGATAACCAAATAACTTTGTTGCTGTAATTACACGATTTAGTTGGCAAGGTTATCGCAACGAATCTGTTTTAAAATCTGCTTACAAAATACTGGGCGCAAGTGTACTTAATGACAGGCCTTCATATATTATCCCAGCCAGAAAAATACAAACGGGAAAGCGATGGCAAGGTATTTTAACAGGTGGTACAAGTACTGACAAAAATTGGTTTCCCATTTCCAATATGATAACGTCAATAGACAAAAGGATCGGCAGTTCAAAAAGTGCCGGAATAGTACTGGAGAAACAAAATTTTTAACTTTGGCAAAACGCTGCCAAAACCAATAAACAGGTGGTTTCGAATTATATTTTCCGAAATAAAATTTAAAAAAGTTCATATGTATCTTTTTTTTGCCCTGCCGTGATGTTTTGTAAAACAAATACTGGCAAAATGATTTTTGCAAACACTGGCAAAGCGTCCCAAATGAGTGTTCTGCCAGTCATTTTTAACATCGCGGTTACCCACTGGTTCGCAAGTACTTGATTTTTTGTACCACTGTCAATTTCTGACTGAGATGTTTCAATATTCATAAAATGTACCACATTATTAATTAACAACTATTAAATAATTATAAAACGCTTTATTCTATAAAAAAAAAAAATTAGTTACATAATATAAAAATTTTTACAAATAAAGGAAAATATAAATCCCGAAATCCCGTAAAATCCCGGGATCCCGGGATCCCGAAAAATTCCGTAGTTCCGAAAATCCCGGGATCCCGAGATCGGGATCCCCGAATTTCATGCAAAATCCCGAATCCCGGGATTTTCAAATATCAATCCCGATTGGCATCCCTAGTATACACTACATTATACTTTTCGTTGCAACTATCCACTTGTTTTGTTTTGTTACACATACTCGTATTATTACAATCGAACATTATCGACACACATGACGTATGAGTAATATTAATTACAATGTGAAATAAAGTAAAGAAATATTATTGATATGAAAGCAATTTTTATTATTATTGATCTTTGATTTAATTAAAAGATAATATAGTTATGAAAAGAGCAAAGAAAACAAAAAAAAAATATATATAAAAACATAAACAAAATATATTAATTATTTCCAAGAAGATACAGCTGTATAAAAATTGATTTGTACTGGCAACTGAATATGTTACCAATTAAATGATTCAGATATGACAACAGAAAATTAGCACAAATCTATATTTTGGATGTACTTATATAACATGTTATTTGGAAGTACACTTGGATTTTCATATGTATATATAGTGCTTTATGAGAAATAAAATATAAAAAAAACTTATAAGTACTAAATAGTACTTTCATTTGTAGTTTAAAAAAAATTTCAATTTCCTTTAATATTTCTTGCACTAATTTTCATAATAATATCCGATATTGATTAAGTTCGGATATGTTGTACAGAAAATAATCTAAGGTTGAGGTGTATGAGATTGTCGACCATCTCGGGGATTTAGGGGTTAAAAGTATGGTCAAATATTACGGATTTTTCTGGTTTTGCAAGTTACAGAGAAAATATGTGACATTCTCCGAAAAAAGGGACCTAGTGTGTGAAAATGAGGTTTTGAGAAGAACGCATTTAAAGTTAAATTAAAAATAAAATTTTAATATTTTTCTCATTTTTATCGAAACCCGTTTTTTGACACACTAGGTCCCTTTTATCGGAGAAGGTCACATATAAAGTTTTTATTTCAAAGAAATTATATATAAATGTTATATTTTCGAATGGGGATTTGCAAGGGCTAATTACACTGTGAGACAAATGGTAGGGGTCAGTGATCGGGAAGGGTTCAAACTACCGGGGAAAGTTATATCGGTAAAAAAGAAGTTATACGTGTCCCGGCGTTTCGCTGGGTCACCCCTAGGAATCGAGATATATCGATTTGACCTTTGGTGGTCTTTTTTTGACATAACTCGAGAACCACTAGTCCGATTTTGCTCAAACAATTTTAAAAAAATTAAAACTTACAATTCCTTTAATCTGTTCATATAACGTTTTTCTATATACTCAACAGTTTTGCCGGTAAAAATAAATGTATGAAGAAAAAAATATTTTTTGCCTAAAATATTAAAAAAAAAAGTAATAAACAAAAGGTTATTGATTTTTATGGTAGCGGTAACAAACATTTATTTTTACCGGCAAAACTGTTGAGTATATAGAAAGACGTTATATGAACAGATTAAAGGAATTGTAATTTTTAATTTTTTTAAAATTGTTTGAGCAAAATCGGACTAGTGGTTCTCGAGTTATGTCAAAAAAAAAAATATATCTCGATTCCTAGAGGTGACCCAGCGAAACGCCGGGACACGTATAACTTGTTTTTGACCGATATAACATTTCCCGTTGGTTTCATCCCATCCCGATTTTGACTGTCGCATAGTGTTACCGGTACCTATATTGGTACTTTTTTGTTTTGCTTAAGTTGTTGTAAAACACGTATTTAAGGGTATTTAATGGTACGTCAGCCAAAATCACATACATTAAAACTTATTAGCAGGGCAAGGAATTTCATGCACTTAAAAAACGAAAATATGCGCCTATAAAATACAGTTAAAAAATAAAAATATACATTAAAAACATGCATAAAAAATGAAGCATCTTAAAATATAAGAAGGTATATAATTCAGTTATTTTTCAAATAAACACCGGGTTTATAGCTGTCTTTTCGGTAAATATAATTTTCAAGAAAGTTTTTTTTTTATAACAAAAAAAATTGTTTTGCTTGAATCAAAATATGAAAATCTATAAATTTTTTAATTTTTTTTAACAAATTTAAAAAATATTACCAAAAAATTAAAAATATGCACAAATATGCATTAAAAAAATTTTAAATATGCATTAAATACACTGATAATAATCCATGCATAAAATTACGAAAAAAATGTCAAAATAACAAAAAAAAATTCGTAAAATATACGAAAAATGGTTTATTTTACGAAAGTTTTGGTTGTTTTGACTTGAATTTCGTATTTTTATGCATGGATTATTATGTGTGTAGGCACGAAATATGCATTTCAAGTCAATATATGCAAAAACATGAATTTTTGACAAAATATGCAAAAATATGCAACTAAAAATCTATGCCATTTTGTTCTAGATTTGATAATTCGGATAAATATTTAATCCATATTAGTTTTGGACTATCGAGAAAAAACATTTTGCATGAAATTCCTTGCCCTACCCTACGGGGAATGAGGAGTCAATTGCCCTCCAAGGACCTATCCCGTGACCGGTCAACCGAAGGCATATTACTAAATTAGTACAAATATGAACCAAAGAGAATGAATTAATTTTCTAAGTATTTTCCGATTCGTTACTTTCACTGTTGCTTTTTAAAAACTTGACCAATATCGAAATAAAAAATAAAATTCGCGGCATATTTTTTAAAATATTTTTTTATTTATTATACTCTTTTATTTATTTTGAACTTTATTTTTTTACGATTTGCTTATTTTAGCTCTTATTTTAAATTTTTATAATTTTTTGCTAAAAAATTTTAAGTTTTGTATTTTTAACGTTTTTTAATGTTAAAGCTGTTTTAGTTTTAACAATTGGTATTTCATTTAATTTTTTTTTAACTTAAGGGCAATTTTTAAAATTTTTATTTATATTATCAGAGTTTTTGAGGTAATTTTCTAATTTTTAATTGATTTTTTAATTTAATTATGGCCAACGACTCAACTGCCATTAAAGGATATATCCCGTGACTGGTCAATCGGGAGCATAGTGAAGGCACTTCCACTATATTTGCGTGTGTGTTAGTGTTGTTTTCTTTTCTATTTTTTCTTTTCAATTTTTTTTATTTGCTTGTAGTGTTTGTTTTTTCTTTTTCTTTTTTATTTGAACAGAAACGAAAAATATATAACTTTACGAGCAGCCAGCCATCACGCATAAGCAACATTAGCTCAGACGGTAGAGCGTTTGCCTTACAAGCAGGAGGTTGTGTTATCGAGCCCTACTTCGACGCCAAGTAGATTATTTTTGATTCTTAATTTTTTATTAGTTTATTTGAAAAGCTATTTTTAGACACACCACCTTACTGTCACAAGGTGTCTAAACTGTGGCAATTGGTCATTTCCAATGACAACGCCATGTTAAAGTGATATGTCTCTTTCAAACAAAAATACCGATCAACGACCGGTCTCCGCCCCCTTGGGACCTATCCTGCATGTCATCTGGGACCGGTCCCTTTCCCCGTAGGGTACTTATTAGGTTTGACCGGACATATATTACTTCTTTTTTTTAATATTCGTACTAATTCGGTTCTTATCGAATTTTTTCCGAAGCCGTTTTTTATTACTTTGTGGAATAACTTGACAACCCTGAACAAAAATTTTGGGAATTTTCATATCAAACTTCCCTATTTGACGTATACATTATTTCTATTCAGTTTTTATATCGAATGTCAAAAGTTTTTTATCGTACTCGCTGCCGAACTGCAAAAATATTCTAAAAAGTGTATGATTATCCGAATTTCATTAAAATTGTAGACTATCACATGAGATACTATCCTTGTAACTTCTTATGTATCTATATATTTTAAAAGTTGTGTTAAGCTTATAGAATTGTCTACAAAATTATAGTGTTAATGCAGTTTTAAGCATCCAAAAGTTTTTGGCATTTGCACACAAAATACAATTTAATATATATTTCTTAAATACCAACCATGTGTTCAATGTTTGTTTTTATGTGTGTTTAAATATATATGAGGATTTCCATAACAACTGTTCATCTAAAAAAATATATATCATATCAATGTTCAATAGAGCGTAACACCTTACAGGAAAAAAAAATAAAAGTGCGCCGTACACCCTCCAATATGAAGTATTTTTGCAAAGAGGTTTCAAAACAATTTTTTTTTGCCGGACGTTGGGGTCGCCATTTTACATTTTTCGTTATATCTTTGGCATTTACAGTCGGATCTTAAAGTATGATACATCGATATTTTTCTCTCGGGGAGACCAGTGTTTTGCTCCATTTTGGTCCATTGAGCTCAAGTATCCCGTTCTAGTAGTTAACCACCAGTTATCAGTTGCTACCACCCTAATGTTAGAAAATTAAAGCTCGCAAAAAATGATTAAACTTTTGCTAAGGAAGTTTTTCAATAAACCTATTAGAAATTTTTTTTATATATTGGTTGCCGAACGTAGGGGTCGCCTTTTTAAATTTTTTTTCATTGGATTTTTCCTTTATAGCAAAACACTGGTCTCCTCGAGGCAAAAAAAATCGAATATTGGAGGGTGTACGTCGAACTTTTTTTTTGAGGTACGGTCTAATGTTTAATATACAGTATTTATTTTCCCATATAATCCCAGCAAAAGCAGTATAAAAAGCACAACACAACAATTAATATGCTATACTAATAGAAAAACTTCTGTAAAATAATAGTTAAAACTACTAAAAATTTGTTGAAAATGATTCTGCAAAAAAAACTGCTAAATTAGTAGATTATTTTTGCTATATATTAGTAAGACAGGAACAGCTGTTAAATATAAGGAATTTAAGTTACGTTTGAGTTAAATCTTTGTTAATTGAAAATAACAAATTAACCTGTTAAATCAGCAAAAAATTTTGACAAATAATTAGTAGCCTAAAAAATCATAAAAAAAATTAAAACTTTCGAAGTTTTTTGATTTCTTTTTAATGCAAATAAAAATCGAGCCTTTTGAAAACAGCAGCTTACAATTATTTTAGTTAATTTTATTTCTGTTAATTTAACAGGATAGACTGTTAATTCAACTAAATTTAGCTTAAAAATAATAAAAATTTTGTAGATATAACAGCTTGTTTTTGTTATTTTTAGTCTACTAATATTTAACAAAATTTTCTGCAGATTTTGCAATAAAATTTGTCATTTTCTATTAGCTATGAACTAAAAAGCTTCAACAAAGTTCGCCAACTCTTCATCAGATGGCGCGCAACAACTGTTCTAAGATTCATCAACTCGCGCAATTACAGTGATGCCATATTTGAAGCCCCTTTATCTTTCACCACCTTTCACTTCTTCTCTATCCCCTTTCCAAAGGAAGCAACACGTTAATTAATAGGAAGATTTTCCTGAGTGTTGCTTCTCTTTAAAAAAAAAAAATTAAATTTAACTCATTCTGTAAATTTAACAGTTTTATTTTTGCTGTTCTTATTTTACTAGTATTTAGCAAAAAAATCTGCAGATTTTCTGCAGCATCCTTTTTAACTAATTTTCAGTAACTTTTTTTTTTTTGCTATTTTTACAGATTTATTTCTATGAGTGTAGTCTTGGAAACAGTATTACGGTGTACATTATGTTGTTTTGCTATTTTTCTATAACACAAAAATGGATTTTGTTGAAAAATTTTGATTATTTCAGCACGCATTGGTTTTTCAATCTCAAACCTTAGAAAAAAATATAAAGTTTTATTGAATATTTGTAATGCACAATACTCAATGACTGTGTTCTCTAAAACGTAACCGAATAACAAGCTGAGACCTTTTTAACCAACAGGAAAACATCTAAACTTTATGTTAGAGTACAGAAAAAATTTAAAGAAAATTTGGCTCTTTTTATGTAGCTGGACAGTTGAAATTGAAAGCCTCATATGTATAATATATGTAGTATAAAATATACATCCATAGCAAGAAAATATATATTTCCAAAATTACCAATTTAAGATGTTTAATTAAGATATGCTAAAAGTAAATTTGTTAAGGTTTACTTTATGGTATCGAGTATTACAAAGGAAACTGTATGTGTATTTATGTGGTTACGAGCATAGTTGGGCATCAAGTTCTCAGATAAAAAAGTTAGTAGAAAAATTTGTAAACAGTTTCCAATCAAACTTTACTATTTTTATACTGATTTTTAGTACAATTTTTTTTTTTTAGTAATCATTTTTGCTATTCTCTTATTACAAATTACGCATTTTTTTACTAATTCTCGCTGCTGATTTTAGCAAAACATTTTACTAATTTTTCAAAACCGAGTGCTAAATTTAGCAGAAAAATATACTAATTTAAAAATATTTTTTTTTTGATTTTTTACAATTCTTGTTTAGTTTATATTTGTTACTATTGATATATTCTTAGTTTGGAAATAACACTCAGAAAATTTTATTGTATCTCCAATGCATCAAAAGGTCATAACTGGAGAACCGTTTGCAATTTTGACTCCAAATTTCAAGTACGATGAAGTAATTATACGCTAGTTACAATCGAAAGAAAAAAATTTTTTACCGCTGGCCTCAAAACAGTTAAATTTCCCGTAATAACAGCAAAATTTTCAGTAGCCATTACAGACTTTTTTAGTTGAGTGTAGTAGGTATTTGATAAGTTTTATGGTACTTGCTAAGTACTATAGGTACTTGCTTACTTATATGGTACTTGCTAATACTTATGGTTCTTGCTAAGTACTTTTGGGTCTTGCTAACTACCTATACCTATAGTTCTTAAAATGTACTTTAGTACTCAGTGAATACAGAAAGTACTTAGCAAGTACCACAGACTCAACAAGTACCTATAGTACTTAACAAGTACCTATAGCGCTTAGCAAGTTCCATGGTACTTGTTAAGAACCTTGGTACTCAACAAGAACCAAGTAATTGTATTTTTTTTAGTACAATTACCAAGTACTTTATTTTTTTTTTATTAAAATTATCAAGTACTTTTATTTTACTAGTATTGAGGTATTGAATACTTCCCAACTATGGTTACGAGTGTGAGAACGAATAACAATATTAATGAAAATCTATGTACGTTATTTCCTCATTAAAATTAATTAGAATTTCTTTCTTAAAAATATAAGAAATATATAATTGAAAATGAAATTTTATACAATAAGGAAATTGTAAAAAATTTAATTAAATTTACGAAATTATTTAAAATAAAGTTTTTCTACAAAATTTTAAAGACAAGAGGTTTAAATTATACCCTACACCACTATGTGGTCAGGGTATTATAAGTTTGTGCTGATGTTTGTAACACCAAAAAATATTGGTCCTAGACCCACCTTATAGTATACCGATCGGCTCAGAATTTTTTTTATTTCGATTTAACGATGTCCGTCTGTCCGTCCGTCTGTCTGTCCATGCATTTTTGTGCGCACTCTACAGGTCGCAAATATTAATATATTTTGAAGAAACTTGGTACACCGACCTCTGTTGGCCCAAGGACGAAGCCTATTGATTTTGGTTAAAATCGGTCCATGTTTAGACCTAGTGCCCATATAAGGGTCCTCCCAAAATTATATTGTTTATCGCTGCAGGTCGCAAATATTAAGATATTTTAATGAAATTAGGTACACAGACCTCTGTTGGCCCAAGAACGAAGTCTATTGATTTTGGTGAATATCGGTCTATATTTAGACCTAGTGCCCATATAAGGGTCCCACCAAAATTATATTGTTTATACGCTGCAGGTCGCAAATATTAAGATATTTTGATGAAATTTGGTACACCGACCTATGTCAGCCGAAGGACGAAGCGTATTGATTTTAGTGAACATCGGTCCATGTTTAGACTTAGTGCCCATATAAGGGTCCCCCAAAATTATATTGTTTATCGCTGCAGGTCGCAAATATTAAGATATTTTAATGAAATTAGGTACACAGACCTCTGTTGGCCCAAGAACGAAGTCTATTAATTTTGGTGAACATCGGTCTATATTTAGACCTAGTGCCCATATAAGGGTCCCACCAAAATTATATTGTTTATACGCTGCAGGTCGCAAATATTAAGATATTTTGATGAAATTTGGTACACCGACCTATGTCAGCCGAAGGACGAAGCGTATTGATTTCGGTGAACATCGGTCCATGTTTAGACCTAGTGCCCATATAAGGGTCCTACCAAAATTATATTGTTTATACGCTGCAGGTCGCAAATATTAAGATATTTTGATGAAATTTGGTACACAGACCTATGTTGGACCAAGAACGAAGCCTATTGATTTTGGTGAAGATCGGTCCATGTTTAGACCTAGTGCCCATATAAGGGTCCTCCCAAAATTATATTGTTTATCGCTGCAGGTCGCAAATATTAAGATATTTTAATGAAATTAGGTACACAGACCTCTGTTGGCCCAAGAACGAAGTCTATTGATTTTGGTGAATATCGGTCTATATTTAGACCTAGTGCCCATATAAGGGTCCCACCAAAATTATATTGTTTATACGCTGCAGGTCGCAAATATTAAGATATTTTGATGAAATTTGGTACACCGACCTATGTCAGCCGAAGGACGAAGCGTATTGATTTTAGTGAACATCGGTCCATGTTTAGACTTAGTGCCCATATAAGGGTCCCCCAAAATTATATTGTTTATCGCTGCAGGTCGCAAATATTAAGATATTTTAATGAAATTAGGTACACAGACCTCTGTTGGCCCAAGAACGAAGTCTATTGATTTTGGTGAACATCGGTCTATATTTAGACCTAGTGCCCATATAAGGGTCCCACCAAAATTATATTGTTTATACGCTGCAGGTCGCAAATATTAAGATATTTTGATGAAATTTGGTACACCGACCTATGTCAGCCGAAGGACGAAGCGTATTGATTTCGGTGAACATCGGTCCATGTTTAGACCTAGTGCCCATATAAGGGTCCTACCAAAATTATATTGTTTATACGCTGCAGGTCGCAAATATTAAGATATTTTGATGAAATTTGGTACACAGACCTATGTTGGACCAAGAACGAAGCCTATTGATTTTGGTGAAGATCGGTCCATGTTTAGACCTAGTGCCCATATAAGGGTCCCCCCAAAATTGGCTTGGTTACAAACTGCAGGTCGCAAATATTAAGATATTTTAATGAAATTTGGTTCGCTGACTCACATTATAGAAAATTTTGACACAAGTCCCATTTTAACCCATTCGAATTTCGGATCGAAACATTAGTTGGCTTTTAACCATACTGGTGTAGGGTATTGTATAGTCGGCATGCCCGACTTTAACCTTTTTACTCGTTTTAAAATGTTTTCGTAAAAAAAACTTTTAACAAGTATTTATTTGCTTGTGTTAAATCTCGAAAAATGATTTTAAAAAATTTCAGTTTTTTTTAGTGAAATACAATATTACTACTAATGAAGCTGAAGACTATCCCAGCGAAAAAAGAGTTGCCGAAGCAGTATAAAAAGAAGTACAATTAATAATCTATGATTTTAACATTGAGTTCTCACAGTAGAGGAGTACTCCCACTTCAACATTTTTTCAGTATTTTTTAAAAGTTTCCTCTTTTTCATCAATTTAAAATTTCAAAAAATGTTCACAAAATAAATTATACTTTCTTTATTTAAAACACGTTTTTTTATTGCCACCAGGCACTTGCGATCTCAAAATTGCTAGTCTAGCTCTCTACCGCTGAGCTATTCTTTGAAATGATGTGACAGCGCATAGAGAAAGGGACCTAAGGGTAAAAAAATCAATTTTTTTTTTGATGTGGACAACATCTGAGCATCGAATGAGACCGCTCCCATGCCCTTTTTTTTACCCCTTTTTTACCCTTAGGTCCCTTTCTATTTTGCGCGTCACATATATATGGGTGAAATCAAAAAATGTGATAAGTTTTTGGGCCAAATTTGTGAGAAGCAAAAAGTGTTAATATTTCGGTTTTTTCTTAATGGAATCAGTAAGTTTAGTCATTATAAACCTAATTGCAAAAAATCTCTTCTACAAGTTGTCGCAATAACTTTTTTTGCACAATTTTAATTTTTTTGTTGTAACGGAGTTTACATTTCTGCAAGCAAAAGATATAACAAAAAAAGTTGCGTACGAATTTTCTTCAATTTATTAGTTTTTCGTATTTGGGTTTTCAACTGGCTTTCCAATGATATATAACTTGTGTTTATCAAATTGGCGGTTTCGCGAATAAAAATACAATTCATTCCGCGAAAAAAAAATTTTTTTTTTTAATTTTGTATTTTTGGTCCTTTTAAATGCTTTTCAAAAATATAAAATTTTTTAAAATCCAAACAGCGGTTGCGCAGTTACAAAATAATATATTAAAAACATAACATTTCACGATCAAAAAATTCTTAAATTGTGTGAAACAAATTTAGTTTGTCAAACTAATGTCAGTAAAGACTCGAAATATCGATTCAAAACCAATGAAATGCAAAATCAATCGTTTTTCGCTCCAGCAGCTTAGGGTAAAAAACTGATACCTTTTTTTGATTTGACGCAAAATTATTAGTTGAATCGTCTTTTGACGCATAAATATTAGTTGAATCACCTCTGTTTATGGTTATTTTAAAATATTTTAAACATTTATCTACATTTATTTGAATGAAATCTGATGCAAAAAATTGCGGTTACGGAGTTTACAGTTACGGAGTTTACATTTGGTTACTTTTTTCGTTTTCTTTCAGAAACGCTTTGCCAGAATTTTTTTTCCGAAACAAAATCGCATGACGCCTACAAGGTGAATCTAAATATCACATTGTTTTTCTTACTCGTTAAATAGTTTGGTGTTAAAATTAGGAACGGAGTTTACAACATTTTTTCAAATCTTATTAAAGGCACCCTTTTTCATCTCGAGAATGTTACATGCTGCAGAAAAGCTTCAAGGCTGTTATACTGGATAATTACTTACAGTCCAACGATTATTTGAGTATAAATAACATTATACTTTTCGCAATATAAATAATAGATAACTCCAAAATTCTGGTATATGCATTTTTATCAAAAATTATGACGAAAAATCGTTACAGAGTTGAAGTCGTGATAGCTAAGATATACGAAAAAGTTTGTAAAATGTATTAATTTTTATTAAAAACGGCACTTTTCCTCTTCATAAAAGTTCTTACAGTTAGAGTTTAACTTTATTGGTTATTAAAATATAAGCTATTAAAAAACCTTATGAGTTACTTGTTACGGAGTTTACATTTGGCCTATAAAATTGGTCACAAGTTTTATGTACTAACCAAAAATTGGTCAGATTGTTATAAATTTTGTAAAAGAGGTGACAATGTGCTGATATATATCGAAATATATAACTCAAATGTAATCCATCCCAATAAGCACATAGGTTTTTAAAATTCAAGTGCTTTAAATTTTGCTTGAAGTAAAGTAGATTTCAAATTCTATCACTTGTTTATTTAACAAAAATATTTCAAACTTGAATTTTTGTTCCCCTTTTGCTGTAGCATGCTATTGAATTAAAATGTAATAAAAGTTGTATTCAAGCCTTGAAACTGGAAAACAGGGCTAGAATTGAACTTTATTTCAACTTGAATTCCAGTGAAATTGTTTATAGGGCATGCATTAGAAATTAGGTGGTTACACGGTTTTTATCACATTTTTTGATATCACCCATATATGTATGTATATTTAAAAATCGAAAAGTTAAAAAATATTAAATTTAAAGAAATTAATTGTAAATATTAAAAAATTAAAAAATATTGCTCTCGCCAGGAATTAAACCCGCGATCATCTGTTTGGAAATAAACTGGGGGGTTATTACGAAAGCGGATTCGAAAAATATTGTTCGAATTCGGAAATTTTAAAACTCTTGTAAAAAGATATCCGTTCTTGAAAGTCAATTTTTTTTTTAACTTTTCACTTTTACTAGACATTGTCTACACGTTTTCAACATTTTTCTTCACTAAAAACTATTTTCTGTTACTGAATTTTTAATGTGAAAATTCTGTTCGAATCGAATTACATAATAACCCCCCTGTATCAAAATCACTTTTTAGAAGCAATACTTAGGTGATTTTTTGGATGTTGTTCAAAATTAATTCTAAAAGAGCTGTACAAATATACTAACGGATACTTTGGAAGCAATGAAAGAAGTGATGTTTAGAAGTTTACATCTAAAAAAGCTGTAAAAATACACTAACGGATACTTCGGAAGCAATGAAGGAAGTGCTTTGTAAAGCATGACTTCCATTTTTTTTTTTGCTGGGGTATTTAATATTTTTTCTTTCATGTCACCAAACAAACAGCCATTTAATAAATGTTTTTTGGCATACAAAAAAAACTTTACCTTTGTATTATTATCTCTCGAATATTAAAAATACAAAAATATATTGAAAACTATGTTGCTGATGGATACGTATTGTTCATAATAATTCAGTTGGAAATGTAATATGCAGTTATTGGGACGGACATGTCGTTGATATGACAATATCACAAACTCTGGTAAATTGTAAATGACAGAGTTATAATTATGTTCAACAAAATTTTATCACAAAATTTTTGTAAATAGTGGTAATCACGATTTATATAGACATGTGTTAAACAAACCAATAAACATGATTTTTTTTGGCCATTTTGTAAAGTACTGGTAATAAAGGATTTTTCAATAGAGACGGGTATTTTTTAAAATTGAATAAATAAGACAAGTTGCATGTGAGATATGAGTATCAACGATTTTTTTTGTTTTTGTTTTATTTGCAAGGTTTCATTTATTTTCTTCAAAGTAAATTGCTTTTAGGCGAATGTAATACACATACTGAACGCGTTCATAAATATTAAAATTTCATAAATTGGTAAATTTTTTAAGAACTTTTTCTTAAATAACAAGAATTTAGTAATAAACAATAAAACTTAGGATTTAGTTCGTAAATACCCTACGGGAAATTTTAACAAACTGTCACCGAACTGGCCCCTTTATATGAAGTAGACTGGTCACTTTTACATGGCGTTGTCATAGGAGGTGGAAATTGACCCCTTGTGACATGTCACAAGACAAATCGCAGGACAGGTCCCTGAACTTTGTTTTTTATGAGAGTTCAGTAACCTGTCCTAGGATTTGTCTTGTGACATGTCACAAGGGGTAAATTTCCACCTCCTATGACAACGCCATGTAAAAGTGACCAGTCTATTTCATATAAAGGGGCCAGTTCGGTGGCAGTTTGTTAAAATTTCCCGTAGGGTAGTTTATGGAAAGTTCTTAAATTAGTACATTGGTAACTTTTTGATAAAATATTGATAAAAAGTATGAATTTATTTTTTCTGTATACACTGAGAGAAATATCCTTCATGATATTAATGATATAATTTCATAGAATTTTTTTCGTAGAACCAATGAAGAATTTCATTATGTATATAATATTTAATTAATATAATGAAATTTTTCATAACTTTTCTTTCATAAAATTTCATAATTTCATTAAAAAAATTCATTGAATTTCATAAATTAGATCTTCATAAATTTAACGAAATTGTTCTTTATATTTATGAAATTGTTCAATAGTATTTACTATTTTTTAATTTTTTTATAAAATATCGTCATTTCCTGAGAGAATATCCTTTTACAATTTTTATTTTTTTTAATTAATTTTTTTATTATTAATTTTGAACTATGAATTTTTTTTATAAATCATATTGATTTTTTCGAGACTTTAATTTAATGAATTCTTTCTTTAGATATATTTTGTACATCCGTAAAATATGCTACGATTTTATTACTTTTTTTTATCCACTCCAGCTTAGCAACGACAACAACCAACTATAATAAATAATAGTAAATGAAATTCCTTCATAGATTTTATGAAGCTCTTCATTGTCTGAATGATTTATTCATTGGACGAGTGGCTTATTAATTTTATGAAGAGTTTCATTAATTTTATGAACTTTTCATAAACAATGACTTTAATGAAACCTGTTTCATAGATTCTATGAAAAGTTTCAATGGACGAGTTCCAGTGACAATTTTCATTGAAACTATGAAGAAATTCATTACTGAAGTGATGAAAATTCTCTCAGTGTAGCAATTCGGAAGCCATAATGTCTGACCAAACATAGAGCATAAGATTAGATTCAGACATAAAATTAATATAAATCATTAGACTAATTTGTTGTTCAGGCGGGGGTAAATTTGAGGTCGCTGGTATCAAATATTTACAAAAAATATTTTTATAATTCTCTTTAACCCTTGATGATACATTTTCATGAGTCTCAAACTTAAAAGTACATTTACACCATTTTTTCGGCATATTTTGTTTTTAATGCAAATAAAAATCAAGCATTTTGAAAACAGCAGTTTATAATTTTTTTTTTACCAAATATTTCTGCTGATTTTAGCAGGATATACTGCTGTTTGCATTCAACTAATATTAGCTTAAAAATATAAGAAATTTTGTAGATATAACAGTTTATTTTTATTCTACTAATATTTAGCAAAATTTTCTGCACATTTTACAGTACAATTTGTTATTTTCAATTAAGTAAAAGTTAACTTAAATATAATTAAAATTCTGTAAATTTAACAGTATTAATTTTGCTCTTCTTATTTTATTAGTATTTAGTAAAACAAAATCTGCTAATTTCAGTAGTTTTTTCTGCAGCATAATTTTTAACTAATTTTTTGTAACTTTTTCTGCTATTTTTACAAATTTATTTCTATGAATGTACCGGCGCCACACGCTTTGGAAGTTTTACTATACTAACGACTGACTTTCATTTGGCGTTGGAATTAGCCATCCAGGTTGGCCTAGTTAGCAATGAATATCTCATATATAAAATATATAAAAAAAAAACTTGCAACAAAGTATAAAATAATATTCTATTAAAGCTGCTAAAAGTAGACATTAAAAGCAATTATTAAAATTGACATGTATTTTAATCTAGTTTATTATTTTTCAAAAATATCCACTAATTAGTAATGCATTTATATAAAATAATTATTAAATACATTTTTATAACTGCTATTGTAAATACATTTAAATTGGCATAAATTAAAAAATATACATATTTATATAATAAAATTTGTATGTACAAATGAATATAAAAAAAATATATATATACAATAAAATTAAAGCCTTAAAGTAGAACACAACTTTTGGTAGCTGTAGCTGTGTAAAACAGCAACTGAAAATAAACCTTAAATTAAATATTCTTTTTCGACTAAAAACCAAGAAAAAAACATGCAATTATTGCACTAAAATTTTTCTGAAGAAGGGGATAATAAGTAAATACTACTAACTACTTTCTACGGTGAAGACAAAAATCAACCCAAAAGTATGTTAAATAAATAAGTTGAATGTACTTCCTAAAAGCATACACTATTTATAATTCTGCGAGAAGAGTTATACAAAAAAAAAAAAAAGAAAAAAATTAAAACTTTAATCAACTCAAATTAAGGAAAATCTAGAAACTCAAAATCAGATGTAAAGCACAATATAAATTTAACTTTTTAACTTTTAGTTTTTACAACTACCCTACGGGAAAAGAAACCGGTTCCACGTGACACGTACAGTTTAGATAGATATATTTTGATATATGCCACAGGACTAACTGAAAATTACTTGTCCCCTAATTGGCATAAATGAACATATAACCGATCTAACCCAAAAGCAACTGATACAGAATAAATCACATATTACATACAGCTGTTGACAACTAATTAGAAACGCATTTCTTATACTAGAGCTTGATGATCATTATTGATATTTTCGTAACTTTACTGTTACGTTTTTTGTTTAAAGCAATTGTATTATATTTATTACTCTTTTTATTATCATTTACAATCATTTTTGTTTTTGTTTATTTTAAAAGCTTTTATAATTTCTGAAAATAGTTTACATATTGTTTAGTAAAATTCTAAGAAAGTGCGACAACTAATTAGAAACGCGTAATTGTTTATTAAAGTCTTCTTGGCTGAGAGCTATTTTGATAAAAAAAAATTCTATTTTACGGTTATTTGTTTCCAATTTAATGTTTTATAGCAAATAAGAAATTATAATTTTTAAGATTTATCATGGGAAAAGGCAAAAGCTGCACTCCTGAAGAACGGAAATATGTGATTTGGAGCGATGAAACAAAGATTAATCGCCTTGATCCAGATGGTCGGAGATACGTTAGATGACTCATTAACCAAGAATTTAATCCTCGCTTCGTTTCACGGGTAGTGAAGCATGGTGGAGGGTCACTTATGGTATGGGGATGTTTCTTCTGGAATGGTGTTGGCCCAATTTATAAAATTTATGGAATCTTAAATAACGAGAAATACATTGATATACCAAATACTGTCATGCTCCCGTGGTCTGAGGAGAATTTGCCTATTATATGGCAATTTCAGCAGGATAATGATCCGAAGCACACGGCGAGGCTGACAAAAAAATTCTTTGACGATAATTTCATCAACGTTTTGGAATGGCAATCATCCAGTCCGGACTTGAACACCATAGAATATCTATGGGGGGACGTAAAAACAGCCGTCAGTCTGAAAAATATAACAAATATGGCGATTCTTTTTGAGGATCCCAGTGTAGAAACGGTAATGACATATCATTATTTTTTGAACTACCAGTAATGACACCCACTTACCTTCTGTATTATTTTAAAACATATAATAATGAGTTACTGATAATTGCTTATTTTTATCATTATTTCAAATAGAAAATAATTTTTTAGATTTTTTTGAAAATTTTTTGAAATCTATTTTTAGACTCAATATTTTTTAAACACTGGTAAGGATATATGTAACCACATATTTTTTGATTTTTTGTATGTTGGCGAGTAAGCTTACTTGTGTGCAGCAGATCAATTGTGTTTTTATCTATTAAATATTACATGTCGATATAGCTCAGATGGTAGAGATGTTGACTGGCAATCTGTAGACCCAGGTTCGATTCCCGCACCAGCAAATTTTATTAAAAAAAAAAAAATACAATAAAAAATATTTTTTTTTATATAATTTATTTTTTAGAAAATCTATTTTTAGACTCATTATTTTTGTCAGTACTGGTAAGCACATAGGTAACGATATATTTTTTGATTTTTCGTATGCTGGTGTGTAACGACAACTCATTATTTTTCGCGATATCGCCATATAAAGGGTGTAGAAAATCATTACCAGATATGTGGTTATGTAACTACATACTTGGTAATGGTAATTAGTTACTTTTGTTATTACCTTTCTTATTATGTCATTACTGGTAGTCCAAAGAATAATGATATGTCATTACCGTTTCTACACTGGGACTGGGATGTTAAGAAAGCATGGGAGGCGATACCAGTAGAGCGATGTCGGCGTCTAATAACGTCAATGCGCAACCGATGTGAGGCTGTGATAAAGCAAAAGGAATTTGCAACAATATATTGACAAAAAGTAAGAAAAATAAATTAATAT
Organism: Leucophora obtusa; assembly: GCA_949987735.1. Taxonomy (NCBI): domain Eukaryota; kingdom Metazoa; phylum Arthropoda; class Insecta; order Diptera; family Anthomyiidae; genus Leucophora; species Leucophora obtusa. The sequence continues at coordinate 77,650,865 of OX465295.1, forward strand.
TAGTTTTTTTTTCTAATAATATAAAATCGTTTCTAATTAGGTGTCGCTGTTATATTTCAAACAATATAATAAATTTATAAAATATTTTTAAGACTGAATAATTTTTTAAGTTCTTTTTGTATATTTGTAAATAATTGAATATATTTAATTAAAATATTATGAAATAAATGAATATTAATTTTGTTTTATATAAAAACTTAAGCATTACTTATTTTAAAAATAAAAGGCGTTTCTAATTAGTTGTCAACAGCTGTATAATTTTTTTATTAATTTTTTTTTAAGATAAACAATTCTCAGGAATTTGTTCCTATTAATTAGGGTGTTGCTTTCTTTGGAAAGGGCATACAGAACAAAAAATTCCGCAAAAATGCGGGATTCACAACAGATGGAATATTTTAATTTTTCTGTTCTTATTATACTAGTATTTAGCAAAAAAAAATCTGCTAATTTCAGCAGTTTTTTCAGCACCATCATCTTTAACTAATTTTATTAACTTTTTCTGCTATTTTTACAGATTTATTTCTATGAGTGCAGAAAAAAAGTCTGTAAAAATTTTAGCTAAAACTACTAACAAGGAACGACACCCAACGCAGATCTTAATGAACATTTAAGACACGTATTTTTTTGTAGCTGTCCAATCTTATAATCAAGGGTTAAAATATGGAGTCAAAAATGGCCCAATTTTTCGTTTTATGTTCCAAAGTGACTATAGGAAATTTTGAAGTCAAACAAAAGGTACAGTCACAGAAATAATCTGTAAAAATAGCAGAAAAAGCAACTAGAAAGTACCCTACTGGAAATTTTAACAAACTGTCACCGAACTGGACCCTTTATATGAAATAGACTGGTCACTTTTACATGGCATTGTCATAGGAGGTGGAAATTGACCCATTGTGACATGTCACAAGACAAATCCTAGGACAGGTTACTGAACTCTCATAAAAAACAAAGTTCAGGGACCTGTCCTGCGATTTGTCTTGTGACATGTCACAAGGGGTCAATTTCCACCTCCTATGACAACGCCATGTAAAAGTGACCAGTCTATTTCATATAAAGGGGCCAGTTCGGTGACAGTTTGTTAAAATTTCCCGTAGGGTAGTTAAAAATGATGGTGCAGAAAAACTGTTAAATTAACAGATTTTTTTTTGCTAAATACTAGTAAAATAAGAACAGAAAAAATACAACTGTTAAATTTACAGAGTTTAAGATATATTTAAGACAACTTTTAGTTAACTGAAAATGCCAAATTGTACAGTAAAATCTGCAGAAAGTTTTGCTAAATATCAGTGGACTAAAAATAGCAAAAACAAACTGTTATAGCTACAAAATTTTTGTTATTTTTAAGCTGAATTTAGTTGAATGCAAATATCAGTCTATGCTGTTAAATAAACAAAAATATTTACTAAAAAATTGTAAACTGTTGTTATCAAAAGGCACGATTTTTATTTGCTTTAAAGAAAAATTGAAAAAAACTTCTAAAATTTAAAATTTTTTCGCGATTTTTTAGGCTACTAAATATTTAGCAAATTGTTTTGCAGATTTTAGCCGCTAATTTGTTATTTAACTCAAATATAATTAAAATTCTGTAAATTTAACAGTTTTATTTTTGCTGTTCCTATAAATATATAGCAAAAATAATTTGCTAAATTCAGACATATTAATCCCTATAATATTTAAGTGAGGGTATGTTTCGGCTTTTTTTTTTTTTTTGATATTCGGCCGAATTTGAGATTGACACGAATTTTCCCGAAGGTCTATTTTTTGATTATTGCTGAACACACAAAAAGATTTAATTATGTCAGTCCTGTGAAACGTCCTACTTTAACCAGTCACAGAATAGATACTTTGAGGGTAATTGACTACTCATTACTTGTAGGGTATTTTGAAATGTTACATTTATACAATTATACAATGCTACATGTATTTGCCTCTCTTCTAGCCTGAGCAAAAATTAAATTTGCATTCATTTTATTTCAAACTATTACAACAGGAAGTAATTACTCCAAAAAATTAGTACAAAACTGTAGCCTACATTTCGATGTAGCAAGAATAATAAAAAAGATTTTGTTTTTTCAAGTATACTTTAGAGAGAATTTAATATAATAAAACTTTTAGAATTGAGCATACAAAAATCAATAGTGTGAAAACAAACATTTAAGAAATCAAGCTATGAAATGAACTAAAAACAAAAATAAACTTTAATGTGCCTATTCCTACTTGTGACTCGTTGTGGCTGTCATAAGATTATTTTGAATACTGAAAGCTACAATTTTCCATAGAAATTAACAATGAAATTCAAATAATTTAAATTTTATTTGTCAATGTTATGATTGTGTCGATACTAGGTCTCAATTTTTTTAAAGTTTTCAAACAAAAATTTTAATTAATATATTTTTTTTTTTTGACGTTGCAATAACAACCACAACTAAAAGTCACAGACTCTTCGTAGGAATAGACACGTAAATCTATTTAAAATGTATCATAACTTCGGTAACTAAAATAAAAAAACTTTAAAATTCAAATTTCTTTGAAAAAAATTTTAAATTGTTAAACAAAAATAACACAATATAGTTTTATTTTTCAATTATTCTAAAGCTTTACTAATTGTGTGTTAAAAGAAAGAAAAAAAACTTAAGCCTACTTATAGGAGCAAACAATCACATATATTTAAAGCATAATTTTAAGTGCTTGAAGAACTATTTACAGAAATATTGTATATACTATGTAAATATGTATATTTAAACTTTTAAAAAACTCTTAAAGAACCATTACAATATAAAACTTTTTCTAAATAGAAAACTTTATATAAATTAAACTCTCAAAATAAAAGTTTTCACTTTTTCCTCAAAACAGCAAAACAATGGAAAAATTACATGAATATATAATAAAAAGCAAATCTAAAACAAAGATTTGAGATAACAAAAAGAAGGAAAAACTAAAACAACAATAACAAAAAAATACAACAGAAAATTGTGCTAAAAGTGACAACATGTCACTTATGTTGAAGAAACAGCAGCACAACTTGTTTTGCAACTAAGAAAATTATTGAGAACAAGGATACACTGTGCATATACGAGGATTGTTTGGTTAAACAAAAATATTTTTATCACTTTTTTTTCTAAAACTCTTTAAAGGCTTAGTTAAAGCTTTACAATACTTAAATAAAACGTATAATTATAATCTTAATAGCAAAAACTGTTAAATTAAAAAAAATTTTTGTTTTTTGACCACATCAATTCAGATTAAAAACAAAAGTTCACTAAAATAGATGAGAGGCATGGCAAGGTTTTTTTTTTTTGGTAATTTTAATTGTGCAATAAAACTTTTCCTTTATTAAGATTCAGAGTTAAAAATTAAAAAAAGAATAAGTATACCAGTTTTTGTGCCAGTACTTATCAAACAATCTATGTAATTTGAATATACATGGGTATAGGAAGTAAAATATAAAACTGTAAAATAAACTTTTTAACACAAACCTATACAAACACGTTTATGAAACAAGACAAATGGTAATATATGTGAAATACACACACACACACACAGATGCATAAATGTGTGTGTTTTTATATGCACACTACAGCACACGTTGACAACAAAAGGAAATAATGACACAAATGACACCAGGAGGTTGGCTTCGAAAAAGAACTCACACATACAGAAAAGAACAGACACATATACAAATACAAATAAAGAAACCGGAGTATATAAATACAAAATACAGGCATTACATATACAACAAAGTGTTGTTGTAGTAGCACTAGATGATGTGGAAATTCAAAGCTGCATACAAAAAAATTTGTAACATCAACTTTTACAGCCTTTGTCATTTTGATGATGTTGTTGTGTTGTTGTTGTGTTGTTGTTGTGTTTTGCTGTTGTTGCTGATGCTGTTTTTTAACTTGTTACATTTGCTCTTGATGATATTTTCTGATAATATTTGTATTTGTATGCATGAGATATTTGCTAACTGTATATCACACATGGCACAAATACATTGAGCCCCCTAATTAATTGAGGATTTCATTACCACTCAACCGACCTCAATTGTATTAAAATTTGTTATAAACATTTGTGTTTTTAATTAAAGAAAAAAATCTTAAGAACATTCATAAATGACTTAACATTTCATTGAATTTCTAAATAGAAAGAACACAGCAAAAAAGGGATGCCGAAGCAGTAGAAAAAGCACTACAATTGATGATCTAGATCAGTGGTCGGCACCCATAGCCACCAGTGGCCGAATCGGCTTTTCACACGTACACAACACGAATGGCAACAAAATTCTCAACTAAGAGCATAACAAATAAAAATATTACATTTAGTAGCATGGTAGTTTTGAACAAAGCAGGTTGATGTCGCTTTGTTTAAGAAATTTTAGAAAAATAGTACTCTTAAAAATTTTCAATAACACGAGAACAGGAAATTTATTATGAATTATATTTATTTCTTTAATTCATTCATTTAAATTTACTAACTAACCCAAGAAACATTTTTACGGACTCTCCGGCACGTACGGAATCATGAATCCGGCTTTTACGGCACATTAACGGCCCGTTATATACGTATCCGTCAAAGCTTGTAAGTATACGGAACATTAACGGACCGTGTAATCGGATTTTCGAACACAATACGTTTTAACTCCGTTTCCGTACCGTAAAATACGGACTGAGTTGATTTTAATTTGTGTTCAAAATAAAAACAATTAAATTTAAAAAAAATGAATCTTAACCCTTCAGTTGGTAAAAAAGTAGTAGTAGGTTCCATCTTCAAAATTATGCGTAAATTGTTTTTGGTAAATTGGGAACCCGCGGTAACGACGTGGAACAATCCTAAAGTGTGCGAATTTGAATCGTATGCAAAATACCATTGTAAATACAATCAGTTAAACCATAGCTAATTTATTTTTCCCTTTGCATGTAGATGATCGATTTTATTATGGGTCCCTATTGCGTATTGATTCGCTGAATAGAACTAAACTGAGCGGGATGTACTAATATATATTGTAAATAATTAATATCGTTATCAATAAATTTATAAAACAGCATAAAAATTACTATTCAACATTAGTAAACATATGGTCAATTTAGGTAGATATATATGTCCGGAGTCACTCCGTTTATACATGACATAACGGTCCGTAAATGGTCTGTCATTGACGGACTTTCAACGGACCTGTCCGTTTTTTACACGACATAACGGTCCGTCATTGACGGACTTTCAACGGACTTGTCCGTTTTTCACAAGACACAACGGTCCGTAAACGGTCCGTCATTGACGGATTTTCAACGGATTCGAATCAGTTTCGATGTTCCTTAAGTTCCGTTTTCTGGTCCGTATACGGATCCAGAAAACGGTACGTAAACGGAGTTGGATTCCGTTTATGACGGACCGAAAACGGTGCGTAAACGGAACGAATTGTTTGTTGGGAATGGAATACTTTTTTAAGAATAAATAATTTATACACAAAAAGTAAATATTTTTTAAATAATATGTTTAATAAAATTTATTATGAACGAGTAAAAAGGTTAAAGTCGGGCATGCCGACTATACACTACCCTACACCAGTTTGGTGTATTGTTTGGATCCGAACTTCGAATGGGTTAAAATGGGGCTTATGTCAAAATTTTCTATAATGTGAGTCAGCGCACCAAATTTAATTAAAATATCTTAATATTTGCGACCTGCAGTTTGTAACCAAGCCAATTTTGGGGGGACCCTTATATGGGCACTAGTTCTAAACATGGACCGATGTTCACCAAAATCAATAGGCTTCGTCCTTGGGCCAACATAGGTCTATGTACCAAATTTCATCAAAATAGCTTAATATTTGCGACCTGCAGCGTATAAACAATATAATTTTGGGGGGACCCTTATATGGGCACTAGTTCTAAACATGGACCGATGTTCACCAAAATCAATAGGCTTCGTCCTTGGGCCAACATAGGTCTATGTACGAAATTTCATCAAAATATCATAATATTTGCGACCTGCAGCGTATAAACAGTATAATTTTGGTAGGACCCTTATATGGGCACTAGGTCTAAACATGGACCGATGTTCACCAAAATCAATAGGCTGCGTTATTGGGCCAATATAGGTCTGTGTATCAAATTTCATCAAAATATCTTAATATTTGCGACCTGCAGCGTATAAACATTATAATTTTGGTAGGACCCTTATATGGGCACTAGGTCTAAACATGGACCGATGTTTACCAAAATCAATAGGCTGTGTTATTGGCCCAATGTAGGTCTGTGTACCAAATTTCATCAAAATATCTTAATATTTACGACCTGCAGCGTATAAACAGTATAATTTTGATAGGACCCTTATATGGGCACTAGGTCTAAACATGGACCGATGTTCACCAAAATCAATAGGCTGCATTATTGGGCCAATATAGGTCTGTGTACCAAATTTCATCAAAATATCTTATTATTTACGACCTGCAGCATATAAACAGTATAATTTTGGTAGGACCCTTATATGGGCACTAGGTCTAAACATGGACCGATGTTCAAAAAAATCAAACTTGTTCGTCCTTGGGCCAACATAGGTCTGCGTACCAAATTTCATCAAAATATCTTAATAGGTGCGACCTGTAGAGTGCGCACAAGATTGCATGGACAGACAGACAGACGGACGGACGGACGGACGGACGGACAGACGGACATCGTTAAATCGAAATAAAAAAAATTCTGAACCGATCGGTATACTATAAGGTGGGTCTACGACCAATATTTTTTGGTGTTACAAACATCAGCACAAACTTATAATACCCTGACCACATAGTGGTGTAGGGTATAATTATTTTTATTTCATTATTTTATTATTATTTATATTCATGCATTCATTCATTCATAAATATATTCATTAATTCATTTCTCCATTAAGAAATGATTTACAATTAATTAAAAATATAAATTTAAAAATTATAAACTAATTTCTCACAGTGTAAAGACACCCAATACTTTCACATTCTCTCTTTCTGCCGACCACTGATCTAAATGTACTTCTTTTTAAACATAAACACTAACGATTTTAACATTGAGTTGTCATAGGAGAGGAGTACTCCCACTTCAACATTTTTTCAGTACTTTTTGAACGAGTACAAAGGAAGCTCTTTTTCACCAATTAAAAGTTAAAAAATTTCTTTGCAAACAAAAATTTTTTTTTTTTATTTTACAAACGATTTTTTTTATTGCCGCCACCGGGTATCGAACTTGGGAAATCACGATGTTTGTTTCCAGTGCTATTTTACATGTGCATAAAAAGCAAGTTCTCATAATTTTTATATATTTTTGAAAATTTAAAAATTAAAAAATATTGAATTTAAACAAATTAATTATAAATATTAAAAAAAATAAAATAAAAAAATTAAAAAAAAAATAAAAAAAAATATTGGTCTCGCCGGGAATCGAACCCGCGACTCTCCATTTGAAAATGCCAAATGATACCAAAATCACATTTTAGGATCACTTGTAGAGCAACTACTCTTCAGAAGCAATACTTAAGTGATTTGTTGCATGTTGTTCAGAAGTAATTCCAAAAAAGCTGTTAAAATATACTTAACGTATACTTAGGAAGCAATGAAAGAAGTGATTTTTTGAAGTTGTTCAGAATAACTTATAAAAAAGCAGTAAAAATTCACTAACGGATACTTGTGAAGCAGTGAAAGAAGTAGTTTGTAAAGCATTACTTCCAATTTTTTTTTTTGCTGGTAAGCTTTCTAAAAACTGTTATATTGGGGAAAATTGCGCTGGAAAAGGGAAAAAACACATAAATAGTGAAAGTGTGCTCATATCGATGATCATCTATAAATACACTAAAATCGATGAAATTCAATAAATATTTATAGATATCTACAAACTTAATACATTTCAGAGATCGATTAAGAGCAATAAAATCGATTAATATTGACAAAAAATTTCAATGAAATCAATTAATATCGATAAAATCTATATATGTAGATTATAAAGAAACCGATAAATATGTGTAAATAAAATCGATTAATATCGATCAAACCGATAGACATCGAAAAAACGACATATTGTAAACATAACATACATTATAGGTGGAACCAACAAATATCGATAATACTGCTAAAATTAGTTAAAATCGATATATAAAGACATACTCGATAAATATCAATAAAATTAATTTTGTAAATATTATCAGTAGTGTCCGACCGAAGCTACTTTTTTGGGCCGATGTCGAACATCGGCCAAGTTTACAATATATTTCTGTAAATTTTAAAAAAATTAATTATTTAAAACAGAAAAAAACATATGAAAAATTGTCAAAAATATATTTACGGTCGTTCAAACATTATTGATAATAAAAAAGCTAATTTAAAGTCTCTACTTGTGAAAAGATTTTCTTTTTTTGCTCCAGGATTCACAGGATACTGTCAAGTCACGTCTTACTAATATCTCTCTAACTCAAAAAATTGCTGACAGATTCTTTTGAAAATAAGCATGTCTTATGTACGAGGACAGTAAGAAATGTTCTTAGCCTGACATAGAGATGGCGGTATAAACAGCAAAAAGCTTCGTATAATGGAAACTTCAATCCGTCATATGAACACATGTTAAATTTCATTTCCATCTGTCAACTCATTCGTATATTAACAGGTCTTCAAAAAAGGCGCTTCAGTGATTTTTTTTATAATGGAAAAATTAAAAATTCGTGGTGTGATTAAATATTTACAAAATTCTTGTCGTTTATTTAGCCTTCTTATTTAATTTTTAATTCCACAATTTCCTTGAGCTTAAGGTTTGTTTTTTATATATAAAAAGTTTTTTATTTTCGATATTTCGCTACTCCATTATGTAGCATCTTCAGGATGGGGTAGCGAAATATCGAAAATAAAAAACTTTTTATATATAAAAAACAAACCTTAAGCTCTGAAATTCGGTTGCATCTACACTCAAAAAAATAAGTCAGTAAAGTCAACAAAAAATCTTGCTGTGTCAGCAAATTTTTAGTCAGGAGCGTGCTTGCAAAAAAGTTGGTAATTTCAGCAAAAGTGTTTGCTGAAAATCAGCGAGCTTCATTTTTGGAGCATTCTGATTGGTTACTTTATTTTCAACCAATCAAAATGTTTGAAATATAAATTTTTTGTAAATTAACAAAACCGTATGATTAAAAATAAAGTCGACATTAAATTTAAAGCCCGTTTTTAGGTAAATCACTTAGTTTTAGGCCAGTTTTATAGTTAGATTTTTTTGTTAAATATTTCTTAAGGGGGGTAAATACTGTAACAACACCATTTTAAAGGGCATATTTGAACGGTTGTTAAAAATTCAATTAACAATACATATTTTTAATATTTTATTTTTTTATTTAAAAATCATGTTATTGTAGTATTTTCAAAAAAAATATCAGTTTTATATTTTGCCAGAGTTGCCACTTCATTACTGGCCTTTTTTAAAAAAGGCAAATTCGGCTGCCACTGTACAGCCTTCATTAATTATTGGAAAATAAAAATGTAAAGTGATTCTTAATCCCAGATAAATTCTCTAGTCCTTATCGTGGATCGATTTTTATTTAAAATTTTTTTTTTTTAACAAAGTTGCCACACAAACTTAAATATTCAAAAAAAAAGGCAAGAAAAATTACATTTGCTCGGCGATATAAAATTCATTTGACCAAAATTAAAAAAAAAGGCCACGATAAGGACTAGAGTTTTTTGTTGCCTACAAAAGAAAAAAATGTGGATCAAGATTGGTTAACCCGCCTTGGCTGTACAGTGGCAGCCGATTTTGAACTCAAGGTTGTGGGAAAACGCGTTTAAAGTTTAAAATTAATTTTACGCTAAGAAAACAGAAAAATTTCAAAAAACCGTGTATGAATTAAATTTATATCTCGCAGTTTTCTATATGTGCACCAAGAATTGGATGAAGAGTATTTTATATATTAACCCAAATATTCTTAAAAACGATGCTAGAGAATTTATTAGGCATTTCCTTTCGGTCAAAAATTTTTATTTCGTACATTTTTTAATTTGTTTTGTATTTTTTTTTTTAGTTTTTATATACATTGATTACTTTTATGGCTTATAAAAATACATCAGTACCTGCTTAATATATTGTGCCTTCGCCCACCATCAAGGAATCGTCATTGGCTTTTCTTTAAAGACGGCGTGCAATTCTTTCATTTTTGAATGTAGTTTTATACTTTTTGTTCTACTGTAGTATGCGAAATAAGATTTATAATAAAGACAGTGATAAAAAACGCTCCCAAAAAATTTTGTGTACAAATTTAACACATAGAATATTAGTTTGTGACTAAAATATATTTTACAAAAAAACATGTGGAAATTTTATTTCTTCGAATTTTTTATTGATATCTCTATCCAAATAAAATATAAAAAAACTCGAAAACAAAATTTTTCCTAGAGTCGATACCCCCCTTAAGAAATTTTGTTTGAACATCTCTTAACAAAATTCCTTATTTAAGTAATATTTAAGACAAAAATTGTTCTTATTTGCAATATTCTACTTAAGGCAGTCTAAATGGTAATGAAATTGTTTCCCATTGCTTTTGTTTCAACTGATGATAATGAAATTTGAATGCTAATGGAAAATTCCCAAGTATGCTGTGTACACATTACGACGACATTTATTTCAGAATTTTAAGGCAAATCAGTATAATTAGGCAAGCGGAAAAATTATTGATTTTTCCTTATTTTTCAGACCACTAAAATTTTGCAGACTTCATTAAGATTTAATAGTGAGTCTAAAGTAGATCTCAAACTGGTTGGGAATATTCATATTTTTCAATGTCGATGAACCATTTTGGTTACGACTACAAAAATATAAATCTTTAGTATCCCATAAAGTTGTATCAGGCAAATCGGCTGAGATAACCGAACTTATGTGCTAGTTTTTTAAGTTAAATAACGACAAAAACTTTTCCGTTGCGTATAAGTGAGCCCCAAATAAATTTGTGTATAGATAAATGTGAAGAGTTTATCAAAGTTGGTTCCTTTTTACATAAATACACAAGTACATTTGAGTACCAACATCTGAAACATCTATAATTGCATCTTCAGGTTATGTTATATAGACATAAAAAACGGAAACGTTATAAAATATACCACCTACATATATATACCAAATGAAATTACAATTTTAAGCTATAAAGGCATATGGAAAAGTACTTATATTAGAGGGAGCTGAATATAGAAAAAGTAAATAACTTTAGATGTATAATCAACAAATGTGACAAAACTATATTAATAAACAGGAGTGCGTTAGTTTGTATTACCTTTAATAAGAATTTAAGAATAATATTATATTCATTCACTGGAATTGTCTACAAATAAAACTAAATAAACTATTTTATGGTATTTACAACAGAAGAGAAAAGAACTTAATATTTTATGGTTGTTATAAATCTTGATCACTTTTATGTGGTTGTTTTAAGAGAATCTTATGTGTTTATAAATTTTCAGAAATTTTAATTTTTTTATTTCTTGCTAAAAGTATAGGAAAACTTAATACTTTATTGTTATGCAAATAAATGTATAAAGTACCTACTCATACTCCATAAAGTCCTTATTGTTGTCTGTCTAGTAAGTAGTTTAGAGAATGTAATAAGTTGAAAAACCAAAATATAATGGAGTTTGCTTGATAGTAATACATTTCTTTATTGAAAGGGAAAGAAAGAAGAAATATGTATTTATGGAATTTCTTTATAGGAGCATCATCAACTGGTATTAAGTAAAGTACAGAGTATCACTTAAAAATGCATAAAAAAAATCTGTAAAGAAATATGTGGTAGGTAGTTTTGAAGTCCTTTTGAAAAAAAAATGTATATTAAGGAGTCTTTGTTAATGTTTAAGCAAACAAAAACAATTGTAGGTTATAAAATTGATTTTACTTAAGGTAAGAAGAACACTTTGTTAAAAATATACAATATTTTTTCTTTTATTATTTTATATACACCATAAAAATTGGCAAAAAATTTTTAAATTAAAATATTTATAAATACGATTAAAAATTTAATTGAATTCGGACTACTTAAACTTTCACTTAATCTCAAAAAATTTGAATTAAAGTTATGCTTCACTTCAGAACTGGGTGGCCTCAAAGAATGAGCGGTTATTTTGGCATGGAATCCATATGTTGCCAGAGAGATGGAAAAAGGTCATAGCTAACAATGGCCAATACTTTCAGTAAATTTATATTGTACCAATGCACAGTGGGCCAGTATCTTCGAATTTTGGCCAAAACTAGAATATTGAGTATATGAGACTAAAAGATATCACAAAGGGGGGTCTGGTTGTTGCTGATCACGAATTTGAAATAAAAAATATAAAATTCAAAATGGCGGATCCAAGATGGCGGCCATGAATTTTTAGTTTTTAATATATTGGACTTAAAATAATCAATTATATAGGTCTAGGATCTGCTGATTAAAAATCTTAAATTAAAGTTTTGAAATTCAAAATGGCGGATCCAATATGGCGACAAACAATTTTTTCATTAAATTTCTTATGTCGTCTGATTTACTTCAAATTTCCACCAGGGGAAGTTTTCGTGTAGCAGATTACGAATCTGAAATCAAATTTTAAAAATTCAACATGGCGGAACCAATATGGCGACCATAAATTTAAAATTGTTTTGTGTTGGAAAATAAATTACACTGTACAAAAAAAAAGGTTCTGATGACAACTGATTCACGCAGAGGGACCAAAGAAAAATATAAGTGTATCGGCGTTGTAAAAGTTTTCGTCTGCGCACTGTGGGCCAGCATCACCGAATTTGGTCAAAACTAGAATATTGAGTATATGAAACTAAAAGATATTACAAAGGGAGGTCTGGTTGTTGCTGATCACGAATCTGAAATAAAAAATGTAAAATTCAAAATGGCGGATCCAAGATGGTGGCCATTAATTTTTAGTTTTTATTATATTGGACTTAAAATAATCAATTATATAGGTCTAGGATCCGCTGATTAAAAATCTGAAATTAAAATTTTGAAATTCAAAATGGTGGATCCAATATGGCGACAAACTATTTTTTCATTAAATTTCTTATGTCGTCAGATTTACTTCGAAATTCCACCAGGGGAAGTTTTTGGGTAGCAGATTACGAATCTGAAATCAAATTTAAAAAATTCAACATGGCGAATCCAATATGGCGGCCATAAATTTAAAATTGTTATGTATTGGAAAATAAATTACACTGTACAAAAAAAAAAGGTTCTGGTGACAACTAATTCTGGCAGAGGGACCAAAGAAAAATATAAGTGTATCGGCGTTTTAAAAGTTTTCGTCTGCGGGGGGTTAAAATTTCCCCTCTTTTGAAAATGTTTATTGTGAATCGGCATAGGAAACCATGTGAATCTTCCATTTTAGATATAGGATATGTTCAGCGAACTTATGTAAAACACTGCAAGATACATTTTTGTGGAACATTTTAACCCTATAACTCTGCAATTAAAGGGTCTTTTTTGGCCCCTTTTTTAAAAGTGTCAAAAAAGACCCATACGTTGAAGAGTTATAGGGTTAAAATGTTCCGCAAAAATATTTGTCATGAAAGTCTACTATAAGTCTCTGAAGACATCAAACATTTTAACCCTATAACTCTGCAATTAAAGGGTCTTTTTTGGCCCCTTTTTTAAAAGTGTCAAAAAAGACCCATACATTGAAGAGTTAGTGGGTTAAAATGTTCCGCAAAAATATTTGTCATGAAATTCTACTATAAGTCTCTGAAGACATCAAACATTTTAACCCTATAACTCTGCAATTAAAGGGTCTTTTTTGGCCCCTTTTTTAAAAGTGTCAAAAAAGACCCATACGTTGAAGAGTTAGTGGGTTAAAATGTCCCGCAAAAATATTTGTCATGAAATTCTACTATAAGTCTCTGAAGACATCAAAGTTGAAAATTTAACTTCAATGCCAGAAATAAATCAAAACTTAAAATGTGTTTAAGGGTTAATTTCGTACTTATTCAGAATTTGCACTCAAATGTCCCACAAACCTGGACTTTAGGGGGTTAGTCTGTGTCAGAGAACCAGAACCTACATTTAAGGTAATTTTTAGTGCTATTTTTTTAGTTTTTACTAAAACTCTGGAATGTTGGATATCAGCGAGATCTGAAGGTACTTTTTCAGTTTAAGGGCAAAATCTCGAAAATTTATGAACGGTCGCAAACGGTCGAAAAAACCTAGATAGTAGACATCTTAGGGAACTCATTGGCATTCAAGTTTTTCAAATATCTCTTTTAACATTTTGGAGCTTTTTTTTGAAAATTTAGGATTTTCAAAAAAACCCATATTTTTGAGGTAAAATTAATGATTTTGTTACTTTTTTCGCAAATACTTAACAGGTTTATATTATTTATTTTTTTTTCGATAACTAGTTTCAGTTTTATAATTTGAGATTGGTTTTGGAACAAATTATTGTTTATTTATGACTTTTTTATTGTATCATTATTTATTTTTATTGTATTATTGTATCACACAAAATTAAAAAAACTATGACTTTGAACTCTCGCCAACTAACAACAAGTAACCACAATGATACAATATTTTACTAACAACATATTCAACAATCCTAGATTTTGACTATATAAACATATTTTCCCTTTACCTGAATTGTACTTTTGGCAAAAAAAAAAAAAAAAAAAAAAAAAAAAACGGTGATCCTGGCCCACAGTGCAATGCTTCACAATAAACGACCAAAATTTGCCAAAAATACCGAATTTTTAAGTTATACACCCAATATATGTAACTGTAATTGATTTTTTCAATTAAAATCAAATGCAATTATGTAAGTGCAGGTATAGATAATTACAAAATGTAATTTCATTACCCAGCTCTGAGCAATATAAGTCAAAATGTTTTTCTCATTAATTTGTATGCTTTTTTTTAAATATGTTTTAAATATTTACACAATAGCAGTATCAACATTTAATTGCATTTGTAATTAGAAATATGTTTTTCTTTTTAGCTCAAGGATATATTTATAACAAAGAAAATATGCATTGAAAAATTCTCTATGACGCATAAATTAAACGCAAAAAACTTTGAATTTTAATGACTTTTGACAAAAGAAAAAGAAAAGTGTGAAAAAGGTCTATCAGATACTTTATAAAATAAAAAAAGGAACCGGATAAAAAAATACATATAAAAATAAAACACCAGCAAAATTCAAACAAAATCTCTAAACCAGGAAATAAAAAACAAAACAACCTTTTTTTTTTAATATTATATAGAATTTATTTTGTTTAGAGGAAAAAAAAAAAAATAGGTGGGATTATTTATCAAACATACTAAAAAGAAAGAAATATAAAAAAATATGATCCTTTAGAAAAGTTTTGAATATCAACATCTAAAAATAGTTGTTAGAAAACACAAACATTAATATGATTTGCATACAATATGCTGCTGTAATGTTATTTAACAAACTAGATATAAAAAAGATTTGCATATAATCCGAAAGTTGTTTGTTTTCTTCTTTAAAAAAACAAAATAAAAAAATGCTTCAGAAACAAACTACTACCAACTGATTGTGAGTTAGAGTAGAAGTGCATACAAATTTTTTTTATAGAAATAAAAATAAATAAATTTAATACAAGATTCTAAAGCTTATTTATATATATTTTTTTCTTATATAAATAGAGAATATTTGCACATTGAAATTCCCTGCTTTTTCTTTACAATAAATTAAATTGAAATTCAAGTATGCGTAACGAAGAGAAAGAAAATGTGCAAAATAAATTTATATAAAATATATTATCTATATCATTATGACTTGCTTATCTTCCTTCATCATTCTCATTTTACTCCTTATTTCCACACTTTTTTTCTTCATTCTTGTGCTAAGATACATATAATAATGTTGATGTTTATATTTAACTTTTTTAATATTATTGAAAATGTTTTGTTTAGTTTGATATGCGTAGCTGTAGAAAATATTTTATTTCTTTTTTTTTTTTGTAAAAATTTTATTAATGTAATAAGAAAGAGAAGATATATGTCAATATATTTAGTTAGAATATTGTTCTACTTCAGGTCGAAATTCTAATACGATATTGTCATATTAGATTTTTTTATTTGTTGTTTCAAAAAGGTTGGCCATTTTCATGATCGACAATATAATTGTTTCGTGGGCATCACCCCAACTCATCAGTTGCCGGAAAAAGAAAATTATAGTTGGAATACACAAGACGAGACATTACCTAAGGTACAAAAATCGGCAATCCAAAAATTTGTAAAAATCTGGTGCCACACAATATCGTCCGTATCTCGAAAACTAAAAGAAAACGAGCAACGGACTACATTTTGGCCCAAGGAAATCATGAAGTGTTATTTTTTTTTTTTTTTTTTTTTAAAGAGAAGCAACACTCAGGAAATTCTTCCTATTAATTAACGTGTTGTTTCCTTTGGAAAGGGGATAGAGAAGAAGTGAAAGGTGGTGAAAGTTGAAGGGCTTCAAATATGGCAACACTGTAATTGGGCGATATGTTGAATTTTAGAACAGTTGCTGCGCGCCATCTGATGGTGAATTGGCGAACTTTGTTGAAGTTTTTTAGTTCATAGCCCTGTTATATTATTTTACTTCGGTGGGGTTAAGTGCTATGTGAACACCGAAGGAGGACGCTGCGATATGTATGAGGGATAGAAAAAACTCATACATATTACTATTTTTCATAAATTGATGTTGCCTTGGTTGGGGCTCGAATCCGCAACCTCACGTGTAATAGTCCAACGCGCTAACTATTAAACCACAGCGCCCACAAATTAAAAAATAAATACAAAAATCTTTCAAAGAAAATTCTAATTCATATATCGTAAACAAAAGGAGCTAGAAGAAAAATGTTTTTACCAGAGCTCAAAAGCCACCTCCAATACACTGATACCGAAACTAAGTTTCGACTTATGTATATGACTAATTTTAAAGATCTTTTTTTTTCTCGAAAACCAAGCATCATAGAAAAAAAGGGCTTTTATTTGGAATACTGCCCTTATCTCGAAGGTCAAAAAATAAATCTGAAAAAAAATATCTAAATCGTTTAAGTAAAATTTAATTTTTTAAAGATTTCTTTCAATTTGGCGTTTATTTTTAATAATAGCGATGTTTTGTAATGCCGGCTATTTTTTAAATTTTAGTAATTTGGTGTTTCTTTATTCTGGCGTTTTTTTTTTTTTTTTAACTTTAATCGTTTTATTAAATTTTGGCAATTTTTTTTTTAGTTTTGTAGATTTTCTTTTTAAATTTTAGCGATTTTTCCAATTCTGGCGATTTTTATAATTAGCGATTTTTTCATATTTGTGATGGCGATTTTTAAAAGTTTAGCAATTTTTAAATTTGGTGAATTTTTCAATTGACGCTTTTTATATTATGCAATTTTTTAAAACTTAAGCAATTTTATTAAATTTTAGCAATTTTCTTTATTTTTACTGATTTTTTTTTTAATTTTCAGTAATTTTTTTCAATTTTGGGATTCTTTTAAATTTTTTAGATTTTTTTTAAAATTTAGTGATTTTTAAATTTAGCGATTTTTTAAATTTTAACATTTTTTTTTTTAAATTTAGTGATTTTTAAAATTTTGTCGATGTCTTAGATCTAAACAATTTTTCATTTTTGCACTTTTTAAATTAAAGCGATTTTTTTAATTTAGGGATTTTTTTAAATTTTGGCGTTTTTTTAATTTCTAGCGAATTTTTTTTTAAATTTTAGCGATTTTTGTCAATTTTATAAATTTTTTAAATTTCTGCAATGTTTTATAATTTTTTTTAAATTTTTTCAACATTTTCAATTAGCTTTTCTAAATTTTGGTGATATTTAAAATTTTGACGATTTTTCAAATTTGGGAGTTTTCTTTAAATTTAGTTTAATTTTCGATGTCCGTGAAGTTAAATACGGCAGTTATCGAAAGTTAAATTCGATAACAGTGAAGTTAAATTCGAAAGTTAAATTCGAATTTAAAATTGAATTTAAATTCGAAAATTTGAATCGACATAGGAAATCTGAATTTAAATTCGAATTTAAATTCGAAAATTGAACTTAAATTCAAAAATTGAACTTAAATTCGAAAAATCAATTTAAATTCAAAAATTGAATTTAAATTCAAAAATTGAACTTAAATTCAAAAAAAGAATTTAACATGGAAAAAAAAGGTTTAATAACAACAAAAACGCAATAAAAACCCAAATTTGGTGTTTTTCAGTTTATATTAGAAATATATTATAAAATAATTTTGAAATAAAAAACACATTCATTTTAAATTTCCCTAGATAATTTTAACTAAAATGGCGACGTCAACCAAGCATTGTCTACAATGCCTTTCCGAAAAATAAAATGGCTTGAGCAAACTGCATGAGATTTTTTAAATTAATTTTTGAAAACCATGCATATAGGGGTCTGATTTTCTTTGAAAATTTTTCCCACTGTGGTCATATGGAACGACCTCGGCCAAACGCTTGAATTTTCCTTGGAAGCAGATTCAATGCCCCTTCCGAAAAAGTAAGTGGCTTGTCCAAATTGAATTTGAGATTTTTTTGATAAATTTTTGAAAACCATGCATATAGGGGTCTGATTCTCTTTGAACGGTTTTTCCTACTGTGGTCATATGGAACGATCTCGGTCAACGGCTTGAATTTTCCTTAGAAGCAGATTCAATGCCCCTTCCGAAAAAGTAAGTGGCTTGTCCAAATTGAATTTGAAATTTTTTTGGAGAAATTTTTGAAAACCATGCATATAGGGGTCTGATTCTCTTTGAACGGTTTTTCCTACTGTGGTCATATGGAACGATCTCGGTCAACGGCTTGAATTTTCAGTCAGTCAGTCACGTTATTCTTTTATATATAGAGATAAATCTCCATACATGCATTCACATATGTGCATTAAAGAAAATTGAGATAATAACCCAGGTAAAAATCTTCATATGTGACAGCGCATAGAGAAAGGGACCTAAGGCTAAAAAAATCAATTTTTTTTTTGTGGACAACATCTGAGCATCGAATGAGACCGATCCCATGCTCTCCTGACCTTAGGTCCCTTTCTATACTTAGGTCCCTTTATATTTTGCGAGTCACATATATGGATCCATACATGTTTAATGTATTTTCGTGCATGCTCATAACATGCTTGTATGTCCATTGGATATATAAATCAACATACGTGCATCCATATATGTTCATATATGTGTATTAACGAAATTTGAGGTGATGTCTGCATGTATGATCATACATTTTCATGCATGTTCATGAATGTTCATACATGATCTTATGTGTAGATATTACCTCAAATTTCGTTAATGCACATATGTGAAGATATGTATATGGATGTATGTATGGAGATTTATGTATCCATGTGTGGAAAAGCATGCAGGTTTTTGAGCAAGCACGATCATACATTAAACCTGTATCTAGCCATATATGTCGATTTTTACCCGGGAATTGATATTTTAGATCGACGCACGAAAATAATTAAAAAAGTGTCCCCCTCAAAATGTTCCTTGATTTGTTTTATGATGATTTGCAAAGTATTTTCGGCCTAGCAAAGAAATCACACGAGCTGGGAAGCTTTTTTTTTTTAGTTTCTGGGAGAATTTAGCTTTCGAGCTATAGATAACATACACAATATGGGTATCAAATGAAATCATGTCAGACATACCGCATTTTTAAAGGATATTCCATAAAAGCAAGAATTTAAAAATTTTTTTAAACGTCAAATTAAAACAATTTAACCTCTAGTCAATTTTAGTGAACATGTTTCGATTGGTGGTAAACTCTGTTCTAAACAGAACAATATGTGTATCAACAAAATATTTGTTTTAAACGCACCTTTAAAAAATCTTTTATATGATACCCATATTGTGTATGTTGTCTTTAGCTAAAATGCAAAATTCTTCCAAGAACTAAAAAACGAGCTTTTTCAAAAACGGTCCAGCTTGTGAGATGCCACTGCTAGACCCAAAATATTTTGAGAAACATCATAAAACACACCAAGGTATTTGTGGTGGGCACTTTTTTACTTTTTTTCGCTCTAATGAACGAAAACACCCCAGCCAGAAATTGACAAACATAAAAGCGTTCTGAAAGCACTTTGTATGGTGGTTGAAGCGTTATTAAAGCAACATAGTTTTGGGTTTTATAGTGTTCTCAGAACACTAAAATGATAACCATGATTTACGGTCTCATGTTTGTATTTAGAGTATTTTAGAAACGCTGCAAGAGCAAATATTAAAGTGATTTTAAAGCGTTCGAATTTTTGATTATAGAACATTTCCAAAACATTATAAAAACTAAAAATAAAGTGATTTTAAAGTGCATTAATACAAAAGTGGAGTGCCTTCCGAGAATTTTAAAAACGAAAAGTAGATAAATTTTCCAGTACTTTAAATACAAAAAATAAAGGAATTTCTTAGTACTAAAACATTTGTACTTTTGTTATTTTTTTGATTAAATGATTAAGTTAAAAAATTATAGGATATTAAGAAAAATGTAGATGTGATAAATTTTTTGGTGGTGTAGGGTTCGGACGACCTATTGCTGCAGCCAACCAGCGACTAGTTTTTGATAAAATAGTTTCCTCATTTTCATTCGGAAACTCCTTAAAAACACATTATGTAAAGGCGATTTTAATAAAATTTGTGGAACTTATGCCACATTTGTATGGCCTAAGCTCAGTGACAATGAATATTCCTATTCTAATACATATATTAGATGATGTAAATAATATGGGGGCGCCTATATTACAATTTTCAGCAGTTGATCTTGAAAATACCTTAGGTTTTATTAAATCTATTGTAAAATCGCTCACTAAACTAAAACTAAAACTCACATAGGTAATTTAAAAATTTTAGAGATCCGTTGAAACTGACTTTAGATGCACTTTACCTACTTTTGTTAGCGATGTCCCAAATTTTTTTAAAAAAATTTCTTAAAAAATCTCAAATTCAATTTGGATAGGCCACTTAATTTTTCGGAAGGGGCATTGAATCTGCTTTCAAGGAAAATACAAGCCGTTGGCCGAGGTCGTTCCATATGACCACAGTAGGAAAAACCGTTCAAAGAGAATCAGACCCCTATATGCATGGTTTTCAAAAATTTCTCAAAAAAAATCTCAAATTCAATTTGGACAAGCCACTTACTTTTTCGGAAGGGGCATTGAATCTGCTTTCAAGGAAAATACAAGCCGTTGGCCGAGGTCGTTCCATATGACCACAGTAGGAAAAACCGTTCAAAGAGAATCAGACCCCTATATGCATGGTTTTCAAAAATTTCTCAAAAAAAATCTCAAATTCAATTTGGACAAGCCACTTACTTTTTCGGAAGGGGCATTGAATCTGCTTCCAAGCAAAATTCAAGCCGTTGGCCGAGGTCGTTCCATATGACCACAGTAGGAAAAACCGTTCAAAGAGCATCAGACCCCTATATGCATGGTTTTCAAAAATTTCTCAAAAAAATCTCAAATTCAATTTGGACAAGCCACTTACTTTTTCGGAAGGGGCATTGAATCTGCTTCCAAGCAAAATTCAAGCCGTTGGCCGAGGTCGTTCCATATGACCACAGTTGGAAAAACCGTTCATAGAGAATCAGACCCCTATATGCATGGTTTTCAAAAATTTCTCAAAAAATCTCAAATTCAATTTGGACAAGCCACTTAATTTTTCGGAAGGAGCATTGAATCTGCTTCCAAGCTAAATTCGAGCCCTTGGCCGAGGTCGTTCCATATGACCACAGTGGAAAAAAATGTTCAAAGAGAATCAGACCCCTATATGCATGGTTTTCAAAAATTTCTCAAAAAAATCTCAAATTCAATTTGGACAAGCCACTTACTTTTTCGGAAGGGGCATTGAATCTGCTTCCAAGGGAAATTCAAGCCGTTGGCCGAGGTCGTTCCATATGACCACAGTAGGAAAAACTTTTCAAAGAGAATCAGACCCCTATATGCATGGTTTTCAAAAATTTATCAAAAAAATCTCAAATTCAATTTGGACAAGCCACTTAATTTTTCGGAAGGGGCATTGAATCTGCTTCCAAGGAAAATTCAAGCCGTTGGCCGAGGTCGTTCCATATGACCACAGTGGAAAAAAATGTTCAAAGAGAATCAGACCCCTATATGCATGGTTTTCAAAAATTTCTCAAAAAAATCTCAAATTCAATTTGGACAAGCCACTTACTTTTTCGGAAGGGGCATTGAATCTGCTTCCAAGGGAAATTCAAGCCGTTGGCCGAGGTCGTTCCATATGACCACAGTAGGAAAAACTTTTCAAAGAGAATCAGACCCCTATATGCATGGTTTTCAAAAATTTATCAAAAAAATCTCAAATTCAATTTGGACAAGCCACTTAATTTTTCGGAAGGGGCATTGAATCTGCTTCCAAGGAAAATTCAAGCCGTTGGCCGAGGTCGTTCCATATGACCACAGTGGGAAAAAATGTTCAAAGAGAATCAGACCCCTATATGCATGGTTTTCAAAAATTTATCAAAAAAATCTCAAATTCAATTTGGACAAGCCACTTAATTTTTCGGAAGGAGCATTAAATCTGCTTCCAAGCAAAATTCGAGCCGTTGGCCGAGGTCGTTCCATATGACCACAGTGGGAAAAAATGTTCAAAGAGAATCAGACCCCTATATGCATGGTTTTCAAAAATTTCTCAAAAAAATCTCAAATTCAATTTGGACAAGCCACTTAATTTTTCGGAAGGAGCATTAAATCTGCTTCCAAGCAAAATTCGAGCCGTTGGCCGAGGTCGTTCCATATGACCACAGTAGGAAAAACCGTTCAAAGAGAATCAGACCCCTATATGCATGGTTTTCAAAAATTTCTCAAAAAAATCTCAAATTCAATTTGGACAAGCCACTTACTTTTTCGGAAGGGGCATTGAATCTGCTTCCAAGCAAAATTCAAGCCGTTGGCCGAGGTCGTTCCATATGACCACAGTTGGAAAAACCGTTCATAGAGAATCAGACCCCTATATGCATGGTTTTCAAAAATTTCTCAAAAAATCTCAAATTCAATTTGGACAAGCCACTTAATTTTTCGGAAGGAGCATTGAATCTGCTTCCAAGCTAAATTCGAGCCCTTGGCCGAGGTCGTTCCATATGACCACAGTGGAAAAAAATGTTCAAAGAGAATCAGACCCCTATATGCATGGTTTTCAAAAATTTCTCAAAAAAATCTCAAATTCAATTTGGGCAAGCCACTTAATTTTTCGGAAGCGGCATTGAATCTGCTTCCAAGCCAAATACAAGCCGTTGGCCGAGGTCGTTCCATATGACCACAGTTGGAAAAACCCTTCATAGAGAATCAGACCCCTATATGCATGGTTTTCAAAAATTTCTCAAAAAAATCTCAAATTCAATTTGAACAAGCCACTTACTTTTTCGGACGGGGCATTAAATCTGCTTCCAAGGAAAATTCAAGCGTTTGGCCGAGGTCGTTCCATATGACCACAGTGGGAAAAATTTTCAAAGAAAATCAGACCCCTATATGCATGGTTTTCAAAAATTAATTTAAAAAATCTCATGCAGTTTGCGCAAGCCATTTTATTTTTCGGAAAGGCATTGTAGACAATGCTTGGTTGACGTCGCCATTTTAGTTAAAATTATCTAGGGAAATTTAAAATGAATGTGTTTTTTATTTCAAAATTATTTTATAATATATTTCTAATATAAACTGAAAAACACCAAATTTGGGTTTTTATTGCGTTTTTGTTGTTATTAAACCTTTTTTTTCCATGTTAAATTCTTTTTTTGAATTTAAATTCAATTTTTGAATTTAAATTCAATTTTTGAATTTAAATTGATTTTTCGAATTTAAGTTCAATTTTTGAATTTAAGTTCAATTTTCGAATTTAAATTCGAATTTAAATTCAGATTTCCTATGTCGATTCAAATTTTCGAATTTAAATTCAATTTTAAATTCGAATTTAACTTTCGAATTTAACTTCACTGTTATCGAATTTAACTTTCGATAACTGCCGTATTTAACTTCACGGACATTAATTTTCGTTAATTCTCAGCAAATTTAAATTTTGGCGCTTTTTAAATTTAAGCGAGTTTTTTTATAATATTAATGATTTTTTAAATATTAGCGTTTTTTTATTCTTAGCGATTTTTTGTAAATTTTAGCGATTTTTGTCAATTTGTGTTTTTTTAGTGATAAATTTTTGGCATATATGTTTATTTCTTTCTTTTTTTTATTTTATTGAACTTTTTTAAATTTCAGCGATTTTGTCAATTATGGCTATTTTTTAAATGTAAACAATTTTTTTTTTTATTATTTTAGCGATTTTTTTAATTTGTTTAATTTTAGCGATTTTTGTCAATTTTGAAGAATTTTTTTAATTTGTCATTTTTTTTTTTAATTTTGGCATTTATTTTTAAATTTAGGGATTTTTTAAAATTTTGGTGATTTTTTAAATCTAAACAATCTCAAATTTTTTCGCTTTTCAAATTAAGGTGTTTGTTTTATTATAATTCTAGTGATTTTTTTTTATTTTGGCGTTTTTTATTTTTTTAGCGATTTTTTTAAATTTTAGCAATTTTTGTCAATTTTATAGATTTTTTATAATTTTTAAGATTTTTTAAATTTTGTCAATTAGTCGTTTTTATATTGTAAATTTTGGTGATATTTAAAATTTTGGTAGCTTTTAGGATTTTGGCGTTTTTCCAATTTTGGTAATTAGCAAATTTTAATTCAAGCGATTTTTTTATTTTTTTTATTTTTGAAATATTGGCGTTTTTTATTATTAGCGATTTTTTTTTTGTAAATTTTAGGGATTTTTGTCAATTTATGTTTAGTTTCTAGCATTTTTTTTTAGTTTTGTTGAACTTTTTAAATTTCAGCGATTTTGGCAATTACGGCAATTAAATGTAAGTGATTATTTTTAATTTTGCGCTTTTCTTAATTTTGGCGGTTTTTTTTAATTTTGAGCGATTTTTGTCAAATTTATACATTTTTTTAATTTTGGGAATGTTTTTTTTTATTTTAACATTTATTTAAAATTTTAGGGATTTTTTTAAATTTTGGTGATTTCTTAATTCTAAACAAATTTTAATTTTTCGCTTTTTAAATTAAAGCGACTTTTTTTATAATTTTAGTGATTTTTTTTTTTAATTTTAACGTGGTTTTTTTATTTTTAGCGAATTTTTTTTAATTTTATAGATTTTTTAAATTTCGGCAATTTTTTATATTCTTTTAAATTTTGTCAATATTTCCAATTAGGAGTTTTTCGAAATATTGGTGATAACTATCTTTAATTTTGGAAATTTTTTGAATTTTGGCGTTTTTTAAATTTTGTTGATTTTTTGAATTTTGGTGTTTTTTTAATTTTAGTGAATTTTATAATTTTGGCAATTTCTTAAAGCTTGGCAAATTTTAATTTTGGCGCTTTTTATACCCTACACCACTATGTGGTCAGGGTATTATAAGTTTGTGCTGATGTTTGTAACACCAAAAAATATTGGTCGTAGACCCACCTTATAGTATACCGATCGGTTCAGAATTTTTTTTTATTTCGATTTAACGATGTCCGTCCGTCCGTCCGTCTGTCTGTCTGTCCATGCAATCTTGTTCGCACTCTACAGTTCGCAGCTATTAAGATATTTTGATGAAATTTGGTACGCAGAGCTATGTTGGCCCAAGGACGAACAAGTTTGATTTTGGTGAATATCGGTCCATGTTTAGACCTAGTGCCCATATAAGGGTCCTACCAATATTATACTGTTTATACGCTGCAGATCGTAAATATTAAGATATTTTGATGAAATTTGGTACACAGACCTATATTGGCCCAATAACGCAGCCTATTGATTTTGGTGAACATCGGTCCATGTTTAGACCTAGTGCCCATATAAGGGTCCTACCAAAATTATACTGTTTATACGCTGCAGGTCGTAAATATTAAGATATTTTGATGAAATTTGGTACACAGACCTACATTGGCCCAATAACGCAGCCTATTGATTTTGGTGAACATCGGTCCATGTTTAGACCTAGTGCCCATATAAGGGTCCTACCAAAATTATATTGTTTATACGCTGCAGGTCGCAAATATTAAGATATTTTGATGAAATTTGGTACATGGACCTATGTTGGCCCAAGGACAAAGCCTATTGATTTTGGTGAACATCGGTCCATATTTAGAACTGGTGCCCATATAAGGGTCCCCCCAAAATTGGCTTGGTTACAATCTGCAGGTCGCAAATATTAAG